>CM063096.1:35725000-36925000 GCA_031876335.1 Hipposideros larvatus | reverse complement strand
AACTGGAATTTAGAATGCACTTTCTCTGCATCTCCATGAGACCCAAGACATGCCTTAATCAAGCATTGATTTGTCAAATCATTTTGAGTATGTGCTGTGAGACAGGCACTATAGGAAGTATTGGGGATGAGTGAAAAATAAGGCAGCCAAAGTCTCTGTTTTCATGGTCCTTACTGCCTGGTAGGATTCAACAATGCATTTGATGCATTGGAAATGGAAATAAAGGGTGCTACATAAGTGTAATCTGGGACCATAACCTCATGTGGAAATTCTGGGAGGTCTGAGGAAATATTGAGACTGAGATTTTGAGTAGCAATTATCAAGTACCCCATTCCCCTCACAGTTTGGAAAGGGAATTCAGATTTTTAAACTGACAATGTATTTCTGGACAGTAAATGCTATTTCTGTAGCTTCATATATCTTTATAATATATATATATATAGTATGTGCAACATACTATATATATATATATATGTATATACACACTATATATTACAATAGGTTAAATATATATATATATATATAATGTAATATATATATTACATTATATGCTACATATTATTGTCCATTAATTTTTAGTAAGAATTTCTTTAAAGAACTTGTGTTATTAGGAGAAAGAATAATATCTTAGTTTTAAACAAAAAATTTAAGCAAAATTTATATTATATACATATTCACTAATTGAGAGAACATTGTTTAAAATGTAAAATGTCTAGATAAGTTGTTTACTTTCCTTCTAATTTGGCAACATAATTCCAATCAGCAAAAATCATTCTAACTTCAAAAAAGATAAAATTCTAATGGATTCTATAAATGACTCACAAAGCGTTGTAAAAGGCACTAGTTCAACATATTTTCCAGATATATGATCTAAACAAAAACAAGATAACAATTATTGGCCAAAAAAAAGTTGGACTTATTAGGTTTCAATACTTATATTCCTTTGATATTTGAGACTCAATATTGTTTTAAAGAAATCTATGAACAGGGCTGGCTGAGTGGCTCAGTTGTTTAAGAGTTGGCTTGGAAGCTCTGAACAGCAGGGCTGCCTGTTCGGTTACCACATGGGCCAGCTCTACAGCTAAGATGGTGAACAACAGCTCGACCTGGAGCTGGGCTGCCGTGAGTGGCTAGCGATGGCATAGGCTGCAGTGGGCTGCCATGAGCTACCATGAGTGGACAGCAAGTGTGAGAGGTCAGCAGCTGGCAAGAGCTGCCATGAGCAACCATGAGTGTCCATCCAATGGCTGGCGACTGACTGTCTCAGCCAAGAAGAGCGAAATGATTATAATACCAACATGGGCCAGGGAAGTGACGTCCTTCACAACTAGACTGAAGAACCAAAGGACAGCAACTTGTCTTGTCCCCTTCCCCGATTCCCCAAAGCTGTTCCCCTCCCCCAATTCCCCAATAAAATCTTAAAAAAAAAAAGAAATCTATGAACAAAATAATAGTAGTGATGGATATATTTAGACTCCTCTGTCTCCCTCCATCTCTGCCTCTCTTCCTCTCTCTCTGTCCCTCTCTTTAATAGTATTTATTGGTTTTGAACAAACTTGTGTTGTGTTGGGACTGAGCCACCATGCCCTATTTTCATTGCGTCACATACCTAGCCAGAATCTAATCACATTTTTATCTACAAATATGATATACTACTACAATAGTGTTTAAAGCAGCATAATTTAAATACCTACCCTAATGATTTTATAACTGTGCCAGGTCATAAATTAACTAACATCTATGGCCAAGAGAGCATCACCGAACTGCTCCCAGACTACTCTTCCCACCTTGGGCATTATGAAGTGCAAAGATTTGGTCTCTTTTTCTTTCCAGAGATTTTAAAAATAGTTTCCTCCAACTTTGAAAACTTACATCTGTGCTATATGTAGGTACCAGTCATAAGTGACAATTTCCATAATGAAAAAAAAAATTATTCAGCTATGTAGAAGAGGCATTTAAGTCTCAAAGGGGCCTCAAAGGTCTTCTAACCTAAGGTCACTTTAAATGCTTGAGTTCTTTCTAGAATATACCTGCCATGTGGTGGCCATGCTGCGGTTTGGATCCTTTCAGTGACAAGGAGTTTTGCTGTTTCAGAAGCATCTCATTGCCCGGCTGTGTACCTGGCTTCTACATTTATTCTTCTTTTGAGCCCAAATAAATTTTTTGGTAATTTCTCCCTATGATTTCTAATGCAATCCCTTAACTCAGGGGTATGTTGAGAGTATCTAATTCTCTGATTCTCAGTCCATAAGACAGCCTCTGAGATATTTGGGTATGGCTCTGATTCCCTTGGGAGGGCAGCAGTGCTGAGAAGGATGGCTAGTCAGCAGTCCAGGCTTGTGCATAGTTCTTGATATGTTAGGGCTGGGGTTGGGGTGGTAGGAAGACACCTCTGAAAAGTAGGAGAGAAACATGAGGGCATTAGCCACCTGGGAAAGGTCCCTGAGGATGATGGATAAAAGGGAACAGAGCCTGCTAGTTGAGAAGTTTAAATGCATACTTGGCTGACTATACAGTTTGTCTAAGACTGTATGTAAAATTTATCATGTTAAAGTGATGTTTTATTTAATGAGATCATGAATTATTATCTGTCTCTTCTTTCAATAAGAAAACCCCAAACACATTATTAGAGCTCAAGGTAAAATCAATATAATTTGAAAGTGGTTACAAGGCCAATGTACCATCAAGAAGAAATAGTGGTTGAGGAAGTAGACTCTGGAGTCAGACTACCTTTGTTCAATTTCAAAACCTACTGTACAGGGGCCGGCCGAGTGGCTCAGTTGGTTAAGAACTTGCTCAAGAGTGGGAGCTCTGAGCAACAGTGTTGCCAGTTCGATTCCCAGCCCAAGCTGAGCTGCTGCTGAGCTGCCAACAGGTAGCAGGATGGCTCAGCTAAAAAAAAAAAAAAAAAAAAAAAATCTACTATACAGGCTGTTTGAGCTGCACATCTCAATATTGATAAAAGGGGGACAGTGACAGGACTTACTTCATCATATAGTTGAGAGAGAGGGTTAAGTGAGTGAATATATTCACTGGGTATTTATTTCTTTCAACATTATGGTATGTCTTCAATAATCCAGGCATCCTGACTAGTATTGAACTATTTAAAGAAAACAGAAATTTAAATTTGTTTTTGAATATTAGGACAAATGGCATTACACTATACTTCTCTATGATATTCTCTTCGGTTAATATTTTCCATAACTTTGTATTAAGCCACAGATTTTGGGAATAAAGTTAACTGGCTCCAGAATCATGACAGATTAATAAAGTCAGCAGACCAGTCACTGCTCCACCAAGATATCGACACATTTTAGTTAGGAAGAGAACATGAAGGAGCCTTTTATCACTGAATTTTGAGACTGTCATATTTTTTTGTTGTTTACTACACTTTCTTTACTTGAAAAACAGATCCCTACAAGAGCTTTCTTTTTAACATTCCATTTTTTATAAAAAGGAATGTCGAATATTTTTCAAGAAAAAAAAAATCTAGAGCTGAACTTAAATTGATTGCAATACATAAAATAAATGAACTGTTTTTACCTTGTGTTACTAAGATCATTTATTTCAATTGCAACGAGATTCTCTCTTGTAAACAATCTTTCTGGATTTGAAGACCTCTGTGAAGAAAAAAAAAATCTATAAACTCAGTTTATATCCTTAGCTTCTCCAGTATATGCCATGTGTTATGAATACATCAACATTAATGTCTGTTGGTTTTGTTTTCGTCACAAAGAAGTTAAGGACAAAATGTCCTTGTATTGTCATTTTATTCTTAGACTTAATAACTATAATAGTTGTGGTTTAGAATATCACTAAATATTTTAAATTTTTCAATGGCAACAAACTTCTGATTATTATTTCTTTAGCAGTCTGTTTAATAGGCTGTTCTCTAAGTATGCGTTCTCAAGTATTAAGAATAATTGGGTATTTGCTAAGCTTTGCAAAGATGTTAAAAAGTGGAAAAAGGTAATCAAATGAAAAACTGTACATTCTTACATTTATGAGTGTGTTCCAGCCGAGAAAAGGGTAATTGTCATGTCAATGCAAAAGAGGCCAATAATCCCACAACTCTCCTCTCATCTGGCAACCAAGACTCAGCAAACTACAGTAAACTGTGTCTTACTGTTCTCAGTCCATAACATAGACATTTGATCTCATGTTGTAAAAGAACTGAAATATATGAACTAGAGAAGAGAATGTTATACGTGGCCATGAATGCTACATAAAAAAAAAATGATAGTAATAATTCAATTATATCTTACAATTTTTTTATGTGACAGATTATTATTATTTTGGAGTACTTTCTCAACTCATTTTAGAAGTTTACCTGGCAGCCTTCCTCCTGGCACATGGGTAGAAGGGCACTAGTGATTAATTTACTTATAAATTAGTCAATTCTCATTGTACCTATTATCAGTATCTATGGTCTCTTATCCATGCACTACTGTGCCGCTCAACCTAAGATATCTTCAATGTAGACCTTTTGATGGAACTGGAAGATGTTTTGAAAATCATATATTTCAACCATAACATGGATGGAATTGTGAACTGAGCTCCATGTGGGCAATGTAATATGATGTGCAGGGGCATGGATAAAGTAATGGTTGAAAACCTTCACTCCTATTGCCTAGACATTTGACTTGGTCAATGTTACTTTAATAGCTCACCAGGATTCCTTATTTTTCTTTTTTTTTTTTTGCTGAGCCATCCTGCCACCTTTTGGCAGCTCAGCGGTTGCTCAGCTCGGGCAGGACTCGAACCGCTGTTGCTCAGAGCTCACACTCTTGAGCGAGCTCTTAACCAACTGAGCCACTCGGCCGGCCCTCTTATATTTCTTATTTATCGAATAATCCCCAAAATAGAATCACTCTACTGTGAGGGGTAAATGAGGAAAAGCATATATAACAGGGCAGTGTGTTTTATTACCAAGTCAGGTTTGGGGGGTGGCATCTTTAAACAGATTTAATCTAATCCCACATTGATCATGTTGGAGTCTTCACTTCCCTTCATAGAATTACCCCTCTGCATATACATGCCCTGAGCAATTAAGACAGTCACTTGATGAACGAGGATTAATGAGGATCTGAAAAAAAAATGTCCAGGCTCAGATAAATAGTCGTCCTGCCAGATGATCCACTAGCAATGTGTTGGTCACTGTCTACACATTCTCCCTCAACAGATAGTAGAGAGGATAGCTTGTTCCTGACTTAGTTTGAAAGTGAATTGCAAGTGTCTCCTTTGTGCTGGTGAAACAAAGTGGCTCTCTGATGTTCAGGATCCCTCAATCATATGCTACTCCTTTTTCCCGTTTTCTTTAAAAAAAAATAATTTAAAAAAATTTTTAAAGATTTTTATTAAAAATATAGCTAACATGCAACACTATATTAGTTTCAGGTGTACACTATAGTTATTCAACATTTATATGCTTAAAGAAGTGATCACTTTGATAAGTCCTGACACAGTACCACATTATCACAATATTATTGACTATATTCCCTATGCTGTACATTACATCCCCAAGATTTATTTGTTTTAGACCTGGAAAATGGACCTTCCTATTTCCCTTCAGTTGACTTTCAATATTATTTTATATTAATTTTAGGTATACAGCATAGTGGTTAGACATTTATATAATTTAAGAAGTGAACTCCCTGAATAGTCTAGTACCCACCTGGCACTATACATAGTTATTACCATATTATTGACTATATTCTCTATGTTTTACTTTACACCACCATGACTATTTTGTAACTATCAATTTGTATTTCTTAATATCTCCCCCTATTTTAGCCATCCACAACTCCTCCCATCCAGCAACCATTAAAATGTTCTCTGTATCTATGAGTCTGTTTCTGTTTTGTTTATTGTATTCTTTTTGCTCATCTGTCCTATGATTTTAAATGATATCTTTGTTAGGCAGAGTAACCTTGATTGTACGTCCTTGCTTGTCATCACTTTGAATATTTCCTGCCAATCCCTTCTGGCCTGCAAGATTCTATTGAGAAATCAGCTGACAGTCTTATGGGAGCCCCCTTGTTGGTAACTGACTGCTTTTCTCTTGCTGCATTTAAGATTCTCTTCGTCTTTAACTTTTGGCATTTTAATTGTGATGTAACTTAATGTGGGACCTTTTGAATTCATCTTCTTTGGGACTCTCTGTGATTCCTGGGCTTGAATATACATTTCCTTCACCAGGTTAGGGAAGTTTTCCATCACTATTTCTTCAAATAGGTTTTCAATTCCTTGCTCTCTCTTTTCTCTTTCTGGTACCTATATAATGTGAATGTTGGTATACTTGATGTCGTCCTAGAGGCCCCTTAAACTACCCTCATTTTTCTTGGATTGTTTTCTTTTTGCTGTTCTGATTACGTGTTTCTGCTAACTTATCTTCTAAATGGTTGATTTGATCTTTTGTATCATCTAATCTACTATTGATTTCCTCTAATGTATTCTTCATCTTAGTTATCATATTCTTTATCTCAAACTCGTTCTTTTTTATGTTTTCTATCTCCATTTTAATGTTTTCCATCTCTTTGTTGAAGTTCCCGCTGAGTTCATTGAGTGTCCTTATAACAAGTGTTTTGAACTCTGCATCTGGTAGATCGCTTGTCTCTATTTTGTTCTTTTTCTAGAGCTTTGTTCTGCTCTTTTATTTGGGACATATTTCTTTGTCTTCCCATTTGGTTGCCTCCCTCTGTTTGTTTCTATGTATGCTATGTTTCCCACTCTTGCTTGAGTGGCCTTATATAGTAGGTGTCCTATGGGGCTAGTGGTGTAGTCTCCCTGGTCACCAGAACCAGGTGCTCTAGGTGTGTCCCTTGTGTGGGTTGTGTGTGCTCTCTTGCTGTAATTGACCTTTGGTTGTTGCTTGCATATTAATGGGAGGGACTAACCCTATGGATGATTGGTTGTGAGGAGTGGCCATGACTACAGTGGAGGAGTTGTAGTGCAGGAGCTCCCCCTACAAGCAGTGTTTGTTGGGCAGAACTCTGGTGCCTGCCCAGTCTCTTCTTTGGGTGTGTAGTCTTTGGAGGTGGTTGGGTGTTGCTCCAGCTGGGTACAAAGCTGGCCACTGACATGCCAGCCCCAGGGCCTCCTGGAAGAGACCCACTGTAGGCCAAGTTTGTCTTCAGCCTGTGCTATGCCCAGGGCCACCTGGAATGATCCACAAAGAAACCTGCAGATGGCTTCCACCCATGCTGTTCTTTGAGGTGCCTCAAGAGGACAAGCTGAAAACCAAGATGAGCTGTTGCTAGTGCCAGGCTCAGGACTGCTCAGCCGAAGGTATGAGACATGCTAAAGTCAGATGCTGTTTGTTTGGGTTTTGTTAACCTTTGAGAGATTTTTAGGAAAGTCTGCAGCATGAGCCAAGGAAGGCCATTTGTATGGAAAAGCCACTGGAAGCAGCTTTGGTGTGCCTCAGATTTGGGTGGGGTAAGGACTCAGAATCACCATGAATGCTGTTAGCCAGGTTGATGGAGAATCAGATATGGTGGCCATCTGCCTTTGCATGCCAGAATGGGGGAGGGCTCAACAAAGAAACAATGGCTTCCATCAACTTCTCCCTCTGAGAGAAAGCTATCCCTCCAGCCCTCACCCTGAAGGCAGACAATTCAGTTCCTCCCTGTATGACCCTGGTGCCTTTTAAGCTGCTTCCCCAGCACTGGAGCTCAGAGTGAGTGAGTCCATTAGCGAGTAAGTTTGTGCATGGGCCCTTTAAGAGGATTGCCTGGGACTGCAGCCAATCTCCATTTCACTCAGTCACAATCTCCAATGGTTTTCACAAGCAGAAGTTATAAGGACTTCTCTCCCTAACACTGAAACCCTGGGCTGAGGAGATTTTTGTGGGGTTGGGAGCCCTTGCTCCTTAGGGGGGACCACTATAGCCAAGATATCCCTCCCAAATTTTAATGGTCACATGTGGTGCAGTAACAGCCCATTCCATACCTCTGCCCCTCCTTCCAGTATCAAGGCAGCTTCTTGTATATGTCCTTAGTTGTAGGGCTTTGGTTCAGCTAGACTTCAAGCAGTTCTCAGTGATGGTTGTTCTGTAGTTTAGTTGTAATTTTGATATAGTCATGAGAGGATGCAAACACGGAATTTACCTACTTTGCTACTTTGGCTGCAAATCCTCTTTCCTATTCTTCACCCCATCATTTTTTTTTTTTAATCTGGTCCTAAAGCGCACACACACACACACACACACACACACACACACACACACACACAGTCTACAGGGACCCACTATAATTTTTCTGTCTCATAATTAGACTTTGGAAGATAAAATTCAAGTATCTTGTTGTATTTATTTTCTATTTCCACAATATAGCAGACTATTAATTGCATACATAATATTTCATCTGTATTCATTTTTTATATTGAAACTCCATTGAAATTCAGGGTGATAGTTTTCCCAGTTAAACTACTTATCTCACCTATTCAGATTCCCTTGTGGCTAGAAGTGGCTTTATGTCTCAAATATGGCAAATAAGATATCAATAGAAATCAACTGGGAGGGGCTTCCAGATAAGTTATGTTTTTTTTATTATTAAAAAAAGACCAACTTCTCATTGCTATTGTGTATCATCCTCCCCTTCTTCCTGTTTTGGGCACTAATATGATGCCTGCATGTATAGTGCCCATTTCCTTATTATGAGGATGAACGAATAATACGATGACATGACAGAAAGCTAGAATGAGTCTGGGTCTTTGATGAGTTTTTTGAGCAACTATGCCATCTTGGGACTGCATGTTTCAGAACTTCTTATTACATGATAAAAAGGAAACACTAGGTATTTGTAAACTCTAACCGATGTCCAAAGCAATCCTCTTTTATACAGTATAAGGAGAGCCATGCTTTGGCATCTGTGTTGAGGCTGTGGGGGAGGAAACAGGGGTATTCCCAAAGCACAAGAAGTATTTCAATAACAGAAGCAGCATTATTACAAATTATACTTTGAAATAGTCTCCTGTCTTACATGCAAATTTCCTGGAACACTGCCTATCACAGTTATGATTTTACAAACTGGAGTTAATTGATTATTTTTAGAGGCAAGTTGAAGACTAAAAAACTCATGTTTCCTGGCTCCAATTCCATTACACAACTATGTGGATCAGTAACCCAAGAAGCAGTGAGAACTTAAAACCAGTAATTCACTATATGAATGTAACATTCATCCCTAGAGAAGGAGTGCAGAACATAGCTATCAGGTTGGAAAATAGTCTAAAACTTTTTTCATTAGTTTCAGGTGTACAAAACAACATAATGATTAGATATTTTCACACCTCACAAAATGATAACCCCAACTAGTCTACTACCCATCTGTCACTGTACATATAGCTATATGTACATTATAATACCACAGACTATATTCCCTATACTATACTTTACATTTTGTGATCATATATATATATATATATATATATATATATATATATATATATAATCATATATATATATATATATATATATATATTTGACATTAAATATTATTTTATATTAGTTTCAGGTGTACAGCACAGTGGTTAAGCACTTATATAATTTAAGAAGTTATCTCCCCGATAAGTCTAGTACCCATCTGACACCATACATAGTTAAAACTTTTTATGGGGACTTTATTTTTCTACCAAAAAGAACTCAATGTCTTTTTCTTGTTGTTTTCCAGCCATAAACTTCTTTATCAGTGTGATGAAGTCAATGGTCTCTTTCTAGAATAAATCTTCTAAATGTGTAAAATATCATAAATAGTGCTGAATAAAATCAAAGAAGTGAAATACAGCTATAAAAATATCTGTGATCCAGGGCCAGCCAAGTGGCGTTTTGGTTAAGAGCTGGCTTGGGATGCCAGAGGGCTCCGGTTCGGATCCCACATATGAGGGCCAGTGACACTGCCCTCTACAGCTAAGATGCTGAACAACAGCTCAACTTGGAGCTGGGATGCCGTGAGTCTCTGGCGAGGGCAGGTGGGTTGCCATGGGCTACCGTGTGTAGCCAGCAGGCTCTGTGAACAGCTGTCCAGAAGCCAGCGACTGATTTGTCTCACCTAGGAAGAGCGCAATGATGGTGCCAAGTTGGGCCAGTGAAGCGACGTCCTCCACAACTAGACTGAAGAACAAAAAGGACAGCAACTTGTCTGTTCCCCTTCCTCCAATTCCCCAGCACTGTTCCCATCCCCCAATTCCCCAATTTAAAAAAAAAAAAATTTTTAAATAAATATCTGTGATCCAGAAGATTTTCAAACAAGTCTTCCCGGATTTTTAAGACTCATGGACTTCCACTTTTGGAAAAGGTGTTTCTTTTAATAATGAATTATCGTCATTGTTACATAATGCATTCTTAAAGAAAAGAAATGAATAATCTGCCATTATACCAGGGGATGCTCCTTTGGTCAGCCCTATTGTAATAAAGAGCTAAAGGGCTTTTATGACTACCAATAGGAAGATGGATTTTCATAAGCAATAACATGTGAAAACGCATGTGCGCGTGCGCGTGCACACACACACACACACACACACACACACACACACACACAAATAAAGCAGTATGTGAAGCTGATACCACCATCATTATCAGGTGTCTTGAAGTTCTCAGAATGCAGCCAGCAGATGGAAACACTGCAAAATTATGTGATGATGAAGCAAGCTCTCTCTGCAGAATGGGGCCTCCTAGGTTGACAGTTGGAATGGATCTTTCAAATAATGGAAGTAAGATGAACAAGCTTTAGGAAGGAGTAGAAAAAGAGAGCTCATCAAATATGGCAGAGGAAAAACACATAAAATCATTCATGAATTTGTAGGTATCCCGATTTCTACCAGTTGCAAAGGGTTTTCTAAGAGAAGGGATTGACATCAGGTGAAATATAACTCAACTACATTAAGTCTGAAGTTTTTTTTTATACAATTAAATAGATTTATAATATTTATCATTTTTTTCTAATACTAATTGGTTGCTTTATGCACAATATACAATTCTAAATCACTCAAAGCAAAAACAAGTACTTTTCCTGTGTCATGGATTTAGCATTACCTAATAAATTGCCGATGGATTGTGTTGAGTTCCTGATTGATTCCTTTATGCTTTTCTTGACAGTGAAGAAATCCAAAACTCATAGAAAGAGTAAATACTCCCAGTCAAAGAAAGGTTTCTCCTCCCTTCCCCCATTTCCCCAGTGTCATTCAAACCACAATTAGGCTGGTTGCACTCAAATATATAAAAATATTTTTATATTTCAAGATATGTACATAGTCTCAAAAGGAAAATCTGTAAGAAATGATTTGTGCAGCAATACTTTATAGCAGCCATGAAGTTTAGCAATTTCCTTTTGACCCAGGTACCAATGTGATGCATGGCTTTTCAAGCTAGTCAGATTCCTTGGTGCCTGAGGAAACATCACATTCTGCTTTTAACTCTGGCTGTAACTTTAATTCCAACTGGGAGCTGACCCTACTTCTATTTCTTTTCCTTTCCATTTGTATGGCTTCCAGAGTGCAGTCCTCAAAGTCAGTGATGCATAGTTGCTTTCCCAGCCTGTTCATTTTTTGTTTTGTTTTTTATTTGTTTGTTGGTTTGTTTAGAGATATTTTGGCAAAGGGTTAAATTTGTATAACTTTCAGAGACCTGTCCAGCCAGCCCAGACATGGGTCAATGGAGATCAGGAAAAAGCAGCATCCAGAACTATACTGTCAGTGGTTTCTGTATCCAAATTTGAGGAACTATGTGCCCATGTCACATTACATGGGGCTTTGATCTTGTGTTTGCATGTAACATAAAACATTGTATACCTGTGAGAGAATGTCTTTCTACATTCCTCTGAGTTTGTGACACCACACATTTGATAATACTATTTAACTACCCTGGCGGTAATCCCGAGTGTGGCGTGGGGTTAATTTTCACTGCCAGAATTATTTTTTATAATTATTTATTATATTATAATTTATGATTTTGTGTTTCAAACTTTATCATACCTGGGATGCCTACTAGACTCTTGTTTGGACATATTTAAGTAAGTAATTCCTAAGAATTACAGGCCTACAATATAAAACAACACATTTCCATGCAAAACAATGTACCGCTTTGGGTACAAAATTACTGACATAATCAGACCACCAGGGAGGTTAAGAGGATTCACGGTTGTAGTTTGACCATTAGGTAGTATTGTAAAAAGTAAATCTGGTAGGTTAAAATTGTTGTGATATGTACTACATCTTTCCAATAATTTGGGAAGTTTTCTTTTAAGTAAAATTAGATCAATCTAAATTTTCATTTCTGCATTGTCATATTGTGAGATTCCCTTCAACTTTAAATGACTTGTAAATTTATTTTCTTTATGTGCTCAAAGTAGAAAGATTTTTTTCTTATTTATTAAATAGCACCAGTAAATTTTAACTAATATTTACAAATATAGGTTCATTATTAAAATACAAAATATTATATACTACCTCTAAACTAAAACACATATGGCATTAACAATACAATTGTGTTCTCACAGAAGGATAATATTGTTTATTTAAACATTGAGTGGGAAAGGAACTATCCTTATACAAACACACACACAAAAATGAGGAAATAACCTCCAAGTTACAATTAAATGTCCATGAAATGTGAGTTAAAATAAATACAATGTTTTTTTTCCCAACAGGAATGCTCAATATAGCCATAACATTTACAAATTGTTACCAATATTTTTAAACAAACTGAAGTTCAAAGCTTTCTGCTACATTTAGACACTATTAAAAACACTGATGATCCGTTTTTATTAATACTTCAAATTGGAAAGGCATTTCTAGGATTCCTACAAATTATGTTTACATCACTTCACTATGTCATGTTTGTGCTGAAACTTAATGCAAAATGCATGTGGGAATAGACATATACAGTTCACTTTGAAGATGTTTGAAACTAAAATGGACAAGATTTTTTAGATGGTATATGTTAAAAAGAATCAAAAAGATTCTATTCAGTCTGGTTCTTTAAAAATGTATTCAACAGACATGATTGAGCAACAATTACTCACAAGGCTCTATGATACATGAACAAGACATAATCTCTAGTCTTCATGCTTGCATAGTCTACTGGAATAAATCTGTGCAGGAACAACTGAAAAACATAATGTTGTAAGTGCTGTAATGGAGGTTTTTATGTGGTCTTAAAGGGCGAACATTAGAGAGAATAGACTGAGGATGGTATCGAGAGAAAAGATGAGAGAAGAAACCAATATTGAAATAAATTAAAGATTTAGAACAGTGTATAATTCATGAAGTAAGATGCCACTGGTGATGGGAAGAGCAGCTGAACAAGGAAATAAATAGTAGAGGCTGCATCTTTCATTTTATATGTTAAAAAACAGGCCCAAAATGGAGTCGCTTCACTTATGTTAAGCCTCACATCATTTAACCAAGGCTTAATTTAATTACAGTTTCTGCTCTCCCAGAGATGGAATCTTAAACTAGTTAGTCAGGAGTCACCTGATCAGCATTAGTTAGGTAATCTGCCTGATAGACCCCTGCTATCCTATGAAGGAAAGTAACCTTTCTCCTGTTCCCTTCTGTCTATACAAGGCTTTTATTTTGTACAGCTCTTCAGAGTTCCTTTCAATCTGCTAGATTGGCTGCTGCCACATTTGAATCAATTGTTGCTCAAAATAAACTCTTAAAACTTTTTAATATGCCTCAGTTTACCTTTTAACACATAGAAGTGATCTTGGAAATAGTAGGAAGCCCTTGAGAATTTTCATGTGTAAATAAAGGTTAATATTGACTATATCAATCATTTGTTGTAAAGATCAAGCAAGACAATTAACATGATAATTACTATATCTACTATAGTAGAAATCCTAGCACATAATAACCACTAATTGAATTCTTATTTCTTTCATCTACCGCTGAACGTGTGAGTGAATGAGCCTTTAGATGATTACAGTCACCACTGTGGAATATTATAGATGAACTAGATGAGGCCTCAGATACCATGGAAGAGACACATCATTCCAGCTATGTCTTGTCCAAATTTCTGACCCTCAGAGTCTATGAACATAATAAATGATTATTTCATACCATAAGTTTTATGTAACTTGTATCCAGCATTAGATAACTATAACACTCCCCAACCCCAAACTTTAACGCTAAGCCTGGATTGGTTAGTAGAGACTAGAGATAAATAGGATCATTCAATATGAGTATAGCCTTGTAAGTATAGGGTTTGAACAATACTGGGGAGGTTGGATGCCTAATAGCAAATGGCTTAAATATTCATTTAGAGTCTCTGATCAATACAAAGGGCATAAAGCCAGGACTTAGAGAAAAGGCTTCATCCAGGGATGAGTGATCTCAGAATTAGTACAGTAAAACTTAGAGAATAAAATAACTAGAATTGTAAATCTGTGTGGTCATAGAATGAAATATTAAAGATTAAGATTCATTGATGAGGTAATTTTACTTAATCAAAAGTTTACTTTATAAGATGCCATGAAGCTAACTCAATTGGAGTTTACAAGGAGTTTTGAACATATTAGAAAAAGGCTATTGAAGAAACAGGCACTATTAGCAATGTAGATTTTGTGATGACATTTATTAATGCTCACTGTAACAATAATGATAATATATAACTCAACTCTTTGCCATATTTAAAACTATTCAACAGGATATTGCTCCTTCCTTATTGTTCAAAAATAATTGAGACAGAAAGATGGAAACAATGCCACTAGCATCAGTCTCCTGTCATGATAATAAACTACAACACATTAGGGAGTAACCAAAGGCATGTTCTTAAAATAATGGTTCTTATTGTCTGTCTTAGTGTGGGGAAACAATGTAAAAGTAGCTAATATTTACAACAGTGACCTGAGTGAGACATTTAACAACCTGCAATGAGTGCCAACTAACTTTCACACTGTACATTATGAAGAAAACAAGAACATAGCACAATATACCACCTAATAATTCAAGGTGGTTTTTTTTAATTTTTTTTGCAATATCAATCATTGCACAATGCTTCAGGGGAAAAATAATCTAGAAAAAAAAAAAAGAAAGACATTAACTACAGAGGACAGTTGAATCCAATTATGTATACTTGGTTGTAGACAAGAAAAACTGATGGATTAAAAAGGAAAATTCTGGGGGAAAGGAACATGTTAACTATGGGAATAAGAGTCCTGAAAGAGGAATGGATGACTGAGGACAAACATTCATGGTGAAGGTTTCACATTGGAGAAGAGACTATTATTCTAATAATATGTCAGTGAACAAACAAAAACTCGAAATGAATTTAGAGATGTACTAAGTTGAGAAACTTGGTAGGAGGGAATCATAAATGCTATCTTCAGTGATCTCCAGAAGAATGTAACTCAACTGCAAAAATTAAGTCTCCTTCAAAAGACATGTGTAGTCAAGAAGCCAGTTAAGAATAACCTCAGAGGGCCAGCCGAATGGTGCATTGGTTAGGAGTTGGCTTGGGACACCGGCTCTGAGCATCAGGGCCCCGGTTCGGATCCCACATGAGGGCTAGTGACACTGCACCCTCTACAGCTAAGATGGTGAGTGACGGCTCGACCTGAGGCTGGACTGCCATGAGTCGCCAGCGATAGCGTGGGCTGCAGTGAAGCTGCAGTGGGCTGCCATAAGCTACCGTGAGTGGCTGGCAGTCGACGTGAGCTGCTGTCCAGCGGCGACCGGTCTTCCACACTCAGGAAGAGTGCAATGATAACACCAACATGGGCCAATGAGGTGATGTCCTCCACAACTCCACAACTAGACTGAAGAACAAAAGGACAGCAACTTGTCTGTTCCCCTTCCCCGATCCCCCAACGCTGTTCCCCTCTCCCAATTCCCCAATAAAAAATCTTAAAAAAAAAAAAAAAGAATAACCTCAGAATAGAATTGTGGAAGAATTTCTGCAAGAACAATAATATACAATCCTCAGGCCGGCTGAATGGCACATTGGTTAAGAGCTGGCTTGGGACGCCAGAGGGCCCCGGTTCGGATCCCACATATGAGGGCCAGTGACACTGCCCTCTACAGCTAAGATGCTGAATAACAGCTCATCTTGGAGCTAGGCTGCCATGAGTCGCCCGCAATGCTTTAGGCTGCAACCTCTGCTGCAGTGGGTTGCCATAGGCTACCGTGTGTAGCCAGCAGCCACTGTGAGCAGCGGGCCAGAAGTCGGCAACTGATCTGCCTCACCCGGGAAGAGCGCAATGATGGTGCCAACTTGGGCCAGTGAAGCAATATCCTCCACAACTAGACTGAAGAACAAAACGACAGCAAGTTGTCTGTTCCCCTTCCCCCAATTCCCCAGTGCTGTTCCCATCCCCCAATTCCCCAATAAAAAATCTTTAAAAAAAAAATAATATACAATCCTCCAATATCCAAAAATTTATTGTCAAACTGAAGTAGATATTTTGGACCTGTTTCTTAGGGGAAAACAAAAAGAGATAGATATAGTGAGAGGTAACAGGAGCAACTAGAACAATTCAGAGGATAATATAAAAATAAAATTATGCTAAAGAAAAGTTTGTGAAATTCTTAAGTGTTGGCCATGCCCACAGCAGAAAAGGCTCTTTCTAGTCATTTTGAAATTCTGTGACTCTGTCATAAGGCTGTATCTTAAAGAGAATCAGTGCCTTAGCCAAAGTATCATCTATTCAGCTAAATGTACAGATACCCAACAGCCTTTGAGATTATCTCAGTATAGCTGCCCAATGGGAATGATCCAATTTTCTCTCATAAATGGATATCAAGAAATAAAAAGCAATAGTGCATTAGATATAGCAGTAGAAACAAAATGTATAGCTATAGAGAGGCTGGAGGGGGAAAGAAGAAAAGAGAGAGAAATCCAGAAATGAGCTGATTCATAAGAAAGCAGAACCAGTAGAATCAGAGGACACCCACTTTCAAGCAGATGACCTGAAGCTGAGTGTGTCATGTATAGGCTACGGGGTGTGTGTGGGTGGGTGTAAACAGGTACACTATGAGGTTACTAATCAAAACTCTATAACCTGGGATAATCTGCTGTATATTCAGTGTGACTCAACAGCATGGTTCATACCAGGAATCAAGTTTTTGATTGAACACCTGAATTTCAAAATACAAGATGTCTTAAGAATCATAAAGTTTGAATCCTATGCAAATGCCAGTAGCATGACTATTTCCTGCAATATGAAATTGACTAATGAATTGCTTATACTCTTTGATCCAGTCCTTCCACATTATTTTCTCAGAAAAGAAGCAGATCTTTGAAAAAATATAGTCATATGAAGTGTGTTTATATTAATAAAAATAAGTTAATTTTCAACAATAATGTGATGGTTAAATAAATTACAATATAGCAGATGATGATTTTTATTAATAGGCTAAATTAGTTTTTAAAGCATGTGCTTTGAAATGGTATAATGTTCAGAATATAGTATTAAATGAACATAATGCTTACAATTTTATTATAATTTTGTAAATATATAGAGATATAACAGAAAAAAGCAACCTAAATTCATCAACATTGATGTTAATTAATGGTAGCAAGTGCTGGGCTGTATAATAGGCAATTTTCTTTCTTTATATTTTATGTGTTTTCTTAACATTCTGTAATATACGAGGTATTTTATAATTATGAAGTACTAGAAAGAGTCACTTGAAATTAAAAATTAAGGCAAGGATGAAAATGCCTTGCTTAAATTACATGTTTTTAGTACTTTAGGAATTACCTGCTCAAGTCCAACAGGAATATTAATTCCTATCTCTCCTCATTTTAGGATAACGTATCTCAAACTAAAGTAGTTTTAGGAGCTCCTCCCCAGGTCTGCTAAATGACCAATGGTCCATCATAGTTTTCAGAATAATATAAGTTCTTTCTTACAGAAATCTTTAATTGGTAGCAAGAGATTTCACATGCTCTCAAGGCATTAATATAAATTAAAGAGAATGTTGGTAGATAAAAAGCATATTAAATGTTGTTTCCATGAACACGAAAGGAGAAACATCCTGTTCCTTGTCACCACTATTTCTCATCTGGTTACTGCAATAGCCTCCTAACTGGCCTACCTGTCTTTACACTTGAAACCCTGTGATCTGTCTCAGCACGACAGCCAGAGTGATCCTTTTCAATTAATTATAAGGATTATTTCACTTATCTACTTCAAACTCTGTGAAGTTTTCCCATCTCACTAAAAATAAAAGCATGAATGTTACTAAAAAGGTTTTACATGATTTGGTCTCTGTTCCTCCTCCGAACCATCAACTCACTCCTCTTTTCTTTGCTCACATTGTTCTAGGCACTCTGGGCTCCTCACTGTTCCTTGAGCACACCATACAAACTCCTGCATCCAGACCCAGCTGTTCAATCTGCCTGGAATTTTCTTCACTCAGATATTTCCATGGCTGAGCCTCCATCTCCTTTCAGTTTTGTTTAAATGCTACCTTCTCAATGAGACCTTCAATGATAAACATTTTGTAAGTTGTAAGCAGCCCTTACAGCACTTCATATACTCCTAATTCCCATTACTCTGATCTACCTTTCCTTTTTCTATAGCATTTAACACATTTTAATATTAAAATAGTTCACTATTTATTATGTCTACTATTTACCATTCATCTCTACCTACTAGAACATAAGCTTGCAAAGGCAATAATTCTTGTGTGTTTTAGTCACCAACGTATCCCAAGTATATCAATGCATGCCTGAAATTTAGTAGGCAATCAATAAATGTTTGATGAATGAATTAATCCACCCTTTTTGATGCTAAAAAAAAAAGAAAGAAAAAAATTAAATGTATTTAACTGCAAACAAGTAGGCATAGATTTTCCCAACAATATATTTACTGCTTTTTAAACAAATGTGTTATCACTAAGTATTTGAGATTATTCTAGATAAACTGGAAATTCCATTCTAATTTTTTGGAAAAAATAATTGCTGTAGCACAATCAACCGGATAACTCTAAAAATCTGTACTTCCTCTGGTTGTTGCAAGGAAGAAACTGCCTAGCCAGACATTAACTTCCTTTGCCATGTGACTAGTTCTCACCAATGGACTTTGAGTAAAAGTAGTGTATATCACTTTCCAACCAAGATGACTGAGTGCGCCTATTTCCAAACCGTCTCTTTACCTGTTTGTGAGCTGGGAGTAGATGACTTTGAGATATATCACAAGATGAAAAATTCTAGATCCCTGAATCACTACATGGGGGAAAGCCACCTGTCAATCATTAATATCTTCATGTGACTGTTACATGAATGACAAATATAAATGTATTGCATAAATCATGGAAATTTGTGGATTTATTTGATATAACAGCTGGCATGACCTTAATTTTTTAAAAAAATAGTTAGGATATAAAGTTGGGCATCACAAATTTGTATATGGTCACACCTACAGAATTCTTTGTCATGTAGAACTGTGCAACTCAAGTGCCTAGTCAGGAAAAAACTGTCCAGGATGGACTGTGTTGATCACTTAGAGATAGTTACAGAGTCAAATGGCTGAGAAAGCTGTTCATAAGAACAGCATATATAGAAATTCCAATTTTACAACCAAATTTATTTGGAATGTAAATTTAAGTGAAAAAAATGTAATAGGTGATTAACTAAGTAAGTGGTTGGTTGGAGGTCCTGGTAAAGGCTTAAGCCATATTTAATTCACATGGGGGATTAGTAAAGGACTATATAAAGAAGCTATACCATGAAAAAGAAAGCTCTAGTTTGTAATTTTGAAGATAGAATAGTTTCATGTTTCTCCCAGTATTAGCGGAAAGTAGATACATCATTAAAGATTGGTAACGACAAAGAGTGAAAATATTTTATTTCTGTTTGATAAAGATGTTGCGATTTTGAAAAGAGGAGACACTTCTCTTTGTGATGAAGTAATTTCAGAAGATTGAAATTGGTTTCAAATGGCAGAGGTCTGTCATAGTGCTGACTGAAAAAGAGGTATAAAGTTTAATGACTTATTTGAATGGAAAGAAGTAAAAGCAAGAAGGAAAATAAGTGAGTGGAAAGTTTTCAGTAGAACTCGAAACACTTAAGGCCTTCTCAATTTCTTCAATTTAAGGGAGTCAAAATTAACCTTTTCATAAGAAAATATCTTCAGCAGTAACCTCAAATTTTAATAAATACCATAAAATGAGTGCATCAAGACAATATTCTTGCTTTAATTATTTGATCATGTCCCTAATGCACTTTGATTTGTTTAACAAATGGAACCTACTATGTCTTATTATTATGTTTATTTATGCCTTTCACACTGGACTGTGACATTCTTCTATAAATATAATAGAGGCTTAGTATGCATGTGTTTAATTAATTAATTGATTAATGGGAGGATTATGAATAAGTGTCTCCCAGAACATGTGCAAAAGGAACTAATGAAATATATGATTTTCAGATGCATATAAAGAAAATTTATAAACTTATTCTTCAGATCCTAATCTGTGTCCCTTCACTTTTCAAGTTTCAAAGTTTCAAAAGAAAGAACAAGAGCTCTTCACCGGAGCAAAAGTATGAATGCTTTTTCTACATACAGTGTTTCTGCTTAAGAGAGGAAAAACTCATAACCTTTTGTAGAGGTGGATCTTCCAGGCAGATGGATTAATTTGAATAGAGACTTAAAGTATCATAACTTTATAATTTAAGAATATGAAAAATATAAAATTACACAGTAGCAAATTATTGTAGTGGAAACATTTATAGATTAAAAGTTAGAAGATATGAGCTCTAGATCACTTTGCACCAGGTAATTATAATGACATTTTGCTATTTAGAGCATATATATTTTTTAAAATGAAAAAGAATACAATGAATATTCTATTATAGTAATTTTCAGGCAATTAACTGGATAAAAATTATTAAATTTGTTTTATGTTGTGGATGTCATGAAAAACTCTTTAGTGCATTCTTTAATCTATTTTTGAATAATGATCAAGTTTTATTATGCCCACTGTTTTGTAGCTATAGAAACTGAAACTTACCAAGTCAAGTAACTAGCCCAAGGCTATGCTACTAGTAGTGCTGGACAAAGATTTGAAAGTAGAGTCTCTGACATTCAGACCCTGAGCTCTTAAACGTGATACAGCATTGTTTTTTTAATGCCAAAAAAAAAAAAAAAAAAAAAAAAAAAACCAGAGTGAAAAAATGTTCCTTTAAATATATATGTGCCCATAATGGCCATACTTCATTCACCATGAATATTCACATGTAATTTAGATACTCATTTTTTTTCTACTTAAGATGTTTTTATTGTTTCCATCCCCAATATCTACCTATTTATCTATCATTCAAGACTTATGTCAAATACAATCTCTTTTATGAGGCAATCCCAGTTAATGAATTCAAAAACAATTCATCTCCTTAAATAATGTTTAATAACACTTTTTGAAATAATCCTCTACAAAGAAGGTAGTGCTTTTTTTGGGGAAGAGTTTTTAGCCAGGTATATATCTATCCAATACAAGTGTGATTGTCTAGTGGCCAGGAAAGGTGTTGTAGTCATCTGATTTTTTTCTTCTTTCCTCTAGCTTTATTCAGGTAAATTGACAAACATTGTATATATTTAAGGTCTACAACATGAAGTTTTGATACATGTATATATTGCAAAATGATTACCATAATCAAGCTACTTAACATATCTACTACATAGCTACTTTTTTGTATGTGTGTGGTGAGTACACTTAAGATCTACCCTCTTAGCAAATGTCAAGTATGCAATACAAGTATTATTAACTGTTGTCACCAAGAAATACTTAAGATTTGCAGAGCTTTTTCATCCTACATAACTGAAACTTTGTACTTTGACATCTCCCATTCCCCCTCCTCCTAGCCCCTGGCGACCACCATTCTACTCTGCTTATAAAAGTTTGATGCTTTAGATTCCACATAATATTGAGATTATGTAATATTTGTCTTTCTGTGTCTGGCTTATTTGAACTAGTATAATGTCCTTCAGGTTTATCCATGCTGTCACAAATAACAAGATTTCCTTTTTTTTAAAGCTAAATCATACTCATATAAATAATTATATATCTATATATATCTATATATATATATATATATATATATATATATATATATATATGTAATTTTCTTTGTCCATTCATGTGTTCACAGCACTTAGATTGTTTTCATATCTCGGCTATTGTGAATAATGATGTAATGAACAGGAGAGTACAATTATTTCTTCAAGATCCTGAGTTCATTTCTTTTGGATATATACCCAGAAGTGGGATTGCTAGAACATATGGTAGTTCCATTTTTAATGTTTTGAAGAACCTCTATACTATTTTCCATATTGGCTTACCAATTTTCATTTTCACCAACAGCATATAAAGGTTCTTAGGAGTCTTGCTTATACTAAGTATGTGCCTAACAGATCACTGTGGTATTAAATAATTTTGAAAAAGTGTAAGTTCTGAACAAATGGAAGATGCTGTCAATTGTTATAATTATTGATGAGTTTAACAAGTCTTCCTAAAATTCAGAATAAAAAATATATATTACATTTACTCTGTAAAATGGAGTTTATGCTATTTCCATTCTGACATATTAAAAAAGCTTTATGAAAAAACTTCCTCAATAAGATTATCGACTTACAATCTAAATATCAGGACACGACAATATCATTTCTCCAGTTTAGATCCTAGTTAAGAGTCAATTAAAAAAATTTTACAATTTCTGAATAAAAAAATAAAAAGATGCCCTGTCTGCTGAAGCTAGGAAAATTGGCTTCACAGCTGGCTGACTGGTTTATTCAGCAAGAAATTGGTCAACTTTCAAAGACCTGAAAAAATGCATTTCACACAGTGCAGAGAATCATAAAGTTGCTGAGCCAACTAGAAGTTAAAGAATTCAAGCAAATTAGAGCTGGCTTGGTAAAGTAAGAACAGATCAAATCCTCATAGGCCCTCTCAAGCTAAACTAATACTATGTCTAACCCTTGGACCCATTTCACTGAATTTCCTATTGTAAACTTTTCTACTGTAATAAACATTCAGTGTTAAAGCTCTCAGTCTATGGCCTTCTCATCAGTCATCTTTCTTGATTTTCTTCCCAAATTCTGTCATGCTAACTCACCTTTTCAGCATACAAATTTCTCTCCTTTTTTGCCTTTAAGGGAAGGGCATACTTGACATTTGTCTAGAATATTATGACTACAATGTAGGATGTACCTCCTACTAGCTGGGGAGCCACATAAGATGTCCCCTGCTCTGTCTTGCTGGGAAGTTGAGAGGAAGTTTGCCATTTATAGTGTTTAATGTATTTCCTGTAAATGTGCAGGAAATGCCTGTTTGAAGTTCTGAAGCATAACACCTTGATGTTCGCAGAAATGAGATAAACTGTTTGATGAAAGAAATGATATTCAAGAAAGAATCCTATGAGAGGAAGGCAGCCTGTTTATATACATGAAGATCAAAGAACTTCCACTTGAATTGAGACTACATATTTTTTGGTTGAGTAATTTGCAATGAATAATCTACATGGCTGAAAGACAAAAGTGGTGAGTCTTTAATGACTATATTTTGGTTTTACGTATTAAAAAATTACTAAGCCAACTAAAATAATAAACTTGTAAAATTTTTGCTTGTTAAGGTAATATTCTACTCATATACTTTCCATACTTATCAATATTAAATTATAATGAAATAAATTAAAATTATAGTTCATTGATATTGTACTTTTTAATTTTTAAGAAATAACTAACAATTGGGCTTACAAAAACACAAAGAAAGTTACATTCAACAAATAAATATTATCAATGATTAAAGGCTTTTATAATCAAAACCAGGATTGTACAGATGCCAGGATAATTTAATACAACAAACAAAATTCTTTTAAATACCCAACACTGTAATGATTTGCTGCCTAATACAATATTCTTCTCTCTATGAAAGATTGGATGTTGCCCCCAAATGAGAAACTTAAGAGTAATGTTTCATGTGAGGGAAAACCACAGATTCTTAAATCATTAACTTTCTCCTTCAATTATGTAATCTACCTCCTTTTTTCCCTCTTGCTAAGACTGACTGAGCTTTAAAGACTAAGAGGAGAGGCAAAAATGCAATCAACTTCAAAAATCACTTTGGCACAGCACAGCAAAACACATGCAATTAAAACATTAAACACTGTGCTAATAATTGTTTCCTATAGTGCCTTTTCATCAAGGATTTCAAAGTCAATTTTACAATTGCTCAATTATGCTTTGGGCATCTCTAATTCTGATTGCTAGCAAGCCTTCCTCCCTTTCCCCTTCCTAAGTTGTACTCAAAGTTCTAACTGAATTTGATGGACAATCATTCTGCCTCCAAACCTTCAAGACTTGGGTTCTTCATCTTCTCTTCCCTTTGTTCAGCTAGCTGAGCGACTGATTCTGTGTAATTCATAAGCAGAAGTTGGCCAATTTTAAATGTTGAAATTTGAATTACAGGTTTTTAAAAATAAATGAACTTCTATGACTTTCAGTCATAAGTGCTTAGCTTGAAGCACACTACCAAAATTCTGCCTTTGCAAGAAAATGGTAATTAGCAAGGGATATAAGTTAAGCATGTAGATTAGTACTTTTAAGGCTCCTAAAACATTGGATCTCTAAATACATTACCTGTAAATATGTACTGTTGCTCTTATAGTCCACGTGTTTTTTAATGCACCCTCCCTTGCCCTTTTTTAAAAGAGATATATGAAGTTTTATTTGGCTTAAGCACTGTATATATTATCAAAAGTCCAAATTAGTTGGGAATAACTAATAAAATTTTACTGAACAATGTTACCTTCTTCTATAATCATGCTGCCTATTATCTCTCAGCAGTTCCTTTTGGACTTCTGTGACTAAATTACTTTTTCCTGCTTCAAAAAGTAATAAGTATCTTGCCATTTTTATATGTAAATGTTTTTTTACTTTTGTATTTTCTCAGAGCAAGAATATTTGTCAACTCATTTTGTTATGTCATTTCATTTTGGAGGCTTGGTTTTCAACTGCTCTGATACTTCCTTTTTCTTGAAATTTCTTTACATGATTCAAATATTCAAAAAACTTGAATCCTTTATAACATAGTTTAAAAATCACTAAATATGAAGCTCTAAATCATCTAGAGTCTAATTCCAGACCTGTTATAAAGTATCCATGTATCATTTAGCAATCCAGATAAAAGCACTGGTACTTAGTGTCTTTATTGTTAAAACAAAGTGAATGACATTAATATACCTTTAAATATTAAACCATACAATTTAAAGTTAAAGCTTAATATTACGTACCTTGAAGTTCCTGATACTTTATTAGCTAACAACAATACAAGATGTACTGAAAGCCTATACTCCACAAACTACTGTGCCTGTAGGACAAGTGTTAATAGGAAGATAAATAAGAAATGGTCCTTCCTTCAATCATTTATACATCTGTACAATTTTTACCTGTTTGATTCCTTATATATTATCTTATTTGATGCTCATAACAACTTATGAAATGGAAATAATTATTATTCATTTCCATTTAGGAGATAAAGTCAAGTAGTTTCAAAGATCAAGTATTTATTGGAAAATTCTAGAGCTAGTGAGAAGGCAGAACCAAAACTATGTAAGATGTTATTATTGTTGCATATTGATTAGTGTACACTATTCTTGAATGACATTCTTTAGGCCTCCCTGAACCACATAATATTGTCCCACTGTGAAAAAGTCATTACAATTTTGTATTTAGTTCTAATGTATCTCAAAGGAAGCCTTGTTTAATGATATAACATTTGTAAATCTCTTTGAATAAAGGAATCATTTAAATGCAAAGTACTCCTGAACATTATCCCTGTACTCTCCCACTGGGCACATAAAAATCAAGTAGGGCTGACTGTGATCTTTTAGAAACATAAAAGCATCATAAATTGACTCTTTGCACCTTGCTACACCACCCCCTGGAGAAACTCCCGCACCTAAGGCAGATCTCTAAGTGAGGTGATACCCAGGCCACAGGTCCTCTGTAGAGCCTAGCAGGGAAAACTGAGAAGCTGAAAATCTTTTCTAAACTTGCACTTAAGTCTCAAATCAGCAGGCACTGGGAATTAGTTTCTCACATAGCTTGAGCAAATGCATGAACAGAGATCACCTTGCACAGGACGAAAAATCGTGGCTCTTGAAATAAAAAACGATGCTGCATGACTGAAAAATTTACCACTGCTTCACAATTTACCAGTCAGGACCCCACTGGCCATCCCATGTACCTCTTCTTCCTCTTTTTCTCTTATTTTCTTTTGCCATTTCCAACATAGGCCTTCAAGGTGTTCAAAATATCTGGTATTGGTATCCTAATGGGTTCACTGCTTCTTTCTTTATCTGATAATCTAAATTTCCCCAAATCCAACTACCATTGATCTTTTCCTTGCCCAGGATGTGCCCCTTTATCTATCTAATATAATCCCCAAATTTCAGCTTAGGATAGAAAAACACCCTTCACAAACAGTGCCTGATTTTCCTGTTTCACCCAGGCAAAAGTGTGGCCTTTTTCTTATTAGTGTTTCTAACTAGTTTCTCATGTGTCTGGTATTTATCTCAGGCTTATCTAGATACCAAATCTCCCAAAAATTCCTACTTAGACACATCCTTCATATTCTTAGAATTACATATCTTTAAATTATTGTTGTAATGTTTAGGTACAGTGAAAAGCACAGTTCTTAAATGAAAAACTCAGTAAGTTTTGACAGATATGTACACCCTGTAAACAATAGCCCAAAGAAGATATAGGAACTTTCCACCAACACAGAAAGATCTCATCTAGCAAATCCTCATAAAACCCGTAAGTTATCATTTTTCTGATGATTTCCATAGATAATTATTTTTCTGACCAATAACTTCATGAAAATGAAATCGTACAGTATGTACTCTATTTTGCCTGGCTTCTTTGCTGTTCCATATAAATTCTAGATAACATTTATTAGGTTGAGAAAATTTCCTTCTATTTTTGGTTTGCAGAGGGCTTTTATCATGACTGCATTTTAAATTTTGTCAAATATTTTTCTGCATTTATTGAATTGATTACATATTTTCCTGCATCATTCTGTTAAATTTTTATCATTTTAAAAAAAAATATTGACTCAATCTTGAATGTATGAGATAAGCCCAACTTTATGTTACTGTGTTTGTCTTTTTACATATTGTTGAATTTAATTTCCTAAAATTAAAAAAACAATGTATAAATATTCATAAGTAATCTATAATTTTTTTTTTCTTGTGCTAGCTTTGTCTGGTTTGGTACTGTTATAATGCTAGCCTCAAAAAATTCGTTGGGAAGTGTTCCTTTCCTTGTCCTTTACTTACTTAAAGAGGTTATGTAAGACTGATATTATTTCTTCCTTAAATGTTTAATAGAAATCACCGGTGCTGTCATATTGGCTTATAGTTTTCTTTGTGGGAAGGTTCTTAATTAACACTTCATTTTCTTTAATCGATATAGGAAGATTCAGATTTTAAAATTATTCTTGAGTCAGTTCTGATAATTATAAAATTTCAAATTTTTAATTGCATCTTCTAAGCTAGTTAATTTATTGGCATAAAGTTGTTTATTATATTCCTTCATCTTCATTTTGCTATCGCTATGATCTGCAGTAATGCCCCCTCTTTAATTTCAATATTGTCAATCTATGTTTTATTTTTCTTTTTGTTGATCTATCTAGTTAGAGGTTAATCAATTATACTATTTTATTTTATTTATTTATTTATTTATTTATTTTTTAGCTGAGCCATCCTGCCACCTGTTGGCAGCTCAGCGGCAACTCAGCTCGGGCTGGACTCGAACCGCTGTTGCTCAGAGCTCAAACCCTTGAGCGAGCTCTTAACCAACTGAGCCACTCGGCCGGCCCTATATACTATTTTAAATAAACAATTTTTGATTTTCCTCATAGTTACCCATTTTTTATTTCACTGATTTATACTCTTACCAATAAATATTTTTTTCTTTTATAAATTTGGATTTAATTTACACTTCTTTTTCTAGTTTCCAAATTGGAAGCCTACTTTTTAACCTTGATCTTGATTTTTAACTTTTCTTCTTATCTAATGTAATCATTTAAGGTGTAATTTCCCCTCTAAAATCTGTTTTAACTATGATTCACAAATTATATATTGCGGGAGACCCGCTCCCGCGGGGTCCAGGGGTTCCCGCAGGTGGAGGCGGAGTCGGTGAGGAAAAAGGAAAGGAGACACAGGAGCGCTTTTTCAAGAAGAGAAGTGTCTCACTTTATTCTACAGCATGCCCCTTTTTAGAGTGGGCAGTTGACCATTATCTCATCAGTAAAAAGTTCTTTTACATAGTTTAGATCAGGGTTTTAATTCCTCGTGATTCTTATGCTCCAGGGTACAGCTTGACTTTTTCTTATGCTAAAAGATCAACTTATCTTAACTGTGTTTTAATCCTTTTTACCTATAGAGACTATGTGACTAAGGCTAATCCTTTTACCTATAGTGACTATGTCTACTCAACAATTATCCTAAACACTATTAGCTAAGCAGGATCTTAAGATTTATAGGGTGTGTACTTTGACCTTTACTAAGAGACTAGTAGTGTGACTAAAATTGCCTTTAATGTATAAAATAGAATTATTGTGATATATCTATCAGAAGGGGTGTAAGATCTTCGTCCTACTGGGGGGCATCCAAAGGGGAATTTAAGTCTTCTAAGATATAAAGCAGTATCTGTTTCTCAGTCAGAGCTTCAGAATTTGTCACAATTGCAGTGTGTTTGGCCATGTCAGATACTGAGGTGCAGATGGCTCCCGGCAAAATATATATAATTAATATATATAAATTGTATATATATGTGTGTATATATATATATATATATATATATATACACACAAAAAATGTATACTTATTATAAGAAAGGAAAAAAAATTGTATTAAAATTGTAATAATATATACCAATAAGAAAAGATGAATATAAGTCACGTTTATACATTTTTGTCACCCCCAGATATATATATATATATATATATATATATATATATATATATATATATATACATATCATATGACACATATTTTGTACTTAATTTACATGAAGTTCAAAATATTTTAAAATTTTCTTTGTGATTCCTCAGTAGACCCTAGATAGTTTATAAATATTTTTAACAGCTTTATTCAGGTATATGAGGTCTGACAATTAAGTTCCCAAATTTGTTGCAACAATGTTGCTAAACATTTTTTTTTTTATATCAGAGGGATTATTCATTATGAATTAGTAACAACTGGACAAACAGTTAACCAAGTTTACTATTTGGAAGTGCTGAAAAGGCTGCATGAAAAAGTTAGACAACCTGAACTTTTCGCCAACAATTCATGGCTCTTGCATCACAACAATGCACCAGCTCACACGGCACGGTCTGTGAGGGAGTTTTTAGCCAGTAAACAGATAACTGTATTGGAACACCCTCCCAACTCACCTGCGCTGGCCCCAATGACTTCTTTCTTTATCCAAAGATAAAGGAAATATTGAAAGGAAACCATTTTGATGACATTCAGGACATCAAGGGTAATACAACAACAGCTCCGATGGCCATTCTAGAGAGTTCCAAAATTGCTTTGAAGGGTGGACTAGGCGCTGGCATTGGTGCATAACTTCCCAAGGGGAGTACTTTGAAGGTGACTGTAGTGATATTCAGCAATGAGGCATGTAGCACTTTTTCTAGGATGAGTTCATGAACTTCATTGTCCAACCTTGTAATTCACATGCCATATACCTCATCCATTGAAAGTTTACAGTTCAGTGGCCTTTAGTATATTAAGGGTTGTGCATCTATTACTAAAATATTCTTTAGAATAGTTTCAGTATTCCAAAAAGAAACCTAATATCCCTTAGCTGTTACCACCCATTTCCGCTCCCCACAACCCCAACCAACCACTAATCTACTTTTTGTCTAAATAGACTTGCCTGTTCTGGACATTTCATAGAAATATATCCATAGAATATGTGGGTTTTTTGGACTGGTTTCTTTCACTTAGCATAATGTTTTCAAGGTTATTCATGTAGTAGCGTGGTATATTTTATTAATCCATTCATTAGTTCATGGATGTTTAGTTTGTTTCTTCTTTTTGGCTATTATAAATAATGCTGATACGTACATTTATGTGTATGTTTTTGTCTACACATGTATTAATTTTTCTTGGATAAATACCTAGGTGCAGAATAGTTAGATCGTATGGTAACTCTATGTTTAAGGAACTGACATACTGTTTTCTGAAAGGTCCAAATTATTCTACATTTCCACCAGCAATGTATAAGCATTCCAATTTCTCCAGTCTCACCAACACTTGTTACTTTCTATCTTTTTTATTCTAGACACCCTAGTCAGTGTGAAGTGGTATCTTACTGTGGTTTGGGTTTGCATTTCCTTGATAACTGATGTCGAGCATCTTTTCTTGCACATAGAGGTCATTTGTATATCTTCTCTGGAGAAAAGTTGATTCAGATCTTTTTCTCATTTTTAAATTAGGTTGTATTTTTACTGAGTTGTAAGATGCTGATATACATTATTGATATAAGTGTCCTTTTAGATATGTGATTTGTAAATATTTTCTCCTATTCCATGGGTTATCTTTCCATGGTGTTTTTGAAGCACAAATATTATTAAATTTGATGATGCCCAGTTGATCTACGTTTTCTTTTGTTACTTGTGATTTTCGTGTAACATCTATGAATCTATTGCCAAAATCAAGATCATGATATGTTTTAATTGGTGGACTTTGAGTAAAGCAGACTGTCTTCCATAACGTGGGTGATCCTCATCCAATCAACCGAATGCTTGAATGGAACAAAAAGACTGGAGTCCCCTGAGCAAGAAAGGATTCCCCAGAAGACTGTTTTTTGGGATTTTATATGCAACATCAGCTCTTCTGGCCTTCAGACTAGAACTGCAGCATTAGCTCCTCTTCATCTCCAACTAGCCCACCCTGCACATTTTGAACTTGCCAGCCTCCATAATCATGTAAGCCAATTTCTTGTAATGAATCCCTCTGTATATGTACACATACATCCTATTGGCTCTATTTCTCTGGAGAACCCTGAAAATACAGGTTTTGGTATAAAGAATGGTTCTACAGGAACAAAATTTTAGGGAGGAGTTTTCTGAATTGATTCTGAGGCTTCTAGAATAGCTGTCTGATCTAATTAGATTTAAAGATACCAATGACTCTATTTCCAGTGGTAAATAGAACATTGATAGTCCATGGCAGGATCTGACAATAGAAATAAGCAAAATATTGTCATTGGAAACTCCTAATGAAACACTTATGGGAAGGAAGGATCTACATTACAGTGTATATGATATTCCTGAACATTTTTGTCAAGCTAACAAATAAAATAAGATTAGCTGGTTGCTCCTGATTTTACTGGACAAAGTGGAGAAGAAAACAAAAAGGATGAACTCAGGGGTTAGGATTCCCAGTTCAAGCACCACATAAATGACCTTAAAGCTTTCATGTGTGCCCTGAAAGAGACCCTTGTCACCTGCAGCATAGGGCTGAGATGGCTGAATACCAAATCCAAAGTCTCAACCTGCTGGTGGCTGAATTAAAACCCAACTGAATTCCCAGCTTCACAGGGTGTCTACTGTTATAAAGTGAGAGCACTGATTGGGAAGGAACGGGGTCCTCAAAATTGGAATTGGGATGTGTGAGAAAAGCCTGATGAAGCTGGGGAAACTGGTCCCTAAATTCTGATTTATCAGTACAAACAGCCTCATCAACCTCATTTCAGGATTAACTCTGCATTGCCTGAAGAAACTGTAATGGTCTTCCCTTAAGCAGTTGTCTTACAAGACAATGCTGATTCTTCTCAGAACTCATCCTCACTACCTCTCTTTGCAACCATATCTATAATTAGATTCAAGTCCCAGCAGGCCCCTGGGTGAGGTACAAAGTGTGACCCACGAGAAGGGGTACTACTCTCCAAAATAATGACTTGAATTTTCTAATTCATACAGACAAAAATTCAGAGACTATGTATAGGAATGAATATGAGAAGTGTGGAATATGCTGGATGAAATATAAAGTTAGGTCAGGCTAAATTTATTGGTATGGGTCCACTAAGCAGAGATTCTGTATTTTTTTTTAATTTTTTTAGCTGACCCATCCTGCCATCTTTTGGCAGCTCAGCTTGGGCTGGGAATCGAACCAGTGACCCTATTGCTCAGAGCTGGCACTCTTGAGTGAGCTCTTAACCAACTGAGCCACTTAGCCAGTGCAGGGATTCTTCATTTAATGCTGCAGTTCAGGGAGTTAGAAAAGGCTTTAATAATTTGTTGGGTTAGTTGGCTGAAACATGGACCAAAAGGTAGCTCATGATAAAATGAGTTAGGGATGCCAGACCTGCCTTGATATACAATAGAAGAAAGGAAACAAAGATGTAGGGAGATTGGAATCTCAGAGTAGATTTGTCATTTAAGACCTACTTGAGAGAATCCAGAACACGCACCTTTCACCACAACTGCAAGAAATACATTTTAAGCATTTTTGCAATTTTGCAATGGCTCTTCTCTACAGGCCAGATCTTACAGTGGGAACACTGGTCACTGAATTGGGAAACTTAAGTGCAATGGAAGTAGTAATTGGGTCCAGGGTATCAGGGGCCAAGAGGCAGCATTCAACTGCTAAAGGCAAGATGAATGTAGTTATTGTAACGGACAGCTAAGTCAAGCAGCAATCAAAATAGTATGACTCAAGCAGACCGAAGGAGTTGGCTAGTAGATCAGGTTGTTCCTAGAAGTGAAATAGATAGAAGATCTACTAAATTTTTACTAGATCTGTATAAATAAAAAAGTTCTAGGTTAAGCGGTTAAAGGTCTAACCTGAATTATAAATAGAGTCATGGCCCTGTCAATCCATTCTCAAACACGAGCCAATGTACAGACCCAGAACATCGTGAATGAAGGGGAGACCAGGTCCCCTTGAGAAAGCCTTCTGGTCCAGTGACAAAAATTTATACTGTAAATTTTTCTTCCAGCCTTCCTCAAAAGGACCTATGTCCTTTTATAAGGGTAACTGTGCATTGGGGAAAAGGAATTAATCATACATTTCAGGAACTTCTAGACATTGGCTCGGAATTGACATTAATTCCAGGAGACCTAAAATGTGCTGTGGTTCACCAGTCAGAGCAGGGGCTTATGGTGATCAGGTGATCAATGGGATTTTAGCTCAGGTCTGCCTCACAGTGGGCTCCGTGGGTCCTCAGCCACATCCTGGAGTTATTTTCCCAGTTCCAAAGTAAATAACTGGAATGGATATACTCAGTAGCTGGCAGAATCCCCACCTTGGTTCGTTTGCCAGTGGAGTGAGGATGACTTTGTTGAGAAATGGCAAGTGGAAGCTATGAGACCTGCCTCTGCCTTGGAAAACAGTAAACCAAAAACAACACTTCATTTCTGGAGGCATTGCAAACGTTAGTGCCACCATTAAGGGTTTGAAAGATGCAGGGTAGTAATTCTGACCACATCCCCATTCAAGTTGCCTATTTGGCTTGTGAAGAGTACAGATGAATCTTGGAGAATGACACAGAATTATCACAAGCTTATCAGGCAGTGACTCTAATTGCAATTGCTGTACTAGATGTAGTTTTGTTGCTCGAACAAATTAACACATTCCCTGGTTATGTTAACCTATATGCAGCTATTAATATGGCAAATGCTTTTTTCTCCATCCCTGTTAACAAAGGCTACCAGAAGCAGTTTGCTTTTACATAGCAAGGCCAGCAATACTCCTCACTGTCCTATCTCAGAGGTATATCAACTGTATTGTCTGCTAGGGCTGACAAAAACGAAACAAAACCAAAACCAACAAACAAAAACAAACAAACAAACATACTGGGTACCTTTAGCAACAGAAATTTATTTTCTCACAGTTCTAAAGGCTGGAAGTCTTTGGGTCTCTTTCCTTGGCTTGCAAATAGCTACCTTCTCACTGTGTCCTCACGTGGTCCTTCCCCAGTGCATGTGCAACCCTGATATCTTTTTCTTCTTATAAGGAAACCAGTTCTTTTGGATAATGGCCCCACCCTATAACATTATGTAAACTAAATTGCCTCTCTAAAGGCCCTATCTCCAGATACAATCACCTTGGAAGACAGAGCTTCAAAAAGGTTATAGGAGACAAAATTCAGTCCTCAGTATCAATTCTCCCATCCTGTATCAAAATTTACTTCCCAAGGATCTTGAATGACTTTCCCTTCTACAAGATATCATTGGTCCATTACATGGGAGTTAGTAAGGTAGAAGCAGCAACTACTCTAAACTTATTGTTAAGATGTTTATGTGTTGAGGGATGGAACATAAAACTGACAACCACTCAGGGGCCTTATACTTCAGTAAGATTTGTAGGGGTCCAGGGGTGTAGGACATGTCAAAATATCCTAAGGGGAAGAATAATATGTTGCTCTTTCCCCTCCTACAACCGAAAAGAAGCGCAACATCTGAGGGGCCTCTTTGAATTTTTCAGGCAACATATTCCTCACCTGGGTATGGTACTCCGCCCTGTTTACCTAGTGACCCATACAACTGCTAGTTTTGAGTGGGGCCCAGAAAAAGAAGGGCTCTGTAACAGGGCCAGGCTGCTGTGCACGCTGCTCTGCCACCTGGACCCTATGATTTCATGGGTCCGATGCTGCTTGAATTGCTGGCGGCAGAGACAGAAGCTGTTTGAAGCCTTTGGCAGGACCCCGTACAGGAATCACATCACAGGCTCTTGGAATTTGGAAGCAAAGGCTTGCCATCCTCCGTGGATAACTACTCTTTTGAGAAACAGCTTTCAGCTTGCTACTGGGCTCGAGTAGAGAATGAAAGCTTAATCATGGGCCATCAAGTTATCATGTGACCTGAGCTGCCCATCATGAACTGGGTGTTATCCGACCCACCAAGTCATAAAGTTGGGTGCACAGCAGCACTTCATCATCAAATGGAAGTGGTATATATACGAGATCAGGCCCAAGCAGGGCAAATTATAACCAGAGAGCAACTGGAGGTTAAAAAAAAACACCAAAAAAAATGACCTATTAGTATTCAGCAGACTAAGAGTGAGGTGATTGGTAACAGTAGGGAGTGAAATAAAGAGATAAATGTAAGCGCTATTTGTGCATAGTGGCTGTTGAAGATGTAAGAGTGAAATCAGAGCCCCTACAAACATTCAGCAGATGAAATGAAAACTCACCAGGATAAAACCTGGCAACACAACAAAATTATTTATAGAGACATTGGGTCACGGGGGATGAGCAAAAGGGCATGCAAAACATTAAAAAAAAAAAAGATAGATGAATAGCTACTTAAAATCACTGGGAATAAGAAAAACACACAGGAAAGCAATGAACTATTATTCATTATTCATCATTTTTTCAAAAATAACAAAGTTGGATAATGACTAGTCATGGTTGTCCTATAGAAAACCAGATGCTTTGAGCACTGATATTGAATGTATAGACTTTTGTAGTCATCTTGCAGATTATCTCAGTTTTTATGCAATTATAGTATGTGTTCATAATTCAGTAATTCCACTTTTGAGTTTATATCCCAGGGAAATGTTTGCTTGGTACTTACAGAAAAAATAAGGGATATTTGTCAAATTGTCATTTGGGAACGCGGGAGTTAGGGACAATCTAAGTGCTAATATGTGGAGAAATAGATAGTGTGGGTAGTAGATAGTGTGTGTGGCAGATGTATTATTGTTAAAATATTCACTGTGCTCCTTATAAGATCCTCCTCATCGGGCTCATCCTGTGAAAAATTATATTTTCCAACCAATCTTTGTCATACATGGACATGCACTTACTTTGGCCACTGAAATATGCATGAAAATGACATGGACCCTTTCTAAGCAGAAGCTTTAACAACTATGGCCTGGGTCTCCGATGGCTCGTCTTCTGACCCAAGAATGGCTTCATCCAAGATCAGAGCTCTTCCTTCACCTAGATCCCAGTGTGAAGAGAAATGTGGGACAGAGACATAGACAACATGTAATGCAAATAAAAATTAAGCTTTTGTTTCTCTAAGTCACTAGAATTCAGGCGATGGCTTCTCTTGTATCACAACCTCCCAAAACTGACTCCTATTCTGTGGAGTGCCATGGAGCAGTAGTAAGAAGGAACTCAGGTTTGGATCTGAAATACATTAGAACATCTGCCTGTGAAATAAGTTAAAAGTAAAATGATAGAAAAACATATAGCATACTAACACTAATCAAATGAATATAAATATAAGATAAAATAGATTTCAGAGCAGAGAATATCTCCAGGTATAAAAGAATGCCACTTCATAATGATAAAGGAGTAAATTCATCAATAAGGCACACAAACCCCGAACATTTATGCACCTAATAACAGAACTTCAAAGTATAGGAAGCAAACCCCAATAGAGCTACAGGGAGAAACAGACAAATCTACAGTTACAGGGTGAGATTTAAATATCATGTCGATAGTAGATGGAGGGCTCAGCACAATGTGAAGGCTAAACATATCAGCCATCATTATTCAAGGAAAACAGCTCAAAGTGAAGTGGTGCCTCAAGTCATAGCCAGTGAGCAAGGGAACATCCAGCTCTGGCCCCGCACCTGGGCCCCACCAAGGACCCTCCTGGGGATGACCATCTTGGAGGACCCAAGGTGTGATGAACAGAATCTAGATCTCAGTAGAGACGGGGTGTGGGGCCAGGTGGGCAGGAGACGGAATGAGCACACTGAGAGTCAAGCATTTTGCTGGTGGATCACAGGGTTCTAGTATCAGAAGCTGAGCAATACCCAGAAGCCCCAAGGCTCTGGAGCTAAATTAGTTTGATCCTGATTTAGAAGAGACATGGTTATGATAACAATAGCCAACAGTTTTAAACCTTTATATTGTGCCATGTACAGTTGAGACCTGAACAACATGGGTTTGAACTGAGCGGGTCCACTTATACTTGTATGCAGATTTTTTTCATTAAATATGTACAGTACTAGAAAAAAAATAAATAACATCTGCTTGTGGAAACTAATATGAGACTATAAATAGGGAGTAGATATAAAAACATATAAAACAATAAATGAATATTAACCTACATGTCAGTATGTTTACATGCATAATAGCCTTTTTTTTTTTTTAAGATTTTTTTATTGGGGAATTGGGGGAGGGGAACAGCGCTGGGGAATTGGGGGAAGGGGAACAGACAAGTTGCTGTCCTTTTGTTCTTCAGTCTAGTTGTGGAAGACGTTGCTTCACTGGCCCAAGTTGGCAACATCATTGTGCTCTTCCCGGGCAAGGCAGATCAGTCGCCGGCTTCTGGATGGCCGCTCACAGAGGCTGCTGGCCGCTCACACTGGCTGCTGGCTACACACGGTAGCCCATGGCAACCCACTGCCACAGGGGCTGCAGCCTACGCCGTAGCCGGTGACTCACAGCAACCCAGCTCCAGGTTGAGCTATTGTTCAGCATCTTAGCTGTAAAGGGCAGTGTCACTGGCCCTCATACATGGGATCCGAACCGGGGCCCTCTGGCGTCCCAAGCCAGCTCTTAACCAACGCGCCACTCTGCCGGCCGGCATAATATCCTTTGAGATGAGATAAATGTTTTAAATGTGGGTAATAATAAGAGGGCTTAATTTACTCAACCCTTTGTACCAGAGAACCAAAAAAGGAAACAGACAAAAATATTAAACAGAGAAAGAAAAAGAAGAAAAAAACAAAATATAGGGACGTTTACAGAGGAGAATGTTTCACCAAGTAAGCAGAATTTTAACAATAGCAAATGTCATGAAAGGTTAAAAAAGATAAGAATTGACAAGTGACTCTTTGTTTTGCCTATTGTCAAGTCACTATTGTAATCTTATGTTTCTGTAATTGTAGGTATTATGAAAGTATGGGGCTGATTTAGAAGGGAAATTTAGAAGAAGCTTGTCAGGGAACTGTGTAATTGCATCTATGGCTCCCTCCTAAACTTTTGCTGGAGAGAAGAGGATTTGACAGCAATAATTGTATGTCTAAGATGGGGGGGGGGGAATTCTTTTGACTGGTTTTGTGGTGACAGCACCTTGGAAGTGTTGGCCAACTTATCAGGTGTTGTGGAAAGCCCCTTTGGCATTCAACAAAAATCGTCACATCATTTTCTGTCTACTGTTTGAGAGATTATAGTTTTCTCACTCAAGAACGCATAATTGTTACTTTTAGATAAACTTTAATTTCTTGTACTGTAATTTTATGTACTGAGCCCCCTGGAATAGTCTTTGTTAACTCAGTACAGGAGTACACACCTAGCAGGTATGGGCTGGCTGCAGTTCCATTGGACTCTCCAGGAGTACTCTGTCCTTGGTGGAATATTGGAGGGCATAAACCTTTGCATGGAAATGCATGTAGCTTTTCCCTCCTCATTGCAAATTTGCCTAAAAGAATTGAATGCATGGCAAAATAAATATTGTTCTGTAGCTTTTTTTGAGATCCCCACGATCCGAATATTTTATGGTCATATTATTCTACAAATTTTATGACCTTAGAGCTTCCCGATATGATACATACTTTTCTCTCCTTCTCATGCTCGTTGTTTTTGAAAGATGCTGGAGAATTTGTGATAAAGAAGTAGAATATTAATTTCTCAAAAAAAACCCCCGCTTTTAGTTTTAAATTCTCAACAGGAAAACTGTGTGTGGAAAAGGAAAGATAAGAAAGTAATACAGAAAATAAAGCAGATAATTATTTTTTAAATCAGAATTGAAATTAGAAAAAAAATTAAAAATTTAAATAATGAAAGCAGATTATTGTACGTGATTAGTTTGAGGGATATAGGCATTTAATTCTTATCCTCAATTCACTCCCACCTCTTACAATATTCTCCCAAGATGCACTATGTTTTATGTAAATAAGTTTGAGTTCATGATAAAACAAAATATTCCTAAAGTTTTATCCGAAAAACAATAGTCCTAAAAGGTATCCTTTGATATAAGAAGGGAAAATTCTTTCTACTATATTATCTTGGAGACTCACAACCTACATTAATATAGTAATAGCTCTAAGACAAATGGACTTAAAGAAACTTGTTTAACTGACTTAATAAGATTTTTTAAAACTTATTTAAGCTTATAACTTTTTATTTCAATAACATACATCACAACTGAAACTTTTTGGAGCATGTTTTCGTAAATATGACAGTCATTTGAATATTAAAAATTTTAAACTTGATTAGTACAGTGCCTATGATATCTAATTCAGTAAATATTTATTATAAATTTAAAGTCAATGAATGCATATCATTGAAGTTGCTTATCTAAACAATACCTTAAGATCATCAGGATAAGTGTTATCATCCCTGGTGAACAGAAGAGGAAATAAAACTTAGAAGGATAAATAACCTCACAAAGGTCACCCTTCTAGTTGGCTGAAGAATTCAGGCATTCAGGGAGATTTGTTTTCTTTTCAATAAGTGTGTTTTGTTTTTGTTTTTTGTTTTTGCATTAGTGTCAATGTATTGAACAAATATCTAATTTATTTAATAACTATAGATTACCACATTATATAATGCATTCCCCCAAAGAATTTTCACAACCAAATATTATGCTATAACAATATAGTGGTCAAAGAAGGAGAATAACAATCAAATTTTTAACCAACTTGCTACTGCATAGCCCAAGTATCAGAAAGAACTTAAGCAATCGGATAATGTTCGAAATTTTTAAAAAGACAAAGCAAGCTTTAACTGTTGTTGCCTTTTTAACTTAGACTTTTAAAAGAAGCCAAATATTGTAATCATGGCATTCATTTTGGCATAAGACATAATGAGGCCAGAATATGCTATTTTGCACTGAGCAGTGAAAATGGCACTCTGCATTCTTTCAAATATGAATAAATATATTATAATATAGTCGAAAATTCCCACCAGCATAAAATGACCTATAAATTGACATAAATTCTATAAAATTCTACAGTCTTTCAGGTTTCTACACCCTGCAGCGACCACGCTTTTTAGAAATGAGCTCTAGCTCATAAGATTAGCAAATAGGTAGTGAGAAGCAGCAGGGGCAATCTGCTCAGACATGCGTGCGTGCCTGACAGTGCGGAAGGAGTGTGTGCCAAGGAAAGGCAGCACATCCTGTATCCTGCTGGAGAGTGCAGGGCTTTCCCATTGCTTCAGGAATATTTGATCAGTGTATACCTATTAAACATGATTTGAATCTATATTTAAATCTATTAATACATCCCAGAAGACCTCAATGTTTCAATAAACTTTCACCATCCATTAGGATCTTCAGTTCACTGTCGAGAACAACCAAACAACGTTTGTCTAATATTATTCATTGGATATGTGTGAGTTTATTTTATAACTCCTTTTTTTTAAGTTAAATTAATTATGGTGACAATGGTTAGTAAAATTACCTAGGTTTCAAGGTACAACTCTATAATACATCATCTACATATTACATTGTGTGCTCACCACCCTGCATGACTTTTTAATATTAGATTTAAATGGGCCAAAACAGCATTCATGTCTTAAAATTAAAATCAGAATTCTTGTCAAATAAGCAGCATCTACAACAATTTATTGCCATGACATTTTATAAACTTCAAAGAATCTAGTATAACAGGTACACCTAGCAGGCATTTGTTAATTGCATTTCCATTGAATGGTGAATGTGGTAGAATGCTGGATGCTATACAATGTCCAGTGTTCCTTTGTTTCATTGTAAGAGTTTTATCCACCTTGACAAAGTCCATCTTAGGAAACACTATATTTTCCAGTGTATTTTGTACCTTGCTATGGTACAAATTTACCAATTTTATCAATGGAATATGAACAGAAGTTACATATGGCATTCTTCAGTTTTACCCTTAAGAAAATAACAATAATTGGCCTAGTCTCTTTCTCTGTTCCTATGGCTAACAGACTGAGGAAACTTGAGATGGAGGCTACATGTTGAAGATGGCAGATCTATTCTCATTACCTTGAATTAAATACTCCTGAACTGTTACATGAGAGGGAAATTAACTCTTCAGTCAACATATTTTGAGATATCTTGCTATAGAAGCTTAATGTTACATGTATGGACAATAAAGTTTGCAAACTTGTTGCAACAGTCTTGCTAACCTTTCTTGGTATCAGAGGGATTATTCATTAGGAATTTGTAACAACTGGAAAAACAGTTAACCAAGTTTACTATTTGAAAGTGCTGAAAAGGATGCATGAAAAAGTTAGACGAAAATGACCTGAACTTTTCGCCAACAATTTATGGCTCTTGCATCACAACAATGCACCAGCTCACATAGCACTGTCTTTGAGGGGGTTCTTACCAGTAAACAAATACTGTATTGGAACACCCTTTCTACTCACCTGATCTGGCCCCCCCAATGACTTCTTTCTTTACACAAAGATAAAACAAATGTTGAAAGGAAGACATTTTGATGACATTCAGGACATCAAGGGTAATATGACGACAGCTCTGACAGCCATTCCAGAAAAAAGATTTCCAAAATTGCTTTGAAGGGTAGACGAGGCACTGGCATCAGTGCATAGCTTCCTAAGGGGAGTACTTCGAAGGTGACTGCAGTGGTATTCAGCAATGAGGTGCGTAGCACTTTTTCTAGGATGAGTTTGCAAACTTAATTGTCTGACTTCATAGTGAGTTATGTGGAAAGGGAGTAAACATGGGTCATTTCCCAAAATGGCATGCCAACAATAGCAGGAAGAGAAATAACATAATGATAACCTCCCACTATCCTATCACTTTATGGTTCAAGAAGAGTTTAAGTACTTCAATATTTAGTGTCAAGAAACAACAGCTTTTTTTCATTTACCACCTGTGTAACTGCGTGCCATTTAAATAATCTGTGCCTAAATTTCTACATTTATTAAATGAGAATAACTTCCACACAGCTTTGAGGAATAAATAAATATCTGAAAAGTTGTATTTGGTAGACATTAATCATCCCACTTTACATAGATGGATATTAAGGTTCAGGGTTATGGGATACCTCAGTAATAATTAGCATAGCTTAGGCTAAAACTCTAGTCTTTTGTAATATATTGCACTGCCTCCATATGCTAGAGGGTTTTAGTTTCTCTTAGCCTGGGGTATCTAGAAACCTGGGGTGTGGGGGTAGGGTCCATGGACATATTCTCAGAAATTTGGGTTTTGTTTTTTTTTTTGGTGTTTTTTTTTTTTTTTTTTTAAGATTTTATTGGGGAATTGGGGGGAGGAAACAGCATTGAGGATCAGAGAAGGGGAACAGACAAGTTGCTGTCCTTTGGTCCTGCAGTCTAGTTGTGAAGGATGTCGCTTCACTGGCCCTTGTTGGTATTATGATCATTGCGCTCTTCCCGGGTGAAGCAGATCAGTCGCTGGCCATTGGACGGCTGCTCACAGCAGCTCACGCTGGCTGCCAGCTGCTCACGGTAGCTATGGCAGCCCACTGCATCCACACTGCAGCCTACGCCGTTGCCGGCGACTCACAGCAGCCCAGCTCCAGGTCAACCTGTTGTTCACCATCTTAGCTGTAGGAAGCGAGGCATCACTGGCCCATGTGGGATCTGAACTGGAGCCCTGCTGCTCAGAGCTGGCTCTCCCAAGCCAACTCTTAACCAACGCGCCACTCTGCCGGCCCAAAATATGTGTTTTTTTAAAGGTGCTTAATTATTACTAAATCTTGGAAAAAATGGTTTATTACATAAGCTATTAGTTAAATGGATTATGTTTTATCTTTGCATCTACCATTGTATGTAATCTTATGATATTCATATAGTTAAATGAACACCTTTAATTAATTACTTATTGCATTAAATATATCACCTTTAGAAACTATGACAGCTGGTACATTGAGTTATTTTACTCTATGGCTATTTCATAATGTTTTTGAGGAGAGATTTGTTTCTTAAAAATACGATGGTCATGTTACTATTTCATAGAGACCTGAGGCAAATAATTCATCTGTATAAATTAGATAAACTAGCTCCATCTTTAATGGATTTTGTTTTAGTTTTGATTTTATTATTTAATTTTACATGTGGATAAGTCACTCAGTGACTTACTTAAAAATTCTTTAAATGTATATTATATCTGAAGCATATGGAGTTCAGTTTTTAGCTATGGGGCAGGGAATAACAAGCACTCTTAAAATTTATTGTGATTATAATGAATTTTACTAGTTAATTTAACTCAGTATAATTTGTTTCTTAGATTACTAGATAGTGGTTTTGAGGATGAGGCAGTTGTTTATTCTTTTTTGCATTCTATCATTTGCATAATGCTTAGTAAATGGAAGAATGAGTAAATGAATGAATATATACAAGAATGATATACCATTAAAGTACTCCTGCCTTGGGTGATTAGGTGCTGCTTCAAAACTGGATGTGTACAAAGAGCACACTCCTCTCTTTTCCTCATCCTACGATTTTTCTAGGAAGTATTGAGATGCAGAGCCTGTTGTGCTTCTTAAAAACACAGTGGTGTCTGTTATGACTATGCTATGATTCAGGGTCAGAGACTGTTCAAGATTGAATATCTGTGTTGCCTCAAAATTCAAATGTTGAAACCTAACCCCCAATATGCTGGTATCTGGAGGTGGGGCCTTGGGATGTGATTAGGTCATGAGTGTGGAGGCCTCATAGATGGGATTAGTGGCCTTGTGAACGAGACTCCAGAGAGCTCCTTCACCTCTTCTGCCATGTGAGGTTGCAGTGAGAAGCTGGCCATCTGTGACCCGGGAAGCAGGCCCACACCTGATGTTAAGTCTGCTAGTGACTTGATCTTACACTTGTTGGTCTTCAGAATCGTGAGAAATAAATTTCTATTGTATAAGTTGTGTAGTCCATGGTATTTTGTTACAGCAGCCAGAATCAAGACAAAGACCTCCTTTTCTCACAGCTAAGGGGGGTATATTTCTTTTTTTCAGGCACTTATAGGTACACTGGGGTCCTTTCCTTGTAATAATTGGGTGTTAGTATGAACTCTGTACACTACAAATTGGTTACGGATCCTAATTGCCTGTACCAGGAGAAAGAAATCTAACAATCTTGCTTTGCTTTCCTTATTCACAAAGAAAGTTCAAAAGAAATCATAAAATATTAGAACTGTTCCCTAAATAAACTATCTAAGACCATTTAAAATAATTTTAGGAATAAAGAAATGCTTTTATACATTAGTCTACTCTTCCTGCATTGTGATATTTTACTCTTTTAACTTCAGTTGACAACCTGTCAAACATGTGAGGGAATTCCTGTTTTTCCCCAAATTTTCTAAAATTTGCTCTGTTTAAATGTATTTTGATTACAGGTTAAGTAATAGAAAACAGTTTTAAAAGTCTGAAAGCTGAATAAAAATTATTTCAAGACTATTTGAGGGAATTGATTAAAATATACATTTCATAAACTGATTGGAAACAAGGGACAATCACGAGGTCTGCAGAAAGGTGTCCAGAGGTTGTTCTCATTTCCTTCTTTTAAGGGAGACACAATCTCCTGGAGGTGCCAACTACATATAACCCCAAACAATTTCTCCTGGGACAAAGGATGTGCCAGATAAGCAAAAGGGGTTGAAATGTTCAGAAAACTAACTAGGATCTTATATCTGATAAATATCAGTGTTCAATGGCTAGATGAAGCTATTTAAATTTAAAGACCCTTTGCAATTACTGCTTAAGGACTTTTGGCTAAAAATTATTCTAAATCACTGAGGTACCAAAACTTACCTGAAAGCTTATATGTTTTTGCTTTCAAAGTTTCAAGAAAAGTTTTCTACTTAACTCCTAGAGAGTGCAATCATTAGAAAATCTTTAAAACTCATTGAAATATAGTCAGAATCATATTTATTGTTATGTATCCATTGCTTATATTTCTAAAATCTTGCCCTTTTAAACAATTCCAGCTGTTTTGAGATATAATTGATATATAACATTGTGTATGTTTATGGTGTACAATGTAATGATATGATACATATATATATATATATATATATATATATATATATATATATATATATATATTGTGAAATGTATTGTGAAGTGATTACAGTAGGTTAGGTAACGCATCCCTCACCTCACAAAGTTACTATTTGTGTGTGTGTGTGTGTGTGTGTGTGTGTAAGAACTTTTAAGATTTACTCTCTTAGCAACTTTCAAGTATATAGTTACCATGGTTTATGCCCTGAAGTCGGGTAGAACTGCAGGTTGGGTTTTGAGATTAGGTAAACTGCTGGCTATGCTCCATTTTTGGGCCAGGCTGTCTGGTAAGACGGGGCTTCCAGCTGTATTCCACAGTTGGGTGAGGCTGGAAACTGTGCTCTGAGGTTGTGCAGGTTTATTGTCAAGGCTCCCTGGATAATGGGGCTGTTGGTTAGGCTACACAATTGAGCGGGGTCACTGGCTGGGCTCTCTACCTTGGTGAAGCTGCAGGCTGTGTTCAGCACTCTGGCTGGGCTCTGCTATGGAACGTCACTGTAGGTTGGGCTCCACAGCTGAGTGGCACCATAGGCTGGGCTCCAAGACTGCCCAGGGTCACTGTTCAAGTTCCCCCTTCAAGCTTATGCGAGGCCAGAAGCTATACTCCACAAGTAGGCACGGCTGCTAGCTTGGCTCACCGCCCAGGCAGGGCTTGTAGATTGGACTCTGCAGCAGCCTTGGTTTTCTGACTGGTCAGGGCCACTGGCTTGTTTCTGCAGATGGGCATGCCCCTGGCTGGTATACATTTCCAGGCACTTGGCTAGAAAGAGTGCAATCCACCAAGATCCCCAGTTGTCAAGCCCCATAGATTCCCTTATTAATCCCTGTGAGGAGACCCAGGTGGGCCTCTTGGGAAGTGTCTGGCAGTTCTAAGGAAAATGGATGCTCACCTGGAGCTCTGTTTTTCCACTGGAGAAACAGTAGGCTCAGAGGAACCTTCTCAATGTGGGTGCCCTGCTAGCCTAGGGAAGGCATAATTTATTCAAAGTGAACCCACACCTTTTACCCTTCTAATGAGCTCCTCCTTGGACTCTGTGGTCCAAAAGGGTGGTTCAGCCTCCTCCAGGGAGTTCTGGGATTTTCACAATTTTGTTTTTTCTATGGAGAGTTGCTAGTTGGTCTTTTTGTGAGAGGAACTAAAGTCAGGGATGATGCCATGCTGATGACGTCAGTTCAAGAATTGGAATTTGGAGGGTCCCCATCTGGACTTGTAGTTCTTTGTGAAGGCTGAGAAGTCCAAGATCAAGGTACCATCTTGGCTGACTCCTGGTGAGGGGCCTCTTCCTGATTCATAGCAAGAAATTTCTCACTGTGTCTTCACATGGCAAAAGGATTAAAATCTTGGTCTTAATTGTAAAGGTTCTTAAAACTATTAAATTAGTGACTTTAATCTGTGCTTTTTTGACAGTAAAACTATTTGTATAAAAAAGATCACATTGCTTAGATTGGGTAATATATTTATAATGCCTGCATTTAGAGCATTATCTTAATGTGTCTTAATTTTTAAAAATGCATTCTGATTTAGGATTCAAAAGTATTGCTAGTATAATTAATATTTCTTTTATTTTTTAATGATCTCATTTGAAGGAAACCTAGTAAGGTGATCTGGGCTGACATTATCAGGCCTCATTATTCCTTTCTAGTGTCAGATGTACAAATTACAAGCATTTTCCCCAGAAGGAGTTAGGAAGTTTCCCATGGAGGGCTTGCATTGTAATTTGAGAATCATAATAACAAACAAATGTCACAAGCATTAAACAAACAAAAAAATCCCCTGAATATTTGATTTTTCCTACTTATAATTTAATTTGTTACTGAAAATATGACAATTATATATTTTTATAAAATGTGACAATAATGCTCAATAGCAGAACAAATATTTATTAGTAGATAAAAATACATCAGCATGGTTTCCAATCATACTGGTAAATGATCCATTTTTATTGGGTCTCAGGGTATGGGTATGAAGCCGAACCCTTCGGAGTTATAAAACGATTACATCTTCTATTTCCTCTATCATTTTAACTCTGTGTTTATATACCATGCCTCTTGGTATGCATATAAGAGTACAAATCCCAGAAACAGTTTTTCTATTTTCCCACACAGATTGTTTTGATGAACTCTATGCTATTGGATTGCCATGGTCTTGGATACTGTGTAAATTTTAGATTGTGTCGTCAGTAGTTAGACTACTATGATTATGTTGGTCAGTTGATTTGATTACTCCAGAAAGTCTTACAAGACAGGAAGGCAGCTAATATGCTTCAGTAATAGTTACAAAAAGAACTTGCAGCCTACGAAAAAAGCTTTTATTTAGAAACAAAAAAAGAGCCAACACTCTCTTATCAACCACCAGCCAGGCACTATAATTTTAAACAGCTTTTCAGCAGAGTGTTTCTTTTCTGCCCAATGACTGGTTTAAAATGTTGCTCAGCCTGTGGACCAAAGACTCTTGATTAGTTGTGTCAGATGAGTCCTCTTAGAAACACTGCACAGTTGCGCTTCAGTGTTCCCATTTTGACATATTCTGTTAAGGGTTACACAAAGTTATCTAAAGAGGTTAATAATAAAGGAGGTTAAGGAAGAGAAGAGGAAAAAAGCTTTGCAAAAAGTCAAAGAATTGAAGAAAGAAATGGTAGCTTAGTGTGGTGAGTCAGATCTCTTTTTATTTTTTTTATTTATTTTTATTGAGTAACAGTGTGTTTTTTCCAGGACCCATCAGCTCCAAGTCAAGCTGTCCTTCAATCTAGTTGTGGAGGGTGCAGCTCAGCTCCAACTCCAGTCTCCGTTTTCAATCTAGTTGCAGGGGGTGCAGTTGACCATCCCATGTGGGAATTGAACCAGCAACCTTGTTTAGAGCACACTCTGTAACCAACTGAGTCACCCAGCCACCCGAGTCTGATCTTTTGAATGGGGGAATGGTGGTAGAATTGGGCAGCACTCTCATCAGTATGGTTGTTATTTTTAATGTACTAAAATGTCCATTTTAGCTATTTGAGTAGCTGTGCAGTAGATTCTGCTCATGAATTTCCAAGTGTGAGCTACAGGTGAAAATACATATTATTCTTATGTTACATATGTACATCAAGGGTTTTCCATATATAAAGATAAATTAGATCAGAGGATTAATTGTACTAAAGAACTACTGTTTTGGTAACATCTTTTTGGTATCTTGCTCATTGCGCTAGAAGGTTGCACAGTGGCAATTTTGCAGTGAATATTCATTTTTACATTACTTCTTTACCAAGAAGTTTTATTCTACAATTTCTAGTTTTATTTATCTTTAATTGTAAAACTTATTTTGAGATTCTTTTATCCTTCTTTCTTTGCTTCTTACCTCTCTCCCTATAGCCTTTTCACTCCCTTTTTCTCTCTTCTCCATCTCTTTCTTAATCTCTTTTTTTCTTTTTCCTTTGCATACAATTAAAATTGAATAAAGAAGGTGATTCTCTTTAGGAACTTAATTAGCATTGTTCACATGACTATAACTGACATAGTTTTATCATTTGAATAATTCTTAGATATTGCTAACTAAATACACACACACAAACAAGACAATATATTGCAGTTTCATTTAAATTAGAGATACATCCCCCAATTATCAACAAAAATATTAATTTAATGCCTAGATCAATCTATGGCTATGCTTTGGACTTACCATGGCCTTACTAAAAGTCTTGAAAATTTTATCAGAGCCTAAAAATAAGTACTATACTTGCTGGACACTAAAAGCCCTTAGTGATTTGACATCTGTCTGCCTGGTTACAATACATATTTGCAATAGCTCTCCCATGCACTCTGAACTAGAACCACATTACACAGTTTACAGAACACCCAATAAGTTCTTTTTAAGATACCATGCCACTTTTCTACATTGACATTCTGCCCTACCCTATGAGAATTTACTCATTTGTAAGAATCAGATAAGGGGAAACCTTACTTCTCCATCCAGAATGAATAAGTTCTACCTTAGCCCTGGCAGCCTCTGGTACCTGCCTATACTCTAGCAGTTACCACCGCACTTCTTAAATATCAAAAACTCTTGGAGGGCACATATTTATCTTTCTCATCTTTTTATTCTTAAGGTTTGAATATTGCACCTGACTTGCATGTGGAAAACGGTTAATAAAATGAATGCTGAGTGACTCAAATAATAAATAATAACAATTACTGAAGTAACAAAAAATTACATAGCACATACTGTATGCCAGGAACTGCTCAGAGCACTTTAAATATTTCAATTCAATAAATTTAATTCTTACAACCACCATATAAGGTTATTTTTCTTATTTTACATATGAAAAAACGGATTAATTTAACAGTGATGTTAAATAATTTCCCTAGGGTCATTCTGATCATGGGGAAAGATCTGGCATTTGAATCCAGGCAGACTGCTTCCAGAATCCAGAATTGGTAACCCTTGCCAATTCTATTCCTGGCTTAAGAACATTCAGTATCTCCCCATCTTCCACAGGTTAGATTTCACTCTTATTAGCAGAGCAAAACAAGCCCCCTCCATTTTATGGCCCCTGCATAGATTTTCAGATGTTTACCTTTCAGATCCCCAAAGCTGCTCTCATTTTGAAATATTTGTCATTCTGCCAACACACACTGTTTTATCAAGGCTCTATGTGTATAAGTTTTCTTCTTTTGGAAGGTCGTCTACCCCAACCCCGGCATTCATCTGACTGGGAAAAGCATTGCCATCTTGTGAGAATGCTCAACTATCACTATTTCTTTGAAGACCTCCTAGGCAGTTCCTCTGGGAGATCTACATTTCTTAGTGCCAAAGAATGTAAAGAAATGCTGGTTAGACAAACGTACATTTTAAGATCCACTGCTCTTCATTGCTATATGCTTAGATGATAATATTAGAATTAGAATTTGGAGACACAAAATTGGCATTAAGATGCAATAAACCAAAAGAACAAAATAAAGACATGTTTTGTGCAAAACTGCATGTTCCAGTTGATTCTTTTTGTTGCCTTTTGGCTTAATTTAGTGGAAACACAATTTTTTTTTTTTATAACAAGCATAGCAGAGTAGCAATAAAGACCTAGTTGTCAACATAGGGTTTCCTATCAGAGAGTTTGTGAGATTAATGCATCTGCCTATAGGTCATGCTTTTGCTAACTCTAACTGTACAGAAATGAAGTGTTACAAGCAACAATGGGTGCTTTATTACATAATGTGTGGCCTACCTTTGGATGTTACAGTGAATCAATGTCCTTCTATTAGTTTCCATATTTTATTTTATGAGTTCCATTTCTGAACAGTCTGATCATTGATGAATAATGCTTTATATTAAATAGCCAATCATCTGATGAAGGAAGCTGAGCACTAGGGATTAGAAAATGAATGCTAGTGCGAGGATAATTAAAGGTTATATGCAGATCAGATATTTTGCAGCCCACAGAAAGGAAAGCAAGACTGAACTCACATTCTTAATAGCTGGGAAAAGGCCAAATGAAATACAAATAAAGCAAGACAAAATAAAAAAAAAATTTTTAAAGAATAAAACAGATAAATCAACTTTCTTTTAAAAGACAATTTAAGGTTTCCCTCTAGAAAACTATATTTTGCTATTCTGTTTTATTCTATATCATTTATTGTGGATAAATGTGAATGAACTAATTTTAAAAACTAAAATTAAACTAACTAAAAATTTTGTATTTTGTTGTAAATTTGTAGCTTGGTGCTCCCTCTCCTCCATCCCCAACTTCAGATAAACCTATTTTTCATTTTAACATTTATTGATTAAATATAATTCTTTTAATTTACACCAGAAAGCCGTGTTGGGGACAGCTAAGGGGAATTTTACAAGATACTATTGTTAGTTGAGCAAAGGTCAATATCGTAAGAGATGAGGCTGAAAGACTGGGTTATTAAGACAAAGGTAGGTGTTCTAAGATGTTAATATGGATGCAACAGAATAGAAAACAAAGCCCTGCACATGTTCCTAAAACTAATAATACAAACCTAGTGATGGTGTTGGCTTCCTTGCAAAGGTGAATGCTTGATTTCTAAAGTCAGTGTCCATTTCTTATAAACATACTAAATGTAGACAAATGTAATCTTATGTGATTGCCATTTAATATTTATAGTGATTATGAGACAGATGCAATTCAAACTCAACTTGCTAGATGCTTTATATAACTAACTGAATTTTCTGTGGGATCTTTCAGATTTAATGACTCTTGAAATAACACTAAAAATGTTTTCTACTGTAAAAAGTATACAGCTCTGGATGCTATTCTATTTGGACCCTCTTTGAGCATGCTATAAATATCTTCCTATAAAGCCAAGCATTTTGTTGTTGTTGCTCTGTGCCCCATCTCAAATAAATAAACAGTAAAATAGACTTGCTGGGAATAGCATTATGCCAAATGAGGAGCAATAAATTAGTCTTTATTTTAAAGCACAAGAGAAAAAAATATTAACCAAGAGCTAGTTTCATTATCATCCTGCAGTAAAAATAATGATCCATGAATACAATTGCTAATTGACAAAATATATGGACTAATTACATATCAATATATGTACCTACATGATACAATAATTTAAAATATTTTGATGAATTACTCAGATGTAAAGGTATATATATATATATATATATGAAATATATATATGAAATATATATATATATATGTATATCACATATATATATATATATATATATATATATGAAAACAAAACCCTTTGAATTAAATGACTTTTTTAAAGTAAAGCATTTGGATTTTTCTTTTAAATATTTTATTGGAGAATTGGGGAAGGGGAACAGCCAAGTTGTCCTTCTTCAGTCTTAATTGTGGAGGGCGCAGCTAGCTCAGCTCCCAAGTTCAGTCGCCATCCGGCCGCCTGTCAGCAGCTTGTGGCCACTCAGCTCAAGGTGCCATGTTCAATCTTAGTTCCGGGGGAGCACAGCCCACCATCCTATGTGGGATTCAAACCGGAAACCTTGTTGCTAAGAGTGCACACACTAACCACTGAGCCATCCGGCCGCCCACCGGCAGCTTAGGGCAGCTCAGCTCAAGGTGCCGTGTTCAATCTTAGTTGTGGATGGGCATAGCCCACTATCCCATGAGGGAGTCAAACCTGCAACCTCCTTGTTAGGAGCACATGCTCTCACCAGCTGAGCCGTCCTGCCACCTGTTGGCAGCTAAGTGGCAGCTCAGCTGGGCTCAGCTCACTGGCCCATGTGGGAATCGAACCAGTGATCCTGTTGCTCAGAGCTTGCACTCTTAACCAACTGAGCCATTCGGTCAGCCTAAGCCTTTGTATTTTTTAAAATAATATCAAAACAGGGGAAAATAAACAAGAATTTAAGTGTTCTTTCTCTGGAATAACATTAGTTCAAAGAAACCATATTTCTTTACAGCAAGAGTGAAAGATAAAGTCCAGATATGTTTAATTCAGAGTCCAAATACATCAGTGAGAAAAGAGAGGAAAAACAATGTGAGGGACTCACTAATTTTTGACAATCTGTAAAAAAGTAAATGAAATCTCATTGTACTTTTAATACGTAATCTTCTGATTAATATTTCATTTAAGTATTTTTATTGGTTTATTGGCAACGTGGGTTCATTTTTCTGATTTCTCCTTTCCTATTGAGTAGTTTTCCTTTGTGCTTATTGATGTGCACATTTATTCTGGATACTAATTTGCTGCATATTATGTGAGTATATCTGTCAAACAGGTGTCTACATGTAAAAGATGGAGTGGAAAATATGCAACAAATTTTGAGACCTTAATTTAGGATGGCGAGTAGCCTTGGAAGGGAAGGAATGAGTCAAGTGAGGGTATATATAAACTGTGTAACATTTCGTTAATTTTTTTTTAAGTAAATATGGTGAAACGTTAAGACCTGTATAACCCCGCCTGAGAATGGCACTGTACAGGGGCTCAGATACCTCAGGGTTGAGGATCTTGGTCACCCACCAGGTAAGCATTGTTTGGCGGAAGTTTTAGTCAGATGGGGGTGGGGTAGTGTGTTCTGGAATAAGATGTAGAAGAGGGGGAAAATGAAAACCATTTTCAAACTTGAGACCAGCTGGAGCAGCAGGATTTGTAGTTCATCCTACTGACCTTCCTCTTTTTTAGTTTTCCTAAGACAAGAAACCAATCAAACTCCCGGATGTGCTGCTCCCAGAGGGGATTAATTTGTTATGAAGCAGGTGTATCTAAGCATTAAGAGAAACAGGTTGTAGCTGATGCTGTGACTCTTCATCCAAGTCTTTCGGGATTGAACTACCCCAGCCCTCCACTGCGGAGAAGGTTGGCTGCTGATAGCTCACAGCTGCATGCCATTGAGGGAATTGTTCTCCTCCAAAGGCAGCTTCTTCGCCGCAGTTACACCCCCCTCCCCAACACAATTGGCAACCAGGGACGGGACAGTGTAGGAATACAACGGCCTGAGTCCTTCCCCTGGATTTGATAGTCTCTGAGGGGTCACCCCATTTTCAGAACTCCCTGTGGGAGAGAATGCAGCCATTATTGCCACTGCGACACAATTGAACCTCACATCGTGCCCACTCTCACTTCTCTTGCTCCGTCAAAATTAGTCTTCGTGAGCGCACTCTAATCAGCCAAATCTCAGAGCCTCAGATCCTGCTCCTAGGGAGCCTTTTCTATGACAAGCCTCTGAGCTTTAAAAGATAAAGATAGAAGGAAACTATTTTTATTAGGTTACATTTAAGTTGTCAGCTTAATTCACTAGTTAGAAAAAGAGGTGAAAATCCAGGATAGAATCTTCTCGTGAATGAGTCAGTGCTTTGGGACACCATACATTTGTACTTGGCTTCTGAGAAACCTGGGCAAAGTAGGACAAAGAAGAGTTCAGAAACCTTGAGATTGATCTCCGTTTATAAAATTTGTGAAGAAACATTGGTCTATTCTCATATACTCAGAGTTTTAAGCAATATACTAGTCCCCTTTCCCCACTGTTTTTATTTCTTCAACATCTATTACACTATTCTTGTATAAAAGTTACTCTGCTGAGCATAGGTAATTCAAATAAGATGCATCCCCCAATGCAAGGAGCTAATGAGACTATAGATAATAAACCAAAAGTGACACACAGTGTAATAGAGGCTATAGTAGCCATTTACACAAGATCCTATATAAGTAGATGGAAGAAAAATAGATATGTGAGGGCAGCTGAAGGCTTCTTGAAGCAAATGAAGGTTGAGTTCACCTTTGAAGGATAAGAAAAAATGATTTAGGTAGAAGAGGTGAGAAGGAGGGTATGAAAGTATTTTAAGTGGGAATAATAATATTTTCTAAGACCTTTAGAGCAGTGAATTCAATGTAGTTCAGTATAGCTGATATAAACATTTTGCAAAATAAGACTAGAGTTGCAGCTGCTGGGCAGGCTATGGTGGTTCCTGGTATAATGGAAATAAATTTGAATTTAATCCCGCCAGAATGGGGATGGATTCTTTGAAAGAGTTAAAATACAGGAATATTCTGATCAGACTTATGTTTTACCTCCATCCCTAACTGAAAGTTCAAAAATGTAATCTCACAGATCCTGGATAACTATGCAATGCATAGAGAATGGTCCTACCCTTTTTCTAAGACTTAATAATATGATACAAATAACCCAGATCTGTGTCAGTAAGGATGATGCTCAGTGCTGTTGTGAGATTATGGGAATTAACAAAGAGTAGTAACACCCTGGGACTGCAACTGGGAGAACCTATCACTGCAACTGGAATTAAATGGGTACTGAAACCTAGTTTCCTACAGTCGGAACTGAGGCCCTAGGAAATTAAATTAACATTTAAATTGTGTTAAATTCATGAGGGAAAAGAAGGGTGTGAAGGAAGGCAGTAATCATAAAAAATAAAAGTTGTTATGCCCTGTCCTACAGGAAACTCCTGGTGACCAAAGCTAAGGGGAAACCACGTGTCTAGGTGATGCCAACTACAGAAGTCAGTCCAGAGTTCAAGAGAACTTCTTTCCACAGAAGCCAAGCTCTAGAGCAAAGACTAGGATGAAGAAGATTAGAGATTGCATGGGGATGGAAATGGAGGTAACTCAGCTTAAGTTCCAAACTGTACAGGGGAAAAAATAATTTTCCCTTTATATTTCTGGGTTTATGGCTGAGACCACTGTAATAAAACACAAACAATAGAAAAACAAACAGAACCGTATTAATGAATATGTATACCTTACATATACATGGGAGATATCCAGGGAAAAATGAGAAGCTCCCCAAATTGGCTTAGCATTTAGGATCAAATACCATCTCAATAGGGAAAAGGGAGAGGGATGTAGGCCTCTTTAGGGAAGAGTAAGTGATATTCAGGAAAGATGAGTAGACCCTTAGAAGAATAGATGGGAGGTACCATAGTTTGTGACAAAGTTTGTTTGGGTGTGGTGTCAACTTCTAGTTTTCTCGCCTGTGAGAAGCGTCCATCTTCCTTTGTGGATGAAATTCCAGGAGAAGGGATTTCTGACAATTGAGTTCCTTTTGGATGGTTTGTCTTTAAGCAAATAAGGGGAGGTTCAGAGAAAGCCTTTCCTTGCATTTGTTATTTTTCAAGTGCCTACAGCTAAAACTAATAAAAACTAATCAATATACCAAAGCAGCATATTTTGGGGCAGAATGGCCCTGAACTCCTACAGTCATATTTTGGGGTGTCATAGTCTACTACCCTTTAAAACATCCTTATAAGACAACACACACAGGCACCTTTCTTCCTCCCTTCTTTCCTCCTCCTCCTGTTTCTTTTGCTTCATGTCCTCCTACCTCCCCTCTTCCCCCTTTCTCTCTCTCTCTCTCTCTCCCTCTCCCTCTCTCTCTCTCTCTCTCTCTCCCCAGTAAAGCTGAGGCAAATTATTTCAGGCATGAAATTATCTATCCCTCCTCCTGTATTATTCATCTTTTCCTCTCTTTTTTGCAATACATTCATCACAGTTATTTTGAAGTCCTTGTCTGCTAACTATTATTTACTGGATCTCATGGGGTCTGTTTCTATTGTCTTTTGTTTCCTGATAAAAATTGTACTTCTTTTTTATTATGTGAGACCTTATGCATAGAGGAATCTTAGGGGATTCAGATGGTGCTAACCTCGACCAGAGAGCACATCTCTTTTCTGTGGTTAGATAGAATAAACGAGGGCGATCACGTCAGTCCAATCACGAATTGCGCTAGGCTGGGGCTGGATTGTAGTTTTGGTAAAACTCAGTCTACCTCTGATTATCCTGTTGGGAGGGCATGGCCCTTCCAGGGTACTTGTCTCCTGAACCTTAAAGTTATGCCAGGAGACTTAATTTGCTCCTTCAGAGCTTTTCAGCTTATCTCTTCAGCCTCTTGACCTAGACAGCTTAAAATTTGTGAAATGTTTTGTGAGGGTGGCCAATCACATATTTCCTGATCATTGAAAGATTGAATGAAATTTACTCTGTCTTCAAGAAGAGTTCAGCTGAGCTCTCCATACTACCATAGTACACCAGAGTTCAAATATCTGTATATTTGACTTTGCTCAACTGTTAAATTTGCCAGCTCAGTCATAAGTGAGAATAAACAGCTTTTCCGGTTTCTCTTCTCCCCACAGCAGAGTCCTTCTGCTTAGGCTAACACTGATCCTCAGTCCACACCCAGAGTTAACAAATGTCCCAAAGCTAAAACCACCTGTGATTATCATTTCACTTGGAGTGATTTTTTTCTCTGTAATTATAGTTCACCTGGTCTTCACAGTTCTTTGATGCCTTTGAAAATTGAGTTTCATTTTGTAATTTTCTGGCTTTTCTCAAATTGGTGCAATAGAAGCATTGGAGTTTGTGACTTACTTTACCACCAATTTTTTATTTATTTATTTTTATTTTTTAGCTGAGCCATCCTGCCACCTGTTGGCAGCTCAGTGGCAGCTCAGCTTGGGCCAGACTTGAACTGCTGTTGCTCAGAGCTCAAACTCTTGAGCCAGCTCTTAACCAACTGAGCCACTCAGCCGGCCCAACCACCACCAATTTTTAATATCAAAAAAATTTTAGACAATGTTCTCTCCCAACATAATAATAACTTCACTTTCATCATTCATTGATTTTTAAAATGTATAATGTAGAAAGATATGCATATGTCAATATTTTAAATACATTTGAGTTTTACTGATCACAACAAAATTTATAAACATTTGAAAAATAATACTACACACAGGTTATATTGTATTTTCAGGCTGTAGGCAAAATATTATGGCATGTAGATTTATAAGACACTTGCTCAGTCACAAGTTATAGATTGGCAACCATGGGATTAGGTGTTTTATTGAATCATACTTAAATCCAATAGTATGGGAAGTGTTAAAAGAGAAACTGAGGCAAATTGAATTTTTAAGGGTTTATTTGAGCAAACATCAACTGAATCAGGCAGTGCCGAAGTGGTAGTGGATAGGAGTACTCTAGCAACAGGAGTCAGGGGAAAGGCTTTATAGAGAAAAGGCAGAAACAAAGCAGGGAAAAGATTTGGTTGGCTATAGTTTATGCATTTGCCTTGTTTGGGAAAGGCTAGTTGACTGTTTGAGATTGGCTGTCCTTAGGTTTTGATTTTTTAACCTTGAGGCATTTACCGGCTTAGGCTTTGATTTGCATACATAGGCTGCTGAAGCATTAGACATACCTTAGTCTAATGACCTCCTTGTTTAATTAATCTGAGTTAATCAAATTTTTCTAATTCTAAGTGGAGATCTCAAAACACTACAACCCCTTCATATAAAGGTGAACTTCTAAGCGAATTAAATATTGGTATGGGTCTTCTATGAAAAAAGTTTTAGGTTTGGGCAATTTGGGTTTAGTAACTGGATCATATAATATTAACTGTTACATGGCATTATCATTACTATTAAGAAATGTACACTTTTTTTTAATTCAATAATGCTATGGGATGATTCTAGAGATAGTAACCTATGCTTGTTGTTTCTGCTTCCATTAAAGTCTCCAGTTTTTCTGGTGCATCCCTGGCTGAAAGGATTTTTGTTGTTAAGCTAAAATACAAGTTGCTCTCAAACAATCTGTTTTCCAGGTTTGTTTTCTTGATACCTGATTCTTGAATGGGATAGTGCTAAAGGAGTTGGGGTACACGGCATGTAAATGGAAGTAGAAGGAGATGATAGGGCCTGGTGAGTCCTGCTCCTGGGTGAAACCCAGGGAGGTGGCTGAGTCTGTCAGAAGACTGGCTGTTAGAACCAAGGCCTAGTTTTTTCCAGGAAGGGGACCTTTATCATCCATGGTGGTGTGTTTTTAAGTGACTTATATGTAAGTGACCATGTAGGCTTAAAAAAGAGGATATTATTGAAGGTCTAATGATTAGAGGCTTTTCTATAGTTTTCTCATATCCAGATAAATTTCCTCAATTCGTTTGTGACCCTAAGGAAAGGAAGAGAGTGACCATAACAAAGGAGATTAAATTTCCTGACAAATCTGTTCGATAGGGTCTCATAGGTACATTTACAAAAATTTTTAAAGTTTTCTGGTTTTGCCTTCCCATTTTTATGGTTTCAAAATTGATAGAAAATGAAGTATCAGAATGTATATTCAATAAATGAAATTATTTGTTCGTGACAACATGGGCATAAAACCATCAACATTGGTTAGATACTCAAATTTTAAATCAAACCCTTTCACCAAGAAAATTGCAAAAAGAAAAACCAGAATCCCGAACCACACATTAATCTGCCTGAATTTAAACACGTTGTGTATTTTATGTGTGCACATGTGGCTGATGAAGCCTCACTGAGTTCTTCTAGCACTTTGTAATGATAACTGTAGGAATTATTCAAGAGAATTTCAGAACTGGCCCAGCAAAGAGCTGAGCAAGAGAAAGTTGATTTAAGGTCCGTCATAGAATGAAAGGACAATATAAGATATGAACATTTTACTGAAGCATCATTCACACAGGTCCTTTAAGAGAGGGGAAGACTTTGTGCCTCTCCCCACACCAGTATTCCTATTAGAGAATGTGACACCCCAGGTTGAAACCTGTACTTTTCTCAGTGAAATGACAGTTCCTGGAGAGTTACTATTTTGAAAGAAAAAAATGAGAGTAGAGGTTTGTTATAGAAATTATTTGCAATAAGAAAGTCCCACTGTGAAATGTAAGGATTAATGTATTAATCAGAGCTTTATGAACTCTCACATTAAGCAGCTTTGTTATGCTAATTCACTTATAAACGAAGAATGGAATGATTCTTCCATTATTGAATATCATTCTTAAAGGTCTGATTTAGAAAAATAAAGATGTCCTTTATACTTGCAAATGATACTAAGTTTTAGAGCAGGAGTCTATTTTAGTGAAAAAGTCACCTTATTTTTTCAAATTGCTACATATCCATTAAGCTTTATATTTAGTTTTATTCAGCCCATTAAATTTATAGAAGAAATGTCTGCTCAAGAAGGAAATAACACAAGACAACCTTGGAATTTCTTTCCTTGCATTCTCCCATTAAAAGGCCAATGTAAGTGGAGTCAATGGAATTGTAATAGATATGTATAATATAGGGGGGCGGGGGGGGGGAGTGGGGCAGTGGATTGGGGAAGGGGGGTTGTCACTTTGAGAGAAAAATAAGTATAACTATTGTACTGTGTGGTACACCTGAAACTAATGTTTTAAAAATTAAATTAAATTAAAAAAATAAAATATAAAAGGCCAATGTATCATAAACTGAGGCTTATTTCAATGCATCTACACCAGAGGCTGTTAACCTAAAACTATAAAAAGCTGAAATGAGAGGCATTTATTTGGGATCAAAGAATTGCAAATCTGAGGGCAGATTCAGGCAGAAGCCGAAATATTGTCTTGATCACAGAATGAAGGCAAGGGGTTTTTATGAGAAAAGGAAAGGAATAATTACATGAAAGGAAGAAAGAATATAGGTGTTCATAAACTGAGCTACTCTTGGATATACATGATTGGTTCCTGATTTTATCTTCAGATAGAGAGTTTATAATCTTCATTCCTTGCGGTCAGGATGTCCACTGTCTTGCTGGCTTTAAAAACAATTGTTTGTAAGACAATGTTGGTTTGACCCATTCCAAAGGTTCAATGAGAAGATGTGCAAGGCAGTTCCTCCAAAATGGCTGCTCAGGCTCTATTTTAAAATGGCTCAATTTATGTCAACTTTCACAATATCAGAACTGCTGGTTTGAGGGATATGTAGTCAAAAGAAGTATATGGTTTACTCTTTAATGTTTTGCTTTGATTTTTAAAATTTTGAACTCCTGTAAATATTTAAAAATTGAGAGATTATATACCAAAATCCTGAAATCTGGACTTTTGTGAAAAATTAGATGTGATAATTCTAGGGTAGACTTCACACCTGTCAACAATCACCTAGAGCTGAGTAGCAGCTATTGTTACTAGACTGACATTCCTTTCAGTTCATACTAAATGTTAGGTGTAATATATCAATAAAAACACAGCTTGTGTTGTTATTCTTATCTTATTATTTCACTGTCTTCTATGTGTAATCAAGTACAAACATTTTCAAACTGAAATGCACATTATTATAAGGTACTTTTGTCACTTTCCCTTATATTACATTTAGAGCTTTGTACTTATTATATATATAAGTACACACACACACACACACATGTATATATACACAGAGGGTGCCAAAAAATGTATACACATTTTAAGAAAAGAAAACTGTATTAAAATTGTAATAATCAATATACACCAATAACAAAAGATGAATACAAATCACATTTGACTTCTGCAATTACAAGAGATGCTCAAAGTGGTTACCATCAGCATCCAGACACTTCTGATTATGGCGAACTACTGCTTGAGCAACGCTGACCAAAGTGTCCACTTGTATACCCTTTTTGGCACCCCCAGTGTGTGTGTCTATCTATCTATCTATCTATCTATCTATCTATCTATCTATCTATCTATCTATATCATGTAAGTTATTATGTATGCATTTCATTTTAGGATAGAAATTTGGATATTAAAATATTTGTAATAAAGAGGTGTTAAGTCTGATATCATTTAGAATCACTGTTTTAGAAACTTGTGAAAAGAAGAAGAATGTGATGGTAATTAAAGGTATATTTTTAAATTATTTTAATTTAATGCAAAATTGAGAGTTGAGAATGACTTAAGTGTCTAGATATAGGAAGAGGCACCAATGGAGAAGAGACTAAATGTACAGGAGGGTAATATGTATAGTATTAACTCAAAGGGATGGCTAGAAATATAGTTTGTCCTAATAGAGCTAATAGCAAGATAGACCTGATAACTTCTACATCAGTTATCATCTATATCAGAGAGGCTTAGCATCTAGTTCTGAGTAATTTGTTGCTGTTTTCCACGTTACCATTGTCTCTTCCATTTAACCCTAAGCTCCTTAAGAGACCATGTACTTCAAACATGTACATTGTCTAGCAGAGAAGTTGACTGTGTCAAAAGCTCTCATAGCTATTTGCACATTTGAGCATGGAGCCTGGCAGATGCTGTATGTAGAATGGTGATGGGACAGAGAATGCACAGCCAATTTTGTTATTAATAACACAGCTATCCTCTCCTCTACTTATTATTTTTTCATTGTCTTTAACATTTCAGAGAATGGATGAAAGTGGGAGCTCAGCCAAACATAACAGATGACTTGACTTTAAACTTTGAAAAAGTCAAGCTTTAAGTAATAGGTGTGACTTGTGGGATAAATTACTTTGGCAATAGAGGGCAAATACCCTTGGTGCTGGATCAAGTTAAAGTCACTGTGTTTTGTTATACTATTTTACCATGGCATGATTCTTCTGTGTATACCAAGGCTTTAGAGCTCTTCACATTTTGATCCTAGCAGTAACAGCAAGATACTATTCTTATCTCTGTTTTTCAGATGATGAAACTCAAGCAGGAGGTTATATGACTTGGGTAAGATCAGTCAAGAAATCACCAGGTTGAAAACAAACAACAGATCTCCTGAGGTCAAACTTTGTTCCATCAAGGCAGGTTACCAAATCATGCAGAAATATAATAATTGAAAGGGAATAACTCTGAATTTACTCTTCTAGATTTTGATCACTTGAAGTCAGGTTAAATGAAATAGCAGACTTTGTAGAAACTTATATACCTTGAAAAATAGTTTATAATATTAAATAACATGTATAGCACTCAGAAAGCACTTTCTCTATTATGTGCAAGTTATGTTTGGCACACTTATTGAAATTAAAAGATATGAATTGTATTTCTAGGTTTAACACTAACTCATTTGATGTTGCTTTGTTCATTTTAATTATTTAGGTTTAAAATACAATGAAAATATTTTTTTTCTTTGTAAAGTCAGTGCATTTTAAACACATTAATTGGAATGTAGTTCACAGGCTCCACCCAGGAGTAGTAATGGGTCACTTATTCTTCACCATGATTTTAAGGACAGAGATCAAAAGAGAAGGCAGGCAACAGTCTCAGGAAAATAGACTGCAACCCTTTATGATGAAAAAAGTGTTCAATATCTTACAGAGTTTATTAGAGACTCATTTGTATTGTAAGCCCTTAGAACATCAAATTATGAAAAACATCATGATGTCATCCTCTGGAACGCTGTTGTTCCTTTTCAGATTTATTTTAGCCCATAACACTTGTGACAATCTGATCTTCATGTTTTAGAATTGTAAGCCCCACAAGAGAGAAGAGTTTGCCCTTTTTTTCCCTTTTTATGTACCCTGCACTTACAAAAATAATTTGTGCATAGCACTAACTTAAAAATATTGATTGTATAAAATCAACATAAGAAATTCTTAGATAGATTAGTTTAATCAAGACTTTTCTGGGTTCGATCAATTAAGGGAACTCCATGTAGATTATCTGTGTGTACAGCTACATATTGAATGCTTGCACTATGCTTAGGAGCTGTGCCTGCCAACTTGTTCACCACAAAAGATATGATGTGGTCTTTGCTCTGTCCTCAAGGAGCTACAATTCTATATATGAAACAAGGAAACGACTGAACCAAAATATGATTGTTAACATTTGTCAACTGGACAGAAATAATGAATCCATGTTGATAAATAATTGGTATTTTATTAGAGTAATTGTTAACTTCCAGGGAAGAGAAAAAAGAGAAGATAAAGGAAATAATGAAAGAGCTCTGCCACATATTGTTTTAGAGTTAACATATTTAGAGCTATATCCCTATTTAGTGTTCCTCACAACTAGCTCATAGACAAATGCATTTGGATTTAGACATAATCTTTCTAGTATAAAAAAAATAGTATCTAAAATCATTCCAGGAAACATTGAACTCATATGGCCATACATTATTTTTAATAAAGAAAGTCTATTCCATTTTTTTTTCTGAAACCCCAGATAAGGTTGTAAGTTCTAGAATTCAATTCAAATACTCTCTTATTCCTAAGGCCATGTCCTAGAAAGAAGCACAGTATATGATTACTAGGTTACAATAAATCCTTACTACTTAAATGAATTAGAAAAAGCCAAGAAAAGAAAAGTTAGGGATTTTCCCCAAATATTATATACAAATGCAATTATATTGTTATATTTCATTTTTACTGCTGATGTGTCTACATTGTCTCAACCCATATGGTTATTATAACTATAAGCATCGATTACATTCAGTGTAACTAAAAGACTTAAACTGCTACTTATTTATTCAGCCAGTATTTTCTGAGTAAATGTGGTACTACCTCTGCTTTTAAAGATTCTTTAGTGAAGAAAAGACATTACAATATAGATTGATAAGCGAAAAGTGAAAAGTTAGGGAAATAAAGATGCTATGGGCACTCAACATTTTCTTTGGGAGTCAGGATATCAGTCACAATAGACTAGACTTCAGATACATAGAAAATAACTTCCAACTCTCAAGGCTTATCATACAATCATGTACAATGGTCAAGCAATTACCTTTGTGAACTTTCAACTGTGCACTTACACCATGGAAAGTTCACGAACTTGTCTGTTCTTGTATTTCTTACTAGTGCAAAGTTCATTGTAGGTCTTTAGGAGGTCTTTGTTTCACATGGTCATTCAGATATCCAGTATGAGAGATGCTAGGCCATCTAGGGCATTGGTGGTCCCCTTAGTACAACAAGATAGAGATTGAAGAAATACACAATTTTTTTACTGCCTCAGCCTGGATGTGCCACATATCATACATCTCACATTTTATTGATCAGAAACTTTCAAAGGCAACTTGCAAAACCAAGACAGGAAACAGAATCAAACTAACCTTCAGAGAGATGAGAGAAGGCATTGATTCCATTTCTTAAAAAGACAGAAAATAGCGCCAAATAAGTAAATGCTCTGAAATTAAAAACATAGACTTCTGGGTTTTCTGTTTGTTTGTTTGTTTGTTTGTTTGTTTGTTTGTTGTTTCCAAATAGAGTGACAAGGAACAGATTTATTCTCCTGCTTCAAACAACCAAAAATGGATAAAATATATGAAAAAATGTATGAAAAGACATTGGATATCAGACAACACAGGACTGTGACAGAGCCTAACAGGTTCAGGCGTGCACAAGTGGCGGCCCTGGGCACGGGGCATGGGCAGTCCAGATGTGTGCAGGCTAACATATGGACCCTGACCTGGGACATACAAACCTGAACTCTGGAGCCTGCTGTGCAGGCACCGGGCTCTGGTTACATAAACCCTTTATGTAAACATGACATATTTGCGGGAGGGAGCATGTGCCCTTCCGTGCGCTCTCCTCCCCCAAAACCTCTATATCATAGTTGCTATTGCTGATTAAAGATGCTGGTTCCTCCTCATGTTGGCTCTGCGTGCTTTCTTTACTCTGGGCAGTTCACTGATGAAAGCTCCCCCGCAAGCGCCTCAGTGACAACACTTGTCTTAGTCGGTAGGATCACGGTGAGGTGAGTGCCCCTTCCTCTCTGGGTAGATGGGATGTGGCCCCAGACATCCTTCTGGTACCCGATCTCAGCGTACCTGCTGGCGTGGACTCCGCTGGAAGACTGGGACGCCGAGCGCCCCCAACCGGAAGACATCCAGAAAGCCCTTGGAGGCGTTGGAGCCCAACACCCCACTGGCGCAACAGGAGGCCACTGGCAGGGTGGCCTGGATGTTCCTAGCTGTCTTGCAACATGCTAATCATGACATTCAGGAGTACGCAAACCAGGTGCAGCACTTACAGCTCCAGGAGGAGGACTCAGAACAATGCCTGGTGTGGGCTGAACACATGCTCCAAGAGGCCCCCTCCTGGGCTAGCAGCCCACCAGAACATAAGCTCTTTATGTAAACATGACTTACATTTGTGGGAAGGAGCATGAACACTTCCGTGTGCTCTCCTCCCCCAAAACCTCTATATAATGGTTGCTGTTACTGATTAAAGACACTGGTTCCTCTTCATGTCAGCTCCACATGCTTTCTTTACCCTGGGCATCTCATCGCCAAAATCCCCCCCCCCCCAACCCCCCAATGACGACAGACAGTGATCTGAAAATTGAGAAATAAATAAACTGAGTACTATAATAAGCCCAACTATTGTCTGAGAAAGTTTCCAGGCTGTGGCACAGAGGAGAAGAACTCAGGTAGAGCCCAGCTGACCCCCTGACTTGAAAAAAAGGAACTGAGGTTCTGGGAAGAGCAACCCAGGTAGAGTTCAAAGGCAGGCTACTGAAGAGGAGAGAGAAGCTCAGAGGATCCTAGAGACCTGTAGATAGTCACCTACAAGCATTCAACTGAGTCCTGGTTAATGCATATGTTAAAGGAAGCAATCCAAAAGACCATCTGAAAGAATTAGATGCAACAGTGCCTCATTCTTACACTGGATTGGGAATAGTGCCTGTTTCCACTCTCCAAATAGGAAAACCTTATGATTTGTGGTGAACTGAGTACACAGAAGGGTCTTGCTCTAGTACTGAGGAGGAATTAGCCCTAGATTGAGTTTTGCTCCAAATCCACTTAGCAAACCTTAAAAACAAGAACCAAAAGGATTAAGCCTAAGTAACTAAACATATCCCAGAACAAAGACTAAGAATGTTTATAGTAACATAAACAGATCTAACATCCAAAAAGGCAAAATGCACGCTGTGTGGCATCCAATAAAAAATTAACAGGCAGGGCCAACCGAGTGGCTCATTGGTTAAGAGTTTGCTTGGGAGCCCGAGCTCTGAGCAGCAGGGCCGCCTGTTCAAATCCCACGTGGGCCAGTGATGCTGCGCCCTGTACAGCTAAGATTGTGAAAAACAACTCAACATGGAGCTGGGCTGCCGTGAGTCACTGGCGACAGCATAGGCTGCAGTAGGGCTGCAGTGGGCTGCCGTGAGCTACCGTGAATGGCTGGCAGCCAGAGTGAGCTGCCATGAGCCAGTGAACAGCTGTCCAATGGCCAAAGACCAATCTGCCTCAGCCAGGAAGTGCACAATGATCACAATACCAACATGGGCCAGTGAAGTGATGTCCTTCACAACTAGACTGAAGAACAAAAGGACAGCAACTTCTCTGTTCCCTTTCCTCAATTCTGTTCCCCTCCCCAACTCCCCAATAAAAACTTAAAAAAAAATTAACAGGCATGAGAAGTAAAAAAAACAAGGTCAATAATGTGGAGAAAAATTAATTAAAACTGGCCCAGAACTAACTTGGGTGTTAGAATTAACAGACAAGGACATTAAAACAGTTATTATGATTGTATTCCACATGTTAAAAAGTTAAGTAGAGACAGGAAAGATTAAAAAAAACAGAAGAAAAACCCAACTCAGGTCAAACTTTTAAAAATCAAAAGTAAAATATCTAAGATAAAAAATACAATCAATGAGATTTACAGTAGATTACATATTGCAGAAGAAAAGACCAGGGAACTTGAAGATATAGCAAAAGACACTTTCCAAAATGAAGCAAAGAGAGAAGAGAATTTTTAAAAATAAACAAGAATTGTGAGTTTTGGGGCAACTTTAAGTGGCCTAATGTACATGTAATTGCAATTCCTGAAAGGAGTGGGGGAAGAAAAAAGGTCTGAAGAAGTAGTGACTGAAAATTTTCCAAGTTTTGCAAAAACTAAAAACCCACAGATCCACAAACCTCAATGAATCCTGAGCCCTAAATGTTTTTATTTCTAAACATAAGAAAGAAAGAAAGAAAGAAAGAAAGAAAGAAAGAAAGAAAGAAAGAAAGAAAGAAAGAAAGAAAGAAAGAAAGAAAGAAAGAAACTAGATGAAGTTGCATCATTATCCAATTTCTCAAAGTTAATAATACAGAGTAAAATTTTAAATAGCCAGAGTAAAAAGACATGCTTTATACAAAGGAACAAAGAAGGATGGAAGTAGACTTATTGTCAAAAGCAATGCAGGCAAAATATTAAAAGACAAGAAAAAACTTGGCATACTAAAATTAGAAGGCAATGGCACATTGCCTTCAATTTTCTAGTAGAAAATTAGTTTTAGAATCAAATTCTTTAGCTAAACTCCTATCAAGTTTGGAGGTAAAGGAAAGATGTTTTCAATCTTGCAAGATCTCAAAACTTTTACCTCCCATGTTCCCATTCTTAGGAACTGATTGGTGATGTATTGTACTACAATCCAAAAAAAGAGGGAAAGAATGAGACACAGGAAACAGAGGAGTCAATATAAAAAGAAGGAGGGACCAGCCAGGTGTCTCAGTTGGTTACAGCACAAGCTCTGAACAACAGGGCTGCTGGTTCTATTCCCACATGGGCCAGTGAGCTGCGCCCGAGCTGAGCTGCCGCTGAGCTGCCAATGGGCAGCCAGATGGCTCAGCTGGTGAAAGCACATGCTCTTAACAACAAGGTTGCTGGTTTGAGTCCTGCATGGGATGGTGGGCTGTGCCCCCCACAACTAGATTGAAAGCAGAGACTGGACTTGGAGCTGAGCTTGCGCCCTCCACAACGAAGATTGAAGGACAACAACTTGACTTGGAGTTGATGTGTCCTGGAAAAACACAATGTTCCCCTTCCTCAATTTCCCAACACTGTTCCCTTCCCCTATTCCCCAACAAAATCTTTAAAAAAAAAAAAAAGAAAGAAAGAAGGAAAGGAGAAGGAAATTTCAGGATAATATTAGTAGAAAGTCTTGGAGAATGTGTACAGCAAAACTAGAGATCTGGAAATCCAGGATCTAATTTATTTTTTTAAATTGATAATTAATTGGGCCAGCCGAGTGGCTCAGTTGGTTAAGAGCTTGCGCAAGAGTGTGAGCTCTGAGCAACAGAGTTGCCAGTTCGATTCCCACATAGGCCAGTGAGCTGCACCCGAGCTGAGCTGCTGCTGAGCTGCCAACAGGTGGCAGGATGGCTCAGTTGGTGAGAGCACGTGCTCCTAATAAGGTTGCCTGTTAGAGATGGTGGGCTATGCTCGCCCGCAAATAAAGACTGAACTCGGCACCTTGAGCTGAGCTGCTGCTTGGGTGGCTCAGGGGGTAAAGCGCACACTCTTAACAAGGCTGCTGGTTCGACTCCCGCATGGGATGGTGGCTACACTCACCTGCAGCTAAGACTGAACTCAGCATCTTGAGCTGAGCAGTGCGACTGGACTTGGAACTGGGCTTGCTGCGCCCTCCACAACTAAGATTGAAGGACAACAACTTAACTGTTTCCCTTCCCCAATTCTCCAACACTGCTCCCCTCCCCAATTCCCCAATAAAATCTTTAAAATAAAATTGATAATTACCTTTCAAGTCAAGAAGAATTTCTACTGAAGATTTTGGAGTTAAATTAAGAGAAAACAAAGCAAATAAGTAAGGTTATTAACTACAGTGAAAAGAGAACGTTATAGAAGATATGATTACATAATTTTAATACACTACCTAGCTCAAATATAAATAAGATTTAAAGTCATAATATGAGCACTGATCATTAATTTAACAAAATTATATAATTATACTAGGAGGATGTAATTATATAAGTGCAATGTCAGAATGTTAAATCCTTGCATTTTTATCTTAGCATAATTAATAATATTTAATACAGATAAAATATGAATAAATTTATTATGCATTATTTAGATACTTCAGAAAAGATCGCTCAAATAGTTGAAAGTGGTTATTTCTGTGGCAATGTTGGCTTCATGGACATGTCGTCTGTGCAATTACACAGGACACCACAATCTGAGGGACTGTATGCTTGGTTTAAGGCTCTGCCATTGCAACATTGAAATTTTTAATAATTTTTATCTTTGAACTTTAGGTTTTGTAAGTCAAGTCCAATGAGACAATAGAACACATGCATGAGCAAAAGATATATGCAGTGTGTGTGTCCATCATCCCTTGACAGAATATTTGCATATAATGTTTGAGGTTCCCCATGAACACAGGCTTCTTGTGGACCCCTGATGGGTGGAAGTCCAGCAAGATTCAAGCGAATAGGAAGTCTGCATGTTACACCTACAACTGCGCTGGTGGAAGTGGAACGTCTCTGAATTAGCCAACCACTTACACTGAAAATGATGACATCGAAAGAAAGGGAAAGACAAGCCAGAGGTCAACAGCGGTAATAGAATGTGCATGTATGAAGAAGGGAAATAAAAGTCACTGAATTCGTTTTGTGCAATATGTCTACTGTTCTGGGAAAAATTAAGTGCACATTCACATACAAGTTATAAAATATGAATGGTGTAATTTTGGTGATTCCACGTGCAAGTTAAATGCTTTTATATTTGCATTTAATATTATCATTGCCTAATATAAAGATTAATAGCAAAATACATCTAATAATTTAACACTTTATTTTTTTATTTAAAATTACATTAGATAAAAAACAAAACACCACAAGTTGAGAAGCTACAGAAGAAATAAAAAATGCTTTATATTTTGGTACTGTTAACAGCACTTTTTCCCTTGATTTTAGAACAAAGGATCTCATAGTTTTATTTTGCACCAATTATGTAGGCAGCTGTGTTCTGGGGATCAAGACTTAAGGGGGTGTGGGAAGTAGGAAAAGGGAGAACTTTCATGTTTCATATAATCCCATTAGATTTTTTTAATGAAAAATATATATTGTTTTGCTGGAAACAAAAATTTAAATTAAAATATTAATAGTAATAAATATAATAAGCCAGCAAAAGAGAAGAGGGAAGCACTCACCTGTCAGAGGACCCAGATGTGAAAGTGATGTGAGGTGACAGTGAACTCTGAGAACCCAAATCTCTGAGACAGGCCAGTACATAAAGTGAGGGTGTGACTAGTGCATAGTTTGGGAAACACTATGGAATAGATTATGTCAAATCTTATGATCCATGTAAGGAGCTTGGATTTGAGAGACAGAAGACATTGAAGAGCTGTTGAACAGGTCAGGTTTTATTTAGAGCAAATTCGGTTATACAGGCGTGAAGGAGAAGCTACAGGGGACAGTTATATTTCTTGAGGCCAGGCCCTCTCTAGTAATAGTTAATGCATGATGATGATTAAAAAACGAGATGTTTGAATAAACCACTGAAAAAATTGCTTATCACCGTATCAAGATTTATTTTAAAATGATGTGGGGAAGTTTATCAAAGTGATTAAAATTGACCACCGTGCTTTCAGCATCAACATAAAAAGGACACTGTAGTTTTTAAAAAGAGATATATTTTTCACGAGTAATTATTTTTACTTTACCTACATAGCATATGATTTTACGCTAGTTACTTTGTAGAAAAATGGCCAGAAAAAGCCTTTAGATCTTTCTCCCATATCGCACTACTAGTTTAGCTTTAAGTTTTCCTACAGAAGAAGGATTTTATTTCTATTGTCTAAATGTCTTAGGATTTTCTTAAACAGACTGACTCTTGACTAAACGCAATGGCATCTTTACTTGGTGGGGATAGGGCTAAGCAGAGAATTATTCACCCCTACTAAGTAAATCATCCAGAGCCAATTCAGTCACTAATTAAGATGACTTAAATTTCTAGAGATGATGCATATAGGCAAAGGCAAAGCTCCATTTCCTTTAGGGCAATGGAGGATGATGAAAATCATCAACGAGCTGCTAAAGATCAGAAAAAAATGTAAACATCCCTAATGTTCCTCAAATGATGTGCCAAAAATGTATTTAAAATGTTAAAACTATTGTTACAATTTGAAAGCATGAAAATTGTATACGCTGCAAACAGAAAATGGAAGAGATAACATAGAATCACAAATTTGTGGATTTTCCCTGTTTTAATAACTTACAAAAACTCTTTGATCAAGTGGATTCTGTTGACAGATTTTTTTTGCAGCAGCAGATGGAAGCTCTTATCTTGAAGCTCTGAAACAGAAAAACTGTTCATAAAGATTGCTTTGAATGTCAGTTTCCCTGTGTTATGTAAGTTTACGGCTTTGAAACATACAAAATTGTGGGAGATAAAAGACCCAATGCAGCATGTATTCTAATACATGGTAATTTATTGCCATTTTTACCATTCAATAGCACATTCTTGTAGCAAATATTGCTCCCCATTCAGAAGTTATTCCACTGTGTGTAAGCTAATTTTTATAATAAAAATTATTTTGTATAATATAAATTTATCTTAAAACAACACATATAATCTGTTCTATCTGGTAGTTTTCCTTGTTAATTCAGTCATAATCCTTGAAACCACATTTGGTTCAACACTATAAGATTGGCTGAAAAAGATGAAAGAAATAAAACTTTTTTACGGGTTAAAAAAAGAAGAAAAAGAAGACTTACAGTGAAACTGTTTGTAGCTTGTTAAAATCCATGTGTCTTTAGGAAAAACTAATTATATCAGATTTTAACCGTGCTTTGTAAGGAGGATCTTTCTCTTCGCGTTCATTAACTAAATTGGCACACTGGAAGTTTTAAGGGATCTTTCACTTTTGGATATGGGGTTTGCACTTTTAACAATAGCCTTTCAAAAATAGTAAAATAACTTAATAGAAGTTAAAGATTCCAAAGGTTAGGTTTTTTTTTTTTTTTGTATATTACTTTTGATCTTTTTATAAAGTCACATGACTTTTTTTTTTTCTATTCCACCATCTTGAAACTTCTCATCCAAAGGTTTTTTGTTGTTGTTGTTGTTTTTGAGTAACAAGAGTCATTATAGTTTGGCCAAGGGAAGCTTTTTGGAACCAAGTAACAAATGTTTTATAATTGATCAATTTAGGGTAGATGGTGCAGTTGGGTGTCAGCCAACTGCAATAATTTGGGGGACTAAATCCCTTAAGGGGATTATTTTCTTGCTCCCTGATCTCAGTAGCATCGGTCATAATGATGCCCTGCTGGGGGAAAAAAAAGGTGATAGGAATTATGTAAAGTGAGTCTCCACCACTAAGTTGCAAGTGTAACATTTGAATATTTATTCAAAACAATTCTAATTAAAAGGAACACTAATACACTATATGAGAGAAGATATTACTAGACACATAATTTTTAGACACATAATTTTTAGACACATAATTTTTAATGATTGTTAGACACATAATTTTTTTATAAAGATCTTTGAATTCTGCAGTCTTTTTTTTTTTTAACCCCAACCTAGAAAGTCCTCAGAGAAGTAAATGGGAATATTGAAGGAAATTATAAACCCCTGAAGTTTTCATGGCTCTTCCAATGGCAGAGGGGACAGGGCACTGTGATGTAGAAATGCTTGGGTAAGCATACACTAGGCTTTTTATCTGGGTGATTTTAGAGTAATTGGGGAAATCTTGAGATCTTCTATCTCTATTTCCCTTCATGATCAGAGAGGAATCTTTCCTTATTTTACCCATAAGGATTTAGTCATGTAGCCTATTGATATTTTTTTTAAATCTACTGTTTGACCACCATAGATACAGCAGCTTATAGGGAGCCAGCCATTAATTGCAGAAGGGGATTAATTTGACAAATAATTTTAATTTAACCAGCTGAGATAGTGAGCAGCAAATACCAATCAATCCCTTGGCCACTAGGTCTTTGTGGAGAAAATCTGCAGTGGGAAAATCAGGCACATCCTATCCTCCTCTCTAGCTGTGGCTTCATTTCTTTAAATCTTGTCTTTAAAGCTTCCATTTCTCTTTATCTTATGATTAAATATCTCATTGAAAGACATTTATTTTATTTTACTTTGGATAATAGATTTGTCATGGAAATAAATTGGACTCTATTAATATATCTACAGTTTTGTGTATTCAGAGAATCTTGTAATCTATAAGAAAATGTCACAAATATCAAACAAACATTATATCTGCTGTGAAAACATTTCCATACCTAAAGTTTACTATCAGAAAAGACCTTAAAATACCAATATTTCACTTTATTGACAAGTTCACAAAAATGTGAAAATATAAGGTGATGTATGCTTTAGGATGTACATATAGAGACATTTTTCTATTTAGGTAAGTATAGTTTTTTACCAGTATCATCACACATGATAGCTTGGTGGGAGACTGGAGTTCTCTCATTAAAGCTCTGCTTATCATTTATGTAGATGTGCACGCTGCCATAAGATCTTGAGAGAGACTGATTTACCTTTGCTGTCTATACTATTACTGTTAACTACTAGAGTTTTCATTTATTTGCTTGTTTAAAACAAAGATGACTCCTAATTATTCCAGGAAAGCAGCAGCTGTCATGATAACCCAAATCTTCCATTTGTAACCTGGTGCCTCTTAAAGTTGCAAACTCCTAGCATATGCTTTTGCTATACTGACCTAACATTAATTTAGTGCTTACTACTCACCCAGTGCTTTCACTATATAAACTCACTTAATATTCGTAAAACCCTAACAGCACTATTCTCATCTCCAACATAAGATGCAAAACTGAGGCAAAAAGAACCTTGGTAAATGCTGCAAGATGGGAGCTATGACTCAAACCAGACAATCTGAGTGTAAGCCTATGCTCTTAATCACTTTTTTTTATTTCACCTTCTCTTCTAACCTAAAACTACCTCATTGATGGCTCACTCAATTCCTGTCTATGTGTTAATGGGGAGGCGTTATCTTATTTTATCTGTATTTACTATTTACTTATCTTAGCCCATTCAGGCTAGTCTAACAAAATACTACAGACTTCATAGTTCATAAGCAACAGAAATTCATTTCTCACAGTTCTGGAGACTAGCAAGTCCAAGATCAAGGTGTCAACAAGCTCATATTCTGGCGAGAGCTCTCTTCTTAGCTCATAGCTGGTGCCTTCTTGCTGTGTCCTCAACATGGTGGAAGAGGCAAGGAAGCTCTCTAGAGCTTCATTTATAAAGGCACTGGTCCCAATCCCATTCTTGAGGGCTCCACCCTCATAACCTAAACACCACCCAAAAGCCCCTTCTCCTAATACCATCATTCTTGAAGGTTAGGATTTCGATACATGAATTTTAGACGGGCACAGACTTTCAGACCATAGCACTACTATTTTTCTATCAAGTTTTTTTCTAAACCAGGATATCTTATTTTTGTTGTTGTTGTTGTCTATTCTACTTGATACTCTGGTGGTGGGAATATGACAATTGAAAGTCATAGACATTCAGAGTTTCTCAAATTATTCTCTCTCTCTCTCTCTCTCTCTCTCTCTCTCTCTCTCTCTCTCTCTCTCTCTCTCTCTCACACACACACACACACAGAGTAATGCTTTAAAGTACATTTTTTTAGTAACTTCTGTGAGAATATGGAGGAAATATTTTTGAAAGATTATGCTTAAGAGTGTAGAGTGATCTCAATTTATATAGAGATTTTCAAAGAGAATTTTGCAACATGAATTATGCAACAATGATGTCCTGATAAAATCAAGGGATGCCAAATGTTTGCTCCATCAGAACCCTATAGAGTTGCAATTCCTGCTTGGAATCACAACAATCCAAGACATGATCATCATTTTTCATATCCAGAAATTGGATTGTGTCATTGTGCTCAAGGAGGACTCTTCCGTGGATTCCAAACACACCAGAGTCTATATTGTATGAATGAAAATGTGAGTGAGCTAATTTATAATGAGAATATAGCTACCAAATGAACTACATCTTTCATGTTTAATGGTCAGAGCACTCTTTTCCTGTTGGCCAAGTTATGTTTGAAGGTAAATTATAAACTGAGTGTTGCTTGTTGAACATAAAAGAGATCTAAGAGAGTTAGAAAGAACCTCCAAAAGTGATGTAACTTTGTTGTCACATTATGGTGACCACCCAAGTGCTAATTCCTGAAAGGAGAGAACCCAGGTTATAAAGAATATTTTTTCTTGTCACTCTCCCATTAATATTTTATGATTTTGAACCCTTCTTAATTAAAAGATTATTTTTTTAAAACTAAGCAATATAGGGCCGGTGGGGTGGCACAATTGGTTAAGAGTGCAAACTCTGAGCAGCAGGGTCGCTGGTTCGATTCCCATGTGGATTAGTGAGCTGCACCCGAGCTGAGCTGCCACTGAGCTGCCGATGGGCGACCAGATGGCTCAGCTGGTGAGAGAGTGTGCTCTTAACAACAAGGTTGCTGGTTTGACTCCCACCTGGGATTGTGGGCTGCACCCTCCCACAATTAGATTGAAAGTGGAGACTGGACTTGGAGCTGAGCTTGCGCCCTCTACAACTGAGATTGAAGGACAACAACTTGACTTGGAGCTGATGGGTCCTGGAAAAACACAATATTCCCCTTCTTCAATTCTCCAAAACTGTTCCCTTCCCCAATTCCCCAATAAAATCTTTAAAAAACAAACAAAACAACTAATCAATATATATTTTCATCAATTTTGTGAACTTCAAAGGATTTATGAATATACATAGGTGTATTTCAAAAATTATTATTCATATTATCTGTGATAAAGTTAACTCCTTCACAGGAGACATCATGGAAATAATCTCCATTATACCTGTGGGAAAACCCTTTTTGTGCATGGGAAATATCTCATTACATTCTAGAGCAGAGCTAGACAATAAATATGATGTGGATCAGAAATAATATCCAAGACTCATTTTTATTTACCTATAACTTTCATCTTTGTCTTTCTTCCATTTCAATTTTGTTAAAATTGTCATTCAATGACCATTTGAAAATTATTAGTGGCTTCAAAGCTTTATTGGATTTGGAGCTAATGTGATGCCAAAAACAAAAAACAAAACAAAAACCCGTAACTGACAATTGCTCTGAGAATTCATTTCTCTCCCAATTCACAGACAATCAAATTCGTTCCCACCTTGTGGAAACTAGCCATCATCAGTCACCTTGGTCTCTCAAAACAATCAATCTACATAATGGGAAAATGTAAAAATCCCAGGGTCAGAAAAGAGCTCTTGCTACTTGAAAACTACAGAATATTTTATTAACATATCATAGCGATTTCAACTGTGCATTCAGCATAAATTGAAGCAGTATTTGTTGTGCTCTACCCTCCTTTCCAAATGAGGTGAAAAATAGAGGTTAAATTATTTATTTGTATAAACTTTCTTGGAAAAAAAAAAACAGATGTCCCACCACCTCACTGTTTAATCTATAACAGGCGTGTTTTTAAAATCTATTCTAAAAAAAAAAAGGTAGACTTTTTTTATTAAAAAGTAGAAAGGTAGTATTATAACTTGACCCTATACTTAACTATCTATCCTATTTCAATCGCCAAATCAGTATAGAAAACAAAATGTCAGTTAATGTTTGCAAATAATTAATAAGATTCTTTTAATTCATCTATGCTTACCAAAGGTTACCAAGACAGGATTAGTTGATCTTCCAAAGTTCTTTATTGCGTTTCTTTTTTATAGTAATGTGTAACAAGTAGCTTAAATTTTAAAGTAAACAGATTGTTTGAGGAATAACTGCAGAAGGAAAAGATCTTAAACTAATTGAGTTCAGGACTCATAGTGCTCTGAAAGAATTTGTATATATTGACTCATGTATGACAATTATTAAATAGATAAGATTTTTGTATTACTCTGCATGTTTTGTATCAAAATGAGCCTCATGTTTTGAAACTAATTTGGAGTTATTTATGTCTTTTGACATAAAAATGGGCAAACTTGGTGAGGTAAATCAACAGAGCCAAACCAATCCAAAACAGAGTAAAAACTGTGTAAGGAAGAGTTTTAGTTTGGGAATCATAGTCATAGAGATCATTTAATAAAATTGCTACAAAGAGGCAAAAAGAAAACTAGATCTCTTCATAAAAAGGGTGTTTTAGACTTGTCTTTTGAAAACCTAAAGAAAAAAATTGGTGCAAAAGCTTAACGATATGATTCTCAGCAAGAATAGAGAGTAAAGAGTTGGAGGTAGAGCTGAAAATGAACCTGCAGCTTTAAAAAGAATTCAGTTTATGTGTAAAATTTTTGAAGAGTTTTCTAACAATTTAACATCTCTTTTTAAGGAGCTCAAGTAAGAACCTTCTTAAAAGTGGAAGAAATGTGCTAAAGTGACTCATCAAATATAAGAGCACACATTAGAGCTGAGGGCTGTGTTCTTGTCTCCCTGACAACTTCTCTGCTTCCCAGAGGTCCTGGGAAAGTGTTTGCTTTTCTCACCAGATGGCATTCTCTCTTTTTCTGTTTCCTCTCTTCTTTCCCTATTTCGTTTTAAATTTAGCTATCTTTGACTTTGTGGAGTTCATTCATTCAAATACTTGTTGCACCCCAACTGTGTTCTAGTCAGAGATGTTAAAAGATGTGGAAGATGCAGCCCCTGACATTGAAGAAATTTTGCACTGACTGAGCTGCAAACAGGACAAATAAACTAAACCCCAAACCTTACTTGCAGACCCATTTCAGTGACGACTTATGATGCCAGACTCTTATTTCACGTGTAGATTGGCCACCCATAAAGATTCTTTTGTGAAGTGACTGTTCCATTCTTTCACCGCTTTTTAATGTGTTCTTTATCATTTTGATATTAAATTTTAGTAGTTTTTATATATTGTGAGCCAAGTTCTATTGTCAGTTTTTTTTGTGTCACTAATATCTCCCCCCAGTCTACCATTTGCCTGCTTATTTCATTAATGGCGTCTTTTGGCATTTCTATTTTTATTTTCTGTTTTTCCCCTCTGCCTTTTGTTTGTTCTCTTTCTCTGTTCTTTGGGGGACTAGGTAAGAGTATTTTCATACTTTATCGGATATTCTTTATTGCCATGTTAGTTATGCCTCTTTGTGTTATTTTTTAGTGGTTATAAAATATGCAATTTAAACTTATCTACTTTCAAAAATGAGTTTGCTATTTCACAATATATGAACTTTACAATAGTATATTTATTTATATTATCAATTTATCTTCTATGCTTTCATTATCGTAGTCTCTTACTTATGCTATATACCTCCCATTACATTATTTTTATTTTAAACAGTCAATACTTTTCAGAATATTAAATATACACACACATACATATGTACATGTATATACAAAGTGTGCCCAAAAAATGTATACACATTTTAAGAAAGGAAAAAACTGTATTAATGTTGTAATACTCAGTATATACCAATAACAAAAAATGAGTACAAGTCATGTGTATACATTATTTTTGGCACCCCCAGTGCGTGTGTGTGTGTGTGTGTGTATAATAATTTTAAAAGGCCTTTATGTTAAACTACATATTTACATACTTGCACTTATGTTCTTTGATTTATCCCAAGAATTAACTTTCTATCTAGTGTATATTCCTTTAATCTTGAAATTTTTAATGTGGGTTACAAGTTTAATGGACAGAACATTTTTTCAGCTTATATCTAGCTAAAAGTGTCTCTATTTTACCTTTACTTATGACAATGAAGGCATGATATGCATATAATAAATTTCACCCCTGCTAGTATATGTAATTGGTCACTCACCTTTTGCTAGGTCTTATTGGAGGAGTTGAGTCAATCTATGTAAAGCTGGGCTTGGGTTTGTTGTTCCTTTTGCTCCATTTGGTTTATCATGGGTTTTAACTGTATCCAGTACTACCTTGTGTTGATAATGGGGCTGGTGTGTCAGACAGATTTTCTCAATGTCATTTCTGCCTTCAGCTTAGGTGTCCCATTTCACCTGTGCCTCAAAAAAGGCTTTCTCACACTGTTTGTCTTGTTGTATTAGAATAGTGTTGTTTGCTACTTAACACTTGTAAGCCTAGTGGTAATAATGGAGGGGGCTGTATTCCGTTGTTCTGTTTACACTTGAGTCTTATATAGCATTGAGTCCCTACTTCTCAGGGAAGAGGCCTTCTTAGGGGTTCTGTCCTTCTTTCAGATGTAGACCTGGTAGAGGTCAGTAAGAGGAATTTGACTATTCTTTCTAAAGTGGCATCCAGTGCTATCTTGTCAGTTTTGCTATTGTATCATCCTATATGTTTCGTTTTATAGAATTTACATTTGATTTGATTTACTTATTTGTTCATTTTTGTCTGTTTTAGCTGGAAGATAATCACCCCATTCGGGAAGAGAGTAAGTCTACTTTTTTTACTTTAATATCTACAGTGCTCAGGAAAGGGGCTAGATTATTGTTGCAACTCAGAAAATATATTTGAGTGAAATAATGAATGTCTGTTTTTGTTTTTGGCGAAGGATTAATTTGATCTTTTATGTAACTTCTGTTTTCATTTAATTTTGAATGTACAGAAAAGTGGCAAGAATAAAACAAGAAAATCTCATATACCCTGTCAAGGGTTTAGCTGACCTCCTCCATGGCATTGCTGCCTTGGCATCAATTTTGTTTGGCCAAGCAGCCTGTGAGGGGCCTTCAACTGACACTAGCTCCTCATGCAAACATGTGCCTGCAGAGCCACAAGCAAAAGTAAGTTCCTGATATGACTTCCCCAGAAGCCTTTGTGATCAACAGTTTCCCCCGTCACCCAGGGCCTTCCTCTTGTGTACCCTGTAGGTAAGACTCCCCTAGAGCTTACAAAAACCCTGCTTTTGTTGGTTTGAATTGACGAACCTAGACTTAGCTCAGAAACCCCAAAACATTCCATGCAGGAACCCTAATAAAGGCATGTGCCCCATCAGGCCAGTCTCTCTAGCTGCACTCTGCCTTGATCTGTGTGGTCCCTCAGGTGTGCCATGTACCTCCTCTAGGATTTATGAGTAAACTTCTCTATTTCGATTTTTCCCATGGTCTATCATTGAACAGAAGCTCCTCATCTGGCATCCTGTGCTTCACTTAATAAATGTTGACTTAACAAGGTTGTAGCATACCTATCACCACATTCATTAATTATTTAGATATTGCCCTTGGATTTATCATTTCTTTTTCTCTCTCCTATGTGTCTAAATGTGTGTGTATATAGATAGATAGATAGATAGATAGATAGATAGATAGATAGATAGATATAGAAATAGATAGATGATATAGATATAGAGATCGATTTTTTTTTCCTGAACTATGTGAGAGTAATTTGGGGAAATTTATCTCTTTTATCTTTTTTATCCCTTAAATAGAGCAGTGTGTATTTCCTAAGAACAATGTTTTTTTATTCCATGGCCATAGCACAATTATCAAAATTAAGTAATTTAAATCTCTAGATTGGCATAAATAAACAATCAATAATACAAAGTTCGGACAACTAAGTTTGTGAATTCATCCTAGAAATAGTGCTACATACCTCATGGCTGAATATCACTGCGGTCATTTTGGTAGTACTCCCCTTGGAAAGCTATGCACCAATGCCAGCACCTAGTCCACCCTTCAAAGCAATTTTGGAACTCTTTTTCTGGAATGGTCATCAGAGCTGCCGTCATATTACCCTTGGTGTCCTGAATGTCATTAAAATGTCTTCCTTTCAATATTTTCTTTATCTTCAGGTAAAGAAAGAAGTCATTGGGGGACCAGATCAGGTGAGTATAGTGTCCCAATACAGTTATTTGTTTACTGGCTAAAAGCTCCTTCACAGACAGTGCCATGTGAGCTGGTGCATTGTCATGATGCAAGAGCCATGAACGGTTGGCGAAAAGCTTAAGTTGTCTAACTTTTTCACACAGCCTTTTCAGCACTTCCAAATAGTAAAATTGGTTAACTATTTGTCCCGTTGGTACAAATTCATGATGAATAATCCCTCTGATGTCAAAAAAGGTTAGCAACATCTTTGCAACAAATTCATGAATTTAATTGTCAGATCTTGTAAGTCAGAATTAAATCCAAATAAAACAGTGATAAAAATATATGAACTAATTAATGCAATTAAAAGATATAAATTATCTGACTACCACAAAAATAAATAATAAAAAATATATTTGATCACAGGAGTCAAACATTAATAATATAAAGCAAAGATAATTTGACTGAAAAGTAAAATTATAGTATAAAAACACTAAGTAAAAGAAAGCTGACATATTTAAATTAATATTAGACTAATTATAAAAACTTAATAACAAAATGTTTAACAAGCTTCAGATACATAAAGCACAAATTGAAAGAATTAAAGGAAAAACTAACAAACCCAAAAAGTAAGGGACTTTAGTATAATTCTGTCATTTACTTATAAAAGAATTAGATAATACATCATTATATAAATGATGCAATAAAATACTTTCAAAGATTTTTATATATGGTAATTTACATGAAGCAATAGAAAAATGCATATTATGCTAAGTGCACATGAAATTTTTATTAAAATTGATAATATGCAGCATTAAACAACTCACAATAATGTCAAAGGGTTAAAATCAGAATTTTTTTTACTAGAGTTGACTTAAGGTATTAATCAATATATAAAATAACTAAGTATGTTTATAAATTAATCAATGTATTTCTACATAAGCTATTGGCTAAAAAAAGAAGCCACAATAAATTTAGAAAATATTTTAAAGTGAATGGTGATAAAAATATTACATATCAAAATGAGTGATATGCAGCAAAAGCAGTATTTGAGAGAAATTTATAGCCATGAATACATGTATTAGGAAAGTAGAAAGAACAAGAACTTGTGGTGTTTATCTTAAAAAGTTATGTTTAAAAATTAAAGCAAAGAATGTATAAGGAAGGAAAAAAGATAAGATTATAAATCTTTGAACTAGAAAATATATGTAAAATAGAGAAAATCAACAAAGCCAAAGATTTATTCAATTAAATGGCTAATATAAATTGATAAACCCTTCAAATCTGATAAAAATGAGAGAAATTGAATCAAATACTACCAAGTAGGAAAGGAAAAAAAAACACAAGAAATCTTAAAGACATAAAATATATATTTTATAAATTATCTTTTACTATACATTTAACGATTTAGATAAAACGGACAAATCCTTACAAGAGCAAAACACCCAAGCTGACAAAGAAGTAGAAAATAAAAATATTCTTTTAACTCTTAAAGGAATTCAATCTGTAATTGAAAACAAAAAAGTGTCCCACAATAAAATAACGTCTGCCTTGATGAGTTTTCCAAACAGTTACAGAATGTATAAAACTCTATTACCCAAACTTGTCCAGAAATTTTTAAAAGAGAAAACACTACTCACCTTGTTTTATAAGGCTGTTCCAACATTAATACCAAATGGAAATTTTAGGCCAATTACTCTCATGAACACTTAAAAAAATAAGCCTAAGTAAATTAGTAAATCAAATTCTTAAGAAGTAGAATTCAGCAATAAACAGAAAGACCATGTATTTCTGGGTTGAGATTATATCAATAATGCAAGATTTTTTTAAGCTGTATTTTTTAATAAAGTAAAATGCACATACAGAACAGTGTACAAATTGTTCCATTCATTTTCATAAAGTGAACACACCTCTGCAATCAGCACCCAAATCAAGAAACAGAACAGTACCAGCACCCTAGAACCTTCCAGTAATTACTTCATTTAAGTAACCACAATCCTCATTTCTTTTTCCCCCAAGCATTATTAAGAAATTATTGACATATATTATAACATATGTAAGTTTAATGTGCACGAGGTGATGATTTTTTATTAATTAAAAAATTAACCAATGTAATTCCCCCACATATATAGAATAAAAGAAAAAAATCATATGAAAATACCTATAGATGTAGAAAATTTTTGATAACATTGGAACATCCATTTGTAATATAAAACTATAGTTATTCCTCAGTATCCAAGGAGGATTGATTCCAGGACTCCCTGCGGATACCAAAATATCCACAGATCCCCAAGTTCCTTATAAAAAATGACGTAGTCTGCATATAACCAACACACACACACACGCACACACACACTCACACACACACACACACACACACACACACACACACACACACACACACACTTCCCATATACTTTATATCATCTCTACATTACTTGTAATACATAATACAATGGAAATGTTATGTCAACAGTTGTTTGTTATACTATATTGTTTTAAAAAATAACGACAAGAAAAAAGTCTGTATATGTTCAGTGCAACCATCATAGGCCTAACTACATAGTACATCAGCAACGAGGTAACTTTTTCTGAATATTTTTGATATACAGTTTGTTGAATATATGGATGAGAAACTGAGGGTATGGAGGGCCGACATTTTAAGAATAGCAGGTGGCTTCTTAACCTAATCAAGTGTATTTTAAGAGCAAAAAGGAAAGGAAAAAAATGTTAAAATTTTCTACACCTCAATTTTTGAACAATACAGGGTGCTCATGATCACTACTATTTGTTTGAGGTCATGTCAGTAAAGTAAGACTTCAAAAAAAAAACAAGATAGGATTTGGAAAGGTAGACATACAAACTTTCATTTAGTGTGCAGTGACTTCTTCACAAAGGGTGCAGTAGGAAAAGGGGAAGATCAGAGTAACTTCACAGGGGAAAAACCATTACTTTAGCCAGGTGATCAAAGTCACCATCATATAGATAGCATGTGCCCTTGATAGGATGTGCTGAAAACTAGCACATTCACCTCCGTGGCTTCCCTCCACAAAACCCATAACCCCAGTGTAATGATCAGGAATCTATCAGACAAATTCCAATAGAAATGCATCCCACAAAATACCTAAATAGACCAGTATTTCTCAAAATTGTGAGGTCATTAAATACAAGAAAAGTCTAAAGAAACTGTCACAACCTAGAGGAACCCAAGGAGTCATCATTTCTAAATGTAATATGGTATCTGGGATTGGATCTTGGAACAGATAACAAACATTATGTAAAAAACTGAGAAAATCCTAATAAACTATGGATTTACCTTAGTAATAATGAATTAACATGATTTATTATGTTAAATGTACCATATTAAAATAAGATCTTAATAATTGGAGAAACAGTATTATGGGGTATATTAAAACCCTCTGTACTATTTTAACTTTTTTTCTGTATATCTACAATTATTATAAAATTTAATGTTTATTTAAATAATATGTACATAAATTTTACTTACAAAAGAAAAGGTATGGATTGGAAACTTTTTTTTAAGATTTTATTGGGGAATTGGGGTAGGGGAACAGCGTTGGGGAATCGGGGAAGGGAAACAGACAAGTTGCTGTCCTTTTGTTCTTCAATCTAGTTGTGGAGGATGTCGCTTCACTGGCCCATGTTGGTATTATCATTGCACTCTTCCCGGGTGAGGTAGATTGGTCGTCGGCCACTCATGGTGGCTCTTGGCAGCTCACGCCGGGTGCCAGCCACTCATGGTAGCTTATAGCAGCCCACTGCAGCTTCACTGCAGCCTATGCCGTCGCGTCACGACAGCCTAGCTCCAGGTTGAGCTGTTGCTCACCATCTTAGCTGTAGAGAGTGCAGCATTACTGGCCCTAATGTGGGATCCAAAATGGGGCTCTGCTGCTCAGAGGCTGGCATTTAAAGCCAACTCTTATCCAATGAGCCACTCGGCAGGCCCTGGAAAATTTCTTAAGGGAGACAGCATTTCTTCCAGAATAACTGTTATAAGTTTAACTGATCCATGAATACATATATGATGTAAATAAAGCTAAAGACTGATGAAATTGTTCATACCACAATCCCCAAAGATGTGAGTTAGACTCAGTCAATACACATGACACATCATGAAAAAAAGTCTCTGTTTTCCAGGGAAAAGTAAAATTAATTTTCCATCACAATTTGCATTTTTTCAAATAGAATGACAATCTCCAATAGGGAACATAGCCATTTATATCACACTTGTAAGAGCTGGCTCTTAAAAATGGGTTGCATTAACAGATTTCATTGTTCATCCTTTGGGAGTCTATTTATAACATTATTTATATGTCAACTTGATGGTGTTCTTTCATCATAGAGCCTACTTAATTTAGAGCTAATTGGGTCATAAAACAAAATGCAAACCAAAAGGGAAAGCTTGTTATATTTAGGGGTGAAGTTATTTCCAGCAGGTGTTGGTACAGAAAATTGTTGGCCTTAGAAACTTCAAGCACAAATTGAAACAAGACCTTTTTGTGACATTAATAAAGCATAAATGTTACATAGAATGCAGTGAAAATTTAATGAAGACATGTAGAATTCAAATATTAACAAACTTACATTACTTTGAATAATAAAACATATTACCTATGATCCTTAGCCAACATGGTTCATGTTGCATTATATTTCTTTAAATTTTTATTATCTTTTTTCTAATTTTAAGCCTAAATATAAAACATGCTTACTGTTATTTATCATTAATATATAATGGCTACAAAACTATTTGTCTCTACACAAAAATGTAGGACTTCATATTTATTAACATCCTCTGACAAAATATAATTACTTATGGATGTGTTAGGAAAGAAACTTCATGGCATCTTATCATGTTTCAGAAGTTTCCATTTTCCTCTTTACAAGTGGGAAATTTTCGAGGAAACATTTTGGGTCCCTTGGTTCCTTTCCCATGGGAAATGAGCCATCGCTAGTCCAAGTTGATTAGCTACAGTGCATTGTGGTGTACCTCCCTAATACCCAGCTCCACTTGCTCCTTTCAGAAAGACCATGAGTATCCCAGTTATGACATTCAGATGGAAGAGGTCACTCACTTCTAAGGATGGGCCATTTTGGGCTTAACTAATCAGTGTATTTCCACACTGTTTTTCAGTTTCTGGTTCAAGGTTGGACATGGCAACCAAATCTAAATGATGGCTCCCTCCCAACCACAGTGATTAACTTAGTGATGAGAATGAAACTGAGCAAGTGGTTGTATGAGATATGTGCTATTACATGATCTCTCCATCTCTATCTTGATCTTTCTCTCTCTGCTACCTCTTTTTTCCTTTTACTCTCTCCACATGTGGATGAGAAATCAAGTAGTTTCAAAAACTGTTGATGGATATGTTGCAACCACAAAAAAAAAAAATAGCTATGATGTGGTGAACCCACAAAAAGCTAAGTAAAAGTAGGGAAATCAAGTATATTCTCTGTGACATCATAGATCTATGAAATTATACCAACCCTAAAGTCCACCTAACAGCCTTCCTAGTTGCACAAGCTACTAAAGCCCCTCATGATGAGGTGGTTGATGTTATTTATAACATTAAGAGATCTAAAGTTCTAATAGATATGTCAGCATGTGGGTCACAGTGAAATATTACTTATATGTATTATGTTGTATTTCACACTTAACATGTCTGTGCAAGCAAACTGGCCTTACTTCTGTGTCTTGGCTTCCATGTGGGAAGACCACATGGGAAAGTCCCAATAGGTGACAAGAGAGACTAACAATTTCTCTACCTGTCTCTATCCTTTCTAGCAAAATGATATGTGATACAGTGAGCTTGGTAAATCAAGGTTTGTCCTGGGCACCCAACTCTCCACACAGGTTGGTGCACAGTGTAAATTTAGACAAGGAGTAGACTTGTCTAAATCTACTTCACGTTCTCAGATCCAAATGATTCAGCCTGACTCCTACTTTGGGAATTATGGTCACCTCCTGTCCCATCACTAATATGTACCATGATTCTCATTTGGTCATCAGTTCATTTTGTATAATTTTTCCATAGTTTAAAACCTAAAGAAAGGGCCGGCCGAGTGGCACGTTGGTTAAGAGTTGGATTTGGATGCCAGCTCTGAGCAGAAGGGCCCCAGTTCGGATCCCACATTAGGGCCAGTGATGCTGTGCTCTCTACAGCTAAGATGGTAAACAACAGCTCAATCTGGAGCTGGGCTGCTGTGAGTTGCCAGCGATGGCATGGGCTGCTGTGATTTGCCAATGATGGCATAGGCTGCAGCCTCTGTTATTTATTTTTGAAACTACTTAATTTCTCATCCACATGTGGAGAAAGTAAAAAGAAAAAAGAGGTGTCAGAGAGAGAAAGATAAGATAAAGATGGAGAGGCAGGGTTGCCATAAGCTACCCTGAGTGGCCAGCAGCCAGCGTGAGCTGCCATGAGTTGCCATGAGCAGCCATCCAATGGCCGGCGACTGATCTGCCTCACCCAACAAGAGAGCAATGATCACAATACCAGCATGGGCCAGTGAAGCGATATCCTCCACAACTAGACTGAAGAAGAAAAGGACAGCAACTTGTCTGTTCCCCTTCCCCGATTCCCCAGTGCTGTTCCTCTACCCCAATTACCCAATAAAAGCTTTTAAAAAAAAAACCTAAAGGGCAAAGGTGGTCAACTTAAGGCCCATCCTTACATAATAAATATATTTGTTTTGCCAATTATCTGTGCATCTCAAATAATTAATAACTAGAAAAGTGCATAATGTATCATTCACAGATTTTAGAGATAAGGGTGTAACCAGATTTGAGGTTACACTACACTAATGCGTCTCCTCTTCTAGTCTGGATAATGAAGAATGGATATACCATTTTAAATGGCTAACTAATAGTGACTTATAGGAGTAAAGCATGGGCTTGTGCTACTGAATTGGTCTGAAAATCACAGTGAGGAACATTTCCATAAATTTTTATTTTGTATTTCACACTCATCTATTTTTTGTTAAGGTATCCAAAAAGTCAATTCCCACCCTCCCACAAGTCCTCTCTAAGTCTCCCTGTGTTTTGTTATTTAATTTAGAAAAAGGATCTCTTCAGGTTAATACTATTTCTTCTAAATGAAACTTATGGCTTAGCTTCTTTTTCTCTATTTAACATGTGTACAATGTTTTCAGGATTCATTTTACTAGGAAAATAACTTTTATTAATAATGAGGATGTAACTTTTTCCTCAAAAAATATGCATCTTGAATGGAATATATGAGTATCATATATAAGAGTTAGAACTGTAGGTAATATTTCACATAGAACATCACATCCAAACAAGTATACTCATTTATAAGAAAGGTAAATTCTGCAAAGATATATATTGGCCTGCTCGAATTAGGCATTTACTACATAACTCAAGCGTTTTCTAAACACTTAATCTTACCTGGTATAGGAGCACTACTAGTTCAGTATTTGTGTTTTAACTAAGAAAATACAATTCTGCTTACTAAAGTAGTAAAATGAAACCAGGTAAAGTATGTGATATTTTATATTTTGCATCTACTTTGACATTTTTATTTTAAAAAGATAACATGTAATTATAAAAATATACTCAAATATACTATAAAAATCAAAATGAGAAGAGTATTGTTTAGGATTAATTTACAGTAAAGGAAAAGTGAATTATGATTTCTGTCTCAGACTAAGATGTAGAAGCAAGGATTAGATACACGAGGTCTGACAATTAAATTCACAAACTTATCCTAGAAAAAGTGCTACATACCTCACTGCTGAATATTACTGTGGTCACCTTCAAAGTACTCCCCTTAGAAAGTTATGCACTGACACCAGAACCTAGTCCACCCTTCAAAGCAATTTTGGAACTCTTTTTCTGGAATGGCCATCAGAGCTGGTGTCGTACTATCCTTGAAGTCCTGAATGTCATCAAAATGTCTTCCTTTCAATATTTCCTTTATCTTCAGGTAAAGAAAGAAGTAATTGGGGGCCAGATCAGGTGAGTAGGGAGGGTGTTCTAATACAGTTATTAGTTTACTGGCTAAAAACTCCCTCACAGACACTGCCATGTGAACTGATGCATTGTCGTGATGCAAGAGCCATGAATTGTTGGCAAAAACTTCAGGTCATTTTCGTCGAGTTTTTCACGCAGCCTTTTCAGCCCTTCCAAATAGTAAACTTGGTTAACTGTTTGTCCAGTTGGTACAAATCCATAATGAATAATCCCTCTGATATCAAAAAAGTTTAGCAACATCATTGCAACAAGTTCATGAACTTAATTGTAAGACCTTGTACTCTTCTTCCTGAAGCAACTAACAAAAATAGACAAAATATATGAAACAGTGGTTTTTAAGACACTAAACATGAGGCAATGAACAGTGATCCCTGAAAGACCAGAAAAAGCATTGCTGAGCCCTCTGAGCCAGTTTATTGCCTTGAAAGAGTTTCTGGGAGGGGTGCAAAGAGAGGTGCCCAATCATAGCCCAGTGGGCTCCCTGAGTTGAGGAGATGGGGCTCAGTCCAGGAGACCAAAGAGGCTATAGTTTGAAGGAGAGAGTACTGAAGAGGAGAAAGCTGCAGAGGGAGGACTCTAGATCTCTGCAGAGGATCCACCTGGAATATTCAGTAGAGTGATGATCAGTGAGGAAGCTACCAGAGGCTGAGGAAAGAATCATCAGAAAGGTCTGGAGGGAATAGTACCTGGTGCTCACAGGGAGCTGGAAATGTCTATTCCCACTTGCCAGTCTAGGAGACTATAATTCACTGGACATTGGACACAGTACTTATAAGATCTAACTTTAGTATTAAGACATAATATACACAAGACTAAACGTTGCACTGGTCCTATTAATGAATCTTAAAAGAAAACCACAAAAGGATCAAGCTACTTCCAAGTAACTTAACTGTATCCAAGGAAAAAAGCTCTGTAATACTTACAAGAATAAAAGAAATCAGCAGTCAAAATAAAGTCACACAGAAAAAGTCGAGAACCATTTGATTTCACTGATATGTGGGATATAAAACTGAAAGCAACAAAGGAACAAGACAAACAAAGAAAATAAACTCGGGCCGGCCGAGTGGCGTGATGGTTAAGAACTGGCTTGGGACGCCAGAGGGCCCCGGTTTGGATCCCACATATGAGGGCCAGTGACACTGCCCTCCACAGCTAAGATGCTGAACAACAGCTCAACCTGGAGCTGGGCTGTTGTGAGTTGCCTGCGACGGCATAGGCTGCAGCCCCTGTGGCAGTGGGTTGCCATGGGCTACCGTACGTAGCCAGCAGCCAGCGTGAGTGGCCAGCAGCCACAGTGAGCGGCCGTCTAGAAGCTGGCGACTGATCTGCCTCACCTGGGAAGAGCGCAATGATGGTGCCAACGTGGGCCAGTGAAGCAACGTCCTCCACAACTAGACTGAAGAACAAAACCACAGCAACTTGTCTGTTCCCCTTCCCCCAATTCCCCAGCACTGTTCCCATCCCCCCAATTCCCCAATAAAAATCTTTAAAAATAAATAAATAAAATAAACTCATAGACACAGGCAACAGTTTAGTGGTTACCAGAGGGTAAGGGGGGAGGGAGGTGGTAGATGAGGGTAAAGGGGGTCAAATACATGGTGATGGAAGGAGAACTGACCCTGGATGGTGAACACTGACCCTGGATGGTGAACACACACTGTGATATATAGATGATGTATTACAAAATTGTACACCTGAAACCTATATAACTTTACTAACCATTGTCACCCCAATAAACTTTAATAAAAAAATAGGTATACCTAAATCCAAGCAAGAAAAAGAAATTAACACTCAAGAAAGTAAAATTTACAGTATCTGTAAAAGAAAACACCTTTTTCTCTGTACTTCACAACACTTCTGATACCAGATGTGTGAGCTTTTCCACACCAAGCAATTCTCCAATTCTTGGTGGATACTGACCAAGTGTCCTACCATTGAACACTATTGAGATCAGAGATTTTACCTATATGACTTCTAACGTATTTACATGTACCTTGCTTACAATAATTTCCATTTAATTTTATGCCTTTTTTCTAATTTATGCCAAGATAATGATATTATAATTAGTAATAAGCGAGTAACTAAAAGTGATATGAAATTGTGTTTACTCAGAATGGATTAATATGTATTTTGAAGCATTCAATTTCTTTATTAGCATAATAACACATTTTTATACTATTTGAAATTACCCTACTTTTCTCCCTCATGAAATTACCTGAAAGCTCAGTATTTAGAATACTACCTTAGGGTTTCTGTGATGTAGTAAGCTGATGAAGAATATTAAAACAACAAAAATAGGCTATATTATATATGAATTTTTCTACTGTAACTTTTTGAGTATTTTTATATTTTACAAGTAAAATATATTTTTTAAAAGTACATTAACTTTAAAAGAGCAAATAATTTTATTATGAATAAAAATATACATTTTATTATGAATAAGAATACAAAATCCAAGCAATTCTGTAATTTACTCTTATAATAATATAAGAGCTTAAAAGGATATACCATTATGTATATATTATATGCACCTTTTTACTCACTAACATATTGAAAATAGATATTGAAAATGAAAAGCAAAATGTAGACCTCACTGATTCTTTTGTGCAAATACACTTTGGAGTATACTTCGTAATTGATAGTTGAATGTGAGGTTTACTATAGAAGTATTCAAGTTTTGCTATAATTTCTGAAAGACAATGGTATAGAAAGCAAGAAATATGACCAATTGTGATACGATATTAATAGTCAGAATCATCGTGCTGTCCTTTACAGAATACAAGCACGCTTGTGGTTAGCATCTCCTGTGCTAACAAGAACATAGGTCTGCTGGTGGTACTGTTTTTGCTTTTTTCTTTAATTATAGCTATAACTTCATTCCTGATACACATCCTTCTATGATTATAAGGAAGATGATATATGAGGAGTCATTTATCTATACCATGACTCTTATAACCTTCTTGGTTATTGCCACAGAAACCCAGATCATGGTCATATGTTATCATGAAAGTAGGAAACATGAGAATATTAAGACTCGTAGCTCTGTTCTTTAATTCAAGCTTTATTTTGACACAAAATTAGATGTTTACTTGATTCGACTGCCTTACCTATGTCACTTATATCTGACAGCCCACCTTCATTCATGTTCTGCTTCACAAAAAGTATGTCTCAGCAATTTTCAGATCAGCAAATGGGATAGAGCACATGGTGTGCTGGATTTTCTTCTAAGAATATAAATTGGTGTTCTTAGAAGAAATTCTTCTTGGACAGTTCTTGTGATTCTAATGATTGTATAATGCTGACTCTACCTTTAATATATTAATGCTTATAATTTTTCAAAGGTGTTAGCAGTTTTTCAAAACTCTTCATTGACCATACCTTCAAACAGATTAAACTCGCTTTTACTCCCCTTGGCAATAGTAGGTTATATAGGTCACAATAACTGGATAACTTAGTTTCTGATTCATTTTATTGTGCTGCACATAACTAGAAAATGTGAAATAGGGAGCCGGCTGCACCTCAGTGTCTGACATGGCCAAGCACACTGCTATTGTGACAAATTCTGAAGCTCTGACTGAGAAACAGATACTGCTTTATGTCTTGGAAAATTTAAATTCCCCTTTGGATGCCCCCAGTAGGATAAAGATCTGACACCCCTTCTTATATTGATTGTTTTATTTACTTTAACCAAATAAGTGAGTTTTGGACATATTACGATAATTCTGTTTTACTGTTAGTTTCTTAGTGATAGATTCTTAGTGATAGACAAGTTATGCACCTTATAATTCTTAAGATCCTGTTTAGCCAGTAGTATTTGAAATAATTGCTAAGTATTAAACATCCTTTAGGCGCCAGGGCAGGAACTCTGCTCGCCACAAAGCCGTTATAGATAGAAATTGAAACATTGTTAGGATAAGTTAGTTATTAGCATAGAACAGGTCAGGCTGTACCCTGTAACAGAAACATCAGGAGGAAGAAAAGCTCTGAGAAAAACAACTTCCAAAAGGGCAAAAGTTTAACTCTGGAAAAGGTCAACTGCCCAGTATAAAAGGGACATGCTGTAAGAATAAAGTGAGACATTTCTCTTCTTGAAAAAGCACTCCTGTGTCTCCGCACGTTTTCTTTCTTTTCCTTGCCGATGCCGCCTCCACCTGAGGGAACCCCTGGACTTGTGGGAGCTGAACTCTTGCAGGCCCATGTTTGTGTGGCTTCATATTTCAGAGAAGTCAACACACCTCTTTCTTGTCTATTGTTTTAAGGCTAAAACATAAATCTTTCAACAGAAATATAAATTGTTTACATATGTGCTCCATTTTCTTTGTTTCTAGTGATATAAAAGCCACTGGAAATTAACAAATAAGGGCTACATAACAATGAATATATACCACACTTCTATTTTTTTGATCAGTCTAAAAATTGTTTATCATGCATTTTTTACTTAGAAAATTATGTGACCTAAAACTAAAACTTACTAAAGTCCTTTCTTTTAGAAAATTTCAGTAAGGAAAAATATAGAATCTGTACATATTTTTTTTTATTTCATACAAACTTATTTTGACCTGTGGGGACTAAAAAACAAACAAAAATAATAATCCTTTCCCTCCCACCTTCTAAATTCTTCTAGCTGGGCTAATAACCAAATTAAGAGAGACAGATTAATAGGAGAAAATCAAATTTTTAATACATGTGCATGGGGAATTTGCATAAGCATGAAAATTCCAAAGACAGCAAGGCACCAGTGAGTATGTTAAGACATTGTGGGCATAGGAGAAACAGGGGAAGGGGTATTTGATGTCATAAGTGAGAATGGATGATTGACAGGTACTTGAGGAAGCAGGGAACACATGTGGCAGGAAGATTCTTGCTGAGCAACTCAGAAACAACGGGACACAGGAGGTATCTAGCTAACAGGCACCTGCCTGAGGTCCTCTTATTTAGAATATTTAATTCAAATTAGGCTAAGGCTGCATTTTAAGATTTCCTTCCTGAAGCAGGTTTCTCCATCTGAATATCTTGGGCAAAAATGGGGGATGGTCAAACATTCTTTTTGGGTCTTGTTTCTTAATAAACAGTTTAAAAATCAATATCACCAAAAGACAGCTTCAGGGTGGCAACATTTTTGTGTCTTTCAGAACTGAACTTTTCAGGTCACCTCAGATGTATAGATTTTTTTTAATTGTCAAAAAATTATATCTAGTAAAATACACACATATTAAGAATACAGTTTGGTGGGTTTTGACAAATGTATAGAGTGATTTAACCAATAGCCAATCAAAATACTGCACTCTACTACCACACTAAAAAGTTCCCTTCCACGCCTTTCCAGTTATTTCTCATCCACACGCCCCACCCCAGGCTCAACCACTATTATTATTTCTCTCCCAAAAGACTAATTTTGCCTGTTCTATAATTTCATGCAAATGGAATCATATTGCTTGCACTGTTTGGCGTCTTCCTTCTTTAGCTTAATATGATTTTGAGATTCACAGATGTTGGTGGATATCTTTTTTGTAATTGCTGTGTAGTGCGTCTTTCTATAAATAAACCACATTGTGATTATCCAATCTTCTAATAATGTATATTTGTGTTGTTTCTATTTTTTTGCTATTGTGAGCAGAGCTGTAATGAACATCCTTGTAAAAAAATTTAATGATGAATATGTTTTAATATCCTTCGGAAATTATTACTTTGGAAATTAAATACCTGTAAATGTGGGCTGGCTATTGATTTACAGACTCTCAGTTCCAAACTCACAAATTTGGTCAGCTCTGTGAAAATGGATTTGGGCAATTTGAATATTTTTTCCTCTGTCATTTTTTTCTTTGTTAAATTTTGTCAATAGAGGGCGCTAGAGAAACATTGCAAGAGGAAGGCTTGCTTCAGGGGTCCAGATCTCTGCAGGTTTCTGCAATGTAGATGACTTCTCCAGCCTCTGGCTTCTTGAACACATGGAGCTTCTCCAGCACCTGACTCCTAGTGCATGGCAGACAGCTGCACCCAGGAACCAATGGCTTCCCCTTGGTAACCCACCCAACTGGGAAGTTTTGTAAGAGAATGTCTCCAGTAATATACCTCTCCATGAACAACTTTCCCTAGAACTCTTTCTTTAAAAAGAAACAAAACAAAACAAAAAACAAGAAAAACAAACAAATTAATTTTATTGAGGTTTAGTTGATATACAAAAAAGACTGCACATATTTAATGTATACAATTTGATGAGTTTGGACATAAGCATATACCTGTGACACCATGACCATAATAAATGTAATAAGTATAACTATTATGCTAAGTGAAATAAGTCACTCACAGAAGGATAAATACAGCATGATTCCACTTGTACCAGGCATCTAAAATAGTCAAATTAATAGAAGCAGAAAGTAGAATGGTAGTTGCCAGGGATTAGGGGGAGGAAGAAATAGTTGTTCAATGGGTACATAATTAGTTATGCAAGGTAGTAAATTCTAGAGATCTGCTATATTACATAGTGCCCATAGTTAACAATATGCTGTTGTGCATTTATCCAAAACTCTTAAGGAGTCGATTTCCAGCAGTTTCCGCGGGCACAACACCACAACACTTCTCTGCTGCCCAGTGAGCCCCACTGGGCCTGGGCCTGAGAGATGGGTACCTCTCCTTTGTGTGTTCTATTTCAGACCTAGAAATAGTGACTACTTCTTCTTTGTGCTAGTCCTGTATTCTTTAGAGTTCTCTTTTACTTATCTAATCTCTAATCCTTGTTATACTGAATCATTTTTACATTAAACTGTCCCTGTTCAAATTGCTCATGGTTCCTCTTTTCTGATTGAACCAAAACTGATATAGAGTAGAATCGCTGGATCTTACCGTAGGTGCATGTTTAACATTATTAGAAACTGTGAAGAGGTTTCCTGAATTGGTTGTATCATTTTACACTCCCACCAGAAATATAAGAGTTTTCTAGACACCCCCACATTCTCTCTAGCATTAGGTGTTATGTAGTCTTTTAAATTTCAGCCATTCTAACGTGCATGTGAAGGTTGCTGTAGTTTCATATACAATTCCCAGAAGACCAATAACATTGAACATCCTTTCATGTGCTCACTGGTTATTTATATGATATCCTTTGTGAAATGTCTTTCCAAGCCCTTTGCCTATTTTAAAAAATAGGTTATCTTTTCATTACTCACTTATGGGAATCCTTATATATTCAAAATACCAGTCCATTGTCAGATAAATGTATTGTGAATATTTTCTCCTACTTGGTGTCCTGCTTTTTTTTTCTCTACTGTGTCTTTTGAGGAGCAGAAGTTTTTAATATTGATGAAAAACACTTTACAAATTTTTAATTTGGGGTTAGTTTTTTTTTTTGTTTGTTTGTTTCGTATTTTCTTTAAGAAATCTTTGCCAAAATAAGATCATAAAGATACTCTACATGTTTTCTTCTAGGTGCTTTGTAATTTAGCTTTTTAATTTTAGAACTACCTCAAATTCATTAATCTAATTAACTAATTAATCCACCTTAAAATTAATATCTGTGCACAGTCTAAGTCATGGTCAAGACTCTCCTCCCCTTCCCCAAATTGCTACCTAGTTAGTTGATCCAGCACTGTAGAATGAAAATACTTCGCTTTATCCATTGAATCGCACTGAGATCTTTTCATTTTTTTCTTCCCCTAGTGTCATTGGCTATAAGGAGCAGTGCAATGCTGAACAGAAGTCACAAAACTAAACATCCTGCTCTGACCCCAAACTTAGGGTAAAAGCATTCAGAATATTACAAGTAACTAGTTATTTCTTATAGCTGTAATGAGGTACAAATGACATGCACATAATATGTATATATACACATATTGACATACACACAAAAAATGTACAATTTGATAAGTTTTGACATATGTATACAGCTGGGAAATGATCACCACAGCCAATATGATAAATATATCTGTTAACCTCAAAAGTTTTCTCATGAACCATCGCTCCTACTCCTCCATCTTTTACCCCTAAGCCACTGCAAGTATACATCTACTTCTGGTCACTATTGATTAGTTTGCATTTTCTGGAAGTTTATATAAATAGAATAATATCGTATGTGGTCTTTTTTGTCTATATACTATCACTCAACACAATTATTTATAGATCCATCCACATTGTTGCAGGTATCAATAGTTTATATTGTTTTATTGCTGAATAATATTTCATTACATGAATATATCATAATTTGCTCATCTATTCAACTATTGAAAGATACCTGGGTTGCTTCCAGATTTTGTCTAGTATAAAAAAAATGTGCTATGAACTTTTATTCACAAGTTTTTGTATGAACGAACGTGTGCTTTCATTTCTCTTAGGTAAATAAATGCTCAGGCTACGTCATAAGGTAGGCATATATTGAACTTTTAAAGAAACTCACAAACTGTCTTCCAAAGTGGTTATACATTTTATATTTCTACCAGCAATGCATAAGAATCCATTTGCTCTTCACCTTTGCCAACACATGGTATAATCACTCTTTTTAATCTTAGCCATTCTGGTAGGTGTGCCATGAAAGTTCATTGTGGTATTAATTTGCATTTCCCTAATGATTAGTGATTATGGCCACCTTTTTATGTACTAATTTGCCATCTATAGATTAACATTGATGAATTGTCTGTCAAATCTCCTGTCCATTCTTTTTATTTATTTTTTATTTTTTTATTTTTTGAAGATTTTTATTGGGGTACTGGGGGGATGGGAACAGTGCTGGGGAATTAGGGGAAGGGGAACAGACAAGTTGCTGTCCTTTTGTTCTTCAGTCTAGTTGTGGAGGATGTTGCTTCACTGGCCCAAGTTGGCACCATCATTGCGCTCTTCCTGGGCAAGGCAGATCAGTCGCCGGCTTCTGGACAGCCTCTCACTGCGGCTGCTGGCCGCTCACGCTGGCTGCTGGCTACACACGGTAGCCCATGGCAGCCCACTGCCACAGGGGCTGCAGCCTACGCCGTCGCCGGCGACCCATGGCAACCCAGCTCCAGGTTGAGCTGTTGTTCAGCATCTTAGCTGTGGAGGGCAGTGTCACTGGCCCTCATATGTGGGATCCGACCGGGGTCCTCTGGCGTCCCAAGCCAGTTCTTAACCATCGCGCCACTCGGCCGGCCCATCCTGTACATTCTTTTTAAATTCAACTGTTCCTTTATCATCATTTCTTTTTCTGGGCTACTTATGCACCCTATACATGCATCTTTTAACATATTTTAAAACATTTAATTTGCAAGTATTTTCCTCATCTACGGTTTGTATATTTATTCTTTCAGTAGTCACTTTCAAAGAGTAGAAGTTCTTATTCATAATGAAGTATAAATTCATCAAGTTTTTTCTCTATAACCCATGTCTTCCAAATCATATCTAAAAACTCTTTTCACAACTCTGAAGTTTTAAAGATAAAGATTTTTTATTTGGGAATATGATTCATTTTGAGTTAATTTTTCTGTATAGTGTAAGGTACAGACGAGGTTTGTTTGGGGGCAGAAAGATACCTAATATTTTGAGCATCATTTGTTGAAAAGACTATCTTTCTCTATTGAATTGTCTTTGCTTCCTTATTGAAAATCATTGAACCTTATATGTGGGGGTCTATTTCTTGATTCTTAATCGTCTCAAGATGCAGAAAACATCATTCATTAAAAATGAACATTCAGTTATGATTTTTTTAAAATCAGCAAATATAGACAGAAGGAATTTTATTTAATCTGATAAAAGACTTTCACAAATATCTAAAACAGACATTATATGCAATGGTGAAATATATTTTTAATCCTCTTTATATTTATCAAAAAAACAATGAAGATAACTATATCATCAAGGTGGTAAAGCAAGAAAATGAAATCAAATTATTTGGATTTGAAAGGAAAAAAATAAACTTTCACTGTTCATAGATTATATAATTTTATCTAAGTTGAAAACCTGCAGTGATTTGTAGATAAAGCATTAAAATTCCAAAATTTAGCCAAATTTAAAATTTATAAATTTAGCCATATTTAATCTAAAGTATTTTATTTATATATAATTTATGTAACTTAAAAATGTATTGTTGGTAATATTGTTGATACTGACCAACTATTAAAAAGTCTTACAAAACATACAATGCCTATTATAAAGGAAATTATTGAAAAACTAAAGTAAATGGTAATATGTACCAAGTCTATACAGAGAAAGGGTTAATATAATATTGTAAATGTTTTACAAATTGATTTATGTATTTACTTTAATTCCAAGTAAAAACATACAAAACAATTTTTAGAATTTGAGATGAGATTTAATAACTCTAAAAATTTTATTTGAGAACAAGTGATATAGAATAACCAAGCTATTTTTGACAAAGAAGAAAACTGGGGAGGGAGTAGTGGGGGGGCCTTGCCTAAACAGATATCTAGAGTTACTATAAGGCTAGAATGACTAAGACAAAACAAAGCAAACAGATCAATAGAGAAAGTAGAGAGTAAAGAAACACATTTATACATATATGGACAGTTTATACCTGACAAAGGTAGCAATTCAGATTAGTTATAGAAAGGATGCACTATTAAATAAATGGTTCTGATAAAACTGGTTATTCATATGACAAATTATATTGGATTCTTATATCATTCCTATTTTATTATCATTACCAAAAGGACTAAAGGTTTAATGTAAAATTTATAACTAAAGATTTCAGAGGACAAGATGGGAGACTGTCCTGTCTTGGAGTGGGGAAATGACTTCCTTAAACAAGATACAGAGACATAAAACATAAGTTAAAAGTATGCATTTTAATTGCATTAAAACTAAAAACATCTATTAATCAGAAGATTTAAAGTTAATCACAGGGCCGGCCAAGTGGCTCAGATGGTTAAGAGTTGGCTTGGGAGCACGAGTTCTGAGAAGGAGGGCTGCCAGTTTGGCTCTCACATGGGCCAGTGACGCTGTACCCTCTACAGCTAAGATGGTGAACAACTCGATCTGAAGCTGGGCTGCTGTGAGTCGTCGGCGATGGCACAGGCTGCAGCCCCTGCTGCAATGGGCTGCTGTGAGTTACTGTGAGTGGCTGGCAGCCAGTGTGAGCAGCCGGCGGCCGTCAGCTGGTGAGAATTGCTGAGAGCTGCCATGAGCCACCATGAGCGGCCATCCAGTGGCCGGTGAGCGACTGCCTCACCTGGGAAGAGCGCAATGATAATACCAACATGGGCCAGTCCTCTACAACTACAATGAAGAACAAAGGATAGCAACTTTTCTGTTCCCCTCCCCCAATTCCCCAAAAAATCTTAAAAAAAAAAAAAAAGTGAATCACAAAATTGGAGAAGATACTTGTATTGTGTGTACATATCCACAGACACACCAACACACATATATATCTGTAATAGGTTATCTATATTATATATGTCTAAAAGATTTTATTGTAGAAAACATTTTATAAATTCATACAAATGATGAAGAAAAAGCTAAACAAACTAACAGTCAAAATAATTGGATAAACATTTTCAGGAAAAGGATATAGGAAAGTCCAAAAATGTTTTAAAAATTGTAACTGGGCCATTTGAGTTCCTTTTGTTTGGCCTGCTCCAAGCTCTTTGGAGTGTACTTTCTCTTCTAATAATGGCCTTTGAGCCATTCTCTGCTGCTCAAGCCTGCTTCTGCTTCTTTAAAATGTATTTTTTCTTCTCATAAACTGTCCTTTGACTGCAAACTTGACCTTTCTGGTCTGTGTCTCGATTCTTCGATTCCACGAGACCACAATCCCGGTGCACACACACAATCACACACATCACAAACATCCTGCATCACAAGCTCTAGACATGGCTTGATAGATGGATACTTCCCGCTGCCTCTCCTGTTAGCAAGAAGATGGAACCCAAAGAAGCCTCAATGTAACCTTTACAGCAGGAAGCAGCCAAAGCAGTCATTACCCCAAAGTCGCCAAAGATTTGTGTTCCTAATGCTTGAGGCGGGGAAATGTTAGGTAGAAGTTAGAAAATGTTGGAGAAGGAAGGGTGGGAGGGGTGCATAGTGCTTATAGAAAAGCTCATAACCAGCCTTGATTAACTCTTTCCAGCCACATATCTGTTTTTACAACAACAGATAATAAGAGGTGGTCTGGAGCAAGATAAGGATCTCAGTCAACAGACCTCCTCCCATCTAAGGAGGTCACGTCCTCCTGTGGAAGAGCATGCACCACTTTTCCCACCAAATCAACATGTAACCCCCTCGCCCCACAGAAAGAAAAAGAAAAAAAAATGTAACTGGAAAATTGGTATTTAAACACTGCAGTAAAATACAATTTCATCACCATATTGGCAAAAAGTAAGCCAAGAAATATAAAGTGTTAATGAGGAGACTGCTGGTGGGAATACAAATTAGAGCAATCACTTTGAAAAATAACAACAGGGTCGGCGGAGTGGCACATTGGTTAAGAGTTGGCTTGGGATGCCAGCTCTGAACAGCAGGGCCCCAGTTTGGATCCCACAAACGGGCCAGTGATGCTACACCCTCTACAGCTAAGATGGTAAACAACAGCTCAACCTAGAGCTGGGCCGCCGTGAGTCACTGGTGACCGATCTGCCTCACCCGGGAAGACCGCAATGATCACAGTACCAACATGGGCCAGTGAAGCGACGTCCTCTACAACTAGACAGAAGAACAAAAGGACAGCAACTTGTCCCCTGATTCCCCAACGCTGTTTAATTTTTTAATTTTGTTTTTAATTAATTTTTAATTTTTTAATTGTTTAATTTTGTTTTTACAAACAAAGCAACAGAGTGGGCTCAGTCACTGCGCCCACCCGGTCCCACCGGGAGTGCAACAGGAGCTCTGCGGCACCCAGATTCAGAGACAGGGGCCTCAAACCAGGTGAGCGTGGGAAGAGGGAAGCGAGACACGTGGAGACGCAGCCCCCACCCGCATCTGCGGAGACCCAGGACTCCAGGAGACAGAGCAGAGAGTGTGGCAGCAACAGGGTGAGCTTAGTCTCTGCACCTCTGTGGTCCCTCCTGGAGGGTAGTAGGAGCTCCGCTCGAGCGTCTGAGGCAGAAGCCTCGGCTCAAAGCGGTGGTGGGGCTTCTTCTTTTTTTTTTCTTTTTTCTTGGACAAAAAGCAAAAACTGCATAGATAAGAACCCACCCCCACCCTCCCTCAGAAACCTTAGCCCCCACCATGCCAGAGTCTTAAACTGACCTGAGTGGAGGAGTAGGGTCAGATTACAGAGGCGCTCCTACTTCCAGGGGGTTGAGAAACTCCACCTGAGAAGAGGCTGCAGAGTGTGAGCCTGCCTACCCTGCCCCCACCTCTCCTGCGTGGCTTGGGAGGCAGGGCAACTTCAGCTGCTGAGTCACTCCCAGGACCCCTGACAGGCGGCTTTTAGCAGCTCTGAAATCTCACCACCCCCACAGCCTCCAGAGGAAAGAGTGCCAGAAGACGCACATCGAGCCTTCTGGCTGCGCAGCACTCAGCATGCCTGTGGGCAGGAGAGCAGAAATGGCATTGACTTTGTGAAAAGTATCAATCACACCTCATAACCCCACTCATCTACAATAGACCTGCACTGCCAGGGTCACTCTAGGCGCCAGGTGGCCGGCTCTGCCCCCACAAGAAGCAGAGGAGTTTTTGTATAGCAGAGGACAACCTGGAGAGAGCTTGGTGGACTTTAGCCAAGACTGGCACTGGTTGTTTTTTTGGCGTGTTTTTTGTGGTTGTTGCTTTTTTTTTTTTTTTTTTTTTTTTTTGGTTGCTTGTTTTGATTGCTTTTGTTTATTTCTATTTCATTATTATCATTTTTAGTTTTTAATATAGGCATATATATATATATATATATATATATATATATATATATATATATAGGTGTACATATGTGGATATATATGTCCATATATATGGGTGTGTAGACATATACATATATTTTTTTTCTCTTTCTTTCCTTCTTTCTTTTCTACCCTCTCTCTCTTTGTTTGTTTCTTCTCTCTTTTCACTACTCTACTTTTCCTCCCTCTTTCCATTTTCCTGCAATATTTTTTTTGAGTGTAGCTATTTTGTCTCTCATGTTTATTTATTCTATTTTTTATTTTATTATATTTTATTTTATTTTGTTTTGTTTTTTCATTTTTGTTGTTTTTGTTTGTTTATTTTCTTCTTTTGTATGTTTGATATTTCTGTACATGTTGAAGGTAGGTTGTTTTTTACATGTAAGTGTATCTAGTTTCCTTTCGTGGCTATTGTGGTTGTACTTGTTGATCTGTTTTGCTCTAAAATCACTCTGCTGCAGGGCCCAGCCAAAGAGGCACAAGAATCACTCCGTTGTGAGGTGAGGAAAGGCTTGTAAGGTATAGGAGGACCTAGGGCAAAACTCAGAGAACAGCACAATGAAAGACTAGATGGAGGCAGAAGAGACTTTGAGGCAGCAAAGAGAAGCGAGCTTACAGGTCTGAGCCAGTGGGAGGGAGGAACAGGACACAAGACGGGTTACCTGGGCCAAGGTGGGCATGTGCAGGGCAGAGAATGAGCAAGAGAGCCCAATACCAAGGAACACTGGGCTGTTTTCAGACCCCTGGGTTTTGCAATTAGGAAGTTATGGGTAAATTTTCCCACTGCAGTTTTACTGGTATGTTTGATGTGGAAGACTTATTTTGTGATTCAGGTATAAGTGGGATTTGAAGAAGTAGCCACAGTAAATAGAATAAATTTAGTTTTAACTGATAGCAAGAGGTACAGAGAGAAAGTGAAATGAAGATAAAGCGAGTTGAGGGTAAGGAGTTGCTATTATTATTTTTTTTAATAAAATTTCCCACCTCATATTCCCAGAGTGCATTTTGTAAAAGTCTTCTGCCGAAATATGTATTGTGTTTTCATTGTTAATGTTAACTTTTAAGTGTGTACCCATGACTGCAATCTCAAGTAGCTGATGAGTTCTTAGAGGACAGGGATTATATTTTATACATTATTGTCATCTCCATCGCATGTAATTTCTAGATGTGTAAGAAATGTGAATTGAATTCATCAGTATGTAGTATTTTAGCTTCCAAGTGATTCTCAAGTATTTTATGTTGAATAGCAAATTTTGTCAGTAGTAAAATGCAAAATACACCAAATACCTCTTTCTAATGAGAGGTGACATAATATAAAGCAGTGGTTTTTCAAAGTGTGGTCCTCAGACCAGCAGCATCAGCATCACCTGAGAACTTCTAAGAAATGCAAATTCTCAGGCTACACCCAGACCTACCGAATAGAAACTATTAGGGCTTGGGCCCAGCAATCTGTGTTTTTAGAAGCCTTCCAATTGATTTTGATTTGCCCTAACATTTGAGAACTCTTGATGAAGAGAATCAAAAAGACCCTTGGATTTAACCAAATTTGTTTTCACATCTCATTCTTGTCATTTATAAGCTGTGTTGGGGAGGAAAAAAAAATTCCCCTCTACTCTTCTAGGTTCTTTGGCTGGTTTAATCATTAAATTGACATAAAACAGATTAACAGGAGAAAAACAAATTTAATGTTGTACATACGGGAACTCCATAAAAATATGAGACCCAAGGACAAATCAGGGAGTTGAGGCTTTATGCCATCCTGAGCTAAGGAAGGGGCAGGGCTTGGGACATCAAAAAGGAGAAGGGCAATTGATAGGACTATAAGAGCAGAACTTTGGTAATTAGATGTTTGCCCTGCTGTACACCTAGGTCCTTCAGATAAAAAGTTATCTCTGGTATTCTTTCTAGGCCAGCCCCCTGTGTAAATTCTTTTAGGTAGTTAAGGGAGAGTTAAAAGATTTTCTTGAGTGTGCTGGGTCTTGATTGCCTTTAACTCAAAATAATCCTCATGCCAAAGTGGCATATTTTAGGGTGGCAAAACCTGCTCTCCTTCAGCTGCATGAAGTCAGCATGTTTTTAATAACTTCAGTATACAGTTTCCTTAAGCAGGATGATGGAAGCTAACTTGAAGAATCATTATGAGAAATGAATGATGCAATAGGTGAAAGCAAATTAGCCCCCTGACTGATACAATGTCAATATTAAATAAATGTGAATTGGATTGTGTTGCTATTATGGAATTATATTTTCCTAGAGAAACCTAGAAATAACATAATTTTAAAAAGAGGGGAGCTGGGAATTGATGCAGTCTAAGTGCTTAACTTTCATTTGGCAATAGTCCTGGATGTTTTTTCAAGAGTGTCATCTAGATTCTAAAGGAGACCCATCTCATTTCAAAGTCTTTTATTTTTAGCATCACTCAAGGTACCTTTGTGCCAAGAATGAGTTCATTAACTGCAAAAACAAACAAAGCAGAACAAAACGAAAAGCTTTCTACAAAGAAAACCAGCTTTTCACTTAAAAACTTCAAACTTTTTTATTTTTAAATGGGGTGGGGGAGATATATATTATAGTAAATGCTTTCATAGCAAAATTCTAAATCAGAAACATTTCTCATATTTGGGGAAAATGAAGGCATTAAGGCTTGTTTGCCCAGTAAATGCTTTTTTATCATCTGGGCAAGAATGGAAAGATAAAAGGATCAATCATAGGGAAAGGCATGCATTTTTGCGAGCTTTGTCTCTTTCTATTGTTCAGCTTTAGCAGAGGTATTAAAACAGCTTCCTATAAACAGCACTTATTTATACTGCTCACACTCAAATAGCTTTCCCCCATCTTCCATCTTTAAATGCAAGGTCAGCTCTACACTGTTATGAAGAAAGCTGTTTTGAAATCACACCTCCCCCTTTCTTTCATGCCTCAAATATATCTCTGAGTCCTGTTCTTGAATTGACATATATTTAAAACAATTCAATCACGGATTGATCAGCTGATCCAGTGACACACAGACTACGCTTGCTCTTGCTATTGTTTCTTTGTTGCTAGTGGGTCTTTGAATCCTGCAGCATCAGCCTTGGCTGCAATAATTGATTGACTGAGCTCTGCCACAGGGCACAAAATAACAAAGGAAGAAAAATATGAGCAGTTAGTGAAAGAAACCCTGGGAAAAGACATACATAAATGTAGCATACAGGAATACTGCAGCATTGGTGGAATCCTAACCAAAGCAAGACAAACTAGGTGACTGTATCTTTGTGTTGCTGTTTGGGAGGTGAATTCAAGGAGAGATGTTGGGTTCAAAGAAACATGTTAAGCCTTCAGATGATCATTTCCTAAGCTAATGGGATAAACACATCCACTTATAGATAAATTCTGAACCTAAATGGCCTTCACAATTTGAGCTCCTTAGATAATATGGTAATGAATATTTTTAGAAAAGTCTACATAGATAATAGTCATCAAGTCAATATATACAGACTGGCTATATTTCTGGTACTATTAGCATATAAATCCAGTTGAATAAACCACTCAGAGTTCAGCATTTATCTTTTCCCTTGAATTTGAACAGCACCTAACCAAATCCCTAAACTTTCTGTGAGGTTTGTAAATACACAAGGAAACCACAGCCTTCTAAAATCTCAGGATTGGAAAGGACTTTAAAGATTAGATAATCCAGTTACCTTGTAATAAATTGTTTGGGAAAAAGCAATATATCAAGTGGTATCAATTGTAAACACACACAATTAGAAATTTGAGCAGAAACTTAGCATCTGGGGCACTTTAATTGATAACAATTCATGCAAGTTTCAGGTGAAATTATTTAATCTGTGAAAAAGGTCATTTTGAGCTAGATGCCTTTTGCAAACGGACACAGCATTTATATCGTATTAAATGAAAAGATTTCCTTAAAAAGTTCTTGTTTATACCTAAGAGGGGTGGCTTCTTAAGGCTTCTTTCTCTTCACTTCCTCTCATTCTTCCTTTCTCTGTCTGTTCTCTCTCCCTTCCTCCCTCCATATCTCCTTTCCCTCCTTTTTTACAAGATTAAAAACTAGCTAAAAGCTAATTACAGACTGCACCTGAGGAATTGTTTACAAACACACCTAATAAAGCTCTTTAGCCAAGAATGTGTGAGATTGCAGAGATGGAGAGTGGGCTGGGGCAAGGCTGCTGTATTAAGAATTTGACAGGATTTCTTTGTGGGTAGTCAGCTGGGAGATAGAGAAGACCTGAGCAATTGCTTTGAAAACACCTACCTGTGAAGAATTTCCAGAGGCCACAGTGGTTACAGATTTTTATGACCAATGATATTTCAATTTTTAAAAATGTTTGCTGGGCAGTGCTGTAATATAATGCCTTTCTAGTACCTCGAGATTTTAATAAATTATGCTCACATGAAATCATCTTGTGTAAAATGAGATTGAAGGAACATAAAACAAACAAACAAACAAACTTGAGCTTCAGCTCTGGATTAACAAAGTGCAGGGAGAAAAAATTGGATAATGAGAAATGATTGAGATCAAGATCTCAGCAGAAAGAGATATTAATAGCTTACATTTACTGAAAAAAAAGGGCCAAACACTGTGTTATGGATTTACATACATTTTCTCCTCTACTCTTTCTATAACAAAGAATGATTATTTTTCTCATATTCTACAAGAAAATAGAAGCACATTGAAATTAAGTCACTTCCATATAGGCAAACGATTAATAAGTAATGTGAATAAGCTTTGAACCTAGAGAGTCTGACATCAAACACAGAAAATAAATATTGGGCTGTCGGAAAAGTCATGATGTATTTTTTCTGTTTTTCATTGCAAAAATGTGTCTTGACTTTTCCAACAACCCAATAGATAGAAAATAGATAGATGATGATAGAAATGAGGATAGAAAAGGGGCCACAGATTAAACCTGACAAGGTCAGGAGACTGAAAATAACCACATAAGATGGTGTGAACATAAAAAAATTCAACTAAGTTGGGCCATGGCAGGAAGGCACATCTTTAGCCTGAAGCTTCCTTCATAAAATCAACCTTCACCTTAAGTGAGGCTGTCTATTGTCTTTTTGTGTCTAAAATGACATCCTTGGAATGCCAGTAATCCCTTTTTATGGACCAGAGAAGGCAACTACAGAATACCTCATTATTATTCTTGTCCACTGATTAACATCTCTATATGAACTATTAACTATCCTGTACCCCAACAATGTAAAAAAAAAAAAAAACTTGTCCCTCCACTTTTATCCAATCCCAGAGACTTCTCAGTTTTGCTTTCCCACCCCCTTAATTTACCATCAATGGATTTCGTGTAACCCTCCTCCTTTGAGTCTATGTATAAAATAAGCTGCAAACTGTCATTTTGCAGAGCATTTTCTCAATCCGTTGAGCTTTTGCTTCCTGGCAGTTGTCGTCAGTTTGGCTTAAATAAACTTTTATAAGCTTTCTCTTAGGCTGGATGTTTTTTGTCTACAGAGAGATTAGATAGATAGATGATAGATAGATGATAGATAGATAGATAGATAGATAGATAGATAGATAGATAGATGAGTTATTGAGTAAATGTTTGTATCCCTCCAAATCTCATATGTTGAAACCCTACTGCCCAATGTGAATGCACTAGAAGGTGGGACCTTGGGGATGTGATCAGGGTGAGATGAGGTGATGAGAGTGGAGATCTCATGAATGGGATTAATATTCTTAAAAACATCACTAAAGAGCTTGCTTCCCCTCTGCTTTGCACTATGTGTGGATTCAAGCTCGTGGTCTGCAACCCAAAAGAGAGTCATCACCAGAGGGCTATAAACCTGCTGGCACCCTAATCTTGGACTTCCAGCTTCCAGAACTGTGAGCAATAAATTTCTTATGTTTATATGTCACCCAGGCTATGATATTACATAAGATAGATACATATTTGTTAAGTAAATATCATTTTCCAAGTACAGTCTGTGTTATTCTGACTTCAAAAGATCATTAATATATGCTGTAACTACATAATAAGTTTTTAAACATAACCTTGAATTGTCTCCTCTGCAATGTGACTGCTGTGGCATGATCCACACTTGGAGTAGTAGTTTAATGAGTGACAATCTTTACAGTACTGACTATGTTATTAATTCACAGGAAGAAGCAGTAATGAATTTGAAAGGCCTTTTGTTTATTGGTATGAACCCCAAGTATAGAACAGTAGGCTATGATTCTTCTTCAATCTCTAGTCTATGCAATTCTGGTTGTTTTCTAATCATAGGTGCTAATCTGTTTTTGTCCTGGAAAGGGATTTGTGGGGGCTAAAAAAATTATACTCTTCCTCCCACCTTCTAAATTCTTCTAACTGGGCTAATAATCTAATTAATATGAGACAGATTATATAGGAGAAAATCAAATTTTAATACATATACATGACAAATTCATATAAGCATGAAAATTCCAAAGACAGTGAAGCAATATTGGGTATACAAGACATTTTGGACCAAGGAGAAAAATGGGGGGATGGGGTCTTCGATTTCAGAAGTGAGAATGGGCGATTTACAGGTTCTTGAGGAAGAGGGGAGCACACAAGGCAGAAGATTCTTGCTGGGCAACTCAGAAACACTGGGACACAGGGGGTATATAGCTAATAGGCACCAGCCTGAGACCCTTTTATTTACCAGACTTAATTCAAATTAGTCTAAGGCGAACATCCTAAGATTTCCTTCTTGAAGCAGGTTTTTCTATGTGAATCTCTTGGGCAGGAAAGATGAGAGAATCAAAGTTTCTTTTTGAGTCTTTTGTTTCTTAATAATGAGCTGAAAATCAATATCCCAAAATGCAAAACTTATGGTCCCCTTCAGATTCCACGACTTAAATGCTGAATTACTGATTGCAGAAGGAATATGAAAATTACAAAGATGTACATTTATTGATTATAGTGGCAAAACACTCAGAAGTGTTTCAGTAGACTAAAAGTAAAAGGTTGTCCATTGACCTTTTCATTGGTTTTGTTTCTAATATCTTTTAGTTTTCTATTCCCAGTGCCACACACATTAAAAAACTTACCTTTTTACAAATTCATGATATTTTCTTAAGAAACAGAAAGTTTCTTTCTAAGATTCATCTCAAAAAGGTCAATAAATATGATTTAACTTCAAAGAATTTTTATAAAAGTAAAAAGAGGAATGCAAAATGGTATATAAAATGTAGTTCCATTACTTCAAATATAAATGTATTTAATTCTGCTTTCAGAAGAGATGGAAATACAATAACCAGATTTATCTTCTTTTGTGAAACAACTAGACAACAAGAAAAAAAAATACAAGCAGCAACATTCTCAAGTCATTAGACATCAAACAATGAAGGCCAGTGATTTCTGAGACACAGGACACAAACAAGAAGATACATATCATTTTTACAAGTAAATGTCTAGAGGGCGTTTTTAGGCTGTGGAACAAGGCCAAGGGAGGTAGAGTGCGGCAGGCAGACATCGGTCCTCTTACTGAGTTGAAGAGACTAAGTTTGTAATTCAGGAAAGCAAAGGAGGCTAGAGTTCTCAGGTCAGAGTACGAGACAGGAGAAAACTGAACAGGAAGAAAACCCTGGGGATTTGTAGAAGGTTCCTTCAAGTATTCAACTGAATGCTGATCAGCATTTACATGTGAGGAAATTACCTGAGATTGGGAAAGAACCACAGGGAAGGACCAAAGGGATGCTAACCAAAGCTCTCACAAACCCGGGTATCGTACCTGTCTCCCACCGCCAGAGTTGAAATTCTTACAATACATGGGACATTGATTAGACTATTAAGAAGGGTTTTAACTTCTAGGAGGGAGTAATTAGGCCTACACATTGTATAATGTATAAATGGAGTCCTGGAAAGAGGAGAGGCAGAAAACATATTTGAAGAAATAGTAAGCCACAATTTTCCAACTTCTATGAAAAGTCATTATGTGTATGTGAAGTAGCATATTACTTTAACCCACATTCAGATAATTTGCAGATGTATACAATAAATCCTACAGCAATAGATAAACATGAAGTTTTATAATTAACAAGCCAAAAAAGGCAATACAGTTGAATCATAAAAATTATACAAGTCAAAAGAAGGAAGAGAAAGGGAAACAAAAAGTAGATGGGAAAAAAAAATAGAAAGTTGGTAGAGTTAAACCCAATCATATTGATAATCATATAAAATATTAATATTCTGAATATCTCAATTAAAAGGCAGAGATTGTTGGGCTGGATAAAAATGAAGGACCCAAATCTACGTACACCCCACAATAAATCCTGTTTAAATATAAAAACACAAATGGTAAAAAGTAAAAGGAAAGGAAAAATATAAACCACATTAACACTAATCATGAACACTAATATATTAATATCAAACAATGTACATTTCAGAATAAAAAAATACCCCTGATTGAAAGGATGTAATTTCATAAGAGAATATAAGAATCCTACATGTTTACGCACCAAATAACAAAACTTAAAAGTACATGAAGCTAAAACTAATAGGATTGCAAGGAGAAATAGACAAATCTACAAATAAAGTAAAAGATTATAATATATCTCCCTGAATAATCACTAAGAGAAATAAAGAGGTAATGAGCAAGATTATAATAAACTTGAATAATGCTACAAATCAATTTAACCTGGTCTATATTATAGAACACTCCACCCAACAACAGCAGAATACATGTCTTTTTAAATTGTCAAAACACATGTATGTATTTGGGGTCATTAAAGTGTTTTCAATAGATTTTAAAAATAAGTCATACTAAGCAAGTTCTCTGACAGTAATAGACTTAAATTAGAAATCATCAACAGAAGATCTCTAAAAATGCTCAAATATTTGGAAATTCTATAATACTCTTCTTCATAACCCTTGAGTCAGAGAAGAACTCAAAGGTAAGTTAGAAAATATTTTGTACAGAATGAAATTGAAAACAAAACACATCAATATTTGTGTGATGCATATAAAGCAGGCTTAGAGGGAAATTTATAACACTAGACACCTATTAGAAAAAAAGAAGGGTCTCAAATCAATCACCTTAACTTCTACTTTATGAAACAAGAAAAAGAAAAGCAAATGAAACCAAAATATGAAATAGAAAGGAACTGAAAAATAGCAGAGTGAAAATCAGTGAAACTAAAAACAAAACATACACAAAAATTAGAAAAAAAATCAATGAAACCAAACTTGATTTTTTTAAAAAGTCAATAATATTGATAACTGTCTAGAGAAATAGAGAACAGATACAAATTATCAATATCAAGAATAAAAGATACTACTATGTACTCTACTGATATTAACAAGTATAATATAGGAAGATTATTAAAAACTTACCAAATATATATATATAAAAATTCTTGTAAAATGGATAAATTCATTGCAAGATGCAAATGATCAAAGCATACTCAAGATGAAATAAGTAACCTGAATAGCCCAAAATCTATGAGAAAAATTGAATGTATAGTTCAAAATCTTAAAAAAAAAAGTGAATAATAAAAATCTCAGTTCAGATGGCTTCATTTGATAATTTTACCCAAATAATACAGTTCTAGCCAAATTTTTCCTCCAAAAGTGAAGAGGAAGCAATGTAATAAATACAGTTCATTTTATGAAGCATGTATAACTTTGATACCAGAGGGAGATGCAGCTATTTTTAAGAAAGAAAATGTATAGATCTATATCTCTCATGAACATAAGTGCCAAAAGTCTAAATAAAATTTTAGTGAATAAAATGCAGTGATATATAAAAAAGATTATATATCATGATCCAGTGGAGTTTATCCCTGCCATACAAGGTTGGTTTATCATTTGAAAATAAATCAATGTAATTTATTATATTAACAAAAAGTAAAAACCAAACAATCATCTCAAGAAATGCAGCAAAAGTGTTTTACTAAAACAAAATAAAATATAAATGAAGAAAACCACCTTTCATTATTAGAAAAAAAAGTTCTAGAAAACAAAAAATAGAAATTTCTCAACCTGATAAAGGGTGTTAATAAAAAAATCCTACAGCTAACATACTAAGTGAGGAAACACTAATTGCTTTCTTCTAAGATTAGAAATAAGACAAATATGTCTATTCTCCCCACTTACTGTCAGCATTGTACTGGATCGTCTAGTTGGTGCAAAAAAGCAATACAGATAAATAAATGTCATTCAGATTGGAAATGAAGTAAACTTGTCTTTATGTGCAGCAGAGATAATCTTTTACATAGAAAAATCATAAGGAATCTATAAAAGTGCTACTGGAACTATTAAGTGAGTTTAGTAATGTTGAGGGATGCAAGACAAATATTAAACAAATTGTATTTATATGTTAACTACAAACAATTAGACATTGAAATAAAGCAAATCATCATATATAATAGTAACAAATACCATGAAATAGAGATGTATTTGACAAAAGTTGTATAGTACTATACACTGAAAATGGCAGATTAGTGCTGGAAGAAATTAAAGAAGTTCTAAATAGGTAGATACAGTAAGTCCCCAACTTATGAACCAGCTCCATTCCGGGAGAACATTTGTAAGTTGGATTTGTTTGTAAGTCCGACAAAGTGAGTCTTATACACCTTTGACACAAATATACAATGTAAAGCCAATGGTTGTACAATTCATGTTATAAGAACGAGCGATGTCTACCATCTTTTCGCCTCAGTCTAATCTCTCAATTATTTTCACTTTTGTTTCCATGGTTATTGCTTTGCGCTTCCTAGCAGTCCCCTCCACATCACCACTGCTTTTCCTCTTGCTTCTGGACATTCGTGGGCTCTGACTGAGCACTGTACTACTGTACACTATGACACTGTACAGTAAGCACACAGCAGCACAACTGTGATAATGTACGGCAGACACGTGAGCTACTTCCATGATTTGTTCTCATCTACGAATGTTCGTAATACGAGGTCCACGCGTATGTGTGAAAATTTGCAACTTGTATGTTCGTAAGTTGAGAGAGAGGACACAAACAAACTAGATATATATGTCCATATATAAATATATCTATACGTAGATATACAGACATATCTATGCACATTTCGCATGTGTACGAGTATGTAATATTTAACATTGCATTTGAGTACAAATTCTGATAGATTAGTGTGTATACATGAACACATTTGTATATACATATATGTACTTATGTACGCCATATTTTGTTTATGCTGAACTAATAAAACAGTTCAAATTTATTCTCTATTGGCATGTAAACTGTGAGTATTCCATAGAGGTTCAAATTGGTTAACAGGGATTAAAGAGGTAAATGTGAATTGATACATGTGGACTTGGTCAATGCAAATTTTGCAAGCCCTGCACAAATTTTGTAGACCTAATGAGTTTTAAAAACTATTTCTAAGGCTGTTTATGTCTCATGTGGAAATCTAAATGGGATCTTACAGGAACTGGATTAAAGAATTTAGCTCTTCTCATATATTGCTGGTCTCTGCTTTTTAATTTTTCTTCCCTTCTTGCCTTTAACACCTGCTTAGCCTTAGTGGGCCAAAAGTAGAACTCTCTAGCTAATTTTTTTTTTCTTTCTTTCAGGCAAAGGATTTCTTCTTTAATGCTTACATAGTTATTTGAGTTTTGCAGTAGAATGCTGTGCATTGCAGTTTTGCTTTAAAAAGAATGATCTTTTTTGTTTGTTTGTTTCAAGGTAAACAATTTTCTGCAGTGTTTTTGTTGTGCATTGTTAGAAATGATTCTATTGCTTAGATGTAGAAGGGGATTACAAAAAAAAAAATCACTGCTGAGAACAACTAGATGTTTGATCAGCAATGTTTTCTTTTTTTTCTTCCTCCTTTTGTATTGGTCTTACTTAGTCCCTGTCTTTTCTCTATGAAGCATCAGGATATGGCCGACTAGCTGGTACCACTCACAGTGAAGCAATTTAATCTTTGTTAGAAAAGTACCCTGTTTCTTGGAAGTCACATAAACATCTTTGGAAGAATAGTTGATGAAGTTGTTTTTGCCAGCAGTTATACTTATCTGACCACATACTTTCTTTGTGCAGGATTTGGAAAATTTTTTTTCCTTTTGCTTTAGAGGGTATAATCAGGCTGAATTTTTCCCTGTACGTGCATGCTTTGTTCTGGGAACATTATTCACAGAAAGAGTGATTTTCAGTTGTTCTGGACTTATCTTTCAGTAGGAGAACCTAGTTATTGTTCAGCATTTTAGGAAGCAAAGATAATACCCTAGCTTTAAACTTCCATTTGAAGCTTTGTCTTCTGGCCAGTGAATAAAATGATCGTATTTCATAAATGGCATTTTACCTCATTGTCGGCATTCTTTCTTCCATGAAAGTAGAGTCTGTATACATATTACAGCTGGGTGAAGGATTTGGTAAGAGATTGGTGTGAACTACCTGAAAAAATGAGGTACTCCCCTGCAGAGAACCTATCTAATTTACTTTACTTTTTCCTTTAACTTGAGAGAAAAGTGACAATCGATGTTCTTTAGGACTAGGTTTAAAGATGATTAAGGAGAACAATGGGTGTTCTCCAAATACAAGGCAACAGTACAATAGAACTAGAGGCGTACAAAAATATTTCATTTGTCGGGACCATCAAAGGTTAAAGCAGGGAAAAAATAAAAGAGCTTTTTATTATTACAAATACCTTGTAAAAATAGGTGTAGCTTAGTCTACCTACATGAATGGATAATTTGGAAAAAAATTCTCCTTCTCTGATTAAGTTTAAGCACTTATACGTATTAATAGCTATTTTGAGCACAATTTCATAGAACTTTAAGTTGTTGGAAATGTGCTTCTGCAAACTATAACATTGCTATAGCTCTTTATTAGCTGTAGCTTATATCTAACCTGTTATAATTAGCTGAAAAATAAAAAGAAATGTTTTGAACCCTATAGGAGAAAGAGAAGGATTCACGCTTTCAAACTTACACTCTTCCTCTACAAAATACCTTGCTGTTATTTGGGGTTCTGTCGTTTTATTTTTGGTAACTCTTCTGAAAGTTCAGATACAAAGCTAGGAAGGATATTAAATAATACTGGGACAGTGATTCTCTCTCCTCTCTGAGTATAAATAGTGCATAATCACTTACACATTTGCATGGATGGGGATCATTGAAATAATGTGTAGTAAAAAAATTCTCATTGTAACCAAATTAGCAAAGTCTATTACTCGGGGCTATGGTATGAATTTAGATTATTACAGAGTAAGCCACTTCTAATAATATTCATTAGATTGGAGATTTGTATATAATATATGAAACTTTGTTTTCATTAATCTGTAGTTGAATGATAAGTAACACCAAATTTTTAATCTTAGGGAGATTATAATTTTCATTATCATTTATAATTCAAATTTTTGAAAAGCCTCTAGTTATTCAACTAAACATTTTTTTGAGGTAATTGTAGATTCACATGCAGCTATTAGAAATAAAACAGAGAGAGATTCCATGCATCCGCCCCCAGTTACCTCCAATGGTAACATCTCGCAAAACTTTAGTACAATATCAAAACCAGATATTGGCATTGATGCAGTCAAGATAAACAACATTTTCCCATCACTATAAAGATGCCTCTTGTTACCCTGTTATAGCCACAATCACCCATTAGACTTAACCCTTGGCAATCACTATTCTGTTCTGCATCTCTATAAATTTTCATTTCCAAACTTTTTTTTTTTAAGATTTTTTTTTTTTTTAATTGGGGAATGCTGGGGCCCAGAGCCCGAAGGGCAGGGCGAACCGCATCTGCCTTTCCGCCTTGGAGATATCCTATCACTATCGACCAGGCCTTGAAAGGCAGAACCGCCCAGGGTCCGCCCCGCCTCCCTAGCAACCCCGCTACCGCCCATCAGTCTACTTCCTCTTTCTCTTTGAACTTATATAAACCCCTTCTGCTAAAATAAAATTTGAGGCTTGATCAGATCCCTGTCTTGCCTCCATTTCTTTGCGTCTCCCATTTTCTCCCTTTTAGAGATGGTTTGTTCGGGTTCCTGTTGAATGCCCTGCAGGCCGGGGCATTTCTGGCGCCCAACGTGGGGCTCGAACTCGCCGCTCTGAAAGACTGTCTACCTGAAGTCCGGCCGGACACGTCCTGAGTCTCCGCGCAGTATTGACTGGCGAGTCTGACTCGTTCTCCTGATCTCCACGGAAACAGCCGATCCGTGAGCCTGATCTGACAAGGTAAGGAGACAGAGCAAAATGGAAGGTTCTGGGAAGGTTCAAAAGATTTAATCCCGGTCGAGTGCATGTGCGTATGAATCGTTGCTCCAAGACGAGTCGTCGCGGAGCCTGAGTGGGCCCTTTCTCTGCGGTTCCGGTTCTGTCATAAGGCATAACGGCGACTGGACTCCGGTCCACCAGTTCGGGGGTTTATACCGAAGCGCCTTAGCCAAGACAGATTTAGTCCCGCGAGGGGCACGGCCAGACGGGCACCTGAGTGATACTGTGTGAATGTGTGACCGGTGATTCACAATGGGGCAAGAATTAAGTTCCCACAAGTTATTTATCACTGGATTAAAAACTTCCCTCAAGACGCGAGGAATTAAGGCTAGAAAAAAAGATTTACGAAAGTTTTTTGAATTTTTGTCCTCCGCATGTCCCTGGTTCCCCCAGGAAGGAACGATTGATGTTCGTTGTTGGCAACGGGTTGGCAACGCCCTACAAGATTTTTATGCCTCCTTCGGGCCCGAAAAGGTCCCCGTTTCTGCCTTTAATTATTGGAGTCTCATCAATGATGTCCTTAAAGTTCACAGTCATGACCCTGACATTGAAAAAATCATTCAGACCGGAGAGGCCGTCCTCCTACATGCCTCCCAGCCCCCGTCGGCCTGCGGGTCTGTCCCTATTGACATTCCTAATCTCACGGAAACTAATCCTCCAAACTCTCCCCCGGAAAAAAGGATTAGCGACATAAATCCCTCTCCAGCGGTGCCTACCCGCCTCCACCCCTGTCTCTCGGGTCTTTCGGACCCCTCAGATTCTGTCCTTCCCCCTGAGGATCAGGCCACACTCGACGATGAGGCTGCCCGCTACCATCAGGATGACCCATCCGTTCTGTCTGCGGCCCCTCTCCCGTGGCCACCTCCATATAATCCGACTAACATGCCCCCCCTTGTTGCCCCTGTCCGGACGTGTTTTCCCCCTCACGAAACCGTTGTAGAACCCCCGCCACTTATGCCAAATTCTTTGTCCCAACAAATTGCCACTCTTCGGAAAACTCTAGAAGAGAGAGGTCAGCATTTAAGTCTCCTCAAGGAGCTTCGCGCCCTTGAGTCTGAACTCGCTTCTCTCTCACCTTCCACCCCCCCTCCACCAACAGTTCGGTCCTCCAGAGGCAAACCAGTCCTCGCCTTCCCAGTAACGCGCGGGCGGGCGGCCACCGCCGCCCCGGATACGCAGACCCCAGAAGATCCGGATGAGGAGCCCCCCGGCCAAAATCCCCCAAACCCCGACCCCACTGAGGAAAATAGTGACCCTGACAATTCTTCGGGGGACGATGAAGAGGAAGGGCCTCCCTCCCCTCCTCCCAGAAGGTCCAGGCCCCCTTCGCGTTCCCGTGCCCGGAGCCCTTCAGAAAGGGCATCTCCAGGAAGGACATCTTCTCCCTCCCATTCGGGACGCCAGCAGCGTTACCGCCCCTTAAACATCAAATACCTTAAAGATCTCAAGTCTGCCGTCCATACTTACGGCCCGACTGCCCCTTTTACATTAGCCCTGTTGGAAAGTCTAACCGATCGCTGGCTAACTCCCAATGACTGGTGTACATTAGCTCATGCCGCCCTTTCAGGCGGTGATTTTGTCTTATGGCGCACTGAATATGCCGAAAAATGTCGGGAAATGGCGGACCGTAATAGTCAGAGCCACTCTTCACGCTCTTGGACTAGAGACCGACTCCTGGGGCGAGGAGCCTATAGCTCCAATGAAACCCAGGCCGCCTTCCCCCCGGGCCTGCTAGCCCAGATTCAAAATGCCGGCCTCCAGGCCTGGCGCAAACTGCCCCCCAAGGGGCCTGTCAGCACCTCCCTGGCAAAAATCCATCAGGGAGCGGATGAACCTTACTGCGACTTTATCAGCCGCCTAACTGACGCCGCCGAGCGCTTGATAGGCAAGGAGGAATCAGAATCGGCATTTGTTAAACACCTCGCTTTTCAAAATGCTAATCCTGCATGCCAAGAAGCCCTCCGGGCTTATCAGGATACACCCTTATCCAATTATATAAAACTTTGTGCCGGCATCGGATCATCGCATGCCCTTGGTCTAGCAATAGGGGCCGCCCTCAAGGATTTCACTCAGGGAAGTTCTCAATCCAATCCAAAGACCTGTTTTCGCTGTAAGCAGGCAGGCCACTTTGCGAAGGAATGCCCTAATATCCAACAGTCCCCCTTGCCCCCTAGTACTGTCTGCCCTCGTTGTAAACGGGCAAACATTGGGCTCGGGACTGCCATTCCAAAACGGATGCACTAGGAAATCCCCTGCCCCCCCGATGGGGAAACTCCCCGAGGAGCCAGCCCCTGGCCCCGAACTTGAGAGGCAAACCAGGGGCCATGCGGTTTGTCCCCCAAAACTCTTACCAGGACTCCCCGTCTCCTCCCTTTGTAGGGCAACACCAGGGAGTGCCGGAATTGACCTCTTTTCCTCCACCACAACAATACTAGTGCCTCAACAGAGCATTCAACTCCTTCCCACCACCGCCCAGGGCCCTCTCCCATCTGATTGCCTGGGACTAATTTTAGGCCGTGGCAGCTCGGCACTCGCGGGGATAAATATCATCCCTGGGGTAATAGATAATGACTACACGGGCACTATAACCCTCACTTCCCTCTTTTGCATATTCGCCAATAATTCTAATCCTAACGCCATAGATGTTGGCCTCTTCCCCCTCAATTGCACCAACATCACCACTGTCTCCCCCATACCTGTATGCCCCAGCAACAATTCAGTATTTGTTTGTGGTAACAACCTGGCTTACTTCGCCCTCCCTGCTAATTGGACAGGCCTTTGTGCTCATGCCCTCTTACTCCCAGATATCGACCTCCTTCCCGGGAACCAGCCAGTCCCTCTCCCTGCACTTGACCTTTTTCCAGGCCGCTCAAAATGAGCTGTCACCTTCCTCCCCTTGATGGCAGGGCTGGGCGTTTTTACGGCTATAGGTGCCGGTGCCACCGGAGTAGGGTTGGCCTCACACTCCCACAAACTTTCCCTGCAGCTTATTGACGACATCGGCACCCTATCCGATACAGTTACTGATCTTCAGGATCAAATTGACTCCTTGGCTGAGGTAGTCCTTCAAAATAGACGAGGCCTGGACTTATTAACTGCCGAACAGGGAGGTATCTGCTTATTTTTGCAGGAAAAATGCTGCTTCTATGCCAACAAATCCGGCATCGTCAGAGACAAGGTACGACGGCTACAGGAAGACCTGCTACAGCGCAAAAGACAGTTCATGGAAAATCCCTTCCTGACTGGCCTCCATGGTCTCTTACCCTACTTACTCCCTGTCCTCACCCCTCTCCTCAGCCTACTTTTAATTATTAGTTTCGGACCCTGGGCATTTAGAAAGGTCACTGACTTCATTAAAAAACAAATTGACAATATATTAGCCAAGCCGATCCATGTTCACTATCATCGACTGGCTATGACAGATGCGGAAGGATCGGACCCTCCCCACGTTGGGCCCCGGTACATTGACATTTAACGGGCATGTTGGCTGAAGACATGCCGGCCCACAGGCCTTGGGCATCGAGATGGTTGCAGCCCTGCAGTACTGCAAGGGAGAGCCCCCGATGGGCCCAACTTCAGATCTCCCTGGGCACAAGCCTGACTTGCATAGAGGTTGGTATCTCCCCTCACTTACGCCCTGCCTCTCCTCCCCAAAAGATACCAAGGGCTTTGCAGACTCTATTATCTTAATAGGCCTGCGGGAGGAGCCAGGCCACTATGCCCCCACTCGATTAACGCCCGCCCTCTAAAACGGAGAGGGAGGAGATGCTGGGGCCCAGAGCCCGAAGGGCAGGGCGAACCGCATCTGCCTTTCCGCCTTGGAGATATCCTATCACTATCGACCAGGCCTTGAAAGGCAGAACCGCCCAGGGTCCGCCCCGCCTCCCTAGCAACCCCGCTACCGCCCATCAGTCTACTTCCTCTTTCTCTTTGAACTTATATAAACCCCTTCTGCTAAAATAAAATTTGAGGCTTGATCAGATCCCTGTCTTGCCTCCATTTCTTTGCGTCTCCCATTTTCTCCCTTTTAGAGATGGTTTGTTCGGGTTCCTGTTGAATGCCCTGCAGGCCGGGGCAGGGGAATTGAGGGGATGGGAACAGTGCTGGGGAATTGGGGGAAGGGGAACAGACAAGTCGCTGTTGTTTTGTTCTTCAGTCTAGTTGTGGAGGATGTTGCTTCACTGGCCCAAGTTGGCACCATCACTGCGCTCTTCCCAGGTGAGGCAGATCAGTCGCCTGCTTCTAGACGGCCACTCACTGCAGCTGCTGGCCGCTCACGCTGACTGCTGGCTACACACGGTAGCCCATGGCAACCCACTGCCACAGGGGCTGCAGCCTATGCCGTCGCCGGCAGCCCAGCTCCAGGTTGAGCTGTTGTTCAGCATCTTAGCTGCGGAGGGCAGTGTCACCGGCCCTCATATGTGGGATCTGAACCGGGGCCCTCTGGTGTCCCAAGCCAGCTCTTAACCATCGCGCCACTCGGCCGGCCCCCCAAACATTTTTAATTCAATTTATTTAAACTAAAAACAACAACCAAGTTTACTCATTTCTTCCACCTCCCCATGAACCACCAATCTGTTCTCTGTATATATAAGCTTGTTATTTGTTTGTTTGTTTGTTTGTTTGTTTTAAGATTCCACATATAAAAGACATTATATATGGTATTTGTGTTTCTCTGTTTGATTTATTTTACTTAACATAATGCTCTCCAGATCCACCCAAGTCACAAATGGCAAAATTTCATTTGTTATGGCTGAATAATGTTCTATTATATATACCACAATTTCTTTAAAAAAGTTAAATAAATGGAACCCTACATTATGAGATAACTTCTAGGATGGATGTTTTCACTCAGAGTAATTATTTGGAGATTTATCCAGGTTGGTGTATTAACATAAGTTTTTATTTTTCTGGGATAAATTCCCAGGAGTGTAATTGCTGGCTCATACGATAGTTGCATGCTAAATTTTAAGCAACTGCCAACTATCATTTTACCTCACCAGTAACAACATGTATTGATAGGTGGTATACTTTCTCTGCACCCTCACCAGCATTTGGTGTTATCATGGTTGTTTATTTGAACTAGTCTGATATGTATGCCATCATATTTGATTGTGATTTTAATCTGCATTTCTCTGATGGCTAATGATGTTAAATGTCTTTTTATGTGCTTTTTTGCCATCTGTATTCCTTTCAGTGAAACTTCTCTCATGTCTTTTGTCTGTTATCTAATTAGATTTATTTTTTTTACCACAGAGTTTTGAGAGCTATTTATATAGTCTAGATACTAGTCCTATGTTGGATATGTGGTTTGCAGATATTTCTTCTGACTCTGTAGCTTTTTTTTTTCATCCTCTTAACAGGGTCTTTTGTGGAAGAAAAGGTTTTAATTATGATGAAGCCCAATTTATCAATTTTCCTTTTATAGAAAATTATTTTGGTGTTATGTCTAAGAATCCTTTGTTAGCCTTGGATTGCAGTGATATTCCCCTGCAATCTCCCTAAAAGTTTTATAGCTTTATGAATTACATTTTATGTTACCTTTTATATGAGATGAAGGTAATTTTTTACCTAAGGAAGTGTAAATTGTCTTATTACCATTTGTTAAAAATGTTATCCTTCCTCTATTGAATTAATTTTTCACTTTTGTTAAAAAATCAATTGGGTACATTTCTATGACTGTTGTTTCTGGTTTCTCTATTCTGTTCTATTGACCCTTATCTATCCCTCATCAATACCACATAGTCTTAAAACTGTAGCTATATAATATGTTTGAAAATTAGGTAGGTTCCTTCCTTCATTATTCTTTCTCAACATTGTTTTTGCTATCCTAGTTCATTTTTCTTCCTACATATTTAGAAAATATTGTCTACATTCACAAATAATATTTCTGGGCTTTAGATAGAAATTTTGTGAAATCTGTGTGTCAGTTTGTGGAGAATCAGCATTTCTATTTTGTTGAATTTCCAATCGTTAAAATACAGTGTGTCTTCCCATTTATTTAGATCATCTTTGATTTATTTCATCAATATTTCATAGTTTTTAGCATATAAGTCCTGTACATGTTTTGTTAGATTTACACTCATTTCTCTCTCTCTCTTTTTTTAAGATGTTGTAAATTGCATTGTGTTTTAAGTTTGGTGTTCCCATTTCATTGCTGGCATGTAAATACATAACTTATTTTTATGTTGATCTTGTATCCTGCAACATTACTAAACTCAGTTATTGATTACAGAACATTTTTTTCTTAGCTTTCTTAGAAATTTCTACAAAGATAATCATGTCATATGCAAATAAGCCCTTTAGAAAAAAAGTAATCCATATACCTTTCATTCACTTTTAAAACTTGCCTTATTACATATCTTTCATTACTGTGTTGTATAAGATTAGTGAGAGTAGACATCTTTGTGGTATCCCTAGTCTTAGGGGAAAAGAATTTAGCCTTTCTTCTTTAAACATTTGGTAGTATTCTCCAGTGAAAACCTCACTATAAATACATAGAGTTGGATAAACAGTGATGTAAAGGAAAGGGTGCAAAGAGACACAAATTACGTATACATTAGTCTATTGAGGGGAAGACTAGAAGAGTTGGACAACAGAAAGCTGTGTAAATTCACTCCCACGAAAATGAAGGGATTGATTTCCTGCTGAAACCTGAACATATCTGCTTTAAAGATTACTTGACAGCACATTGAAGAGTCTTATGTTGGTACCTTTCTATCTAGGATTCATTATAAGTGGCTTTTGCTCTTTCTATCCTGAATCAAATCAAAGAGATGACCCAGAATAGAAGTATGTTCCCAAGAGTTTGAGGGGTTCAAATATTGGTTTTCCCTGAGTCAAACAAGGGACTTTTGAAAGTATACTTATTATAGTACCATCACTCATTGCACAGAAGTTTAAAAGTCATGAAAAGAATGCCTAATTAAATCATTGCTAGATTAGTGTAATCTGTTTAATTAGTTGGGATGCCTTTTATTTGAATAACTTTGGTATTTAGAGTGCCTTAAGAAAAATGTTGAACTTAAAGATAATCCTCTAAAATAAATGTTTTGGGTAAACCAGGTTATCAACTTTGGCACTACTGACATTTTGGGGTAGATCATTTTGCTTGGTGTACAGAGTTTGTCCTGCCCATTGTAGAATGTTTACCGGAATCCCTGGCCTCTGGTCATTGATTTCCAGTAGTACTCCTCCAGCTGTGGCAATGAACAATGTCTCTAGACATTATCAAATGTCCCTGGGGTGTGGCATGGGGGTAAGGGGGCAAAAAGTACCTGGTTGAGAACAACTATTGTAGATCAAGGATGGAATTCTGGACAGTGAAATTACCAGAACACCTTAAATATATACTGCAGAATATTGCCAGATAAGGTTAAAAGGACAAAATTCTACCGATCTAAGGGCTAGCCTCGGTGTTCTGTAGGAACTCAGCATGTACACTTTTTGATTGCAAAACCATCCTAGGAAGTGAATCTCAACTCTGGATGCATGATTAGAATCATCTATGGAACTGTTAAAAAATACTGATGCTTAGGCTATAATCTATAAAAACTATATCAGAAATTTTGATGGTAGACCCAGATATTTTTATCTTGGAGATGTTCCTCAAGGGATTCTAATATATAGCAATCTAATATGCACTAAAGGTATTGTCCTTGAAAGTCCCCCAGAATCAAGCCCAGGAAAATGTACAGGGGTTTACCATACCTGGGTTTCTGCTTGATTTTCCACATGGACATAAGAATTGTATCTTATACAGAAGGTGCTAGGATGAAGTGCCTCAAGGCACTACTCCAGTGGTTCCCAGCACTAGCAGTCTGTATTCCAACTGAATGATCATGAAAACAAACAGAATAAAGGAAATTTACAGCTTAACTAAGGCATTCTCTAATGAAGTGGTAGTTAAAATACTAATATAATCCTATGTGGGTTCAGGCATTGCACCAGTTTCCTGGAAAGCTAGATAACATACTGGGGGAAATTTCAGTTAATTGTCAGTATACAGTGCCACACAAACTGTCCTGGATTAAACCTAAGCCTGATTCATGGTCCATCTGTATCTAGTTTATAGATCAATTCCACCATATGCTTTGAATCAATTATGATCACAGGAGGACTTAAAACAAACAATTAAGAGAATATATAAACTTTAGACCAATATACAAAGAACTTAAAATCCATCACAAATGTTGAGACTATGGATGTCCTGGGTCACTTTCCTCAGAAGTAGAGTTTTCCTCATGATTTTCATTCCAGTGATTTATTTATTAGGGCCACTCTCAAGAGACAGGGAGTGAGGAAAGCCCAACCTGGCAGAGGAAAAAAAAAACTAAACAAGAATGTGGTCTCAGCAGACTAAGTATAGTCTTACCCTATAAAGGACACCCTAGAGACCAAATTATAGGGCAGAGATATGCTCACCTTGAGGCAAGGAGACCAATTTTTGGACTCCCTGCCAGTCAATCAGTCATTGGCTGATTTGGGGTGGGGGTGGGGGAAGAAGTCTTCTGAGAATCTGTTTGGCTGAATGCAGTTCTCTGGAGAAGTATCTGATTTGTTGTCAACCAACATGCACAGCAGGTAAGGGACCAGTCAAAGCACCATTGATAAGGGAGATATTTGCAGACCACCAGAAGCATTCACTACAGTGTACACCACAATTACTTCTTTTGATATTTTCAGATGCAGTACCCTATTTTTAAATTTTATTTATTTATTTATTTTTAAGTATCCTATTTTTAAAATAATTGAGCCAGATAATATGAACTGGTAATACCATGTTAGGATATCTGTATTTTCCACCACCTTAATGATATGTAATCAAAACTTTCCTGAATTTTCAGGAAGTCATTTGAGGCATAACTGATCAAGATCACTAAGATTACCTTTCAAAAATAAAAGGTAAACTTTTATATGACTAGTCCTCCTTTGTTTACTGAGAAACAAAAATTAAAAAAATAGGTATTCCATAGATATGAAATTTATGTATTCATCTATTCAACAAAAATTTATTAAGTACCCTCTACATACTTTATAATGTTAAATGATTTGGAGATACAGAAATGCAGAAAATAGATAATTTCTGGGGACAGTTCTCATGGAGCTATCATTCTAGTTGAGAGAGAAAGGAGTAAAGAAATAAAAAGATACTAGTTTAAGTGATAAGTGCTACAGGAAAAAATAAAGCACGTAGGGGTATGGATACTGGTAGAGACAGGAGTGAATAGATGCTATTTAGATCCAGCGTTAGAGCTCTAATAAGCTGACAACAAGCAGAGAGCTGAATGAAGTGATGGAGCAAACACTGCAGATACAAAATTTCCTAGCCTGAAAGTGTTCTGTTAAAAACAAATAACACAAAACTCTTTAATAAATTCGGTGCTGGTTTCCATTAGGGAAAGTTAAGGCATGGACAACTATTTTCGTAAGCATCAGTAGTCACCCATCGCTGCCAGTCACGAATGACAGGATGTCTCTGAGCTGTACCAAATGAGTGAGAACATCAGCACAGATCCAGGTTTGATTTGAAAAACAAACATGCTTATGAATCTATTGCAAGAAACCAACAACAATATGAGGTAGATTATTAACTTCTTAGAAATCTTATATATGCATAATATAATAAATCCCCTCTATTTCTCTATAAATTTATAGAGGAAATTTTACTATAATTTAATGTTTATAATTTTTTTTTCTAAAAGACCTAGGAACATATAAAGGGCTATTCTAACATGACTCACTTAGAAAGACATTTTAAGTTTGACCATAGGAAAATAGAAAACAACGTGAGTACATTTTACGATTATCAGAACAGATGAAGGATGAAGTCAAATGAAACTGTTCATAGTATCTCATAAAATTAATAACATTTTGGATTAAATTGTGAGCAGTGAACTGAATATCAATTTAATTTATTAGGTATGTAGGAACTAAATTTTAGTAATTTACAGCACTTTTCCACTTATTAACTGTTAAAGCTCTTAGAGCATCCTGATGGAAAAAGAGATTTTGAACCTATTAATTCACATCTTCAATATGAATAACCTCAACTATTTAGAGCAGCTTTTAGAAACTCAGTCACCTCTTAAGGAAAACTAGCTTTTTAATGTAAAAATTAGAATGGTTTTTATTTCTTTAATCATACTACACCTGCTAAAGTCAGATCTAAAAATGTGCCACATACAACAGAGCAAATTGCATATGAAATTATTGAAGGGTTTTTGGAAACTAGCTATGTACCAGACCATAGTGTTTTATTTCAAGAATAATATTAGGAGACAGCTGGTTGGCTCAGGTGGTTAGATTGCAGGGCACAGTGCTCATAACACCAAGATTGCCTGTTTGATCCCCACATGGGCCACTGATGTGTACCTTCCACAACTAGATTGAAAACAACTACTTGACTTGGGGCTGATGGGTCCTGGAAAAACACTGTTCCAAAATAAATAAATAAATACATAAATAAATAAGCATAATATTAGGACTACCTAATTATTAATGGAAAATGAAGCCAAGTACCTACTACACTTTCTTTTGTCAAAATTTAAGATTTTTTTATGCTTACTCTTAGATTTCTTAGTGAAATAATATCATCTTTGTGAGTCAAGCTTTTAGCGTTTTATGAACAGATTATTTAATCAGAGGAATGAAGCAAGTAGTCTCGTCCTAGTCTTATATCACTGACAACACATTGCTTCACAGATCTAAAAGGCCTCTTTTAATTTTTACTTATGCACCAGAAATTATATGCTGTTGAAATAGTTATCTTATATTTGGAAGAGCCTAGGTTATGTGTGCTGCTGATGATAGTGTGCCTCTCTTCAGGTTTATTTCAGTCATATCTGTGTTTTAAAAAGTTAAAGAGAGATTATGAGACATGAATTATGTTCCGAATCTAAAATATTCCTCTAGGCATGAGCATCCCTCACTTACTCAAAAGTATATTAAACCAATGATGCCAGAATAGCTATTTCCACATGCAATGTTAATTATGCCTGTTATAAATGAAGATTTTAAAATTACTGGAATGAATAACTTTAGGATGTTGGTAAGAAACTATCTCATGTTCACATCCTCAAATGAAATATATGTATCTTCAAATGAAAGCCCTCTCTGAGTCAGAGATATTACCCATGAGGGTTCTATTCTATTTCTTATTAGAAGCATGAAATTGCCCAACAACATGAATTTTTAATACAATTTTAGTGTCAATTTTTGACACTAGAAATAAGCATTTAAAACATATACTTATGTACTTAAACATTTTGAAAACAATAACAATTGATTAGTAGATCACTAATTCCAGGTAAGCATTTTTTAATTTTCTCAAACTGCTCACATTCCTTAAATAAGATACTAACTATATAATAGGAATTAAAATCTATGATATCTATGTGATTGGTAAGTATATAGTGTAGTATATAGAATTTGTATACCAATTAATGAGATTCCTAGAAACAGATTAAAGGATATAATTAAATGTACAGACACCATAAGCATATTTCTTGTCACTAAAGCATAGTGAGTTATTTTTTTCCGAGTGATAAAAATGGGAAGCATTGTGACTCACCTTTAAAAGATATGAAAGTTTTAGAGATTTGTGAACAATTTATATGGGATGAAATATATGATTCTCTAGGCTTTATAAAATTATACAGATTCAACATGAATCTATTTAATATTTGAAAGTCTAAGTACTCAGCAGTGGGTCAGGTGTTTTTTTCTTTTTTTCTAAAGATTTTATTGGGGAATTGGGAGGAGGGGAACAGCATTGAGGAATCAGGGAAAGGGAACAGACAGGTAGACAAATTGCTGTTTTTGCTCTTCAGTCTAGTTGTGGAGGACATCGCTTCACTGGCCATTGTTGGTATTATCATTGTGCTCTTATTGGCTGAGGCAGATCAGTCGCCAGTCATTGTTTGGCCGCTCACAGCGGCTCCCTCCTGGCAGCTCACACTGGTTGCCAGCCACTCATGCTGGCTGCCAGCCACTCACGTAGCTCACGGCAGCCCACTGCAGCCCTGCTGCAGCCTACGCCATCGCCGGTGACTCACAGCAGCCCAGCTCCAGGTCAAGCCACTGTTCATCATCTTAGCTGTAGAGGGTACAGCTTACTGGTCCATGTGGGAATTTAACCAACAACCCTGTTGTTCAGAGCTCGCACTCTAACCAAATGAGCTATCTGGCCATCCCAGTGTACAATTCTTAAAATTTAAATATTATCTAGTCTAAGTTTCTGGGTGATTAATTTATGTATTCTCCAAGTATGTATTGAGCTATATAACAAGTATTAGTCTGGACATTTGGGATGCATGAGTGAATAAAACACACTAAGCTTTTGCTCTTATGGAGCTTATATTTTAATGGGTTCTTGAATCCTTTCTGTAACATATCTAAAACCTGTTGTCTGAAGTCAGCTTGAGCATAACAACTGATGGGCAATTCAGTTTCTCTCATTGTTGGCTACAGTTTTCATCTGACTTTTTTTCAATTGGATATTGAAAAAATGAATGGACACCTTTCAAAAACAGTAAAAATCTGCTGGGAAAACCTTTGCAATTAATTTATTGTACAGGAAAGAAAGCACTCTCAAGATTGTTAAAGCCGGAAAAAATAAATAAAAATAAATGTTATAATTGTAGCATGAACTGTTTCTTGACTGTGATTCTGATATCTCAATTAATTTATATTCTGAACTTGTTTTTAATGAAAAGACAAACCAGATGTTTATAACAATTTACAAATTCACGTAATCTTTTAAAGTTTGTAAATTTTAAAAGTTAGTGAACTTCTGCAATTTTTAATTGAAAATATTTTAATTGTTGTTTAAAATATGAAAAGCCATGAGTTATCTATGCAAAGAATGACCGCAATACCCAATTTCATGTGAGAAACTGAGGTTTAGACATTTTAAATATGGTAACTAGTACTCCTGGGTTGATTGATCACTCTCCAAAAATATCACCAGGAAAAGATGTTGCTCCAGAAAAGTTAAGTTAATTAGACTTAGTGCAGTTAGTGCACCCTCTGGACAGTGTCTCAGAAGCATCTTAGAAGCCTTTCAGAAGTCTGATCTCTGGGGAAGATATTCATTATGTTTAGGGCCTTGGCTGAACACTTTCAATGGCTTTAGGACCTGTGCTGGGTGACTTTAGGGTGGGTTTTCCAAGGTGGAACACTGGTGGAGATTGGCAGTTTGTGACACAGTAGCTTTGGATTGGCAGGTAGAGCGATGAGAAGATCTTCAAGTGCTTTCTCATGAGTAAGCTATGTTAGCAAGTCACTGTGCTATTGTGGGGGTTCAGAACAAGTCACCCCAAGATCTGCCTCTGTGGTATGCAGATTATTTGGAGCTAATGGCTACTTTAGCCTTGGGCTCAAGAGAAATTTCCTCCCCATCCTTAACTATCCAGAAGAATTTAAATTAGGCGCCTTGCCCATAATAAGAGATTACCAGAAATAACCTCTTTTGACCTAACCTCTTTTGACCTATCTATGGGGCAGGGCAAACTCTTATTTACTAAACATCTACTCTTCTTATCATCCTGTAATGACCCTTTAAAGCCCCAAGGCACCTTCCCTCACCGTTAGCTCAGGATGTCTCCTATACCCATGTTCCTTTTCTATCTCTGAACCTCTCGAGCATGTGGGGTCTCTGACTCTCCTGTGTATGTGGGGTTCCCATACATATATATGTATTAAATTTGGTTGTTTTCCTTTTGCTAATCTTTCTCATGTCAATTTGATTATTAGACCAGCCAAAAGAACCTTGAGAGTAGAGGAAGGTTTCTTCCTCCCCCACAATATCTTCCAGGAATAAGTATTTCTAGGAGAAAGTAGTTACTTTACTTTTACCTGATCTTTGTATTGCTTAGATTAGTTAGCACGAAACCAGGAGTACGCTTTGTTACAAAATAGATTAGCAATGAGAACAGGAAAGTATGGTGATTTCAGTTCTCAGCTGAGCCCTATTTTTTTCTTTCTAATAAGTGACGGTTGTAGGGAAGTTACAAGCTATTTAGCTAGCTGTAGTTCATTTAGTAAGAAAGGAAATAGCCTAATCCTCTTATAATTTACATGAAAACATGATACCTATACAATCAAATAGTCTAATTAATGTTGCAATTCCACTAGTCTTACTGATATTTCATGTTTCTACACATTGATTTAAAAAAAACACAATATTTATTTTTTCTTGAATCTCTTGACCTCTGGAAACACTTATAAGTGAAGAAATAACAAAGTCAATGATACAGAGAATGATCTTGAGAAATTCGGTGTTTGTGATTGATTTTGGTTTTCCATGGTTAAAAACAAAATTCCATAGAGTAAGTTTGAAGATCCAGTTAGCTTTATTAAGCAATTCAAGAGCAGGGCAGCATCTCATATAGTAAATAGAGAGATACTCAGACAGGCTGTGCAAAATGAAATGTTTATATAGTCAGATGGAGGGTGGGGCAAAGAAGTTACTAGCAAAAGGAATGAAAGGGTTTTCTTCAGGCCAGGACATCATCTTTTTTGGGGTGCGGGTGGGAGAGATTGCAGAGGTTTTCTCATGCAGATTACCTCAATAGTGCTAATCAGGAAATTTTAGGTTGACCTTTTAATCAATGATCATATTTGTGGGGGAGGTTGAAACTGCAATTAAGTCTTGGGCTGCTGTACTGGGGATAAATGACTCCATTTGGGGCTTGTTTTTTTGTGTTTTTTTTTTTTAATACCTCTTTTGACCAGGTATGATCCTGCCATAAGAATAACTTCCTGTAAATAAGGAAAATAAAGGATGCAAGATTCTTTCTGTAGACTCTCACCTTTAAAAAAATTACCCAGAGGCTGCCTTTGATTTGATTTTATATATATATATATATATATATATATATATATATATATATATATATATTTTTTTTTTTTTAATTGTGGTGCACCTGCCCTTACAAACACACTTCTTGTCATTTGTGTTCTACCCCTTCAACAACCTACAGTACAGGAGTTAAAAAAAGACCAGTGGGTCTCAAATGCTAGCCCCTGGGTCAATCTCAAACCAATCCTTTCAGAACCAGTGGGAATTTTTAAAAAATACAGATTCCCAGGCCACACTCACAGAGATTCAGTGCCTCCACAAGGCCTTCTATGTGGTCCTGATGCAAGGACCTGTTTAGGAAATCTGAACTTCTCTCTCTCTAATCTACTCTCTGAGAGGATTTAAGAGGACTTACAATAAAAATAGTAAACCCAAAAGAAAAGAAACCACATGAGGAACTACCAAAAATAAAGATGGTTCCAACATTTGATCATTTAATGGAAGTGGAGTAGATCAGCAAAAGTCTGTTGGAATGATCTGAAGTGTGAAAAGCAGAGCTCAGAACCCTATCATGGCCCACTCTCCCACCAGAGCCCCCAGTCAAGAGCAGGGCCAGAACAGACTCTCCCTAGGAGCCACAGGTACCCAGAGTTCCCCTTCTCATCCCTTCCCATCTCAAATCAAGTCCTACTGCACCAGGTGAGGGTGTTGTGAAGAAGAGGTGAGATGGTGAGTAAAGCCTACTGGCACCATGTTCCTCTGGGTCTCAAACCACCACTCACACTAGTCTAGTCTAAAGCTACTACTGAAGCCAGGAACCTGCCTGGCTCACTTGCATCCACGCTCCACCCATTCTACCACCTGATTTACTTAAGTCTTCTGCTAGAAAACCATATTTCTGCTAATTCACCTTCTCCAAAAAAAACAAAAACAAAAACAAACAAACAGTGGGAACAGGAAACATGTTTCACGCAGGATAAGCAGTGAGTCAAAGTGAAGTCCACCGTAAGGTGTGAGATTTCTCAGCTTTGATTCATCGTGCCTAAAAGACACATAACATAGGCTTCCTTATTCAATTGCAGCCTCTTGGGAGTGGAAGGAGCTTAGAGACGATGAGTCCAACCACCCCTTGAGCTAATATTGATGTGCCAAGAACGCCCTTGCCTTTCCTTTACTTGACTTTGAACCTAATTAACATAAGGTACACAAAGCCATTCCGAGAACTGGATCAACCCTGGCTGCCATCCAACTCTTGTCCAAGGAGCTTCACCTCAGATTCTAACCCTTGAGTTACTCTAGGTGAGCAAAAGTTACTATGAGGCTGCCTTGTAAGAACTTTAAAGCCAAGCATTTAGGAAACTGAAGCTGATATTAATCTGCTAAAAGTGATAAAACTTTTGGCTTGGCCTTATTTTGTCACTATTTTTGTGGCCCACTGTCTTAGTTGTATTTTTTTCTTTTTTGCTTATTTTCAGTAGTACTGCTGATTTTTAGGTTTTGCTTCTCAATCTTTTAACAACAAATGGCTTTTTTATTGCGTAGGAACTACATGTTTTAGTTTTAACCTGTTCTAATGGTGATATTAAGAAAATATTGCCATGCATTTGCAAAATGTGACTACAAGTGTATTGCAATGAAATACAATGAGAATTACAATAGGAGTCAGGCAAGCTGAGTTCTTGTCTTGGCAATCAAAGGAACTAATTGTATAAACTTAGAAAAACTCTATTGGCCTAAAGGTTTTTGTTTGAACAAATGAGGGTATTGGGCTAGTTTAATATAGGGAAGGGGCATGAGGACTATTTTTGCAGAAGAAGGAACTAGGAGGATTCCAAGCCTGCTGCCTACATGCTCCAAGACACAGAACTCAGGCAGATGTTAAGCAATGGCACAGAGCAATGTCTTCCGAAGACCAGAGATTCCATTAGGATCATCCCTGCAGCTAACCCACAGCAAATTAAACACAGGTTGTGCTTTACAAGAGTTAAAAACCAATGTGCTCCTATTACTCTTGCATCTTACTGAAGTTAAAGATAAACTTACTATTGTTCTTCTATTTCCCCCCCCCCCCATTCAAAATGAATTTTCCATGGAAGTGATACAGGAGAACCCCCTCCCCTCCCAACTGTAGGAATTTTAAGTCTCCTTTTTCCTAGTTTCTTAGCTCCCTAGTTTCTGATCTTAATCACCTTTCAAATCAGCTTTTTAATCTTAAACAGAAGATTGTTTCTAGCCTGAATCATAGGCCCTTTTCCATCCCAATCCGGGCCCAGCTCCCAACACTGCCACCTGAATGACTGGATTAACCAGAAGAAAAGGCCACAGGCTCCATGAAGCTAAACAGAATTCTCATCAAGAAGCCACCTTGCTTCTTGGGCCAACAATTTTAACTCTGTTTAACTAAAATCTACCTCTCCTCATCTAGGGGCTGATGGGATACAAATGATGCCCCAGCAAGACTTCCAGTACACCCTGGGCCGGCTGAGTGGCACATTGGTTAAGAGCTCGCTTGCGATGTCAGAGGGCCCCAGTTCGGATCCCACATATGAGGGCCAGTGACACTGCCCTCTACAGCTAAGATGCTGAACAACAGCTCAACTTGGAGCTGGGCTGCCATGAGTCGCTGTCAACGGTGTAGGCTGCAGCCCCTGCTGCAGTGGGTTGCCATGGGCTACCGTGTGTAGCCAGCAGCCAGCGTGAGCAGCTAGCAGCCGCACTGAGTGGCCGTCCAGAAGCCGGCGACTGATCTGCCTCACCCAGGAAGAGTGCAATGATGGTGCCAACTTGGGCCAGTGAAGCAACATCCTCCACAACTAGACTGAAGAACAAAATGACAGCAACTTTTCTGTTCCCATCCCCCAATTCCCCAGTAAAAATCTTTTTTAAAAAAAGAAAAGACTTCCAGTACACCCTGACCAAGGCGGCCAACACAGTCTTTCAGGTGGATCTTGAGACCCCTCTCCCTCATCTAAGATCAGATAGAGCAAGAGTTCTGTGAATCCTTGATAGGCAGGGACAATGACCACATTCAGCAGGAAGCAGATATATAAGAAGAGACCTCCTGTCCCTTAGCTTCCCATAGAGACTTATGGGGGGGGGGGGTGTCACGTCTCTCAAGGGGGACATAAGACAGGCATTTAGAGACAGAAATTGGGTCTCTGATACACCCAAACATGTCAGGTAACATTCCTGTATGTTCAACATGGCCCACGAAGAGCAACCACCCAGAAGGCCTCCCCTCTCTGTCCAAACCTTTCCCTTATCCACTATAACCATTGACCACTATGAGGAAGCTAAATGATACAAATACCTAACTAGATTAGACCGGTCATTTACACCTGCTCAGTAAAGGCTACAACAACCTTCATCTCACCTTAGCCTTATTATACCATCATTATAATATCATGTGTATGCCCGGATTTCATTAGTATCATTATAACAGACTGAATTCTGGGAAGGAACATGCACAGTCTAAAAAGACGAGGTAATAACCTCATGTCAATCACAGGTGCCAATCAAGTGGCCCCCACACCTGGAGCAGAGTAGCCCATTCTAGAGAAAATAAAATAAAAACTCCAAGTCCTTGCCAGTTGGCTCCTTTTGAGCCACTCTGTTGCTCAGGCCAACTCCTATCTCTTTGGAGTGTACTTTCATTTCTAATAAACTGCTCTTTCACCACTGCCTTTTGGTGTCCTGCTCAATACTTTGTTAAGGATACCAAGAACCTGGACACCGTGCCAAGAAGGAGAGCCCACCATCCAGTAACAGAAGCATAAAACACATATAAATCCTAGCCTGTGTGATAGAGTGCTTCTCTCTTCCACTAGCCATTAGAGACCACCACTCTGCCTAAGGAGCCGGTGGCCTTTGTTTTCTTACTTACTCTTTGCTAAATAAACTGACTTTTACTTAAAACTCTTAGCTCATGTTTAAATTCTTTCCTATGTGAAGCCAAGAACCCTACTTTCCTGTAACAAGTTGACTAATGACATGTTCCCATGTCTATAAAGGCTTGATTTAGCTTTAATAATAAAATATTAACAGTGATTTAGATTACATGTGAAAAAAGATGTTAAGAAAGTAAACAAATCAAAACATGATACTTTTAGCATATCATTGGTTATTGGATGTACAAAATATGAAAGAGAAACCAAAGGTCAAATTAAAATTTTAAAATGAAATTTTAAAAAATTGATAGAGATCTAAAACATTAAGGTAACACTGGAAGAAAGAGCTTCAGCTTGCAAAATGAATTTAACCAGAGCAAATTTGGCATACAGAAAAACGTAGTGTTCCTAAATAGAAGTCTGGGGTTTTTTCCTTTCTTTTTTCTTGTCCTGCTGACAGTGTTGAATTTCACCTATGCCCCATGCTCTGAAAAAGTGATGGTTAAGATCCCTCTAAGCTTTTTGTCATTCAAAATCCCCCTTTTTGTTTTATGGGAAATAGCTTAAATCAAAGAACTACTCTTCCCCACATAAGTTATAATAGATAAGACCCACTGTCCACCTCTTTTCATGACTCCCATAAGATTCACAGGTGACTGACTCCCTTGTATACCTCTGACAAGGCCCAGTGCAGACCTTTCTATTTTTCCTGAACCTGCTGACAAAGCTACTCATAGTACCTCCATCTTCCCATTCTTTGTCTCATGAATGATCAGTTTAGATTAGAACTATTTGTCTTCTTTGGAACTAGCTAGTCACAGGGACAAACATTTGCATTTTAGCCCACTGATTGAGACTACCATGGTTGGCAGGGGATCCCACTGTGAATCACCCGCCTTTAATGTGTCTATTCCTCCCTGCAAAAGTCTAAGGCAAAACTGCACTGCTAAGACACTGATGTTTGGATCTCATTACAATTGCCTGAAAAAAATAAATCTCTTAACTGTTTTTGTCATTGCCTCCCGTTCTTCTTTCCTTTCTCCTTCTATTTCTCTTTCTACCTTCTCTTTAATTTTTATTGGATATCCACATGGTTTCTCAGATTTTATTCAAGGTGAAGCTTGAAACAGAGAAGACACTTCCCTTGCTTTGCTAAACAGTAAGAATTATGAGTAGCAGATGGGCATGTGTCTACTAAAATGAGAAAAGAAAAGATTAATTGCATACTAAAAAGATAATGCTTCTGAGCTGAATAGCATTTTAAGGACCACATAGTATTCAGTTATGATAGAAGAGTTTAATTTGGATTCTTCATTAGGAAAGCTTGGATTTGAGATTCCTGATCACAAATTTCTCAGAATTAATTGAGTTTCAACATTATCAACTTACATAAAAAGTATGTATGTGAGTCAGTGTGTGTGTGTGTGTGTGTGTGTGTGTGTGTGTGTGTTTGATACATATTTATTTCTGACTGTAAAGTCCTTCAAGTTGAAAAGGCCCAAAGTAATGTAACTTAATTAAAAGTATGTGTGTATGTATGAATTTGAATTTGTTTCCACTGAATTTGAAATATATAATTTCGTTCTCATTCTATGTGTGTGTGTGTGTGTGTGTGTGTGTGTGTGTGTTATACACAATTATGTATAAAATATATGACTCCTTTATTAAATTGAGGGGCAATTCAATTCAATATATTAAAAATTTTAAGATGGTTTCGGTTTGAATGAAGTTCCTCTAGAATTATTCTACATTATATCTCTTTAATCTATAAAAGTAACCTATTAAAAAAGAAATGCTGATCAAACTTTTACTAAAGTTTTTTATTTTTATAAATTTAACTCTCTATGTACTACAGCTCTGCAGAATGTTTAACTCTAAAGGACTTACAGACAGAGAAATCTCAGAATATTTCTTTCGGATTGGTACCAGAGAGACATAAACATTTCAACACTTCTCATATTATAAAGGAATTCCTCTCTTCCTGCTGTGGCACATTACTCTAAGTGACAATGCTCGTGACACTCCACACACAGCATGCTTTCTTGGATCAACACCAGATCTTCAATCCCAACACATCTCTGAGTGCATTTTTGATGAATAAATTACCAAACTAATGAGACATGAAAGAGGTTAAGGATTGATCAAGTACTTAATCTTTTTAATGAAGGACACAGCGTGAAACACATTCCTCCAAACAGATACAATAAACAATCTTCTAAAAGCTAATTAGAATAAAAAATACAAAGAAAGGTGCAAAGTCTCAGAGTTTGTCTTCCAAATAATAACAGCATTTTCTGCAACAATGGAAAAGCTTCAATTCATCAACCTTATTTATATTTGAATTAGGTGGGTCCCAAAAGTTTATTAGAATAAAATAATGGTATTTAAATATGAATTTTAATGTGTCTTGATGTCTTCTGGGTCCATGAAAATTACTTCAAAATACGGTTTTGTAGTTTTAAAAGAACTTGTTGGGCTTTGAGAAGATTAGCAAATATTTCGGAAATCTTGTAAGTACACAATTACTGTGTATATCTGTGACCTGATTTAGCCTTTTGTGTGTCAATTTTTTTGGTATAATTTAAGATTTAATCAAGCTTTTGAGTCCTTATTTACTTTAGTTTGAATATTAAAATAAATTGTATAACTTTAGCGAGAGGTCTAGTGAAAACTGCCAGTAACAAATAAAAAATTAAAACCAAACTTTTATTCTAGAAAATGATAATAACAGCAAGGGATCAGGAGGCACATTGAACCAAATAACCCACTTTGATTAAAAAAATATGTAGCATAAATTTTTTCAAATTAACATTTTGGATTTCTATGGATAGGTAACCTAATAGTGGAATTTCTGGGTCAAAAGATAGTTCCATTTCTAGTTTTTTGAGATATCACCATACTGATTTTCACAATGGCTGCACCAATCTGCAGTCCAACCAACAGTGCACAAAGGTTCCCTTTTCTCCACATCCTCGTCAGCACTTTTTGTTTGTTGATTTATTGATGATAGCCATTCTGACCAGGGTGAGGTGGTATCTCATTGTGGTTTTTATTTGCATTTCCCTAATGATTAGTGATGTTGAGCATTTTTTTCATATGTCTATTGGCCATCTGTATGTCCTCTTTAGAAAAATGTCTCTTCATGTCCTCTGCCCATTTTAAAATTGGGTTGTTTGGTTTTTTGGTGTTGAGTTGAATAAGTTTTTTTAATAAATTTTGGATATTAACCTCTGATCAGATAGATGTATCACTGACAAATATCTTCTCCCATTCAGTAGGCTTCCTTTTTGTTTTATTGATGGTTTCTTTTGCTGTGAAAAACTTTTTAGTTTGATGTAATCCCATATGTTCATTTTTTTCTCTTACTTCCCTTGCCCAAGGAGATATATCAGTAAAAACATTACTAAGGGTAATGTCTGCAAATTTACTTTTTATATTTTCTTCTAGAAGTTTTATGGTTTCAGATCTTACATTTAAGTCTTTACTCCATTTTGAATTTATTCTTGTATGTGGTGTGAGAAGGTGGTCCAGTATAATTTTTTTGCATGTATCTGTCCAGATTTTCCAGCATCACTTATTAAATAGGCTGTCTTTATCCCAATGTAAATTCTTGCTTCCATTGTCATAGATTAAACATATAGGCATGGATTTATTTCTGGGCTCTCTATTCTGTTCCATTGATTTGTGTGTCTGTTTTATGCCAGTACTATTTACCCCTATGCTTATTGCAGTGCTATTCACAATAGCCAAGGCATGGAAACAACCAAAATGTCTATCAGTAAATGACTGGATTAAGAAATTGTGGGACATTTATCCAATGGAGTGTGACTCAGCCACAAAGAAGAATGAAATCTTACTATTTGCAGCGATATGGATGAACCTAGAAAACATTATGCTAAGTGAAATAAGTAAGATGGAGAAACAAATACCATATGATCTCACTTATATCTAAAGAATAGAATAAATGAACAAACTAATCAGAAACAGTCTGAGAGATACAGAGAAAAAACTGAGGGTTGCTAGATGGGAGGGGGGTGGGGAGGGAGAAGGGGAGGGGATTAGACAGCACAAATTGGTAACCACAAGATTGCCACAGGGACACGAAAGACAGTTTGGGGAATATAATCAATCATGTTGTAAAGATTTTGTAGTATATCCAATGGACAATTATCTTATTAGGGAATCCACTTCATGGATGGTGTAGATGCCTGACCACTGCAGTGTACACCTGAAGCTGAAGCTGAATAATAATGACTGTCAACTATAATTATATATATATATATATATATATATATATATATATATATATATATATATATATAAAGGATATGGAATACAACACAGGATATGGAATACAGCATAGGGACTAGAGTCAATGGAATTGTAACAGCTATATATGACATCAGAAGGGTAGTAGATTGAGGGATGGGGGTTATCACTTTGTGAGGGGTGTAAATATCTATTACATTGTTTTGTACACTTGAAACTAATTTTATATATATATATATATATATATATATATATATATATATATATATACATATATATATATACTAATACCTTGGTTTGCCAGCATAATTTTTTCTGGAAACAAGCTACTTCTATTGCAAGACATCTGTCGTTTACCACATTAAAATGTATTAGAAGTGTTTGCTTGTCTTGCAGAACACTCGCAAACCAAGTCACTCATAATCCAAGGTTTTACTGTGTGTGTATATACATATATATGTGTGTATATATATATATATATATATATATATATATATATATATATATCAAAGGAGTTGGCTTTACAGAGATTGAATCTAAATACAAGCCAACATTTAGATTCATGATGTACCTACTTGTAAAATGCTTCTCTTTTCAAGTAGTTAAAATGTAACAGATTAATTATTAGGTATCATTATTGTTGATTAATTACATCATAATACTGTTATGCAGTGTGCACTGGAGTAATATTCTCTTTTATTTTCTAAATTTCACACCATCTGCTAGAGTTGAGTATTTAGAGTATATTGCTAGGTGCATCTACTCTAGATATCACCATGGTATTTAACAAATCACAATTGTGTAATTCAATTTTCCTTCCAAGACTCTGAAATCTGTTATAAATCTGTTTAACAAAGGGCTATGTCCTAATTGTGGTGTCAGTAAACAAGAATTTACTTCCTACTGATAAGAACACATGAGCTATACTATCATAAGTTAACAAAAAACAAAATTTAACCTCAATTGGACACATCCAAAGTTGTACTAGATCTCAAATTTTAAATGGCTTTTTTATTAAAAAATCAGATCTCTATCCACTAGACTAGTATCTTCCCACTAAAACTTAAATCACTGATTAACATGGAATTTCAGTGATGTGGTTCAAAAAATAAAAGGTATAATTTCAAATAAAGTAATTGCAATGTGTCCTTGTTATAATGTCTGTTCAATTAGGGGGCCACTGGGTACTCAAAAAACATAGTATCTATTATTAGAAGAAAGATGGACCTCTTTTATTACAGTTAAAAATATGATTAACTAAATATTTCCAATTGTTTAGAAACAACCAACATTTTGCACCATAATAGAGAAATTTTTGATTCTCATGTAAAATAGTTTGTTTCCATGCTAAATAATTTATACTCTTGGACACCAAACCCTATTTATTGAATCACTTTGTCTTGTTTATGACTGTTTGCTGTAGAAGAGTTACACTGCAGGGCCCGGGCTGAGTCAGTTGAGTGCAAATTGGCGTACAGACCCTGACCCTGGACAAGGTTCAGGGCATCCAGATGGGTACAGGCTGATGCACGGACCCTGGCCCCAAACATAACAAACCTTGACTCTGGAGCCTGCTGCATAGGTGCCGGGCTCTGGCAACATGAGTCATTTACGTAAGCATGAATCACAGCCACAGGAGGGAGCATGCCACTTCTGTGCGCTCTCCTCCCCACAAACCTCTATATAATGGTTGCTATTGCTGAATAGAGTGGGTGAGCTAGCTGGTTCCTCCTCATGTTGACTCTGTGTGCTTTCTTTTCCCTGGGCATCTCACCGCCAAAAGCCCCCCAGCAGCCCCCCCCCCCAGCAATGACATACATTATAACTGCTAACCAGTTTATTTCTTTAGAATAATAGAATTCCAGAAATTACTTTTAGAATAAACTGGTTTTCAAATGGTGCTCTAAAGAGTTCTAGTGATTCTATGAGGATCATGAGGCCCCAAGACTGGTGAACAGATAGCTGCCCTGCCCCAGTCTGTACTGAGCTACAAAATCAAATTTTATACAAACAAAGAGCTAAAAAACCAAAACCTTTAAATCCCCTGAATTAGAAAAGTAAGTAGAAAAAAGTAAAAAGAGATTAAAAATAAGTCTTGGTGAGGATATGGAGAAAAAGGAACTCTTATGCACTGGTGATGAAAATGTAAATTGGTGCAGCTGCTATGGAAACAGTATGAAGTTCTTCAAAAAATTAAAAATAGAACTACCATATGATCCGATAACTCCACATCGGGACATTTACTTGAAGAAAACAAAAACACTAACTCAAAAAAATAAATGCACCCCCATGTTCACTGCAGCATTATTTACAATAGTCAAGATATGGAAATAACCTAAATGTCTGTCCATTGATGGATTAATGGATAAAGAAATTGTGATATACATACACAATGGAACACTATGCAGCCATAAAAAAGAAATCAAATCTTGCTATTTGTGACAATATAGATGGACCTAAAGGGCATTATGCTAAGTGAAATAAGTCACACAGAGAAAGACAAATACCATATGATCTAATTTTTATGTAGAATCTGAAAACAAAAACAACAAAGCTCATAAATACAGAGAATAGATTGGTGGTTACCAGAGGGGGAAATATGGGGGTGGGGGGGTGTGAAAAGGTACAAAGATACAAAGTTCTAGTTATAAAATAAGTCATGGAAATGTAATGTACACCATCATGACAATAGTTAATAATACAGTATTCCTATTTGAAAGTTGCTAAGAGTAGATCTTTTTAAAGTTCTTATCACAAGAAAAAAATGTTGCAACTATATATGATGATGAATGTTAACTAGACTTGTTTTGATGATCATTTAGCAATATACAAGTATACAAATCATTATGTTGTATACCTGAAGTCAATATAATGTTATTTGTCAATTATACCTCCATTAGAGAAAAAAAAAAGAAAATTCAGTAGATATCTGTTAAGATGTATCACTTGGGGAAAAAACAGTCATGGTATAACACATTTGTTTCAGTATCCTAAAACAATTCTCTTTGAAAGCATTTGAGTGTATTGGACAAAGTTAAAAGACATGAGTGAAACAGCTGATTTTGTATTTATCTCATGTTTGCTAACTTTTGAGTGTAAGGCTCCACATCTATGAAAATGAAAAGGTTGGGTCACTCCAATAACTTCTAGTTTTGAAATAAACATTTTTTATGAAATTAACACCAATGATCACAAACAAGTTGCCTTTGCTTTTTAAGGAATATATTATAGCTCAGTTTTCTTATATTATTAATACATGACTTACCTGACATGACATTCACTGTTAGTCAACATGGCAGCTGTCTGTATGCAAATTTAAACTTTCAATCATTGAGGTATTTACAAATACCCTCATGTTTGTTTCCAGTGATCAGTATTTGTGACTAGGATTATTTCAATCTAAACTACGGTATGTTCAAGCCCAGTGAACCATCAATAATATCTTAAATAGTATTAGCTCCTATAAGAGGCCTGAAGGAATTTAGAGAACTCAAAAACCTTTCAAAGGTGTCCCATTATCTTTCTCATATTGCTCTACAATTAAAAAACACATTTGGTTCTTTATAGTTTGCAATTTAGCTACTTACCAAATTTAGAATTGTCTCTGACAAAGCTCATTGCACATATTTTATGCAAAACATAAAGTATTTCTTTTCTCCAAATACATCACTCTCCATATTTATTGATTTGTGAATTTTCATAATTATAAAACTTAGCATTATTTATGTCCTATTTTATCTTTTAGGACTTTAGGTAATGAAATTTGGCCATAAGTATGCTAAATCATGCAAACTCTAAATTTAGTATGTTTTCCTTTTAAAGTCCTACAATGCTAGTTTGCCAAAAATTTCTGGAAATATTTGATTTTTGTTTCTCTCTCTCTCTCTTTCTCCCCGTCTCTCTCTATCTCTCCCCTCCCCATCCGCTCCCCCTTTCCTGCAAATGGCACAAATTGTATGTATACACTTTGATGAATCTCACAAAATAAATGCACCCCTACAACCATATCAGAAATTAGAATATTACCAGGACACTAGAAGACCCTGTCAGCTCCCTGCCACCCCTTGTAACTATCCTCCTCTAATGGTAATATCCATCATAACATTTAGTATCATAGAATCCTGCCTGATTTTAAACTATACAAAATAGAAGCATATAGCAAACCGTGTATTGTGTCTGGCTTCTTTGTTTCAACTGCTTGCTTTTAATTTGTCCATGAATTTACAAATACAGTAAAACTTTGGAATGTGAGTAACTTGTTCTGCAAGTGTTCCACAAGATGAGCAAACATTTCTAATAAACTTTAACTTGATAAACAAGCGATATCTTGCAATATGAGTAGTGCGTGATTCCGAATGTCATATGATCACAACTGAGTCAATGGTTCTTCTCTCTCTGTCTGGCTGTAAGATTGTGGGTGATTGTCTCCCATGCTCGGAGGTTATGGAGGAGATCTCGTCTGCAGAGGAGGAGGAGGAAAAGGCGGAGGAATCCCTCACTTCAAATGAGATTAGGAAAATGTGTAAAATGTGGGAACAGGGCAAAATTTTGTAGAAAAGCACTACCTGAATAAGTGCTGTAACAGTGCGAGCGATTAACCTGTTTAATGACAATGCAATGTCACATTTCCGCGAAATCCTCAGAAGGAGGCAAAAGCAAGTGTCATTGGATAGGTTCCTTGTTCAAGTTGCAAGAAAAAAAGATCTCATTGAGCCAATAAGGAGCAGTGATTCTGTTAGTGACGGTGACAGTCATCCTACACGATAACCCTCCTCTCTCTTGTCTCCCTCACACCAGCCACGAAGATTTTCAAAGGTAAGTGCAGGTGAATTTGTTTATTTTTCTTTATAGTTTGTATTTTCTTTATTATTTTGTATTATATTACAGTATTGTAATCACTTTCATATGAGTATTTTTGGGTTGTGGAATGAATCATCTGAGTTTCCATTATTTCTTATGGGGAAATTCGCTTTGATGTACAAGTGCTTTGGATTACAAGCATATTTCTGGAACAAATTTTGCCCACAAACCAAGATTTTACTGTAAATGTGAATTGTTATTGTAGATATTTTGATAGTCAATAATCGCAAAATATAATAGTATTTGAACTGTTTAGGGAAAAAAATGTTCTTACAACTGATGTACAAATGTCTGTTCTTCATTATAACAGTATCTTCACTGAATGCAGGATCTTCTACATTAATACAATAAAGCCTAGCTGAGAGTAAATAATGTGTAATCTGAGAATAATCTAACCACAACCAAATGTAAAAGGCTTCTCTTTCCACAGCTCCAACTTGATCTTAGAGACTCCTCAGTACATAGTTTCTCTCCTAAAGTGAATAATGAGACCTATTGCATATTGGGGCAGAAAATAAAAATATTTCATATATGTGACTGTAGAATCGTAAGAGAAAGTTAATCGAATAGACTGTATCTTATGCTAATTCCAGGTTAGTATTTACACATCCTCCCCTTTTCTACCTTGCATTTTGAATGCATACCAATTTCATTTCCACTGCTTGGCTGTGACTAGGTTCTTTAGATGGGAAGGCATCTGTGTCTGATTTATTTTTTTATCTCTCAAACTTAGAGTAATATTGTAAACCAAAGTAAGTGTTTGTGATCTAAATGAATAAAATGCCAACATTTACATTTTTCCAAATCATGTCATAATAGAATCTCTGTTTTTGCATTTAATTTATTAAATGATACCTTTAATATTGATATTTGTCTTAATTACACTAAAAAACTATCATTTCTGAGGTGTGGGATTATTTCTTGTTCTGTGTAATATAAGTACCTGTGTTATTCCCTTTAGAGTAAATAAACATTTTTGAAATATTCTTTTTTTGTATTTTTTAAACATTTTATTGGGGAATTGGGGGAGGGGAACAGCATTGGGGAATTGGGGAAAGGGAACAGACAAGTTGCTATCCTTCTGTTCTTCAGTCTAGTTGTGGAGGATGTCGCTTCACTGGCCCATGTTGGTATTATCATTGTGCTCTTCCTGGGTGAGGCAGTCACTTGCAGGCCATTGGATGGCAGCTCACAGCGGCTCATGGCAGGTAGCTCACAAAAGCTCACACCCATTGCCTGCCAGCTCCACTGCAGCCTATGCCCTCCCAGGTGACTCATGGCAGCCCAGCTCCAAGTCGAGCTGCTGTTCACCATCTTAGCTTTAGAGGGCACAGCATCACTGGTCCTCATGTGGGATCCAAACCGGGGCTCTGCTGCTCAGAGCTGGCGTCCCAAGCCAATTCCTAACCAACGTGCCACTTGGCCGGCCCTGAAATATTTTTGAATTTTCAAATAATAACTAATGCCAAAGAGCTTTTCCAAAGCCCATGCATGTTTTCTTTGTCAATGGAGGGGGGGGGAATATATGAAAGAAAGTGGTAATTCCATCTTAATCTCTGAATCAATATATAATCATAGCCCACAATTACTGAATTCCAATGGATTTATAGGTATTATTCTAGAATGCATCCATGGCTGCCAACCTTTGCCATGGAGACAATCATATAACAGGCCACTGGGCTAGAAAACTGTTTTAAAAAGAGAAAAAAAAAGATAATCAATCGGCTAAGTAATTCCACCTCATGAGAGAAAATGATGAGATATATTAAATTCAATCTTCAGGCATCATATTGCTAATTCTCAGAAAGTCAATATAACAAAGTAAACATATTTTCTAGGTTTTCTTTTCTTTTTTTGGGGGGGGTGTAGTTCAGTCTATAAAATAAAAATATGTTGGAGGAGAAAATAAAAGGACTTATCTTTCTGTTTCTTCTAGTCACAGTTGGTTTGAAATTGTTCCATGAGGCAGAAAGACATTTCGTCAGTAGAAATTGGATCTAAAGTGACTCAGGAGTTTTTGTCCTATCACAAGAATCTTTATTTGAATTCCCAGCCTAGAGTTTATCTATGCCTGTCAACTTGTTTAGACACATTTAACATATTAAGCATTAATAGTCTAGCAAAGAATACCGTGTGCAAATCACTTCCTTTTCAGCTTGGGAAGTTATTAGTTAAAATCATCCAGGAAATACGGTGGAGCTTAGTCTCTTTATCCAGTCTTCCTCCTAAATGGCAGCTATGCTTGAGCTGTGCAGCAAAGCAGAGAAAGAAGCAAGCAGATGGCTTAATTGTCAAGTCCAACCTATCCATCACCAGGCCATGTGCTACTCTGGCAGTCCAGGAAACATTATTTCTAGGAACAGCATGAACTGCTGCTAAAGTCAGCATATACACTGTTATGGTAGCACCCTTGGCCAGTAATATTTAATGCCACAACTAGAGATAACAAGAATTTTAAACCACAGAGAGTGGTCGTAAGTGTTGAACATCACAGGTAATGGTATTAAGTATTTAATACCATATGTATTGATACAGATGCCTTTCCTTCTTACTCAATCCTAAAGAAATAGGGACACCAAGGTAATACTTATGTGCCTCTAAAACCACTTTCAAAATGTAACAAATACTTGTGAGTTTGTTAAAAGCAAATGAAAAGCTTTTAATTTGAAAGCTTTTACTAAATCTATTTTTTCCAGGATGATGAAAACTTATAACACAGGACTATATTTTGTCATAATTTGGTAATATTTAAAATATTTATGTACAAGGCCAGCTCACACAAAATGATGAACGATAATCAGGTTGAAATGAAAGCTTCATTTTTGTCAATAATTGGATTGATGATGAGTAATAATAAACAAATGTATTGAAAAGAGGGATATTACACCACTCAAAGACTATATTTATAGGATCATGGTGCATACGAAGAATGTGAAAGAGTGGGTGGGGGTAGAGAGCTGATATATGAAGGATACTCCTTTCAAAATTCAGCTTTGCAAAGTAATTAATATAAGCACATTTGTTAAAAAAAAACAAAGTAAGGTTTACACATATAATTACTGCTTACAGATATTCAAAACAATTAATACAAGAGAGTCATTTTTTGGCAGGCAGGAAGGAAAAAAATGTCTGTATTTAGCATAAAATGGTATGCAGACTGGTGTGTCTATTTACTTGGCAAACATCGTATTTGCTTTCCTTGAAATAACAACTTCATGTCTAGATGTTCAGATAGTCATCATACAGAGAAAGGCCATCATGATTAAAAATACAACCAATATAAATACCATAAAAAAGGGAGCTTTTGAATTTTTAAAATTTTTAAAATTTTGGAAAACATTTTTCCAGTTCCTATTTCTGAAATATTATCATATCTACAATCTATTTGAATACAATATAAATATCTGCATCTGTAAATTTCATTATTTTAAAAAAAGTAACACACAAAAAGAACTTTTGCAGGTGTAGAGTCTTTGTGTTCCCATAAAACAGTAACTCAGTCCAAAAACTATGACGATTTTACTGAGGGAGAACAAGGAATGGACTTATTTCAGATTCCACACAGGAGCTTGAAGTGGAGGATGTATGTGAAAGGAGATGTGAGTAGCAGTTTTCAATTGCACGTTAGGCATCTTTATGTAATTAAACCCAAGGTCCCTAAGTTCTCTGGGTGGTGGGGGTCTAACTCCCTTTACTCTCTGAGTCTGGGAACAAGCTGAGCAGAGCCTGGTCTTCCATTAGTCCTCCCAGAAGCAGTCCCTGAAGCAAGGATTCAGGTCTAAGTGATTTATTGAGAACATTACCTCAGAAGAAAGCAGGAGAAGCAGAGAGGGCCAAACTTACTATTATGTGATTTCAGTTGAAACCCAGACTCAGCTCGAAGCTCCTAGGATCTCTGCGGTATAGTAACAGCCTGGGATTATCCAGACTTGTGGCAAAGGATATGAGCTTCTGTGCTCTCATCCATTGTTGGGGATCATGGCATGGCTGGGGGCATAAATTCCCCCAAGCTTCTGGCTCTCCAGAAGGATGCCAGTCCTCTGGGAGTGGCAGGTATGAGCTGTCAGCTGCAAAATACACTGAAGCTGGGAAGTGGCTGCACTGAGAATGTCCATCAATCTGAGGGGACCCACAGGGCACCACCAGTGTTGGCTCCAGCGCCATCTTGCATGAGCACACAAGGTCTGGTTCCCTCTTAGTTATTTCTGAGGAATCCCATCCAGCAAGGGTCTGTCTTTTCCTGGCTGCTGCCTGTTTCCTGTCCCTTCACTTAGACTCCTCTCATTCTGTCACTGTGCTCCCCTGATCATCTGGTGACTGATCCTCCAAGCTGTAATGCTGCTTCTCTAGTTAGCTTTGCCCTGAGGGAGGACACAGGCCTTTCTCTTTAATCATATTAACACATAGAACACAAGGCTGTACAGTGAATAGACTTAAGCTAATCTTGAAGATAACATAATAGAATTACAAAGCAGAGAAGGAAAACTTAACTGGCTCCTAAGTGTTATGGTTCCGTCATTCCTCAGGGTGACCCCCTCACCACACACACACCCCTCTCAGCTTTCTCCTTGTTCCCCCTCCATGTTCTTGAGCTGCGCCCTGCCCCCAAATAAGATAAGAATTCTCCTCTTATTTGGCACAGTTAACAAACCCTATTTAAATCACTGTAAGAAGTTTTAAAAAGTTATCTTAGTTACCTTTTCAGAGGAAAAGAAAGACTATTATAGCATCTTATTTATTCAATAGAATCCTGGAGTCCAGTCTCAAGTGTTTCCATGTGGGTCACTCCCTTTGTTCATCATTTCTAAAAGCAGGGTGGCTAGGTCCTTGCCTCCCCTCTGCAGCACTGAAAATTCACATGAAAGGCTTACCCAAGACAGGTTTCAGCTAAGACCCTAGAATGCAGAATCTGTGGCTTTATTAAAAAGCCAGCGCTGTTTCCCCCTTCCCCATCTATCCATCACATCTTGTCCACATGTCATTGTAAATTATTTTGTAGAAGAGGAAGTTAAGCCTTAAAAATTTAACTTTTAGAAATCACATGGTTACTACATGACAGAACTAGGATATTACCTTGAATCATCTGAATTCAAATATACATTTTTATGCCATTGTATAAGAAAGTAGAGCACTTTCTTATAAAAAAAAAAGGTATCATAATGCCAAATTTTGTCTTATGTTTTTGTACCGCCTTTTGGGGCTTTAGGGACCATCTGTCACATAGTTTGGCCTCTCAGAATATTCTGAAAAATTCTCCTGTTTGGACACAGTCCCTCGTTATGAATCCCGCTTTCCTAAGACGGGATCTATGCCTGGCTTTTCCAGTCTTCCTAATTAATAGCTTGGGCACAAGATCACAATCCTGGAATTGGAAGCTCAAATGTGAGACCTTGCTGCAGAAGGAATCAATGTAAAGAAGCAGGCAGGGCCCCACAGGACCCATCTTTAAGAGAGTGTGGTGGTAAAGGTGGCTGGTTTTTTGGACAGCGTTGGTGAAGATTCTGGTATGAAGTTCCAAGCATCAACTCTGTGAGCAATAGACTCATTTCAAAAAAACTAACTTGGGGATAAAATTCGTATTTACGTGTATGGGTGGTTAAGAGGATTACACAAAATAATGCATATACAGGGCTTAAAAGTGTGCATGGCACAGAATAAGCCCTTAATGTAAATTAACTTTTATAGAATGATGATGATGATGATGATGATGGTGCTGATGATGTCATTCTTCTGACATACTTCAGTTATTCCCCAAATTTTTCAAGACAGAGGTCAAACACCATAGCACATGACAGAGGCCTGCATTAACAAGGTTTTGCCTGTTTTATTTCCACTCTTCCTTTCTCCACAACAGATATAGGTATTTGCATGAGTTACATCCATCTACTTCCAGTTTCTAAGTATATACTATTTTTAAAAGTCTCAGATCCTTCATGCATACAGTCTTTTCTCAGAATTGCCCTATTCTTCACTCTAAAATTTCTCTTTCAAACAAAAATATCCTAGGAATCTTACGCTGACCCAACTTGAATTGACGTTTCCTCCTCTTTGCTCTCATAGGGTAATATCTACTTCTCCATCTCAGCATGTAATACAGTATGAAGTCATTTGGACTTAAGGATTTGTCTTTTCACTACTCTCCTTAAGAGTATGGAATATGCCTAATTTGAATAGTCCTCCCTACCCCTTAATCTCAGAGAACACTATTAAGTCAAAACCATTTAACCAGAGATAAAAATAGGGATACTCTGAATCAAAATGACTAAATTGATGAGGGCACAATTCACTCTCTCCCAAAAGTGTAAAGAGAACAATTTATTATTTATTATTAAATATATGAAAATCTTCCCTTTTTAAACAACTGCAAAACACAGACACATCAACCTATCCCCACACAGCCACTGCTCTCTCCTTCCCTTGCCCATGAGGTTCCTGTACTCAGCATGTCTACTTCTTCATCTCCTATTACTCCTCAGCACATTTCAATCTGGATTCACCATCATCTCCATCACACCACCAGACAGTTCTCACCAAAGTCACTGGTAATCTCCAGGTAAATAGTAAACATTTTCTATCTCTTTCCTTGCTACATGAAAAACTACATTAAAAAATGTTGACACAGCCTCTTCCCTTTGTCTTCATGTTTTAGGAATAGACTCTCCTGATATTCCTCTCATCTCTTTGTACCCTCTTTTCCAAGCTCAGTCTCTTCTATTGCCTTTCAATCTGAGAATTCTTCGTGGTGTAATCTAAGGCCCACATCTCTTCTTGTTTGGTATCCAAAGAAATTTCTTCTAAAACTAAGGCATTAATACATTTTAGATATTGTTGCCACCCAGAGCCTAGAACAGGAGTTGGCAAACTGTGGCTCGTGAGCCACATCCGGCTCTTTGGGTACGTTCCGTCTCAAAAGTTTGCCGACCCCTGGAAGAGCCAATCCTGTCCCTCACAACAATTTAAAAATTATTCGAGAGCCATAAATACATTTTTACATAATCACCATTATGTGAATAATATCCTTTAAAAGTTTTATAAATGAAACTATGATAGTTTTATTTTCATTTTCAATTTTACTTCAGAGCCACAGGCACGTACCCAAAGAGCCACATGTGGCTTGCTGACCCCTGGCGGCTCTTCCGTCTCAAAAGTTTGTCGACCCTTGGCCTAGAACAGTGTCTGACACAGTAGTCGGTCAATTTCTATATGTTCAAAGTATGATAGAGTAAAGGAGCAAAACACCAGAAAGGTAGAGCGAATGCCTCTTTTTATGGTGTACTGGGCCTAAAGATGAATAGGAAAGAGCCCAAAAGGCTTTGTATACAACAATGAGCCACTGTAACTACAGAGGGTGCTAAAAAAATGTTTACACATTTTAAGAAAGGAAAAAACTGTATTAAAATTGTAATACTCAATATATACCAATAACAAAAGATGAATACAAATCATGTGTATAATTTTTTAGCACCCCCATTGTATTATGTGACTAGAATCTCTGATCTGAGACTATACCTTGTTGTTCTTGAAAAATATGTATCTATAGTAAGTATGGTATTCAATATTTCATCCCGTCATGATATTCTGCCCGTAGTTTGAAGCCCGTGCTCTACTCTGCACAGAATTGACCATGCATGCCTGTTCAGCTGAGGCCCTAAAGCAGGAAAACAATAAGAGAGGCTTCCTAGTGTTAGGAGGAGGTTGAATTTTCCCCCACGGAAACAGTAGCATTTTTGGAACAGAGAAACTTATAAAAGAGTATGGCATTTTGTTGGAATGAACAATGTGCAAACCTGCGATGGAAGGATCAGGAGTAAAAGGAGCAAAGACATCTTCTTATAATGTCTGTTGTTTACTTTAACACATAGACACTATGGTATCTTTTGTGCTAGATAGTTCACACTTCAACTCCAGGGCAGTGAGTTGTCCTAAACAAGAATATATACTTTAGGGAAGCTCACTGGCAAAATATCAGAAAATACATACTCCAAACGTATACTATATGAGGTCTGACAATTACGTTCGCAAACTCAGCCTAGAAAAGTGCTACATACCTCATCATTGAATATCACTACATTTACCTTCTAAGTACTCCCCTTGGGAAGATGTGCACCGATGCCAGTGCCTAGTTAACCTTTCAAAGCAATTTTGAAACTTTTTTTTCTGGAATGGCGGTCAGAGCTGTTGTCATATTACCCTTGATGTCCTGAATGTCATCAAAACATCTTCCTTTCAATATTTCCTTTATCTTTGGGTAAAGAAAGAAGTCATTGGGGGCCAGATCAGGTGAGTAGGGAGGATAGTCCAATGCAGTTTTGTTTTGTTTTTCTGGCTAAAAACTCCCTCGCAGACAGTGCCGTGTGAGCTGGTGCATTGTTGTTATGCAAGAGCCATGAATTGTTGGTGAAAATTTCAAGTTGTCTAGGTTTTTCACTCAGCCTTTTCAGCACTTCCAAATAGTAAACTTGGTTAACTGTTTGTCCAATTGGTACAAATTCATAATGTATAATCCCTCTGATATCAAAATAGGTTAGCAACATTGTTGCAACAAGTTCGCAAGCTTAATTGTCGGACCTTGTATGTAAGTACTATATAAGTATTGTATGTACTATATACAACATTATATAATGCCAGAGACTAGACACATGCAAGAGACCAAATCTTCTGATTTGCCTAGAAATAACCTGAATCTGCCATTTGTTGAGGAAATAGAGGTGGCTATAGAAATACCTAGATTACATGACCTTAGAATATATCTAAGACTTAGAACACAGCCTTGAAACTTTGTGAGTACTCAACAAATGCTTTTGAATGAAGAAATGAATGTGTTTACCCTTTTTAAAGAAGGTCCTTATTGTTTCTTTTGTGAACTCTAACAGAGAAAGGAGTCCTCACCAGAAGTTTGATTCAATACTCAGGGCCTGGCATTCTGGTAAGTGTTTAAATATGTTTACTGGATGAATTAATGTTTACTGTAAGAAAAAAAAATCAATGAATGAGTAAATAAAAAAGTAGCCACTGGATTCTAAATTTTAAAGTGCACCTTGATGGGACAAGAAAATTACACTATGCTGAACAGATAAAACATATATACATTCTTTATAGTATTTAAAAAGCACATTAATCATTTTATTCTATGGCTAGATAAATACAATGATAATAAAATGGTGCACCTAAAGGCTTCATATATGTTGCACAAGGGTTACATAAATTAAGATTAGGATAAATTTGAAAATATTGGCAAACAGGCAATAGCACTTTGCTAATGTAGAGGTAAGAGGAAAAGGAATAGTTTCCTCTTGAAAAGTTTTATTTTATTATTACGCAGCAGTATTTTCTTTTTTTTACAATGATTTTATTGGGGAATTGGGGGAGGGGAACAGTGTTTGGGAATCGGGGAAGGGGAACAGACAAGTTGCTGTCCTTTTGTTCTTCAGTCTTGTGGAGGACGTGGCTTCACTGGCCCATATTGGTATTATCATTGTGCTCTTCCCAGGTGAGGCAGATCAGTCGCCGGCCACTGGACGGCCGCTCACGGCAGCTCTTGGCAGCTCACGCTGGCTGCCAGCCACTCACGGTAGATTATGGCAGCCCACTGCAGCCTACACCATCACCAGTGACTCACGGCAGCCCAGCTCTAGGTTGAGCTGTTGTTCACCATCTTAGCTGTAGAGGGTGCAGCGTCACTGGCCCTCTTGTGGGATCCGAACCGGTACTCTGCTGCTCAGAGCGAGCTGGTGTCCCAAACCAACTCTTAGCCAATGCACCACTTGGCCGGCCCTATGCAGCAGCATTTTCAAGCTGTTGGTTTTGATCTTTTACTGTTAAAGGCTGTTACCAATAAGGCATTTACCAATTTCTTGAGCAGTGGAAAAGATAATGCATTTAAAAAATGAAGAGTTAGTGATGTCATATACAGATACTAAGTGAACAGTGTAAGTCATTCCTGAACACTATATTTCTTGGGTCATCAGTTGGACTTGATATTCTAGACTAGAATTCTAGAAACATGATTATTTCCCAGCTGTTGGAAGCTGATTAATGTAATGAAATTAACACAAACTAATCTCACAGGAAATCCATACATATAGTTTTACATTAGATCACTATACAGACTTGCCCAGTATCAGAGAATTTATCAAATTTGAATGTGTAGCTATGGAGTTACTTGGCATGAATGAAATCAGAACAAAAAAATGTAGACATTTCAGAGGTGCTTTTTTTTTTTTTTTTTTCTATCTAGAATGAATTGCTCACTGCTATAGCAGAACATCTATTTTCAACTCACTAGAAAGTTCTTGTCCACCAGGTATGGGGAGGAAAGAGTAGAAAGATTATTAATGAATGATGTTAAATATATATGCATATTTTCAGCTTTCATAGATGATTGAAAAAGGAGTGAGCTTAAATTGCATTCGTTGGTTATATCTCTGTAATTGATTAAGTATTCACATTTTAATTGGCTTAAGTTCCTCCCTAGAAATTTAGGAAACATATCATACTAAGCAGAAAGTTCATAGAAGTATCCCTTACTTTGAAAAAAGTTGGGGAGCACTCTATAATATAGTTTTCTTCGTTCTAATGTGAAGACCCTTCTTAGGCTACATAAGTAGAGCTCTTTTGGCTCTGTTGAAGTTATAATCTGCTCTTCCAAACAATGCCAATTACTCTTGTCTACAGAGATAATTCACCTGGAAACTCCTATTAACTTGAACCTTATATACTGTACACTGGTTCTCTAACTTTAGTGAATATCAAAATCATCCAGAATGTGGAGTAAAATTTCCAATGCCTTGAAGAAATCCCACAGCTTCACATTCTAAAGTTCTGGCTGAGACTTCGGAATCTGCACTTTTAACAAGTTATCTCAAAAGATTTTAGGTGAGTAGTTCAGGAACCAGGATTGGGAAAAACACTCACGTAGTGAGTTCATCGTGTTCCAGAGTGTCCATCAATTCCACTTCCCTTTGATGTTGTCTGGGCTGGTGTCTCTCCCCATCCAGATGACTGACTAGGTTATTCTGGAGCTAATGATCTGGCCTGAAGGTCAACTGGCACCGACTGGCACAGTCACTGGTATGTTTAGCCAGCACATATTCTGACAGGAAAGACGTGTATACTGATCAGTGATGCTCTGATGTACAGAATGTTTAGCATTTAAAATTACCCCTGCTAACAGCAGATTGTAGTCCTTTTATTTCCTGAGGGAGAATCCTTTCTGACTTGCCTCTAAAATAATCTTATTTTTATATTTCACTGGGGAAATATTTCTACTCAGATTTTCTGAGAAGCAAGGCAATTTTGTTTTCCAAGTCAGTAACCAAGATACAGTCTTGTGATTTTTTTTATAGGTAAGGTTGACCTACCCACAGAGCTGTGGCCAAAGTTTGACAATCAAATAACCTAGTTTCTTCCAAATGTGGCATGGTTATTTTTGGCCCATTATGCAAACCTTGACACAAAAATTTCTCTACAATTAATTGGATTGCATAATAGAAAAACGTATTGAATTTAGTATTAAGAATTTTTCTAAATATGAGTTGTAAAAAGCCAGGAAATAGGATTAAGAGAGGCAGCAGATTGCTTTGTTCTCTTTGGCATCATATCATAGATTTTAAAGAAAAAGTTACCCAGTTACCTCTCACAGCTGGTGAGAGTGCAGCTGTGTGAGAGTGAGGCATGGTGGGAGTACATGGGCTATGAAGACCCCATCAAGCCTAGTGAATCTATTTATTCGTTTTTTTCCTGTGTTGAGATGTGGTGGCAATGGAAGCTATTTCCACCTGGTACAATGCCTGTAGCTGGCACAGGGACAACATTTTTTAATGAGCTAGGTGTAGCCCTTTGCTTTCTAAATCTTGGCTACTGGTCTATTTAATAGGAACTTTGAAAAAAAAACATTTAGTTAATAAGTGTTTAATCATGTTTCGTAAATACAGTTTTCAGAAAGCTGTGTTCAGAAAAGTCTGGTTTAGACTTTAAATTATGTGTATTTAACCCCATTTCAACAGTCTGTAGAGTTTTATAATATCTGTTTCTTAACACACAATGCTCCCATTTTCTTTCCTGGCCTTTTAGACTTTAGCTTTAATTTAAATTATTACTTTAACCTGCTCCATCTGCTAGCTTGATGTAGTTAATTTTATGATACACTTAAAAGTAGTTGCATATCTAAACGTTAATGAAGCTTGTATTTATCTCTGTATTTTGTTGTTTTAAATTCCATCTAATTAACAAAGGGACATAATGTAGGGATATATATCAAGCACTCACCTACTTGTGTATTTTTTTCCAGTGGGAGTATACAAGTATAACATTTTGAAGAGAGGGAACTGTTAAAAAGGTGAAAAAACAAAAAAACAAAAGAAACCCACAGCATTTTTGCACATTAAAAAAAATCAAACAGTTAATAGTGTAAAAAATCTAAACATAAGAATAAAATTAAACATTTTTTTCTAGAAAAACGCTTTTTTTCCAGAAGCTTCTTCCATCTTTTATCTGCTATTTTAACAATTTCTTGGAGCACTGCAGTTAATCTCTGCTCATTGGTTTGAAGCTGACAGCAATATTTGAACTCTTCTATCAGTTTGCTACGTACTTTTCTGTTTTCCATGTATTCATCATCATCATCAACATTTTGAAGCCTAGGTAATGAAATTGTTTTAGGGCATAATTGGATAGGTGTCTTAAAATTTCCCTGAAGGCAATGTTGTTCTGAAGTGGCCAATTTGAACTTGGGTTGATTGATATAATGGTTTTTGCACTGGGCAGTAAACAATGACTGTTTTCAAGATTCTAAATGTTCTTCAGATTAAACTGCTTTCCAGAGTTTTCTGATTTTATGGAGTTGGAGTGATTGTTTGTTTCTCTTTTGTGGTTTTATTCCCCTAGATGCTGATTTCTCTTAAATTTCAAAGCTGTAAAAGTAACTAAGACAAACATCTTGCTATTTACCTAGTGATTACGTGTTGTTATGCAATCTGAAGCATATAGATGTGAGAGTAGAAATAAAGAAAAGAAATGTGCCCTATTTTTTCCTTTTCATGATCATTCTCTTAGAACTGACAGGAGGAATACTGCACAAAAGCCAAGTTATGTTGCTAGTCACGTGAAAACTTATCTCAACAAATTAAGTGACGGTTGCTTAAATGCTGTCATCTTAAAAGGCTGTGTTCTCATTTCACTGGTGTTGCAATTACCCTGCGCAACTTGATCCAAAATTGAGAATTGTTGTCAGAACCAGAAGCATATTTATTTTTATGCCTTCTTTTTATGTTTTTCCTTCTGTTCTTTCTTCCCTCCTTACCATTCTTTCTTCCCTTTCTTTTCCTTCCTACTATCACTTTCCTCCCTTCCTCCTGTTTTCTTCTTGGTAGGGTTCTAAAATGGGGACCCCCTGGAATTTTTAACTCTCATACTTGTCCACACTGAGCCTCCTGCAATTTATCGATTACAGATTGTTTTCCTACCCAGGTATCGGTTCCAAGGGAAGTTTCACTCTGGTAAGTAGTAAATCTCTGTATCACTTGTACATTTCTCCAATTTTGGGGGCAGCATTTTGCCCTGTGACCTCAATTCTCTGACAAACCTAAGAAGAGTAGTTGATTTTTTAGTTCAGCTTTTTCCTTGTTGTGAAGATGGGAGTGACAATTTCCCAGTTTCTTTAGAGATCAGGAAGTCTCTGAAGCATGCTTTTAATGAATAAGAAGTTCAGAGCTTTGCAGGGAGTCTTGCACATATGTTTTCTATCTTTTTTAAGCTATCATTATGATTGTATCACTACACCACACCTTATTGATTCTGGAGCTGCATTTTTTTCAGATTTCAACAGCCGCGAAATCATGATATGGAGTCTTACAGTTGGTTTGCATATGATTTCTGCTGCTTCTGACCCTGACTCCACCAAGGCAGAAGCTGGGCTGCTGTAAGGGTTACATCTCGGCAATTGCCCCTCTCCACTGCACGCCTCCTTGGCCAGTCTACACGATCCTATTGTACCAACTCCTCTATGTCAGCATGAGCTCGTGTTATTCCTAGACTGACTTTTACACCTGGCAAGCACACTGCAAGGCAATTTAGATGTCTTTGGGCCAAAACCCAGTTCTAGCATCTGTTGGCTGACAGCACTTACATCCAGAGCTTACTTACTGTCTTGCTCTCTGTCTGGCTCTCTATATACCTATTCTTTCTGTCTCATTTCCTCAAGTTGAATAGAGGATAGGAAACACTTCTGGGGCTAGAATATCTTTTAAGGAGCTTTCCCAATAAGTCCAAAATAAACAAAACAATCAATCAATCAAAAGATAAGACAACCTTCTATCATAATTTAATTGGGAGCATTACTTTTCTTCTTTCTGATACCTAAAATGATGTACAATCAACAAGTTATATTTGCTCAAATCATCTAGTGATGTGCTGAAACCAACTCCTCCGGGCTCATGAAATAAAGAGTATGCAGTTCTTCGCAAATCAATGTCCAGTGATGCCAAGTTGGTGGTTTCAAGTTAACCATGGTATTAATTGTATACGTCAGCAAACATGAAAAAATCAGCACCCCTTCCTTGACAGCTGGTTGTTAAATATTTACCAGAACACCTCTGGCTTTCTCCCTGGGTTACACATTTCATTCTGGAGAAGCACTGTCTGTATGTGATTGGTTGCATAAAACACAAACTTACAAATTAAAACATATTCCAGAAATTTACACAAATCACCATTTATTGGCATGAACCAGTTACTATGAAGTCAAAAGAGTTTAGCATGGATTTCTTTTTTAATCTTAATCTTAATTGGGTTGATAATAAAGCCAGAGATAAAGCTCTAATTAGTTTATTATTTATTTATTTATTTATTTATTTATTTATTTATTTATCTTTCATTGCAGAACATTAAGCTGAAAGGTTTTTAAAATATGCTTTTCATAACAAAATACAGTTTAATTTATCTATTCGTATAAAGAAGACCTACTATTACTTCTCTGGATCATCCAAATTTACAGTAATTGGGCATTCTTAGTCTTTTTTAAATTGTGTTTCAGATTTAGCTAGTATTTAAAAGAATTTTTTTTAAACAGAAACTTTGTAAATGAAAAGCTTTTTACAAAAAGCAGCAATTTTTTTTAGCTAATAATTTTCTCTTTGACTATTATTAAGCTATGACTTTAGAAAGACCAGTTTCTTTTTCCTTTGAGATCTAGCAATGAAGAAGCAATCATCTGTTTATGGTATAAAAGAAACAATGTCCTCTGGAGAACAGTAGGTGAAGGAATATAATTTTCTGTAGAATTCAGGACAAATGAGGTATTAAGATGGAAACTTTTATTACAGTATTTATACCTTTGACTGAAAGAGCAAGTAGAAATTAAATAATAAAAAGTTATATACATAAATCACTTCCTAAGCCTGCATATTGCTTTAAAATTTCTGTCTAGGTCAAGTGGATATCCTTGCAAAAGTTATCACTCATTTCCTCTTCACATTTTCAGATTTTTATTGTTCATCTAGTTTAAGTACTTACTGATTTCATCTAATATATTTCCAGTCTTAAGATAATGTCTTATGCATAATAGGAGCTCAAAAATATTTGCTAAGTGTATGAATGTATGTGTGCCTTCTCTCTCTCTCTCTCTCTCTCTCTCTCTCTCTCTCTCTCTCTCTCTCTCTCTTCCTATTTATAGATCTATCTTAATAAATTAATGACAGAATTCAGATGTAGTATATGACAAGAGGAGAGTTCCGAGAAATTAAAAGCCTTTAATCAGGACTACATGAACCTCTGATTCTGCTCAAGTTCAACTTTCACTTTGCTGTCTTTCACTATAGGCCTTTTACAATTCTATTTCTTGAATCATTTCCTTCTTCCTTTTGCTGTTTTATTCACTAGATTCTGAAATTACTTTTTTTATTCATGCTAACTCTTTTCATAAAAATTGCTGAATCATACAGGCACGTGAAATATTGACCCTGATTCCTTACCTTCCTTCATATTAAAATGTATTACCACATTACAAGTCACAAAAATGACTGGTGAATAGAAGCTCTGTGCAGTTACATTTCCATGCATCAAAAGGTAAATACAGCACATAGTGCCAGAAAGCAGGAAAATATAATCAAAAATTTCATCCACTGCCATTACTATTCAAGTGGAAAACCACTTCTGAAATGTCTAAAATGCTACTCTGGCTCTATCATTGATAAATAAATAATACATGAACTCTTCTTCTCTCCAAATGGTTTATAAATCAATATTTTATAAAGTATAAATAGCATTCCATAGTTTACATATAGATATTTATTGAAATAACTAACAAATATTAACTTTCTTATTTTTAAAGGTGCATTTCTTTATTTCTTTTTTTTTTTTTTTTTAGATGCCTGGAAACTGAGTTAGATCCACTTCTAGCCATGAGTAAGAGAACACTGCTTCTTTTTTTCTATTTGGAGCCCTTGACACGAAGGCCTTGAGGAACTCCTAGCCAAGGGGACTTGAGAGGTTTTGGTGGCTTCTTTTACCTAAGGCCCTCAGATTGGCTTAGACAGCTACACTAAGTAAGTAAAAATAACCCCATTTACATAAATAAGGAGATATAAAAATTAAAATGGTGGTATGTATTAGAGAAACGAAAAAAAAAAGAACCCAATACCTCAAATTGTGCATTTTTAAATAATTACTTAAATAATCTCAGAAGGGTAGCTCTCTGTAACTCCCTTCTTCTGTAGGCATTTCCTTGACTAAAGCCCATGAAGTTATTAAAAAATACATGATTTGTAAAAAACTTTCCATTGGGAATCACCTATAGTTTTCCTAGCTGCTTTTAATGGGTTCTCTGAAAACAGGCTTGCCAAAGGGCTTAGGTGGTATTCCAGCCAAGCAACAAGGTGTTTAGGCTCTGGTTCTACAGTAGACACCCTGACAGTGGACAAAAGTGTAGAATTTTCCAGTTAAAAACTGGTTAGCTATATATTTTTTCCTGGGTGGGGTACGTTTACCCTGGGCTTTGGAGAAATAAGAAAAGCTTTTGCTTTTCCCCTTTCTTCTTTTCTGGCACATGCATTTCAGTGGATAAGGATATAAATCTCAAGGGTATGGCAAATTCAAGTTAGACTCCAACAGGAGAGGACTGAGGTAGGAAGGAATGAGTGTGCTCTGAAAGGGGAGTTGAGAGCAAGTCTAGGTCAGGGAAGGAAAGGGCGGGAGATTCTGGCAGCTCTAGCTCAAGGTCTGCTTTGCCAAATTTCAATAATAAAGACGGTGGGCTATGGTGTATTTCTTTAGCCTATTAATTTAAATGATGCCTATAGAAAGGTTTCATTCATTGTTTTACTTAGTCTTTTAATGTAAGGTTATTAAATTTTTATATTTTAGATAATGATAAATTGTTACTCGTGGTATGTATTAGGAAAACGTATCTTCAAATGAGTGAGATAAAACATTTAACTATGGTGAAGCTATGATATAATTAAGAATATCAACACAAATGAGTACAAATAATTTGTGTAGAAAGAAAAATACTGATTGTTTAAAAATAAAATTGCTTTTAAATTATAACACATACCAACTGATAACATATCTTGTTTATAAGCACCCTGGTCTCTGCAGGAGAAAGTTAATATATAGAGATTTTTATTCATTTGAAAGGCAAATAGAACTAAGATTTAAATGTAATTAATCACATATTAACAAACATATCAGAGTCAAACCTCAGAGTTCGTATAGCCTTCAGGTAAAGATTATGGAAGTCACAAACATGGTGAAAAGCAGGGGTAGCGGGGGAAAATGTCTGCTGTCCATCTTACTTTTTATTTTCTAGGGGGAAACTCTGAGCTTAGAGCTCCTTATCTAATTAGGAAATTGCACACCTGAGTGGGCACCGTGTGGTGGTTTTTAATGTGAGAACTGAACCCATCTACTCCTTTCATTGGTTCTATTTAAATTATATTGACCTAAACAAGAAGTGATTTGATAAGGTTGTGATTATTTTTTAAAATATTCATTCTAAAAGTATGTGGCTATTCCCTGTGGAAAATATAAAGTGTTTATATCTGTTTTAGTACTTTAGAGATAAGCCTGAAGCTATTGTCTAAAGAAGAGTGCTCAAGAGGCTTTGGGGAGTCTGGCTGAGTTGGTTCAGATGGTTAAGGGCACAAGCTCTGAGCAACAAGGTCACCGGTTCAATTCCCACATGGGCCAGTGAGCTGCGCCCAAGCTGAGCTGCCATTGAGCTGGTGAGAGCACGTGCTCTTAGCAGCAAGATTTGCCAGTTTGACACTCATATAGGATGGTGGGCTGCACCCTCCACCCCCACATTGCAACTAAAATTGAACATGGCACTTTGAGCTGATCAGCTGCAAGGGGCCGTCGGGCGGCCATCTGGACTCGGAGCTGAGCTAGCTGAGCCCTGTGCTCTTCACAACTAAGATTGAAGGACATCTTGGCTGTTCCCCTTCCTCAATCCCCAACACTGTTCCCCTCCCTCAATTCCCCAATAAAATCTTTAAAAAAAACAAGCTTTGGAGGATCTATTTTTTTTCCTTTACATTTCTAACTGTTCACTCAAAAAGTCTTGGAAGACAGATTTCTGAAACATTTTTGAAGACTCTGAGATGATTAGCAGAAACAAAAACAAATTACTACAAATCAGCAGTGTTTCTGATCTTTTGCAATCAAGATCATGGGCGAACTGTATGAGCATTTCATTTTGGAGATGAGGAGTGGGAGTGCTGCTATTCACCTCTTAATTAAATGAACACAAGAAAAAAATAGAAAAGTTAGCATAATTCAATGATATTTGTTTACTCAAAAATGCAATACAATACATCAATTTATTTGCAAAGTCATTTTCACTTAATTAGATGATACTGCTTATTTTCCAAATTCATATACTCCTAGGGAGCTTTAAAACTCGCTAGCTTAAATACATATTTTTCCTCCTTGACAGACACTTCTTCACAGGAATTTGAGGGAGAAGGTCACATTCGCCAAATGAGACTAATTTTAGTAGATGTAAAAACTCATCTTAAAAAGCTCTTGAGATATAATCGAGGAGTTTTTAAGCAGAAGAAGAAATCACTCACCATTAATGTTGAAGGATCCATCCTTTCTTTGGACCACTGGAATCAACAGCCTTGTTATAAAATTTAAAAAAAAAAAACAGACCCTGGGGTGAATATGTAGTGAATGCTGACAAAAAAAGAAAATAATTTTGTCTGGCCCAAAATATGAATTTTAAAGATAAAAGAGAGGGATAACTGGTTCCAACATTCTGAACCGACTATAAAATTAGCACAAATAGATTTGTCTTAGGTTGTGTTTTGCTTACACACAGTTGAGGTGAGGAGTTTTGCATTGAATGTGAAATATCTGTTCCCAATGAAAGCAATCTTTGCATGCCTCGACAGCTTCCATATAATACTCTCACTAAACATTGGATTCAATGTTCCAAAGTTAATTATTTCTATTGAATTATTTCAGAAATACATGGACTCTATAAAGCTTAAACAATTATGAAATATCACAATATATTGAGTCAAATCAAGTCCAATTAATTAGATCTAGAATACAATACATATAAAAACCAAATGAGAGTCCTGTTATCTGAGCTAATGATTGCTAATTTAATTCAACCTAGAAGAGAGAAAAAAATAAATGCACCACAAAAATCAGTTAATATAATGAATATCAAACAAAATATTACAAGCTAATCATAATAGGTAAAGAGCATGCACTTGGAAATCAAGAAATCATATTTTAAATTCAAACCATTTTCCCTATTCATGATGTAAATTTTTAAATGCTTCTTATTCTTTCAAATGCTCACTTTCTTCATCTGTGAAATAGGATAAAAACTCTGAACATTCAACTTGTTGAATGTTATAGAAATGGCTTAGTTAATAAGAGTTACTCAGAAAAGAGTAGCTCTTATAGATTTTATATGGAATATTTCAAAGAACTAAAGTACCACAGTTACAACTTTATGAAGATTTTATCTATTTAGTTCTATAAGCTAGCAAATATCTCACATTTTTATTTGAGGGATACAAATACTAGAGTTCTTTTTATACCTTTTGGATAAATCTTTCCTTAGAATCGCTACATATACACATATACCCATGTAGGTGCATAAACAGATGTATACATATGCATAGTTGTTACATAATGTAATTGTTCTTATAGTAACTTCACAAAATGACACATCATAATTTTAAAATAATTTTATGATGTTGCTTTGATGCAGTCAGGAATTATTGCTAATAAGAAAATGTGTGAAGATTCAAATCTATAATATATCTGCCTTTGGATCAAATCACAAAATGAGTCTTGTCAAACATTTCTGGTATTCATTTTTTTTCTATATTTTCTTCAACATTTTTTTGTTTCTGTGAAAAAAATGACAGCATTTTGTATTATTATTTTCATATCACAATCTGACAGATCTTATTGCTCCATCTATAATATTTTTAAATTGGGGAATTGGGGGTAGAGGACAGTGTTGGGGAATGGGGAAGGGGACCAGCCAAGCTGTTGTTCTTCAATCTTCGTTGTGGAGGGTGCCAGTCGCCATCTGGTTGCCCACCGGCAGCTCATGGCCTCTAAGTCAAGGTGCTGTGTTCATTCTTAGTTGCAGGTGGGCGTAGCCACCATCCCATGCAGGAGTCTAACCAGCAGCTTTGTTGTTAAGAGTGAATGCTCTATTCACTGAGCCATCTGGGCGGCATCTCACTCAAGTGCCAAGTTCAGTCTTAGTTGCAGGTGGGCATAGTCCACCATTGAACAGACAGTCTTGTTGTTAGGAACATGTGCTCTTACCACCTGAGCCATTCTGCCCCCTGTTGGCAGCTCAGCTCTGGCGCAGTGTCACTGGCCCATGTGGGTATTGAACTGGCGGCCCTGTAGCTCAGAGCTAACTGTTAACCAACTGAGTCACTCAGCCAGCCCCTGCTTCATCTATTTTGTAATAAGCTAATTTTTTAAAATTATGCTTTAAAAGTAGATAATACTGTTTTATCCACTTGATTTTACTGCTTATTTTTGGTGCAAATCGATTGGCTCTGGCTCACAGATGTATTTGGTTTGGTTATTACAATTGATGTGTTTTCTGTGTTCGTGTTTGTGTGTATAAATATACAAATAAACAATCAAATAAATATCTGCAAATTGTTTTTAGGTGAGGCATGCAGTCTCCAGTTCACGAGAGGCTCTGCCACTCCTTATTGCATGTTCTGAGCTGCTTCACATTCTTTCTTCCAGAAAGACAGATGAGTTTTCACTGCATGTTTAGAGGTCTTCAGATTGATAGAGCCATTCAAAAATCACTGCCATCACCTAGTCAGGACCCAGTGGTTTTACTGTTCAACAATTTTTCTACGTTTTTTTTTTGCTATTGGGCTTATTGCTTAAATGTATGGCAGTTATTTATTTTTAAAACAATTAAGATTAAATTAATACATTAACAGAGATCTTAGGTTCAATGTAACAGATGGCTAAATCTATGTAAAATATTCAGAAGACTTTTATTCTTGTGACATTACATTTGTCAGATAGATAGTAAAACAGTTAATTTTTGCTATTAGAGCACTTTCAGAAAAGAAACTGTGACATTTCCATATTTTTAAATGTGTATCTAATGTAAAAATGACGAACCAAACTTTACTAATTTTTAACTAACAATTTTACATACATTTGCCCTTTGTGAAAGTGTACCATTGTATTGTTTTCTTGCAAAGCCACATTCAATCAATTCTAGTTATTTTTAAAATGACAGGCAGATAAGATTAGTTATTGCCAAGCCTAGTGTGGGCTTGTACTTGGTCCCTTTCCAAGGGTACCTCTGCTAAGGGTCAGCAGATTAAATAATACTTATTTTTAAATTTGGGCTTTCTCTTAAATTGTAATTACAATATATTTTATGACATCTTCTGAGTTCTAAGTGTGTAAGGAAAGAAAAAACATATGTGCAAATACATCATTACATGCATGTGTGTACATATAAATATTTTGGAATATATGTATATAAATATATGTATGTATATATACATATGAGTATATGAATATGTATATGTATATGTACACACACACACACACACACACACATATATATATATATATATATATAGCATTAGATTGAATTTAGGTATTATATCGAATGACTTATTGTATAAGCATGGCAATTTGTCTGAAAAGTCTAGGAGAGTGGGTTGGAGGGATTGGCATTAGATCTGCCAAGAGATTGGGGGAATTGAAACAGATGCTGACAGTGGAGTTTTAAACAAGTGGGCGCATGAGTGGAGTCTAATTTTTAGGGAGTTTTGGTAATATGGAAGAAAATAATAACTATGTCCGTCTGGTGGATACACAAGGATTTCACTAAGCAGCAGAACTCTAGGTTGTATTATCAGTTATTGCCTCCTCGGTTAACAGGGCCATGACATTTGTAACAAGACTAAAGCCTAGGTTTTGAAGTAAAATCTTAGTCTCTGGAGAGGGTGTTTGGCAGCTGGGCAGGATTTTAGCTCTCATCAGAGGGAGATGTAGAGAATAGAAAGCAAGTTGGCAGTTATTAAATGTTTTGTATCCTATGCTGTGCTGGATGCAGATAATCAAGGCTGAATTTAAAACAGAGGTTGAGAGAAAGTCACAGGGAGTGGGAGAGATAAGCTCCTTGGGTCTGGAGAGCTAAGCGGCAGGATACTGGGACCATTGTCCCCTGAAAACCACCCAGAAGCTGCACCAGCCAGCTGAAGAAAGAGAGTGAGAGAACGCTAAGCCTTCTAATGAGGTACTCATGTGTTTGGGACTCCTTGATTTGTCAGGAAGAGCTCAGAAATTGAGTCCAAACTTGCCTGCAAATAGAATGTTCAGTAAAGTCTAGTTATTGAGGAGCTGGAAAAGGCAATGTGATATGTATGGCTAATATTTAGTAAGTAAAACAATGAAGTTTAAACTAGGAATACTTCAGATTAATGTGCACATTTTTAAAACTCACAGGTATCATTCTTTTATGTCATTGCAGTCATAACTCCTACTTTATGAAATAGATGTGTTCCTAAAAATGTATATGTAAGTGATTATTGTTTGAATAAATGGACTTTATTTTAAGTACATAAAAACACACTGTTTAAAAAATATCCAATGAGATCATCAAAAATATGAGCTATGTCCTTCAATATATGACCTTAACTGCAGTTCACAAATTACAATAAACATTTTCACTTCCATCATCTCCTTTGAACCTCATAACAAGTAGATATAATTAGTCATATTTTATGGAAGCAGCAGAGGCTGAGAAAGAAAAATGTGGCTTGTGTCACACAATTTCTAAAAGCTAGCTAGCTCTAAACCTTGAGCTATCCTTCCTTCTCTGTCCCTGTCTTTCGCCCACTCTGTCCATCTCTCTACCACATGGCCTCTACATTTTGTAAAAATGTATTCTAACTTCATATGTGTTATAGTCTGGGGTTGAGATCTAATTATTGACAGGAGACACCCTCTTGGAAACATCAGCAGTAGTTTAGCCTGTCTTCTTAGCAGGCAGCATGGCAACTTTAAGCTTGGAATCTGCAGCCTTTCTGTGCATCCTTTATTACTCATATTCTCACTCATTGTTCTGACACTGTGAATCTGGGCCCCAGTAAATCCTCCCACAAGCTGTGTGTGCCTTCTTTGTGAAGTTTTAACCATATTTAGGAGAGTAGCCTGTATTATTGCTCATGAATCAGCAGGCTTAGTGAAACTTTTCTTTCTTTTCATTCCAATTCTTTTGCTACCATATATGCAAGGTCTGAAATTAAGTTCACGAACCTGTTGCAATAATGTTGCTAACCTTTTTTGATATCTGAGGAATTATTTATTATGAATTGGGATCTGCTGGACAAATATTTAACCAAATTTACTATTTGGAAGTGCTGAAAAGGCTGTGAGAAAAAGGTAGATGACCTGAACTTTTCACCAATTCGTGGCTCTTCCATCACGACAATGCACCAGCTCGCACGACACTATGAGGGAGTTTTTAGCCAAGAAACAAATAACTTTATTGCAACACTCTTCTTGCTCACCTGATCTGGCCCCCAATGACTTTTTTCTTTACCCGAAGATAAAGGGAATGTTGAAAGGAAGACATTTTGATGACATTCAAGACATCAAGGGTAATATGACAATAGCTCTGATGGCCATTCCAGAAAAAGAGTTCCAAAATTCCTTTGAAGGGTGGACTAGGCACTGGTGTCAGTGCAGAGCTTCCCAAGGGGAGTACTTCGAAGGTGACCGCAGTGCTTTTCAGCAATGAGGTATTAGCTGTTTTTCTAGGATGAGTTTGGGAACTTAATTATCTGGCCTTCGTATTCCTTAAATTTCACTGCTGTATTCCCCCTGCCATTCTGAAATACCATAACAAACCACCAAGCCTAGGTTCCTACACAGTTGAGGATGAACTGTGCTACCCTGGTTTTAATAGGCCCATAGTTCCTCATTGCTAAGCTGCCCTGCTTGACTCAATGATTTTTATATTCAATAAGCATACATCAACTATAGGCTCCATAGCTTTAAATTTTTTTTTTTATTTTATACAGTCACCAGCAAAATGGACCACCTGTCAATCTTTTCCTTCAGTATCAGACTTTAAGATAAATAAAAGAATTACTATTTCTTTGGGATTTAATATATTCACTAAGTTTGTGACTGAACAACTTTCTGAAAAAGTTTTATAATTGCTTATTGGAATTGTACAGTGTTACATTTATAAAATAGGTTAAATGCAAATCAGGGGCTGATTTGCAGAAATAACCTACCACGTATAAGAATACTTCCTTTGGGAAAAATTCATAGCAGGTTCCAAACAAATAATTCAATCCTAAATTTAAAAAGAAAATCAACCTATTTGTAGTTTCAAGGTTGCTTGTGTTTGGTTTTTTTGATATGATACACTCCTGCTTGACTCATATTACAGGTACCATACTTAACATTTCTTCTGACTATTGCAGCTGAATGTACAAATTCTATTTGTTCAGTGGAAGCCATTTATAACTTTGGGGTCAGTATAGTGAAATATCATCACCTTAGAAGCTTTTGTTGCTCAATCATGCTTTAGTCAAATTCACTGTTTCAGAAAACAAGGTTACACTGTGAAATATCAAAATTCCCATAAATACCAAGAATCATAACTAATCTTTGAAGCAAAATGTATTTGAAAACAATATGCCATTCAATCAAAAGAGTTTTATGTTAAAAAAGGAAAAGAAGGGAGGAAAGAAATTAGTAGGATTAAATTCAAAACAAGATATTGGGCTGTCAGAAAACTCATGACGCCTTTTTGCAATGAAAAACAGAAAAATACATCATGACTTTTCCGACAACTCAATATTTTAGAATACTATGTATATGACTAAAAAAGAGAAAATGAGGGAAAGGCTATTATGCAAACGAAAACTGGTAGTTTTCAGTAGAAAATAATAGAAAGAAGAATGTTAAGGAGTCTGAATATTGTTTAGCAATCCAGATGATAAAAGCAAGTGGTGAGGATTTGGGTGAGGGCGAAAGTATGAATGTGGGAGTAAGCTGCAAACTAAAAGCTAGATAAAGAGCATGCATGATACTTCCTTAATAAAGGAGCAGAGATGAGATATGACATTGATTGAGGAAATCCACTTTTCAGATATCTGCAGGAGCTCCATCTTTTTCGAAAGCTGAGAATCTGACAAATTTTTGTCTTGTCAATCGTATCTCTCATAAGCAATGAGAAAATATACATGTATTGTCAGTGTTCAGATTGGAGAAGATTCAGAGGTGTAATGGCTATCTTTAAATAAAGAAAAAGTTGTCATATGAAAAAGGGATTGTTTAGCCTAATATATGATTTCAGAGGCTATAATTAGGACTAATGGACAGAAATTCAAGAGGAATTAAATTTGATTCAATAAGTACAATATCTTCTATTAATTTATTTATTATTAATGAGTAGAGATACACAACAATGGAATGGGCTTTCCAGTGAGGAAGTAAGATGGTAGTCATGCATTTATTTGTGATTTGAAAGTCCAAAGAAGTGAGGTCTCTGAGCTTAAAAGACACTAATCTTTATTAAAAGGGAGGGAAATGTTGCTACTACTACTAGTAATAGTTAAAATTTATTGAATGCTTACTATAATTCATGCATTATTTTAGCCTTTTACTTACTAACTTATCACCAAAGAATGAGTGTCACCAAAGAGTTGACAATAACCATGAGAAAACCAATATAGGATGGTAATTGAGAAAATCATGTAGAACTCTTGATGAGGAAAAAAAAAAGTATAGTTGTCAATATTGGCTGCTTCAACTCCATGAAAAAGTGGAATGAATACCTGAAACTTGCGCTAATAAGCTACTGGTAATTTGAAGAAGACACTTTTAACATGATATTGAGAAGAGTCTAAACAAACCTAAAAGTTGGGAAGAATCCTAGCTATAGTAATTGTAATTCAGGATTTTAGATGCAATAGTGTCATTTGTTCTCAATTCTCACTTTGTACTATTTTCAATGCTGAGTGTTTTTGTATTTTTGAATTCCACACTCCCATCCACCCCCTTTTCTTTTTACACTTACATAGAGAGCTCTATGTGTATTATTAATGCACCAGTAGGAAGCTGGGTCTTTAACCACTGATATTATTACTCATCAATTCCTTTAGTTTCAGACAGATGTCTAAGTATTTAGATATATTGTAAAATTTCTTTCTTATGTTAAATATTAAATTTACTGAGGAGTGTTTGATGTTGGCAGAGAGACACAGTTTTGGAGACAGTTTTTCCTCTTTTAGAAACAATCTCTTCTTTAAGTGTGCATTGGCAGCCCAAAGTCAGATGAAGAAGCATCCTTGTCTGGCCACCTGGCATGTGTCAATCTCCATGTTTTCCCCAGCTCTACCCAACAAGCTGTCTTTGGGAATCTATTCCCTGATTCCTACAGATTAGGCATGGCTTAGAGGCTCAAATAGGGTCACAGTTTATTCTTCTGCCCTGCTTTCCAGTCTTAACCATCAGTCTCCATTTAATGAATAAAATGCTTGTAATTTTCTGTGTGGCAATTAAATTTTTGACTTTAAGATATTTAATGATTAATAGAATTATATTGTAATCTTTTAAAACAATTGCAGATAATTCTATTAATTTCTATGTGTATATCTGTCACTTATTTTTACCATATGATGTAGTCTCAAATGTTTTCCTCAATTTTGGTGTTTAACTTTTATGCATATATTTAAAATAGCCTATTCTATTCTATTTATTTATTCTATATTTTCTTAATAATTTTGAGTCTAGTGTTATTCTTTGTGTGTAATTAATATTGATATCACAGCATTATTTATTTTTGTTAATATAATAATGTCATGCACTATATTTTTAGGGTTATCATTTTTTTTTTTTTTAATTGGGGAATTGGGGGATGGGGAACAGACAAGTTGCTGTCCTTTTGTTCTTCAGTCCAGTTGTGGAGGATGTTGCTTCACTGGCCCAAGTTGGCACCATCATTGCTCTCTTCCCAGGAGAGGCAGATCAGTCGCAGGCTTCTGGATGGCTGCTCACAGCAGCTGCTGGCCGCTCACGCTGGCTGCTGGCTACACACGGTAGACCATGGCAACCCACTGCAGCAGGGGCTGCAGCCTACGCCATCACCGGCAACTCACAGCAGTCCAGCTCCAGGTTGAGCTGTTGTTCAGCATCTTAGCTGTAGAGGGCAGTGTCACTGGCCCTTATATGTGGGATCCGAACCGGGGCTCTCTGGTGTCCCAAGCCAGTTCTTAACCAACGCACCAGTCGGCTGGCCCTAGGGTTATCATTTATAAGGAGTTTATTTTCTCTCAGCTTTATTAAGATATTACTACATATAACATTGTGTAGCTGGCAGAATGGCTCAGTTGGTTAAGAGCTTGCTCAAGAGTGTGAGCTCTGAGCAACAGGATCGCCGGTTCGATTCCCAGCCCCAGCTGAGCTGTCACTGAACTGCCAACAGGTGGCAGGATGGCTCAGCTGGAAAAAAAAAAAAAAGGTTTCTTTTCGCCTGTTTCCACTTAGGATATTTTGCTCATTTATAACTTTTCCATATATTTTTAATTTGCTCTAAATTCCATGAGAAGAGCCTTTAAATTAATCAAAACCAATCTTTAATGTACATTTAAGTAATTACGAAATTAGGAAAAAATTGTTAACTCCTACATAAGTAAGGCAACTCATTTTATAGTCCTTTGTTCTTTTGTCACTATTAATATAATCTGAGATTTTAATATCTTACCTCTGTCACTAATTTTAACAATATTGAACATATTATCCTTCAATAATTTTTGACATTTTTATAGATATGGCTCCTATACTATGTAAATTATTCATTTTAAGTTGATTCTAAAATGCTTTTGATGTCTACTTTATGACATCCATTTTGAGCTCTTAATCATATTACATTTTTGTATGTCATGAATCATATTTTTTTCACAAAGATATATGTCAATATTTTTATTGACTTCTCACATGAAAGGCAATTTGAGTGGCTATAGAATTCTGGGGTTTCAATATATTTGGTATTGTAGAACGTAAGCCTATTTCCTTCTATTTATTTTTAATTTTATTTTATTACATAGCTTTTCAATGATTATTTCCTGCTTGAATTTTGGTAGGGTTTGTACTTCTTTATTATTTAATTCAAATTTTTCATTAGCTATTTCTAGCTGTGAACCTTCTTTTGTATTTCTGGTACTCAATAAAGATATTTGATGGTTACTGTCAAATCCATTTTTAAGTCTGAAAATAGTTTTTCTCTTGAAATTTTATCATTTTTACAGTCTATATCCTTTGCATACTTCATCAGAATTTTTATTATCCATATTTTTAATCATTTTTCTTTGTAGTTTCTGTAAAATATCTTCATTATTATCATATAGTTTTCTACTTTTAGATACACTCTGCATTCAGGAAAAGTCCCTCCTGCTTCTCCAAGAGTTTAAAAGAGAAATGTTGTATTTTTACTTTTCCATTCACTCTTTACTTTAGGGTTTCAGAAAAAAGATGTTAGTTGAAGAAACCATACGCTAGTCATTGATTGATTTTGTTTAATAAACTTTGTTTTAGAATAATGTTTACAGAAAAAGTGTGAAAATAGAACAGAAGATTCCTGTATAACCCACCTCCAATGTCTTCTATTATATTATTAACATCTTACCTTAATATTGAACATTTGTCACAATTAACGAACAAGTCAATTGTTATAAACTAAAGCCTACATTTTACAGATTCAATTTTTACCTAATGTCCTTTTTCTATTTCAGTTATGAACCAAGGTTAACCTTATTTTATATAAGATGGTCTGCATTTCAGAGTTCTTGTGAGGTTGATATGAGATCATGAATGTAACTGCACGGCCCTAATGACGGGTACATTGAATAAGTGCTGGATCCTTTATTGTCCTGACTTGTGGTCAACAAAATGGGGCACATACATTCTAAGAACAAAAAAACTAATATAGAGGAAAAGGCTTTATTATCATATTTTTGCCACATGTTTTAAAAATTTATTTATGTATAGTTTATAATTATTATACATAATACTCGTACATGAGTATATCAATAGATATACTTAACTTACAACTAACTACATAAATAAAAAGTTCTTGTGCAAACCCTTATGCTGATAGAGACGCATAATAAAAAGAAATGGGGGCCCGGATTCCTTAGAAAAAAAGATACCTGATATCTAAGACAAAAGAATTTGGTTTGTATAAATGTTCAAATAATAATTAAGTATATGGCTTTGGACAAGTATTTAATTGTCTAAGTTTTAGTTTTCAGATTAGTGAGTGGGATGCTACAAAGGAAAAGAGGTAATTAAAAGAAACAATACCTGACAATTTCATAACTTCTTTAATTTTTGTTAATTTAATAAATTGGTAGATAATAATGAAATCAAGTGTTAGAGCCATGATATGAGCCTCCTGAGTTGCACCTGACATAGCTAACTAGTCTGAAATGAAATCTCAGCTATTTAGATCAACAAAGATATCCAAGGTCATATACAAAATTATTCATTTATGATAACAGTAGCCAATTCAAACATAACTGCCTGATATAATGATATTAAAGTAATCAATATATTGCAAAAAAAAAATTAACACCTGGAAGGGGACTTCTGGTGTTACAAAAGATGTAAATTGGAGGTCTTCTATTTTATTCCATTGCATATTGAATATCATAATTTGTCCTTGAAATTCATCAAATTATGTATTTCTTTTTTTATGTTTTATGAAATTACTATAAGGTTCCTAAAATACTCTGATTTTTAAGACTTGGTCATTTGATAATTATAAGAAGTCTGTAATTTGCCTATTATGTTTCCAAACATTCTCTTGATCCTACCACACTTCAGAGCCCCTAAAAGTTGAGCTCAAATTACAAAAAAAAACATTATTAAACTGAATTTGAAATTATTCAACTAGTGGTATGAATATTGATATTCATTGACATTGGTATGAATTTCCATATTTTTCATTATAATCACACATATAGGAGTATCATTCTATAGTATCAATACTAAAAAATCGATCTTATTTATTAATTAAAATTTAATGTAATTTGTGTAATTCATGGGCATCAAGTAAGTACATTAACGAACTCTGTAAACATGTAAAAACAGCATCATGCCCACTTATGATGATTAATGAACTCATAAATATTGATTTACTCTCCAAGCTGCTATGCATTCTGTGATATTATGCATTAAAGTAGCATTTTTTTAGGAACGACTGCTTTATTCCATGGAATGTTTAGTTTGGTGTATTAATATGGAAAATTTAGCAAGCTTTTCAGACAATGAGACATCCACTTCTGACCAAGATGAATAGTGGGAACAATTTACCCTCTTGCCTGAAACAACTAAAACAGGAGAAAAGAAAACCAAAAAATAAAAAAGAAAGAAAAATATAAGGAAGGATAGTTTTCAAGATATTGGAAATAGGTAACTTAATACAATAATCTCTAAGATATAGGAAACAAAAGAATTTAGATGTACAATCGCTGCAGGCTATTGACTAAGGAAACTTTCAAGGCTGTAACACAAAGAAGAGAGACTCAGGCTAATCTCAGTGGTCTCCCTGAGTTGAGGAGATGTAGTCGGGAGTGTGGAGAGGACAAGGCAGTTTGAATTCACAAGGGAGGATACATGAGGGGACTGAGTTTTCTAGCCAAAAAGAAAAATGAAAAAGTATGAGAGACTTTTGCTTGTCAATTTTTTCACTTTTAGAAATATGATAAAAAGAGCTACCGGAAAACGTCTAATATGGCAAGTCAGAATGCTGTGTCCTTTCAGGGTACAGAAATGCACAGGAACTGGCCTCTGCTTTCCAGTTTTTAATCCAGTAGAACAACTGAGACGTGATCCACCCATAGCTATGGTGCAGGTCATTACATATTGTGTGTGTGTGTGTGTGTTCTTCCTTCTTCCTCCTCGTCTCCCTTCCTCCTTCCCTCACTTCATTCTTCCTCCTTTCTTTCCTCTCTCTCTTTTGGAGAGATGCGCAATCAATGGAGGGGAAATTCAAAGAAGGAAAATCTCACTATTCAATGTGATAATCAGAGGGTATTATTTAAGCAAAAAAATAGCAGCAAAAGTGGAGAGAAATAAGGGTTGTTGTGAACAAAGTATTGCAGACAGAAGAAGGAACACGCTCTGGTACAGTGAACAGCACAGTTTGACTGGAACAGATGTCTCAGGAAGATAATTGCCATCAGAAGAATTGAAAAAGAACCATCATGTTTTTCAGAGTCTTAAGACATAAGGTTAGAGTTCCTTCCTGAATATCTTACGTATTCATCCACCTAACTTCTGGAAATCACTGTGGGATGTTTCACTTCAAATTCATCACATTCAAAAGACAAAGGGAAACTGAGGAAAGTTTTTTGAAAAGGGTATTACCCAGTGATTGTGTCAATATGAGGGAAATGAGAAAGGTGGTAGCTTTACTGCTAGAAAGTAGTAAATTCGAAATTGAGAAGTCCTATGTACTCCTTTTTACCTAAAATAAGGAAATGTGAGGTCTGCATTGGAAAGGAGATTACATGCTAGGAAGTTTGGGAAACAGCCAATGAATGACATGGTGAATGAACTCAGAAAAAGTCTGAGAAAAAGTTCTCTAAAGGCGGCAGGGATGAGAGAGGTGTGTGGCCAGAGATTCTACAGGTTAACAGGAATGTAAGGAGTTGTGTTTCACAGGTGGGAGAGAAGGATGCTGGGATGAGATGGCATAGTGCAGTGTGGTGGTTGTCAGAGGGTGAAGAGGGGTTCACCGAGGGGATGAGTGGATGGGAAATATATGTAAACATCCAAGTACAGTAAATTGCAGCATAAGACCCTTTATGTGCTATTTTGATTAGGGGAATATTAAAACACTTTAATAGTTAGCTATAGAAAGGAAAAGTTGTACAGTTATTATATTGCATTATTTACAACTTTTGTGTAGCACAAAAGTGATCTTTAAAGTGATACTTATGGAAAAACTTATGTTTAAGAAAATAAGGAAAGAAATATGAGTAAAGCAAACTAAAAATCAGCAAAAGCTGGGTTACTTCTAGTAATTGTAGATTTTGAAATTCAATATTTGTTTGCTCAAGGTGAAGCTTATAGTAATTTTTCATTCAATTTTTTTAAAGTAAAGACACATTTCAAAAGCTCTGCACTCCTTCAAATCATATTCATTATCTTAATTTCACATGGACATGTCACATAGCAGTAGTGAGATAATTAAATACATTTGCATTTTACTAACAACTCCATATGTAACTGTGTATATAATATAGTACATATAAGTAAAAGAATGATCCTATGAATAGTTTGAAAGAAACCCATTTTGACATCTGCATGACTTGTTCCTTTGCTCATTAATTAATTTCCTGTGAGTTATTGTTAGACATACGGTAACTCCTTTGCCCTTCAGAATTAAAGACAGAATGTTTCCATCATGCTGGAGTGCCTCTTAGATACAACAAAATCTTTAAAAGGTAGATGAAGCCATAATCAGTAGTGAACTTCATGATCTGCTGTATTACTGCGGTTCTAGCAAAGATGTTGGCATTCCTTTTACATTGCCTCATGGCTTTAATATTTTGTGTCCATTGATTCCCTGCACCCACTCCGGTGCTGTTTGTTAAGACATTCTTAATTTCACCCTTTTAGATTCATATTTTCAATTTATCTAACATTACTACCACCATCAAGTTAGGCCTTGTTCCATAACTTAGAGTCGACTATAATTCTGCAAGATGACAATTATATAACATTCGTTCTCCTGTGTCTTCCATGAAACAATACTTTGTTTTCTTTTACCTCTTTCACAGTTTCCTCTTCCTGTAAGTATCTATCAAGTGTTGATGTTTGCTTTCTGATCTCAGGCTTGTTCTCCTGCCATAGTTTTCCTAGTTGACCATTTCATTCCCATACTTCCAGTCCCACCTCTGTTCCTATGGTCCTGAGTTTTACAGACCGTTGCAGCTCTCTCCTTAGGGACAAAACACATTGCAAACCACAGTTCTTACTAAGCACCTTCCTTAGGCTCCATTAAGCCTTTCTAATTCATCATGCCCATCACTGAACCAAGTGTCTTCATTCACAACTTCTTCTCTAACCATTCCTTCTCCTTCCTATCCGCTTACCCCCACAGATATCCAATACAGGGGCTACAATAATACATAAACTAAACATTCCTCACACCTCTTAAGGGTAACAGTCAAACAGAATAAAATGATAATCTTTAACAGATCAATCTGGTGGTCAGATGATGAAGGAAACTGACATAAAATAAAGGTGAAAAGACAAGCTACTATAATAATAATGTGACAATATTCTCTATCAATTTAGCAGTAGCTTGTGGTTACTGACAACACTTTGTTAAAATGTCCTCATAATCAAATCTCCTCTCCACCAGAACACTGGTAGTGCTTCCTTTTTATTAGATTTCCTTCTAACATGCTCTGCCAAATTATGAAGGACCCGTAGTTAGTCCAAAAGACTCTATAAACTTAAAATAATAATAAATTAAAAGTACAAAGTTAGGGTAAGCAGAAAAATCTATTTAATTGTGAAAATTTTATATCAACTCTACATTAGTACTAATTAAATGAGAAATCCTTGGTTGTTTTTGTGTCTGACTGAGACGCTTGCCAGTTGAGGCTTTTGCAGAGCAAAGATAGGCAGCACTGTACTGCCACATTTATTTTTACTTTTATTTTGTAATTGGGACAAATTTTTGAAACAGTAAACTTTGAAAGTATCTTGTTAATTCTACCAAACCATTAGCCCCCAGGCTTTACAGATGAGGTAAAAATGGCTTTATAGCTTTAAGAGTTGGTCAGGCCAAATTCTTCTTTTGTTAAGGGACACTTAGGTTGATTAGAATCTGTGGACTGTGCTGAGTTGAGAGTGGTTTAACAGCAAAACCCTTTGGAACAAACTGGTTGCCTAACACTGAGTCTCTCTCTCTCTCTCTCTCTCTCTCTCTCTCTCTCTCTCTCTCTCTCTCTCTCTCTCTCTCTCTCTCTCTCTCTCTCTCTCCCCCTGTTTTTTGTGTTTTTTTTTTTCTTTCTTTCTCATCCTTTGCCAGGATAATGAAGCCAAACACTAAATGAAAACACATTCATTATTCTTTAAATGTGCTTTAAATTAAGTCTTTTAGCTTAGGTTTGCAATCAGTTCACTTCTAAGGATTTCATTGTTAATGTGCTTTCAAAGCAAGTGATATTGTCCCTAATAGAGTAAATTTGCTATCAATTTGATACCCAGAGAAACTTGATTTAATAATGTAAATCCTGAGGCATTTCAGTGATGACTACCACCAGAGCCTCCGTCATTGGTTATTTTAGGGTATGTCCTGAGAAAAGCTAAGATTAAAGAAATTTAGTTTTTGTTTTAACTTTAATTTTCTGATCAGGTAAGATTTGCAGTAAGTCCTCACCTAACACTGTAGATAGGCTCTGTGACTTTAAGCGGAATGATGTACAACAAAACCAATTTTGCCATAATCTAACTGATGTAAACAAGAATAAGTTCCTAAGGCATCTTATCAAGGTTATAACTAAACGACGAGTGAAACAACTTTATTCGAGGATCTGCCGTACTGAGCAGGAAGGCTCATAAAACAGCTTGATACGCTGTCCCAATGTGAGACGTAATAAAAAGGTTCAATAAGAATTCAGTGTCAGTTCTCTCCAATGTAGTCTGCTCTCTCTGCAGATATAACCATTCTGAAGCTGTTGTATATTTTTCCCTTCCTTCTCCATCTATGTGTGTATCCATGAACAATACACAGTATGTTATATATTTCCAAGTTACAGAGATATCATAACGAACATACATTTCTTCAACAGTGTTATTTAGATTTATTCATATGGACATATAGATCTAGTGTTTTATTTTTTTATCAAAAATTTAATTTTATATTTTATAAATATACCATCATTTCTTATTCTGGTTTTCTATTTGTGAAAAATTAGGTTGTTTCCAGTTCTGTGCAAACACTGCTAACATAAACAACCTTGTACATGTCTCTTTCTGCACATATGTAATATTTCCTGGAAAATGTGTACTCAGAAGTGGAATCACCGTGTGCATGTGTACCTTCACCTTTTTTTTGCTCTTTGTTTCAGCAGTTAATATTTTTCAAGTCTCTAGATTCAGAGATTTCTTAATGCTTGGATTCTTGGTTACCCTAAATGTGGGTTTTTTTTTGTTGTTGTTCTTTTGTTTGATTTTAACAAAGGTCTATTTTGTTTTTATTACTATTCCTGTTCAGTTTCTTGTTTTGTTTTGTTTGCTAGAAGATATCTGATGTGGTTTTCCATCCTTTTGGTTTCAATATTTCTGTCATTATGTTTGAATCTGACATTCACGAAAAGCATAAGAATGGATTTTTATTTTATTCATTTATTTTTTTTTAGCTGAGCCAACCTGTCACCTGTTGGTAGCTCAGCGGCAGCTCAGTTCAGGCTGGGAATCAAACCAGCGACCCTGTTGCTCAGAGCTCACATTCTTGAGTGAGCTCTTAACCAACTGAGCCACTTAGCCAGCTCCTAAAGGTGGTTTTTTAAATACCCAACTTGAGAGTTCTTGTCTTTTAAGGGGTGTACATAACTCACCTTTGTCATGATTACTGATATATTGGGTCTTTGGAAAAGTCATGATGTATTTTGTCTATGTTTTTCAAAGGTCATTTATTTATATAAAGAACAAAGATCAATCAATGATATATTGCCTTTTTATTCTATAAACTTTTGCCATCTTTCAGTGCACTTCATAATTCCTCATTCATAGAAGGACCTGTCTTTATTTGCGAAAAACTGAACAAGGTGCTGATTTACAGCCTCATCTGAATTGAACGTTATACCATGCAAGGAGTTTTGAAGAGAGAAAAACAAGTGGAAGTCTGACAGCACAAGATCAGGCGAGTATAGTGGATGTGGCAACACATCCCATCCAAGCTCCAGTAATTTTTGACTGGTGATCAAATTTATGTGTGGTCACATGTTGTCACAATGCAACACAACTCCTTTACAATTAACAAGCTCTGGACATTTCTGGATGATGGATTCATTCAAACTGTCCAACTGCCGAGAGTACACATTTGAATTGATTGTTTGGTTCCTTGGTAGGAGCTCAAAAAACACACCTTTAAAATCCCACCACACTGAGAGCATAACCTTCCGCTGATGCATGTCTGCTTTTGATGTCGTTTGAGCCGAATCATCACGTTGGGACCAACACCGTTTGCACACCACATTGTTGTAAACAATCCACTTCTCATCACCAGTTATCAGTCGCTTCAAAAAAGGATTGTTTTTCTCACGTTTAATGAGCATATTACAGATGTTTATACGCACCGTCAAATGAACTTCTTTGAGTTCATGAGGAAGCCAAATATCGAGTTTGCTTACATATCCCAGCTCGTTCAGGTGGTCATGAACACTTGAATGATGGATGTTCAATGTTTCTGAAGTCTCTTGTGTTCTGTAACATGGGTTTGACTCAATCAATGCCTTTATTTTGTCGTCATCAATGTTGGTGGGCCTCCCTGACGGAGGAGCATGGTTGAGATAAAAATCACCAGCACGAAATTTCGTGAACCATCATTGGCACTGACGTTCTTGTAGCGCATCATGACCATAAACTTTATGCAACTTTTCACAAGCTTGATGCGTGTTCTTCCCTTAATGGAAGTAAAACAGTAAAATATTGCAAAAATGCGCAGTTCGGTATTCCATCTTCAACTTGTAAAACCTCCAAAACTCAACCAAGTCACTCAATTTATTTTTAGAATGAATCTAGAACTGTCAGTTGTCAAATGACATAGCAATAACATAGATGCAAATGACTCTAGTACTTCCAAGAATGAACTAGTGCCATCTGTTGCAAACATGCGACATGACTTTTCTGAAGACCCAATATTTAGAATTAATTCTATTTTATTTTCTCTCTTCTGTTTATGATGAGTTTTCTTTGTTACTTTTTAGCCTTTACTTTCAATGATTGAATTTATCAATTTTTATTTATGTCCTTTTTTCCTTTCTACTAATTAGGAGGTGATATAATCTATTTTCATTCTATAGTGAGCATAATTTTCTAAACTACATAACTGAATTAAATCTAAAGTTTACCAATATTTCTACCCTTCTTCAAAGAACACATGGATGGATCTTAGCACATTTTAGCTTTGACTACACCCCTGGCATGTTGTATGATATTCTTATCTGGTATTTTAGATCCATGTTTTCAACGTTCTCCAACACTTATAAATTTCATTCATCCACAGTTTTCATAATTGCGTTACTGTTACTTCTTGTGTATTATTCTGTGGTTTGGGGTTTAATTTCTTCTTTGCAGAATTTTACATTTAGTTGTTATGTAACTGAGTTTATTTGAGTGGAAAACACATAGTCTTTCTTTTCCTTTTTTACCTAAAAATACAATTTGTCCTCTGTTTTTATGAAAACTTGTAGAATATTGTATTCTACACTGAAGCACATTAAAGGTTAAGTACTCCACTGGCATCTAGTTTTTTGGGGGAGAATCCTCTCAATGCCATTGTTGTTTCTTTGGAGATTATCTGTGTTTTTGTTGTGGTTGCTCTTCAGATTTTCTTCTTCGCTATACCCTTTTGTAGTTTCACTACAATGTTTTTAGTTCTTTATATTCATTTATTTTAGTTGAACTCATGGTTTTCTAATATTTATGACTGTCACTACTTTTGGGAAATTCTCAGTAATTGTCTCATTAAATAATTTTATTCCTATTTCTTTCTTTTCCTCCTAGATGGACCAAATATTTAATCTATGTAGTAATTTCTCATTTTAGTTTCCATATCTTAATTGAGCTTTCATATTTTTTATCTTTCTTTCTTTGTGCTGATTTATGGGTAATTTTCTCAGCTTTATTTTTTACCCATTGAGTGTTTAATTACAATGCTATTTTTCATTTCCACAAGTTCATTTTGATTCTCTCCTAAGCTTGCTTGTTTATTTTTCCCTTAAAAATTCCTTTATTATTTCAAATCTTTCATTCATCTCTTCAGTCACTTTAAATATATGTATTTTGTAATCTTTTTCAGAATTACTCTTACATGAAATTACTGGAAATCTAAACCTACTTGTTATTATGCATGCTATCTTTTACTCTTTTGGATGTTTTTCTTGTGTGACTTTAACATTTTTCTTATTTTTTTATTAGTTTCAGGTGTACAAAACAAATGTAATAGTTAGCCATTTACAACCCTCACAAAGTGATAAGCATTTTTCTTTTGAGCTTATTTTCAGTTGTTAGGTTTTTTCTAAGTTATAGAGTGAATTTGCTTTTTTTTTCTTTTATTCTTGTGAATATTCAAAGTCTAGGACATGATTAAAAAATATAAATGATCATTTTACGATTTTAGTTTCCATGCCCTATGTAAATTTGGAACCTATTCCCATGTCTGCCATAACCTTAGTTTTTTTGTTGTTGTTTTTTAATTTCCTTTCCCCACCCAGAGTCTGGGACAGAGACAAATTTGCAGAGATAATGAAAGGAATTTTTGTTGTTGTTATTTCTGGGATGAGATATCTCTCCTGGATCTCAGCTTTAAGTTTCTCTACCATGCTCAAATCAAAGTCTACATTACCTCTTCACAGTTGGGAATCCCAGATTCTTAAAGATTCCTAAAGCCTGTATTCAGGTCTAAAATAATCTTTATAAACCACTGTGATCATTTCACAACATAGTTTTAAACCTGTGTTTAAATAGTTTTGGGGCCGGCTGAGTGGCTCAGTTGGTTAAGAGCTCGCTCAAGAGCTTGAGCTCTCAGCGACAGTGGTTCGAGTCCAGCCCGAGCTGAGCAGCCACTGAGCTGCCAACAGGTAGCAGGATGGCTCAGCTAAAAAAAGAAAAAAAAAAACATAAATAGTTTTAATAAGCTTCCTGTTACTCCTCAGATAAAGCTAAATATTTTCAAATTTATGTGTATTTTCAAGATCTTGCTACTACTTTTGCCTTCTTCCTGATGATATATTATTTTTATTTTCAACATCACACTCCATGCCAGCTATGTTTGATATCTTTTAGTTTCTTGAATATACCATGTTCCCTCTTGCTTCTGGGACTTTAAAGAACAGTGTCTACTTCATTGATCATTCCTTTCCCCTTCCTTTCCTAAGATAACTCTAACTCCTTCTTTATTTCTAGCATTCTTTCTTTTTAAATTTTTTCTTTCTTTCTTTCTTTTTTTTTTAGATTCTCCCTAATTACGACAGTTCCTCTAGCATGGAGTTTTCATAACACACATGCATCTTTATCTTAAACTTTACCATCTATCATTGCAGAACCCTATTTAACCATTTGCTAAACTATATACTCCACAAGGGCAGGAAAAACATAATATCATGTTTACTACCATATACCCAGTGCCTAGAAAACTTTCTATATATAGTAAATATTCAATTAGTATTTGTTTTATGAAATAAATAAAATACACACATAGAGAAAATGAATGAATAATGGCTTTAATTTTTTGGTTTTGATTTTTGGTTGTCACATCATAAATACTGTTGAATCTAATTAAGCTTGCAACTAACTAAAACCTTAATCTAATTTTATATGCACAATTGCTTGACTTATCCTATCTATGAAACACTTAAAAAATTCACATAGATTGACATTGTTAGTTTCTGGATATGTAGGAATATATTATCTATTGCTTTCTGGCATTCATTATTTTCTGAGAGATTTGACTAAAATTATTAGAAATGGTTAGAATGTTTGATGTCATATACAGTCTCAATGATCCTTTAAACCATACGATCAAACTTGTGCTTTGAACTAATTCTATGCCCAAATACCCCCAGTGTATTTTATTTTGATCATAGCAACGGAGAAGCTAAAACCATGTTAATATTTCGTTGTACAAAGTTTAATCTTTGATGATAATCTATGAATATGGGCAAGAGAAGTGGGTCCCCGTACTGTGAAAAACCAAAGTAAATTCTTCCTGAAGAGAGTTAAAGCTATTCTAGGTGGAAGATGTGAGGAGGCAGATATTGCACACATGATCCCCAGCTGGTACAGGCACATCACTGCAGGAAACAATTCTGAACTGAAATAGGAGGAGCAGTCTTCACGTTGCCTTACCAGTGGGGATCTCTAGATGAGCTGTCAAGAGCACTTGACCTGAGGTTCTAGGAGGAAAGAAAGCAAATAAACATCAATGTCCATCTGCTTACATTTATTAGAGTGAGGTAATAGTGCTCATTCTTTCTTTGTTTTTAAGATTTTATTGGGGAATTGGGGGAGGGGAACAGTGCTGGGGAATTGGGGAAGGGGAACAGACAAGTTGCTGTCCTTTGGTTCTTCAGTCTAGTTGTGGAGGACATCGCTTCACTGGCCCAAGTTGGTATAATCATTGTGCTCTTCCCGGGTGAGGCAGATCAGTCGCCAGCCTCAGGATGGCAGCTCACACCAGCTGCCGGCTACTCACACTGGCTGCCAGCCACACACGGTAGCTCCTGGCAGCCCACTGCAGCAGGGGCTGCAGCCCACACCATCCAGTGAATCAGGGCAGCCCAGCTCCAGGTTGAGCTGTTGTTCACCATCTTAGCTGTAGAGGGCAGTGTCACTGGCCCTCATGTGGGATCCGAACCGGGGCCCTGCTGCTCCGAGCTGGCGTCCCAAGCCAGTTCTTAACCATCGCGCCACTTGGCTGGCCTTAGTGCTCATTCTTTTACTCAATCATTCTACAATATAAAATGAGATATATAAATTTATACTATAAAGGGAAAATACTTAAAATATGTATTTTTGATCTACATTCTCAATACAGACTAGGAATCTTTCATACAAACAGAGGAGATATTCTTCTTTATTTTTCCAGAATGTTCTTGTTTATGTCCATATTGAAAGAAGTCATACCCCAGTGAATTCATTCTACATATGTACTATATACGTACCTTCGATTTTTTACTGTAAAAACAAACAAACAAACAAAACCTGTGGTTGAATCTTGTCCTAAAATAATTGGGAATTCAAACAGCAGCAAGTTTGTTAATTGTTTATTCCCCAGACCTGTTAAGAGTAAATATGTTTGTAACTAAGCTATAACCTTGTGTTATAAAACAAGAGATAGCAATCGATTGCACTTTAATAGTGTTCGTTTATTCTCATGTGTTACTAGCAAGCTGTATTTAAAATATTTCTTTTTAATAGACTGATGTCCAATGCTTGAATTTTTACAAAATTTTGAATAGTTTTAAGCAGAAAGCTAAACCTCTGAATATAAGGACATGTCCAATTAGAAAACTGATATACTCTTCAGATTCTTCGAAAACATTTCTTAGGATGATAAAGGTGATTTGTTCTGTGGAAATTCTCTGATCACAAAGTCCAGGCCAATGTATTATGAGAAGTGTGTTAATTTATTTTTACATAGAAAAGTATACATTTTATGTTGTGTTCTTCATTTATTCTATAGAGACCATCAGTATACATTTGAAGTGCTTTTTGTATTCTATGAATCCGTTTTCTAAACAATGTCTCTGTGAAAACTGCTTTTAATTTAGTAAACAAATACAATTACATTGTAAGCTGCAAAATGAAAGAAAGGAGCAGTAATATAATAGCAAATCAATACTAGATTAATTTGAGGAATGGAACTTATGTAGCATTGCCAGGTCATCACTAGAATTTGGATTTGGGGTGTGTGTGTGTGTGTGTGTGTGTGTGTGTGTGTGTGTGTGTGTGTGTATGTGATTGCCAAGGCTGCTAAAATGAAAGCAAATTGGTATTTTCTTTTTTTTTTTTTAATCTAATTTCCACTGTAATTAATTTTAGTTAATAAAGATACCAAGGCTTGGAGGAGAATGATTTGGAATATTTCTGGAATTGATGATAGTGAATGTTTTAGATATAAATGTTTTGCTTTAGAGAAACCTCTCAGTAATTTCATTACCACCTGAGCAATTTCAAGGAACTCACAATGGTAACCGATTGTATGATTATGGCTACAGTAGTATTTTTAAGAGTGATATCAAAAGTCGTTAGAAGAAGACCTAGCCATTTTATAGGTAATTTCCCTAAAATCCTGAGTTTAGACACAAAAGACTTATAGTTGACTGGGGTGGAGACAATGGTTTCATTTTCATGAGTGTGTCATAGTGTTTACAAGCACATGCTCTGGAATTGGGTTTCTTGGGTTCCTATCTTAGCTCAACTACATACTAGCTTTGTATCCTTGTGCCATTACCTACTTTTGTTGCCTTTCATTTCTTTTGTAAAATGAGAATATTGAGTGTCAACCTCATTGGTTACTGAAAAATATCATTTATAATTATGCATACAGCCACTGTCTGGCAAAAAAAATAAATGTTCACTCTAAAATAGATATTATTAGTTTTTGTTATTATTTAACTGAGCTATTATGATGACAGGCTTTTCTCAGAAATCATAACTTCCCAGACTACATTTTTCTTGAACTTTATATAACAACAATTTGCAGTGGTTAAAATACTTGAAATTCATGAATGTGAAATAACACAATAATATTTTTATTTTTATATAAATGCTACTTATCAGACATTTTCCATTTTGGAACCATACAATTTTTTGTCTATCAGGATTATTTTATTTATCATTATAAATTTATTTTTATTTATCTGTAATAAGGTCAGACTGAAATGGTGAGTTTCTAGGCCTTAAAAGCATCCTAGATTACTTCTTATTTTTTTAATTAAAGATTATTGGGGTGACAATTGTTAGTAAAGTTACATAGATTTCAGGTGTACAATTTTGTAATACATCATCTATATATCAGATTACTTCTTTAATAGTATTTGGGCACTCTTTTTGTTATAGTCCAACTTTGTTTTTTTATATTTTTTATTTTTTTTAGCTGAGCCATCCTGCCACCTGTTGACAGCTTAGCAGCTGCTCAGCTCAGGCCGGGACTCAAACCGCTGTTGCCTAGAGCTCAAACTCTTGAGCAAGCTCTTAACAAACTGAGCAACTCGGCCGGCCTTAGTCCAACTTTATAGAAAAGTCCAACAAGTAGTTTTCTTCATTGGATTTAAAGGTAACATTTGCAAAGTAAATAAAAGAGTAAATAAAATTCTCTCTGATTCTTTATTGAGGAGCCTGAAATTCTGTATTGATTTTGCCACAAGTGAGTTTCCTAGATTGCAATGATGAATTGATTTGGGGGCTGTCCATGTTGCAACATCTTTGCATGTATCCAACTCTACTGACAGCAGTGCTGCTCTAGAGAACCTGAGAACTACGGTCTCTGACTTGGGGATTTTTATCCTCTGTCATCTCAAATGTCATTTTAGAAGTATTCATCGTAATTCTCTGTCACTGAACAAATAACGGACCTCTGTGATAGTCACTCAAATTCACACAGTTTCACTGCTTGTTTGACAGATCCTGCTGTTGGCTACTTGAGATTATGGGGAGGTAGAGACATGTCTAATATAGAGTGGGGAAGGCACGAGGTTGCAACTGAAACGGCACTGTGCATGCCTACTGAGGCTGCCAGTTAAGTGAAGGGATGACATCAGAACAAGAGAGCTCTTAGGACTGTGATAATATTTTTAGAAACAACAAGCAAAAGATAGCCCACTTTCCTCTAGCGGTTTTCAACTGTTGGAAAAGACTTTCACAGGGTAGCAACTGGAGGTTTCATCCTTTGGTTCTTTAGAATCACATGTCCAATGAGACAATATTCCTGTGAAACAATGAGAGGCTTTTCTTGTCTGCTATACCTCTGGTCTTGAACGGGAGGGAAACAATCAAGACTTCACATCATTACAAATTGTCTTCCATTAAGCAGTACTTGGATGTTCTTTATTGTTTAAACAGTGTTGCAAATGTTAAGTGGCTTATATTATTTGACTTGTATAGCTTAAGCCATTTGTATCAGGACTTTCTTCAACTGGGAACTGTAACCACCCTGGGTATTCAAGGATACATTTTAAGACTTATCAGGCAAGAGATATTTGCCACATCTCCTGGCAAATGTAAACAGGGTTGGGGTGCAGTAGAGGCTCCCCAAAATCATTAGATGTCTTTCATGGACAATATACCTATTTTCTCCTCCTCTTATAATGCAACAAAGCTTTTTCCCATCCGATTTCTATAACCGGCACTCCTAGTCTGTCTCATTACATTCATATTCACGTAACGGTAAATCTCCTAATTAATGTTTGAGATAAATGTATTGCCCAGGGGAAGAAGGTTATGAGGATATAAATTAATGTGGTTTTTCCTAACTTCATACAATATTTTGTGTCATCCTTGGAAAGTTGACATAAGGACAGCTTTCAGCTGCTGTAACCATTGGCTTCTCTGATCCCCTTCTCTTTGGGTAGGATGACTTTTACTTTGGAACATGAATCTGTTCCATCAACGTTAACCACTCTCCAATCTTTCTCCTTTCAGTTTACAAATGATTAATTCCTTAATATAATCTCAACATATCACCAGAGACTTACCTAAGAATTGACAGAGCCAGAGCTATTCCTATAATCTAGACTTTGGTGTGTGTGTGTGTGTGTGTGTGTGTGTGTGTGTGTGTGTGTGTGTGTGTTGTTTGTTTGGGGGGTTTGCTTTTAACTAATCCGTTTTCCTTCCTTTAACAAAAAGACATTTATGTACATTTGGTAGGTCATAACAATTCTAAATTAATATCCTAAAAAAATGCATATTTCTACCTCTAGAATTTAGTCAACCTTCTCATGCTGGTAGTGAGTGGTTGACAAGAAAATATTACTGAAAACTGAAGATATTCTCTCAGATTAAATTGTGTCAAAACTGGGCCGGCCGAGTGGCGCGATGGTTAAGAACTCGCTTGGGATGCCAGAGGGCCCCGGTTCGGATCCCACATATGAGGGCCAGTGACACTGCCCTCCACAGCTAAGATGCTGGACAACAGCTCAACCTGGAGCTGGGCTGCCATTAGTCGCCGGCGACGGCTGTAGGCTGCACTCCCTGTGGCAGTGGGTTGCCATGGGCTACCGTATGTAGCCAGCAGCCGCAGTGAGCGGCCAGCAGCCGCAGTGAGCGGCCGTCCAGAAGCCGGCGACTGATCTGCCTCGCCAGAGAAGAGCGCAATGATGGTGCCAACTTGGGCCAGTGAAGCAACATCCTCCACAACTAGATTGAAGAACAAAACGACAGCAACTTGTCTGTTCCCCTTCCCCCAATTCCCCAGCACTGTTCCCATCCCCCAATTCCCCAATAAAAATCTTTAAAAAAAAAAAAAATTGTGTCAAAACTAAAGTACCTCCTTCATTCAGTGAACCCATCCAGCCTAAATGGCTAGTGATTTGTCAATAAGGAAGCTAAGATCTGGCCTTGGGTCATCTTGCAACAAAGACACACACTTTGGCAAGAAATTAATAAATGGTATGCTTACAGAAAGAATCTAGACTTCCTAGTCATGACCTCATAAATAGTCTGCCACTTAGTTTATAAAGCACATTCAACTTTCATACAGAAAACTATCTGTTCCTGTGAAAAGAAGAGTTTGAGGCTTGAGAAAAATAGAGCCTACCTACATTCTACATCCTCAGCATTCTTTTGAGAATTCAGGAGGCTAGCCAATGCACAGTGTTTAAATCCACTGATCCTTGCAGACAATTCATTGAATGATCCTTGTCTTTAAATTTTACTGCTTTTAAACTATCTTCAATTTCCCATTTTACTATGACATACAGTTATTTGTGCATTACTATACTGGAAGCACCTCAAGGGCAGGTTTTTAAAATTAGTATTACAATTCATCCTTATCTTCTAGCACACTTTATTTTTCAACTTATATTTTGAGTTGCAATAGATTGAAGCTAGAAATTATGTTAAAAGAACAAGATTTCATAATGAATTGCTCAAGTGGGAAAAAGATAACCTACCTTTCTTAAATATTTTCTGTTTCTGTAGCTTGCATTAAATAAAGGCATACCAGGCTTATCTGGGTTATTTTCCTCTCTTTATTGCAATATGTGTTACCAAAGTAAATCGACTAACAGCTAAGGTAGATACTATTAGTAGCACACTCAAAACTCTGGGGAAGTTCAAGCTTATTCTGTCCTCAGGGAAAGGGAATCTGATTATAGTCAAGTATGTGATTTCTATTCTAGGCACGAGCATTTATACCGCTCTGCGAGGGGAGACTGTTAGATGAGAAATAGGAGCATAAATGGAACAGGTCTGGAGAGATGTCTCTTGGACCACTGCCATATGGCCTTTGATTGACTCACCTCCATGCAGCCCGTGTTGCCGTCAGGCTTAGGGAAACCTTCTGTGGAGGATTGAAGACCACTGCCCATAAAGGGCAAAAATGAACCAGGATGAATCAGGGAACAGCCACTTAAACCTGAATCTAAACAAGACAGGAGAGGCTCTAAGGTAGCATCAGAGATTAAAACTTGACATAATAACATAAAATACACTAGCCCATGATATCCTGCTTTCTTACACTGACCGCAATCCATGAGGTTAAAGAAAAGGGATTCCTGGTCTTACCCTTTTTACTGAGTCAGAGTTCTAACAAATATTTCCCACAACTTACCTGGCTTCTTTCAGAAATAAGTAACTGCTAAGCAGTACCGGTTACCTCAGGACAGAGGTAAGATGATAAACTATGCAAGGAAATGTGTTTCTAGTTTTATATATGTTGTTGCTTTTTTTCTAACATATTTTAAATTACTCTCTTCCTTTACTCTATGTTCATGTTCTCTTCTCAAACTTTGGGCCCCTTCTTAAAAAATTGTCCTATATTGAGTTAATCTGAGGTTAAGAGGTTGTGCTTCAAAAGGATTACTGCCAGCTACACAGTGCTCAAAGGTTTTTCAGACTTTGGGGGTGCTTAAAATTAAACACATAAGTCTATACTTATTGCCTTAACATGTAAACTTTATGATGCACACACACACACACACACACAAATACACATTATATATCAATTTTTAAAAAAAGTATATATAGCGCCAATTTTGAAATTTCCCATTAAGTTACTTTTGGTGCTTTACAAAAATGCTAAAATAAATCCAATATACCTAGAATCCTAAATGTGTAAGCAGCTAAGCCAGTCTTTATAGTTAGAGCTGACTTTAGTAAATCTTACTTTACCAAGTATTAGCACCTGTACTACTACCTGTCAAGTGGTTCATTGAGACAAACCTGGAAGTAACCAACTGCCTAATTAAGGTAGGGTTGGGGAGATGGAATGAGTAGAGTCAACTCAAATTAGATAATGACTCTCAATCTTAGCCAAGATTGAGAATTGGGAATCATTTAAAAAATAGGTCCCACCCCTAGAGATTCTGATATAATCAAAATGGGGTATGGTCTGAGGTTAGGACTTAAAGTCTCCCCAGGTCATATTAATGGAGCCAAATCTATGATCTGCTGAATTAGAGGTTGAGAGCCTCACATTTCATCAACTCACCTTTACTTAGTAGCTGTGTTTCTACTCAATTGTATGTGGAATATTGAAATAATATAGATTATATCAAGAAATATTTTTTTTTAAATATGGCAAATAATTCCTATAGTGTTTGAAGAATGAAGGGATTCTCTGGAAAGAAAGAAACACTAGAGTTCCTTATTTTTCTGAATGTACCCATTATTTATGTTATGATTTAATCTAAATTGTATAATGTTATTTGGAATAAGGGGTGTTCTGCTTTTGCTGTACCATTATATTTATATTATGAAGTTAACATTATAAATGGCTTTAAAGATGAAAGTAAAACAAAAAATAAAGATGAAAGTATGAATAAAAATTAATTTCAAAGTAAACATGAGCTCATTAGACACTCTTTTTCTAGAAGTCATCCTCAGAGCTTTACCTGACAAAATTATTGGTGTACATATTCAACTGGAAAATTATACAGATGCTTCTTGATTTATGATGAGTTATGTCCTGATAGACCCATCATAAGTTAAAAATATTGTAAGTTGAAAATGCATTTAATACACCTGGCCTATTGAAAATCATAGCTGAGCCTAGCCTACCTTATATGTGCTCAGAACACTTACATTAGCTATACTTGGGCAAAATCATCTCTCTGCTGCTGCCCAGCATCATGAGAGGGTATCCTACCACATATCGCTAGCCTGGAAAAGATTAAAATCCAAAATTTGAAGTACGATTTCTGATGAATGTGTATTGCTTTCACATCATTGTAAAGTTGAAAAACTGTATGTCAAACCATCGTTAAGTTGGAGACCATCTGTAATTCGATTTTGAGTGTAAAATATAATATCAGAGTATGCACCTTCTTGGAGATTTGGGTTACTTCAGTATTTGTAACTCTTAAATTCATCTTTTCTTTTTCATTTGCAAAAGTAATAACTAGGTAGAATGAGTTCATGGAAAAGTATAATATAAAGCAGGCATTCAATTTTATAAAGAGTCAGGGATCAAACTACCCAGCTTGGATTCCTGTTCCTCAAATATTCTAGGAGAGTTACTTTAGCTCTTCTTCATCATATTTTCTTCTGTAATTAGAGTACAGTACCATAGGATCATGAGAGAAGTTAATCAATTTTAAGAATATAGACTATCACAAGCATTCAGTAAGAACTACATATCATTAAATGGCTTGTTAACTTTAAAATATTATAAAACAAAAACATTCTTTTGACATTGGAACCCAGATATAGAATCCAGACTCTATATCTTGATAAAATATAATATTTCATATGTTATAGCATTTCTGCCTCTTTTTTAGTGAGTATTTAATCGAAGGGGAATTGATAGTTTGATTAATTTTAAAAGTATAAACAATAGTTACTCATGACAATGATTTTGTAAAATCCAGAAAATAAGCACATTTGAATGAAATTAGTTAGGCAAAACGTACTGTACTGTTTACATTATATGCTTTTTCACATTTTAAGTATAAGTCAATTCTAATTTTAGGAGATTTTTAAAAAGAAATATTTAAAAGGTATATTTTTATATTTAACAGAAAGGATTCATGAAAAATTAAAACTTGTTTGGAAGTCTAAAAGATAAAAACAACATTGTATAAAGTCATTCAATCAATGAACCAATATTTAAGAGCTTATCATATGCCTTTCATGATATAAATAATGAACTGCCCCTAGTTCTTGAACTGATCTTGAACTACACTGTACCTACACTGATCAGTTTTGATTATTTCTTATTAATAAACTGCTTGGTTTATTCCTTAAAGCAACTAAATAATAACTCAATAGTTTTATTTTCTTGAATTCTAAGTGTCTCTTTGAGAAAAGATGTTGAATAAAAAACTCTTTTGAAATGTCAACAGTTTCTGTTTTGCTTTGTTGGTTTTTTTTTGTCCTCCTCTTCTACCTTAAAAGCAGACGAGCTGTGCCATTTTATATGTGTCAAGTAGTTTCTGCTTCCCGTTTCCGTTTTCTTCAGCTACTAATGCTATCTCGAAGCAATGCTGTTCAGTGGCCCAGGGGAGCCAAGTGTCAGTTTTTCCAGATGGCAAGCTGCCAGTCTGCAGACACTGCTGAAAGTCACCAAGGGAATTCCTTGCATTGCAAAACCAAAGAACATCATTTCACGCACACCTTGTGTACATGATCAGCTCACAACAGCTGAAGAAGCCATGAAAAATAGACAGATGGAGAGAGAGACAGAGAAAAAGAAAGAAAGACAGAAGGTTTGGGAAGAGGGGAGGGGGGGTGAGAGAGAGAGAGAGAGAGGCTGTTTTACTGAATTTAGCCATTTTTCTAGGCTATTATACAGTGACATATTTCATTTTGGGAACAGAAAGTTTTTAAACATTATTGCCAATTTACAGGAACTTCTCTCCTAATAGCTGGAACAAAATTCTCAATTTGCCCTAATTAAAATACTAGTTTTGGGAATGAGTTTCTCCTTTTCATATTTAAACTGAACATTAAAAAAAGGTTGAATCATTTTAAATGGACTTTAAATTGCATTCTCTCTATCAGAATTGTTAACTTTTCGCCTGAGGAGAAAAATCTCAATATATGAATATAATATCAGAATGGCGTAGAAAGTGGTTTTCCTATAATAAATATTTGGCTATTACAGAGTTTGTATTTAAATGGGAAGTATTATGAGTTTTACCAATGAGGAATACTGATTGAGAAATATGTTACTTTTTAATAGTCATATAAATGGAAACCCGATGCGTGGGGAACTCTATGATCTGAAACATAATTTCAGGAGCTGAACAGATATATCTACAGTAGGAAGTTTAAATGCAAAAGGCTATGTATATCAAGGGATGCAACAAAATATAACACATAGATTATGAAACTAAGAGATAGAAATTTCATTTCCAAGTCAACTAGTTATCAGGGGTCTTGGGCAGCCTCTCTGGGTTTAATCTATAAAACAAGCAGTTTGGTTCAGTTCTTTAATTTTCTCCCTTCTCTCATGGGACATTATTTGGTTAAACTACAAGCCAAATACTCTTCTGAGTAAGGGTTGCTCTGTGATAGTTTTGTTATAATAATGCATCTTCATTTTATCAAAAACAATGATGATTTTTTGTTATTGTTTATGGAGAAGGAATTTGGAAATGTAATTTTTTCTGATGGGTCAATTTCTAAATTTAAAAATTGGTAATTCCTAGAGTTTGTGAGTATTGAGTAAGCACAGCATGTGAATGCTCCCACTATGATTATGATTTTTTTCAGCACGTTCAAAAACCTTTAATCAAATAATTAATGAATTTGATTTATCTAAGAATTAAAGGAATAAATAATTATTATACTAGAGGAGTTATTTTAATTCACAATTGAAAGTGAAACTGTTTGTAATAATGGGTAGTAACACAAACAAGATTATTGTTTAGATAGCCCAAAGCTAGACTCCACTTTAAAACATTCTAAATATACACTAAAGATAATAATATAATTTTATGGGTTGTATATAGTAACTTCAACCATGATAAAATTTGAATCACAGTTAAATTCTCCTTTAAGTTACTATATCTCAACTTTTAATATGTGATTAGAACTTTATGGTAGGAGAGACAGCAAAATGTTTTGAATTTCTAAAACCCTTCTCAATAGTCTCTATTTTGCAAATTTTCTGATTCCTTTGTCAAAGGCTTCCCAAAACGTATGATACTATTTCTGGTGCTATGAAACTCATAGAAAAGCAATCATTTACCTTGTGTTTCAGAAGCTTAATGTCTCAAAAAGACAACATAGTGCTTGGCATACACAAATACATACCATCATCAAACAGAACCAGATATATACATTAAAAACAATGGTGACTAAAAGAATTAATTTCGTATTCTAAGTATAGAATTTTTAGATGTGGGATTACTGGTATAAGTAATCAGGGCACAAGTTTTTAAGGAAAACTTAACTATTTTCCTAATAAGAGAATCAGATGAGACTCGACATTTGTTATGAAATTTCAAAGGTGAAAGTGGATAGCTATATATTATATGTGAGGAATCAATGCTCACAGACACTAAATAGCTTTCCCAAGATTCAAGTGTGATGACGCAAGGGGTATGTCGAGAATCCTGGATCTAACACGCCACTGCTTCCCAGGGAGGCCAGGCTTCATGCTGTTGGGAGGATTTGAAGTAGTCCAATTCTTCATGGCTTTTGTCTTCAGTATTGTGACTACAATGGCTGTCACGTGGTAAGAATTTGTTTTAAACTTTTGGTTTGTTGAGGGGAAGAGTCAATGAAGAAACTCTAAGGCAAGAATTTACACTGGAGTACAATATAAAACCGAGAAGGAAATGTGTACATGGCAGAGTGGGAGTGGTAAAGAGTTCTGTGAGACTGACGGAGACCAACTAGAACAGCTGAGTGCCTGCTTTCTCATCGTCCTGCAGGAGATGGTCCAGACTCCTCATTACTGTCCTATACAAGTGTAAAAGACAGTATGATTTACAGAGAGCCAGGCTTCTACCAGACTTTTATATACTTCTAAATTAGTATAATATGAAGTACATCATGTGTTTTTAATACAATTATTGGTGTTCATTGTAACAGGAACTGAGCTCAGCACCCCTTCTCAGCCCAAGGTGGATGCTCTATTTACCCTTTGAAAAGAAAAGGAACAAAGGCTTGAGACTTTGAAACTTTGTCAGGTCGAACTGCTAATAAGTGCCAGGCCTGGGACCTAACCCTGTGCTGACTGTTGGCAAGCCTTCGCGCCTGACATCTGCAGGAGTATTGTATATAAGATGTATGCTCTGCATTAATTAGTGTCATCAATTAAAGACAGAAAAAGGGAAAAAATATTCTCCTTTAAGTGTGAAAATACGTTGGATCCAAGACACCTATTTGGTTTCTTTACTAAGATGTCTTAAGATTTTAATTTACTATATGAACTAAATTTCCAAAGGGATGAAAGAAGAATGTATATTATATTTTGCAAAGTTATTTGACCATTTACCACTTTTCTAAAAGTTAAAAAAAAAGTCTAGTAATTCATTTGTTTCTTTTTCTAGGCCACTTTCTATTTACTTTCTTGTGTTCTCCACTCGTCTCAGCCTTACATCACACAGCCCCAGATCATTTCCCTGCTATGGTAAAGCATATCCAATGTAATGGAGAGATTTTTCTTCAAAAATAGGCTTGTATAGCATTCTGATATTTTGGTTGCTGTTGTCTAATTTTGAATCTACTTTTTCCTCTGATAACTGAAGCAACCTAAATCTATTTTTTTCTAGACATTTCCTGATAAATTTTAATTATCTATTAGATAAAATCATGTCTTGCTTTGGACTAAAAAAAAAAACAAACCAACTTTTTTCAATTAAAGTGAATGCTTCTTGATGGCAGAAATGATATTTCATTCATATTGATGTTCCTCTATACAAACAGTAGAATCTCAATAAGCATTTCCTGAATGTGATTTCTTTTTATTCCCTCTCTGATTCAGCATCCCTTTGAACACTTCTGTGTAGACTGTATTTATATCTATCTCTTCTATAATTTAAATTATTTATCAGGTCTTTATATATGGGGTTTTAGTTTACTAGAGGTCTACTCGAGTAAGACTTACCAATGGTCCCAGTTTTCATATAGTTCTTCAGTTGGTAAAGAAAAGGACATGGAATTTATTTTTCTCAGCAAAGTATATTTCATAAACTATATATTTTTTCTGATTGTAACAGATAACAATTTGAGATACCACAGCATCTGCTCACACTAGGAAATCTAAGGGAGAGGAGATTACAGTTATCCAGTTTGGATATGACAGGTCCTTATGCTGGGAATGAAAAGGAAAAATCAGCTTCAAACAGTGGTATAAATAGGGTGGTTTGGTCACACTGGTTATAAACACAGAAGGAAAGAACAGGCCCAAAAATGTTTGCTCTGGTGCCTTCTGACAAGTCACCCCATCTGTTCTGCAATGACTCTTGCTAGTCTCTATTGCAAAGAACGACCCTACTTCACTTTGACTTAATCTTTTCATCTGCAGACATCTAACAACTTTCACATTTTTGTACTGACTGGCCTTGTATTGACACATGTCTAACCTGTCACCTGCACTGGGTCATCTTTCTTCTTGACCCTGAGAAATTGTTTTTGTTTCCACTCTGCTCTACATCCAGTCCAGATTGAGTTTCTTCTTAAGATCCCTGGCCAAAGATTTAATAGATCTCATCATATTGATTCTAAGAATCATCAGTTTATGGCTTTCTGTATTTACTGCTTTATGCTAAAAGTGACTAAATTTTCATTTTCTCAATTCTGTGCTTTGTTTTCTTATTTGTATAGTGCCTGAATAAGTTCTAACTACTTCTATCTCTCCTGGTGACACCAGCTATTATTTATAAGAGCCAAGAGGTAAATAGGTGTCCATTCATTAAAAACTATACAATGATATGTCCAAAATTTATATCTTATGAGAAGAGTTTTGCTGTTTTATTGTTACTTTTTAGTAGCCAAATTTTCTTTATCAGCCAAAGTGGTCAAATAAGGTTGAAAATCATGCATGGAGATATTCATTAAGGAAAATAAATTACCTGTGATAGTAGAGCAGGGAAAATGATTTTCTTATGTGTTTGATAACAAAGGATGTGTCTATTCTGCTTTCTTTTTGTGGCTCATAAACTGGTTCTGAAAGTAATTTCAGAAGAGTTTTCAAAAGGTTGTATCAGAGGAATAACCAGTGGCCAGGCTTCCAGAGTCATTATTTATGAGTATGAATATATTTATTTGCACATATAAATCCTCCTTTAAAAAGTATACAAATTACTAAAGATGAGTCTGGTGAAATAGTATTATATATTATCAGAGATCTCACCACATAAGTGGCATCCATTTATTCATGTACAACAGAGACATTTCACCCGACTCTGGTAGAAGCTGCTGTTTAAGCCAATCTAACACCTTGGCTAAGCTATGTTTGCCTAAATAAGTAATGAGGTGAAAGAGCACCAGAAGTAGAAGCCTTGCTTCTAAGAAAGCAATGTTTTCTTGACTCTCAGGGCTGCTCTGATTGTTACTGCTAATTCTAACTGGGTTCCTGCTGATCATTGGCAAAGGGATCTGATACTGTTTTACTTTCAATTTGGAGGATATTTTACAATTTGTCTTGGAAGAGAAACCTCAAGTTAAAACTGGTTTCATGCCAGCAAAATGAGAAGTTGTCAATATGCATTTGTAGAGTCGAATTGATTTGAATTGAGTACCACTAGATCAAGGACTATCGTGGCTGGGAAAAGGGGGTTTGTGGCAATTACTCAATATTTGTGGATTGCTCACTATATACTAGTATGCTATGAATACTAGTATGCTATGAAAGAAGGAGCAAAGTTAAATATGTTGTTGATCTCCAAAAGCTTCCAATCCTGCAATGGGTGATAAGAGTGAGAAATACTGACTTCATTCAAGAAACGTAGCTGTCATAGCTATAACGAATGACAGAAGAGCAAATTATCACCATGCCCCAGGTGACGTTACAGATAAGTTTCAAACCATGTTTCAAGCCAAGAGTCTAAATACATGTCCTTGGCAAATTATACCAATTATACCTCCCTGGGAGGGATTGTCAAGCATATAAATAGGCCCGACAATTAAGTTCACAAACTCATCCTAGAAAAAGTGCTACATGCCTCATTGTGGAATATCACTACAGTCACTTTCAAAGTATGCCCCTTGGGAAGCTATGCACCACCACCAGCACCTAGTGCACCCTTTAAAGCAATTTTGGAACTCTTTTTCTGGAATGGCCATCAGAGCTGTCATCGTATTATCCTTGATGTTGTGAATGTCATCAAAATGTCTTCCTTTCAATATTTCCTTTATCTTTGGATAAAGAAAGAAGTCATTGGGGGCCAGATCAGGTGAGTAGGAGGTTTTCCAATACAGTTATTTGTTGACTGGCTAAAAACTCCCTCACAGACAGTACCTTGTGAGCTGGTGCATTGTTGTGATGCAAGAGCCATAAACTGTTGGCGAAAAGTTCAGGTCATTTTCATCGAAGTTTTTCACACAGCCTTTTTAGCACTTTTAAATAGTAAACTTGGTTAACTGTTTGTCCAGTTGGTACAAATTTATAATGAATAATCCCTCTGATATCAAAAAAGTTTAGCAACACCGTTGCAACAAGTTTTCAAGCTTAATTGTATGATCTCATTTAACCTTGTTTTATGCGTGTTTCTGTTTAAATATACCTTATATAGTATATACTGTTTATTTGTTAATATTGAATTCACAGCTAATATCACTGTAACTCATGCCTAAACAAATTTTGTTTAGTATATATTTTCTGCATAAGGCACGTCACAGGCTTCTTGTATTTTTGAAACTAAATACCACTCCAGCACTACATATGTGGGCTATTTTAAACAATAACATTACCAATAAAAAAACACAAATATGCAAAAAATTGACACTAAATAGACTGTTTACAGTATGAAAGATGAAACAGATTATTGCTTGTTCAACCTCTGCTAGAATGGGCACATTGGACAACTCAACTTTTTTGCCCCTCTGCACACACCCATCAAAGGCTGCAACAGTGCCTGAAGTGCCAATTTTTAGGTTACAAATACATTTTACCAAATCGATAAATTTGCAAATATAGACTCCAAGGATAATGAGGATTGACTGTATATTTGGTTCCCTATATATTCTTATTGATAAACATGGCAGAGCTCCTGCCATGAAGATACTTGCTATCTAGTTGGGGATATGAAAAACTAAAAGAGGTAATATCTGCTCTACCACACTGGCCCCTGAACACTTTCAGTTAACCTAAATATCTACTGTTATATAGTACCAAACTGATGTGAATGGTTGGGTTTCATCATTTTGAAATTGGAATAGATGGATCCCTTACCCCAGTGAGGCCAGACAGCCTGGCTGTTCTGTACTTTCAGACTCTGCAGCTGGATAATATTACTGATAACCACCTTTACCTGCCCAGCAGTTTCTCTAAGTTTTCATACAGTCCCAATTTCCAACTATCTGTTGTCAATTATCCAGGGGGAAATGTAACAATGTAGATCTTTACTAAACTGATTTCTTCTTTCTTCACTCCATTAAAACTTTCTCTGTTACTCGTTTCCACTTCAACGAGGAAACATAAACAAATCTTATCAAACTTGCCTGATCATAAAATCACCTAGAGGTCTTATTTTTAAGAAACATAGGTTTCTCCAAAAAATAGATCAGAATTTCCAGGGAAGGGTTCTGAAAGTCTATATTTTTGTCAAGTGTTCTATGATTTTTAAATTTTTTTTTATGCTTAGACAAGTTCTCAGCCTTAAGAGTTATCTAAAAACTTTGAGAACTTGGAAAAGAATGAATAAAAACAATAAGGTACCTGACTCAAGATTTTCTTTAGACTTTCCATTTGAACTCAGGTATTTAATTGAAATGAGTTATTAAAAAGCCTCAGACTTAAATAACTTTCACATAAGTAATAGTTAAAAACATACTAATAGAATTACAATGGGTAAGTTAGTTAGAGGTATAGCCTATGGTCCTAGCTGGTGAGTAAGGAGGTGGCAGTAATTGTTGTAAAATATTTAATGTATTTAAATTTGAGACTCATTGATTCTAAGTGCTTTCTTGATCTTACCAGAGGGCACCAATAGAAAATTTTTAGAAACTACATCAAAGTGGCTACTTGGCTGACAGCAATTGTAAGACACAAAGGCACAATTTGTATTAGATGAATTTCCATTGTAGATATAATAAAACATAAAACAACAACAAAATAACAAAAACATATAAAATGGCGATTAATTGATGATTTCAGGTTATGTTATTATATTATTTCATGGACTTACTTTACATAAATTATAATTGTCCCAATCATGTTAAAGATTATGTTTTCCAAATAGGAACAATTGATCTGAGACAGTCTTAAATACTTAAGAGAATCTTTCAAATACATGGATCATTTGCACAGGCTTATATATTTATTTTTGATGTCTAACTAACTAAAAAAAAACTGTCCTCTTTTTTTACTAACTCATATTATTTACTTCTTAAAAATATCTATTTTCCTTTATATCCATTACCTGCCCCTGGTTGCATTTCAATTATGCATTTAAACTCCTATTCAACATCCTCTTGCTGTGGTTTGAACTTTTACTGCTGCAATTACTCTTTGGAAACATATGGAAAGGTGTTGTGTGAATAAAGAGCTTGATTTTTACTTAATCTCAGAGCCCAGGCTTTCGTGGATCACTTTCTTCTAGTTTGTTTGTAATAATTAGTCCAAGTTATTGGTTCTCAAACTCTGGTGAATATTTGAATCTTTTGCGGAGCTTCTTAAAAGCACAGCTGCTCCAGCTGTATTTTAGAGCGTCTGAGTCAGATCTGGGATAAGGGTTCAGGCATGGGAAGCACAGGGCACATCGCATCATCAGGGGAGCCCAGGGTGAGCTCTGGCGCTCTTAGATTTGTTCATGTTCGTAAGATGGGCAGCTGCACACATGTTTGGCTGCCCCTGGCTGCACCAACTTTCCCTTGGCTTCTTAATAGACCTAACCCTGCCAGTCCAAATTTCTACACCTAGTAGCTATACATGCACATTGCCATTAATTGATAGAGTTTCTACATGTGTATGCTCCATTTTGATAATCAATAAATCATACAGAATTTCCAGCTAAGAAATTTAATTTATACATGCTGGTAAAAGAATGGGTGTGAATTCATTAATCTGATATCATTTATAAGTTAGGTAGATGTATTTTAATGTTTTTCTGAGAAAATGCTTTAAACAAAAAATTACATCAATAAAGAGAATCCCAGGTTGTGAACTAAATGTTAAAGTGATTCTTTTATTTTGATTAGAGTTTCTGAATCCTTCAAATCAGATCCAGAAATTGGTCTCTTATTTTGCCTCTGTGCGTAGCCAACCTGTTATCAGTTTAGAGATCACATCCTTTAAGAAGTCTACATCGATTATTTGGTATTATATCATGATTCTCCCTCGCTTTGGGGTAATTTATCCTTTACCTATCTTTCATAGTATCCAACGTACAAAAATCCAAGTGTTATATATGAGTGAAAATGGTTTTGTAGCCTTTTGTTCCATTATAAGAATAGTTTTAAAAACTGAATGCAAGAAATATATTCACATGTTCTAAAATATTGCATAGCATAGATTAGATGCTTAATGTGATTGCTGTTAAAACAAATCAATAATGAAACTCTTCAAACACTGAAGTATTCAAGGAGCTGAATAACATTAATTGAAAATCATGATATATTTTATAAATCAAAGATGGCAAATCGATATCAAGGTGGAAGGTGCATCTGTGGTGATCAGTCTTGGTTGCATTCTCCTGACAGGTGACCACATAATATTGATTGGGAATAAGCTTATAATTAATAGATGGGATAAGCTGAAGTCTGGACCATTCACTGCTTACATCCACAGAGAAAATTGGGACTTAATGAATTAATCCTCTTACGTGTACATAATTACATAAGCAAACAAGAAATACTCATGTGAGAGTAGCGGCATTGTTAAATTAAATGGTTAGTATATATTGGATTATATGAAATTGAAAGTAGGAAGCCGTGTCATATATCATAAAATCTTGGAAGCAAAAGACACCTTGGAGACTATAATTCAACACTCATTTTACAGATGTGGAAACAAAGGGGGAAAGCAGATAAATGATCTGACCAAGCCAAAACAATGGGTAATATCTAGATCTAGAAACCAAGACAATATTCTTTCTGTTTCTAATGTATATATGTAATATATAGGAATTACACACACACAAGTAATTAATATTTCTATTGTGAAAAGTATTTATATTATGAAAGTGTGTGGGCCACGTGTTGTCCATCTAATAGTAGACCAGCCAGGGCTTTGTCACATGGTGGTGTGGTGGCAGGGATCCAAACAGCATAAGTATAAGGAAACCAATGAGTTGGTTTTCTGGAATTTGGATTGTATTTTACCGAAATAGAATTTTACTTACAAAAGCTGGATTTCCAGAGAAGTCCATAAAAGTTTTCATGCCAAACACTGATCTTTCCTTCTGCAAATGGAAAGAGGACTGGCAACACTTTGTGATTTATATAACTCTAAGGAGAAACAATTGAAATCTAAAATGTGTTACTATAAATTTAAATAGTGACAGTGAATAAAACTTCTAGTATGTTTTCTAGGTTGACATGCTATAGCATTATATCTATCTATACTTTTCACTTCCCCCAAATTTCAAATTCAGTAAATGAGATAGGGGCTGGAATTGCATTTTAATGAAGCCTAGTTGACTAGACTGTATGTTGGTTTTGTAAACCTCGGGCCTCAAAAAAATATATTTAAGATCCTTAGCATGGCATATAGATCCCTTCACAATCTTAAAAACGAATGTCTTTTATTTCCTTCTGCTATAATCAAGATGAGCTATGTCCTTTGACCTTCAAACCCAATGTAATGATTCATTGTCATTTCCTAATGTATATTGTCAATCATCACGGAGTATTCTACACTTCCAGTGTTTCCATTCACAAACTCTAACCAGTGTTTAATCATCTTCAACGCTAATTCTCACTGACATTATATACCAGTTATCTATTGCTTTATATACCCCAAAGTCTAGTGGTTTGAAACAATCATTTATTTAAATAATGATTCTGTGAATCAGCAATTTGGACTGGCCCCAGCTGGGTTGTTCTTCTGTTGGTGTCAACCAAGATCATGTAACAGTCACCTGCCAGTCAGTTGGAAAGTTCTGTGGCTGGAGATAGGCTGGCTGTAGGCTATGATGACAAAAGTGGGCCACATGTTGCCCATAAAATAGCAGACTAACCAGGGCTTTGACACATGGTGGTGTGGTGGCAGGGATCCAAAAATCATAAGTATAGGGAAAACCTCATTGTGCAAAAACATTTAAGTTTCTGCTTACATCATAATGCTAACATGACCAACCCAAAAAGTGACATGACCAACCCAGATTTAAGGGGTGGACTAACAGGCTTCACTTTTTGATAGAAAGATCTGCATAATCACATTACAACAGTACAGAAGCAAGAATGAGAAGAATTTGCCATCATTTTTTTACAATTTATCATACATTGATACTGGTCATGATTGTTCATTTGCCTGAATAGAATGTCAGAAATTAAACTGCTTGATCAAAGTCATTTTTAAAGAGTCAAGCCAAGATATATTTGACTCCAAAGATATTGAATCCATATTATGACAGATCTTAAATATATCTCACACTTCTTTCTTTCATCTCCACTCTATTATCTTAGTTCAAGCCATCATCTTTGACCTGCATATAATCTTCACGTTTCCAACTCCCTTACCTGCAATACATTTTCCATGAAGTAGCATGGGTGATATTTTAAAATATAAATAAAATTATGCTATTTCCTTAATTAAAAACTGCCAATAACTTGGTATCCTTTTTAAAAAATAAAAATCTGAAGGTTTTTCCTTGATTTGTACAATCTTAAAAGATCTCCATTGCTTTGCTCCCCACACATACATCATTCTATCCAGCCCAGGATTCGCTGTGTTTGAGCCACAGTGACCTGTTCATTGTTTCTCTAATACACTGAGTTTATTCTCCTTAAATGACTTTGTTTTGCTCTCTCTGGATACAGGACCTTCTGAGAGGAAAGCTCGTCTCCCTTGGACTACTTGGCTGTTTCTCATTATGTATGCTCATTGTCAATGGCAACTTCATAGAAAGGACTTTTCAGACTGTTTTCTGTAAAGCAGACATAGATTTCCCTGAGTCCTTTCCAACAGCAATTCATTACATTAATTTTGGGGTGAGAGCTCGAGGAATGGTGTTGATATAGCATTCATCAGTATTTGAAATTATCTTGCATATTCATTTACCTTTATAAGATCTATTTCCTTACTACCCTTTTAAACTAAAAGACAGCAGAGATCTTGTTTTTCATAATCATTGCTGCACTCTTAGTAAAGGACCAGTTCTTGATATGACATTTGATGAATTAAGAAATGACAGGGCTGGGGTCGGCTGAGTGGTGTATTGGTTAGAGGTGGTTTGGGACATCAGCTCTGAGCAGCAGGGCCCCAGTTCGGATCCCACATGAGGGCCAGTGATGCTGCACCCTCTACAGCTAAGATGGTGAACAACAGCTCGACATGGAGCTTGGCTGCCGGTAATCACAGGTGACGGCGTAGGCTGCAGTGGGGCTGACTGGCAGTGGGCAAGAGCTTTCGGGAGCTGCCATGAGCCACCATGAGCAGCCATCCAGTGGCCAACAACAGATCTGCCTCATCCCCGAAGAGTGCAGTGATCACAATACCAACATGGGCCAGTGAAGTGATGTCCTCCACAACTAGACTGAAGAACAAAAGGACAGCAACTTGTCTGTTCTCCTTCCCCAATTCCCCAGCACTGTTCCCCTCCCACAATTCCCCAATAAAATCTTTAAAAAAAAAGAAGAAGAAATGACATGCTTCAGATCTTGGAAAAAACCATGAAAACTGGCTTATTCCATATCTTTGACAGCTTTCAGTAATGAACTGAAGTCCAAATAATATAAAGCTCATCCTTGTAGTTTTTGTTTGTTTTTTTTCTTTGATAAGGGTTCCTACACTATTTTGGACATGATCCTAAAAGAATTAAAGCATTTATCTTCAGGCTATGTACGCCACATATGGCTTTGGGGATGCCTACATAACCAAAGGGGAAACATTGGTCTTCTTTGAAATCTCTAACATCTAAATGACTGATATTATATTCCTACCAAGTGTGACAAAGGGAAATTATAAAGATTGAAGAAAATTGAAGACCTGAATGATGGACAGAAGTAAGTATTGAGAGGAGAAATATAGAAGAATTGTGGATTTAGTGACACGGAAGACAAAGTTCATTGGATTGCTTTGATTAAAACCTTATTTTCTTTTAACTTGGTAGAGACAAAAACCATAAGCTATGTCTGGAGTATTTTTGTCATTCCTGACTTAAAATACAGGCAGCCGTGTTTTAGATATTTTATGACAATTTTCAACACAGATTGTGTAAAGGATTTCAGTCTCAGTAAATAAAATATACTTGACAGCAGAGTTATAACTAGAAGGGCGGGTAAGAACAGAGGTATGGAGATTAAGGAATGTGTCCTAGATTTATATGAGTATACACCAAATACTTCAGTCTTATAGTTACCTTAGAGAATTGGTAGAGAAAAGACAATAACTTGTTAAACTGCAAAGTATACTGTCTTCTCTCTTAGGGCTGCTCATAGGGGTATTTTTTAAAACTGTTGTGTAAGCCTTATAAGAAAATTCCTGAGATTGTTTATGTTGGAATATTGACCTTTTCAGAAGATATATGATATATTTAATGTCTAAAAATAGTATTTTAGACACTGACTAGAGAGAGCGTATATCTTGCTTAGTTGAATTCTCTGTTGAGTATTACAATACATTAATGTACTGATAATATACTATGTGTAAAGGTAACATATTATATATATATATATATATATATATATATTTCAAAATTGCTGTAGCTATTGTTCTGTTTTTATATATTCAGAACCCTGAATACTGAAGCTATTGAAACATAAATGTACACTCACTCAAGTAGAGTGGGAATATTTAAGAATAGATATTATTTATTTACTCAATACAGCTGTGCTTAATTAACACCTACTAAATGGAGGGACCAGGCAAGAGATTATGGAAAATGCAAAATAAAAGATAGATGTCTTTTTAGAAAAGTAATTTAAATTACTTTTTGGAAAAGATAATACATATTCACAAATTAGTAAAACATAAGATGGAATGAGGTGCTTAAATTGCACACTTTATTTTATTAAAGTTTTTTATCAAAATATAGTTAACATACAATAACATATTAGCTTCAGGTGTACATCGTAATTATTCAACATTTATATACCTAAAGAAGTGATCACCATGATAAGTCCAGCAACCATCTGACATTGTTAGATGACCTGAACTTTTTGCAAACAATTCACAGCTCTTGCATCACAACAATGCAGCAGCTCACACGGCACTGTCTGTGAAGGAGTTTTTAGACAGTAAACAAATAACCATATTGGAACACCTTCCCTACTCCACACTATCTTGACACCACACTATCACTGTACATTACATCACATGGCTTATTTGTTTTATACCTGGAAATTTGGACTTCTTATTCACCTTTTTTCTCCTTTTTTTAATTTTTCAATTAAAGTTCTCATTTAGTGTTTTTTTTACATTAATTTCAGGTGTACAGCATAGTAGTTAGACATTTATATAACTTAAGGAGAGATCCCCCTGATAAGTCTAGTACCCACCTGGCACTATACATAGTTATTGCCATACTATTGACTATATTCCCCAGGCTTTCCTTTATATCCCCATGACTATTTTGTAATTATCAGTTTGTACTTCTTAATACTTTCTCCTTTTTCACTTTGTCCCCCAACCCCTCTCCCCCATCTATCACCCTTATAAATCTAGTACCCATCTGACTCCATACATAGTCATTACAATATTATTGACTATATTCCTTAGGCTATATCCTATATCCCGATGACTATTTTGTAACAACCAATTTGTACTTTTTAATTTCTTCCCCTTTATCACTCACCCCGACACACCCCCTCCCATCTGGCTACCGTCAAAATGTTCTTTGTATGATTTGTTCCTGTTTTGTTTGTTTATTTTGTTCTTTAGGTTCTACATATAAGTGAAATCACATTGTATCTGTCTTTCTCTACCTGACACACTCCACTCAGCACAGTATCCTCCAGGTCCATTCATCCCACCAGAGATGGCTAGAGCTAATTCCTTTCCATGAGTATACAAAATTTCATTGCATATATGAGGTATGACAATTAGTTAGCAAAGTAATCCTAGAAAAAATGCTACATACCTCATTGCTGAATATCACTACCGTTACTTTCAAAATACTTTTTTTGAGAAGCTATGCACCAAAGCCAGCACCTAGTCTACCCTTCAAAGCAATTTTGGAACTCTTTTTCTGTAATGGTCATCAGAACTGTTGTTGTATTACCCTTGTTGTCCTGCATGTCATTTGAATGCCTTCCTTTCAATACTTCCTTAATCTTCGGGTAAAGAAAGAATCATTGGAGCCCAGATCAGGTAAGTAGGGAGGGTGTTCCAATACAGTTATTTGTTTACTGTCTAAAAACTCCCTCACAGACAGTGCTGTGTGAGCTGGTGCATTGTCATGATGCAAGAGCCATAAATTGTTGGCGGAAAGTTCAGGTTGTCTAACTTTTTCATGCAGCCTTTTCAGCACTTCCAAATAGTAAACTTGGTTAACTGTTAGTCCAGTTGGTGCCAATTTATAATGAATAATCCCTTTGATATCATAAAAGATTAGCAACATTGTTGCAACAAGTTTGCAAACTTAATTGTCAGCCCTCCTATGTTCCACCTACTCTTTACCCATTCATCCATTGATGGACATGCAGGCTGAGTCCACATCTTGGTCATTGTATTAATAAAGAATATTGCACTGAAAATATGTATGCACATGTCTCCTTGAATTAGCATTTTGGGTTTCTTTGGATAAATATCCAGGAGTGAGATTACTGAGTTCTTCTTTGTCCCTTGTTACAGCATTTGATTTAAAGTCCGTTTTGTCTGCTAAAAGAATTGTTACCCCTGTTTGTTTGGGTTTTTTTGTCTTAATTTCCATTTTGTTTTTAATTGGGGGATTGGGGAAGGGGAACAGTGTGGGAGAATTGGGGAAGGGGAACAGCCAAGTTGTTGCCCTTCAATCTTAGTTGTGGAGGGCGCAGCTAGCTCAGCTCCCAAGTCCAGTTGCTATGTGGCTGACTGTTGGCAGCTCAGAGCTGCTCAGCTCAAAGTGCCTTGTTCAATCTTTGTTGTGGGTGGATGTAACCCACCATCCCATGTGGGAGTCAAACTGGAAACCTTGTTAGAAGCACGTGCTCTCACCAGCTGAGCCATCCTACCACCTATTGGCGGCTTAGCTCGGGTGCAGCTCACTGGCCCATGTGGGAATTGATCTGACAACCCTGTTGCTCAGAGCTCGTGCTCTTAACCAACTGAGCCACTCATCCGGCCTTCATTTCCATTTTTATGAAATATCTGTTTCCATCCTTTTACTTTTAGTCTGTGTGTGTCTTTTGCTCTGAAGTGGGTCTCTTGTAGGTAGCATATGTAAGAGTCTTGTTTTCTTATGCATTCAGCCACACTATGTTTTATGGAACATTTAATTCTTTACACTTAAAGTAATTGTTGATAGATATGTAGTTATTGCTATTTTATTATTCATATTTTTATTTATTTATTTTTTTGTCTTAAAGATGTCCTTCTAAGATCCCTTGTAATACTAGATTGGTGGTGATTAACTACTTCAGTGGTTTTTTTGTTTGTTTGTTTTTTGTTTTGTCTGGGAAGCTCTCTACCTGTCCTTCTATTCTAAATGATAGCTTTGCTGGGTAGAGTAATCTTGGTTGTAGTTCCTTACATTTTATCACTTTGAATATTTCCTTCCAATCCCTTCTGGCCTGCAAAGTTTCTGTTGAGAAATCAGCTGACAGTCTTATGAGAGCTCCTTTGTAGGTAACTAATTGCTTTTCTCTTGCAGCTTTTAGTATTCCCTCTTTGTCTCTAACCTTTGCCATTTTAATTGTAATGTGTCTTGATGTGAGCCTGTTTGGGTTCATCTTGTTTGGGACTCTCTGTGCTTCCTGGGGTTGTATGTCTATTTCCTTCACCAGGTTAGGGAAGTTTTCTGTCATTTTTTTTTTTTTCCAAATAGGTTCTCAATCCCTTGCTTTCTCTCTTCTCCTTTTGGTACCCCTATGATGCAAATATTGGCATGCTTGATGTTGTCCCAGAGGTCTCTTAAACTATCCTCACTTTTTTGGATTTTTTTTTTCTTTTTGCTGTTCTGATTGGATGTTTTCTGCTACCTTGTCTTCCAAATCACTGATTCGATCCTCTGCTTCATGGAGTCTCTTGGTAATTCCTTCTAGTGCATTCTTCATTTCAGTTATTATATATTTCACTTCTTACTGCTTCTTTTTTATTGTTTCTATGTCTTTTTTTATGCTTGCTATCTCTCTATTGAAATTCTCCTTGAGGTCATTGAGCATCCTTATAGCCATTGTTTGGAACTCTGAATCTGGTAGATTGCTTGTCTCCATTTTGTTTAGTTCTTTTTGTGGAGCTTTGTTTTGTTTTTTCATTTGGAACATGTTTCTTTGTCTCCTCATTTTGGCTGTCTCCCAGTTTTTATTTCTATGTATTAGAAATGCATATGCCTCCCAATTTTAGTTGAGTGGCCTTATGTAGTAGGTATCCTGTGGGACCCAGTTTTGCAGTCTTCCTAGTCACCTGAGCCAGGTGCTCTAGGTTTGTCCCTTGTGTGGGTTGTGTATGTCATCCTGTTGTAGTTTAGCCTTGGTTGCTCTTTGCACATCAATAGGTGGGATTGACCCAAAGGCTGATTGGTTGTGAGGACTGGTGTGACTACATGAACAATCTGTTGTGAAGGGGTTAATCCCATTTCTGGATATTTATCTGAAGAAACCCAAATGCTACTTCAATAGGATGTGTAAATCCATATGTTCATTGCAGCATTGTTTATAATGTCCAAGATGTGGAGGCAGCCTGGGTGTGCAATGATGGATAAATTGATAAAGAAGAGGTGGTACATATGTACAATGGAATATTGCTCAGCCATGGAAGGGAATGGGTTCCTGCCATCTGTGGCAACATGGATGAACATAGAGAATGTTATGCTGAGTGGAGTATGTCAGAGAAAGAAAGACAGATGCAATGTGATTTTGCTTATATATAGAATGTACAGAACAAATAAACAAACAAACCAGAAAAAAACTCATAGGTACAGAGAACATGTTGATGGTTGCTGGATGGAAGGGGGTGGGGGTAGGGTGAAAAACGGGAAGGGATTAAGAAGTACAAATTGGAAGTTACAAAATAGTCATAGGGATGTAAAATAAAGCGTAGGGAACATAGCCAATAACACAGTAATAACTATGTATAGTGCCAGATGGTACTAGACTAGTCAGGGGGATCAGTTCTTAAGTTATATAAATGTCTAACTACTATGCTGTACACCTGAAATTAATATAAAATAATATGCAATGTCTAAATAAATAAATAAATTATATATATATATATATATATATATATATATATATATATATATATATATATATAAGCTTTTGCCCATTTAAAAAGTTAACAAGAAAAAAAAATGAGTGAAGTACTGATACATGCTAAAACATAGATTAACCTTGGAAACATTATGCTAAATGAAAGAAGCTAGTCAAAAAAACTACTTACTGTATGATTTAATGTACATGAAATGCCCAGAAGAGGCAAATTTATAGAGACTGCAAATAAATTAGTGATTGTTTGGGGCTAAGGGATGAGGACAGGAATGAGGGAATAGCTGTTAACGGATATGGTAAATATTTATACAGCTTGATGAATATACTAAAAACTAAATTGTACAACTTATGTAAGTGAATTTTATGAATGTGAATTATATTGCAATAAAACTGTTTTTAAAAGTTTAAAAGTGAAGAAATATATGCTATTTAAGCCCCAATCTGAAGAACTGGATAATGCTAAATATCAAATGTAGGAGACTTTAGAAGCAAGGATATTATCAGGGATAAATGGGATAATTTCATAATGGTGAAAAGTTAATTTAATATAGAGGGTGTAACAAATACAAATGCGCATGCACCTACAAACAGCTTCAAAATAAGTGAAGCAAAAGCTGATAGGGCTGAAACAAGTAAGAGACATATCCAAAATTATAGTTGGAGACTACAACACTGCACTTTTGGTAATTAACAAAACATATAGACACAAAATCAGCAGGACATGGGAGACCTGAAAAGCATTATGAATCAATTTGAGCTAATTGACATCTATAGAAAGCTCCATGCAACAACAGCAGAACATCCATTGTTTTTAATTGCATATATAACATAAACTAAAAGAGACCATATTTTGGACCATAAAACACAATTTAGCAAATTCAAAACAGCAGAAATTATACACTGTATAGTCTCAGAACATATGGGAATTAAACTATAAATCAATAACAACAGATATATGTATAACCTCCATTTGGAAATTAAACATGACCCTTCTAAATAACCCATGGGCCAAATAGGTAGTCTCAAGGGAAATTAAAATATATTCTTAGTTATATGAAAATAAAAAACAGCAACAACAAACAAAACTTGTATATGGATAATGTATGGCTTATGGTGAAGAGTATAACATTTAATCTTTTATTAGAAAATAAGAAAGTCTAGAATAAACAACCTTCAACCTAAACTTCTACTTTAAGAGACTAGCAAAAGAAAAACAAATTAAAACCCAAATAAGAATGAAAAAAGAAACTACAAAGAGTAGTAATTAAAGAAATTGAAGACAGAAGAACAATACAGAAAATCAAAAACAACCAAAATCTAGTTCTTTTAAAAGGTCACTAAATTGGTAAACATCTAGCCAAACTGACTAAGGAAATAGAGAGAAGACTCAATTTATTAATATTTTGAACTAAACAGTGGATATCACTACAGAAGAACAAACATCACAAGGATGATAAGGGAATACTATGAACAACTCTATGCACATACACTAAATACTTAGATGAAAGGGACCAATTCACTGAAAGGCAAAATCTACCAAAATTCACCCAAGAAATAAATATCTAGCATGAATGATACATCTATTAAAGAAATTGAAATCATAGTAAAAAATTTTAAAAAGGAAACTGTTTCACAGGGGAATTTTACTATACATGTAAAAAGAAAATTCCAATGGAAAAGAACTTTTTTCAACTCATCATATCAGAATGGGATTATCATAATACCAAAATCAGATAATGACAATACAAGAAAAGAAAACTATAGATCAATATTCCTCAAAACATAGACACTAAGATCCTCAAAAAATTAGCATATTATATTCAACAATGTATCACAATCAAGTAGGTTTTATCCCAGCAATTTAAAGTTGGTTTCACATTCAAAATCAATTAATACAATTCACCAAATAAAGGTTAGAGAAGAAAAAACATATGACCACCTTAATAGGTGCATAAAATACTTTAATAAAATTTAGCATCCATTTATGAATTTAAAAAGTGTCTATTTTGGGCCGGCCGAGTGGCGCAATGGTTAAGAACTGGCTTGGGATGCCAGAGGGCCCCGGTTCGGATCCCACATATGAGGGCCAGTGACACTGCCCTCCACAGCTAAGATGCTGAACAACAGCTCAACCTGGAGCTGGGCTGCCATGAGTTGCCGGCGACGGCGTAGGCTGCAGCCCCTGTGGCAGTGGGTTGCCATGGGCTACTGTGTGTAGCCAGCAGCCAGCGTGAGCGGCCAGCAACCGCAGTGAGCGGCCGTCCAGAAGCCGGCGACTGATCTGCCTCGCCCGGGAAGAGAGCAATGGTGGTGCCAACTTGGGCCAGTGAAGCAACGTCCTCCACAACTAGACTGAAGAACAAAACGACAGCAACTTGTTTGTTCCCCTTCCCCCAATTCCCCAGCACTGTTCCCATCCCCCAATTCCCCAATAAGAATCTTAAAAAAAAAAAGTGTCTATTTTAGGGATATTTTTGTAGTATACTGCTGTTTTACACCTGGACTGAGTCAGTTCTTTGTTTATCTTCAGGCATGCCTGGATATCTGACTTTGATTCTTAGCTCAGATAAAGTTTCTGGGTCCACTAACCAATTACCTAGTGATTTATTAGGTGCTGTTTAGAGTCTGAAACTCCTTTGCTGTCCCCCCAGAGCCAGTGGGTTTGTTCATAGCTTTTAACTTGTGAAATCCTTCAGACACTCTGATTTGATTACATGACCAGTGGGCCATTAGGTACCCTGTTGGGGACATCTTCCTGAGTGCTCCTAAAGCCAAAATTCATTGGAAACATTTTGTTTGTTTGATCTGGAGATGTGCATCTTGTGTGAATAAGAAAGACTCACTAGAACTGCACCTTGATGTCTCTCAAACTCTTGAAACTTGCCTGCACACTGTTGCCCTTGCTGTAACATATATTTTGCTTTGATCAAAAGACTTACCTAAGTATAGGTATATTACAATATAGTATAGTATAGTATATTACAGTATAGTAAAGCACAGTATAGCATAAGTATAATATATTATAGTATTCATATAGTATAATTAGGATAGGATAGGATAGGATGAGTGTAAAATAGAACAGGTAAAATATACTTGTTCTGTGATATCTTGTGTGTCGTTTAAAATACCAAACATGTAATTTTCATAGAAGAGAACTTCTTTAACTTGATAATGAGCATGAATAAAAATTTATAGCTAACATCATACTTAATGTGACATACTGAATTCCCTTAAGATTAGGAATAAGACAAAAATGTACTCTCTTCAGTCCCATCCAACATTCTACAGGAAGTCCTAACCAGTGCAATTGAGCACGGAAAAAATAAATGCATATGCATTGGAAAGTAAAATAAAAAACTCTCTTTTGGCACAGAGAATGATGACTATGTAGATAATTCCAATATACAGAAAAGGCCCAAGAAATCACTGAGTTTAGCAAGTTCATAGGGTGAGAGGCACAGGATACAAAGTCAACGCACCAAAATGAATTTTGGAAAGTAACATTTTGGTTAGATATTGTACTGATAAAGATATAAAGAACTATAACACACAAATACTGTACTCTTAGTAAATTTGTTTTAGCAACTCTGAAATTATTTTGTATGTGTATGAGAATTGAAGAAATAAGTAAATACAGTAAAACCTTGGATTGCGAGTAACTTGGTTTGCGAGTGTTCCTCAAGACAAGCAAACATTTCTAATGCTTTTTAACTTAGTAAACGAGCGATGTCTTGCAATACAATTAGTTTGTTTTCAGAACAAATTATGCTCGCAAACCAAGGCATTACTGTATATTGTTGATATTGACAGCCAAGTTTCTCACTACCAGACAAAGTAGAAACAAATAAGAAAATCTTGAAGACTAGAATAAACCCTGTGGTGTTCACTGAAAGTTTTGGAGGTAGTCATATTAATTCATTTTTTAAACATATGACTACATACACATACAGAATAAATACAGATACAGAAGTAAATATGATTATGTGTGTGCCTGGAGAAGTATGCATGCTTATATTTTCTATCTCTTTTTAAACAGTATTTTCCAATAGAAGGAACCACAGCTCTTTAGAAAAGTCATTATTTCCAGGGATGGGACAGGAAAAACACGCAAGGAGCCAGGGACATCTGACATTGTAAGAAACAAGAGAGTGCTCTTACAAGGATGTGGGCATATTGAAAGGGCATAGGAACCAGACTGAAAGACACTACCAATGGCCAAAGCTCTGATAATTTGAGCATCAAACTACATAGCATTATTACTAGATTATAAACTACAGAACAAAACGAATATCTATGTCAATAGTAATAAAAACAAATGCTTGAATAAATTAAGTGGGAAAAGGGGCATCTGCTTCTTACAGAAGAATTCCAATTAAAAAATGTAAAAGGAATGATAGAAATAGAAAATCACCATTACAGCATCACAGTAATAATCATTGCAGGCCTGATATATTGATGGATGCTAAAATTTATGGATGAAAATTTAATTAGACATAGGATATTTGCATAATCCAAAAGCATCTTCCTCTAAATAATGATTCATGGCAAAGGGAAAAACATTAACTAAGGTAGAGAAAGAAACCTGCCATAAACCACGTTAGCTAAGTGACCAAGGCCAACTTCACACCTGACTGATAAGGCATATCTAGGTCATGTAGCCATGTTGGGACGTAGTGAAAAGAGGATAGCACTTCTGTGGTATTCTTGCCTATGCCCAACCTGAACTTAATTATAAGAGGATATCAAATAAACCCTAATTAGGGGATACTTTACTTAAAAATTAATCAAGAATCTTTAAAAGTGTCAAGGTCATGAAAGTCAAGGGAAGACCAAGTAACTGTTATAGATAGGAGACTTAGGAGACATGAAACCAAACACAATGCAAACTAAAATAATAAGGTGCTGGGAAAAACCAACCAAAAGATATTAATGAAAAAACCAGTGAAATAAAGACTGTAGTTTAGTTAATAGTATTGCACCAGTATTGCACACATACACTCTCACACTGATAAGAACATGTAGAAGAAGAGATAGCTTTCTGAATCTGTGGCTTTTTAAATGATTTTTTTTTGCTTATGTTTAGTTTTATGCTTTTATTTATAAAATGATAATTACCACTTTAATATACAATATCTGCTTTCAGGGTTGGATACTAACAAACTGAGTCTAAAATTTATATGGAGAGGCAAAAAACCCAGAATACCCAACCAATATTGAAGGAGAAGAAGCAAAGTTAGAGTACTGCCACTACCCAAGTTCAAAACTACAGTAATCAAAACTGGTATTAATGAAAGAATAGACAAGTATATCAATGGAACAAAATGGAGGATCCCAAAATAGATTCATATAAACATAGTCAACTGATATTTGACAAGGAGCAAAGACAATACAATGGAGAAAAATAGTCTTGAACAAATGGTTCTGGAAATATTGGACATCTACATGAAAAAGGAAGGAAGGAAGGGAGGAAGGAAGGAAGGAAGGAAGGAAGGAAGGAAGGAAGGAAGGAAGGAAGGAAGGAAGGAAGGAAGGAAGGAAGGAAGGAAGGAAGGAAGAGAGGGAGAGAAAAAAATCCAGAAACAGACCTTACACACTTCACTAAAATTAACTCATAATGGATCATAGACCTAAATGTAAAACACAAAACTACAAAACTCCTAGAAGATAACATAGGAAAAATCCTAAGTGACCTTGGGTATGGCAATGACTTTTTAGATACAATACTAACCATGATCTAGAAAAGAAATAATGAACAACCTGGGCATCGTTAAAAACTTCTTCTCTGCGAAAGGCAATGTCAAGAGAGTGAGAAGATAAGCCACAGATCAGAAAAAATATTTGCAAAAGATACACCTGATAAAGGACTGTTTCCAAAATAGGTGAAGAACTCTTAAATTCAACAAAAAGAAAACAAACCTGATAAACAAGTGGGCCACGGACCTTAATAACCACCTTACCAAAAATATATGCTGATTGAAAATAAGTATATGGAAAGAGGCTCCACATGATATGTCACTAGGAAAATGCAGAATAACACTACAATATATGAATATATACCTATTAAAATGGTCAAAATGTAAAACATTGAAAACACCAAATGCTGGCTAAGATGTTGAGCAACAGGAACTCTTATTTGTTACTGAGGAGAATGCAAAATGCACTTTGAAAGACAGTCTGGCAGTTTTTGTGTTTGTTTGTTTTTACAAAACTAAACATAATCTTACCATACCATCCAGCAATCACACTCCTTGGCATCTACCCAACAAAGTTGAAAACATGTCTACACAAAAACTGCACACAGATATTTATAGCACCTTAATTCATAATTGCCAAAATTTGGAAGCTACCAAAATGTCCTTCAGTAGGTGAATGAATAAATAAACTGTGGTATGTTCAAACAGTGAAATATTATTCAGCACTAAAAAGAAATAACTTATCAAGCTAAGAAAAGACAAGGAGGAATCTTAAATGCATATTACTAAGTGGGAGAAGCCATTCTGAAAGTGTGCACACTGTAAATTCCAACTATATGACCTTCTGGATAAGGAAACTATGGAGACAGTAAAAAGATCAGTGTTTCAGAGGAGAAAGGAATAGGCCGTAAAATATTATAGGAAAGTAAAGTATGATACTATAATAATGGATACATGTCATTTTACATTTGACTAAACCCATAGAATTATAACACCAAGAGTGAGCCAACCCTAAGGCAAACTATGGACTTTGAAATATCATGAAGTGTCAATATAGGTTCACCCATTGCAACAAATGGGCCATTCTGGTGGGGGAAGTTGATAGCAGGGGAGGCTATGGATGTGTGGAGGCAGAAGGTAAGTGGGAAATCTCTGTACCTTTCTCAGAATTTTGCTGTAAGCCTAAAACTGTCTTAAAAGATAGTCTTAAAAAGTTAAAGCAACAACAAAAACACCTGCTGAAATAAAATGCAAACATAATATTTTTCTTTATTTGAAAGCAATAATTTGTTCTGTAGTTATTTATTCTTTATCAAGAATGTAACACTATAGGAGCCATGATAAAAAAATAGGATGAATGTTTAAATTTAAAAAAATATTACAGTAAAAGATGCATTGCCATTAATCCCCCTCAAAACACTCCCCTTATTTCAAACACACTTATCCCATTGTTCTTGCCACTTCCTGAAACAGTTCCGGAAGTCCTATTTTATGAGTGTCTTTAGTTGTGCTGTTGTGGCTGCCTCGATGTCCTGAATCCATTCAAAATGTTTACCTGTCATGGTCGTTTTGACTTTGGGAAAGAGCCAGAGTCTCACGGTGCCAGATCTAGTGAATAAGGGATGAAGACACACCGGAATGCTTTTGTTTGACAGAAATTGCCACACCAGAAGCTATGTGTGACAGTGAGCCTTTCCTTTGTGATCAAAATGTATGGTGAATGCTGCTGCTGAGTGCCATTCAACGGAAAGGCAGGGATCTTCAATACAAGGAGTGACACATCAAACCTTAGTAACAGCATATGACAAGTTTCAACTTGTTCAGTGCAGTCAGTCGGGTGTGAGCTACGTTTGAGAGAAGCTGTGTTTTAAAGTGAGCCATAAATCATCCTTCGTTATGACAATGCTCCATGTCACACATTACTTCTGGTACAGCAATTTCTGTCAAATAAAAACATTACAGTGTATCCTCATCCACCTCATTCACTGATCTGGCACCGTGTGACTTCTGGCTCTTCCCCAAAGTAAAAAATTATTCAGGACATTGAGGCAGCCACAATAGGGCAACTAAAGACACTCGGGAAAGAGAACTTCCAGAACTGCTTTAGAACAGGGCAAGAATGATGGGATAAGTGTATATGAAGTGAGGGGGAGTATTTTGAGGTGGATTAATGGCAATGTGTTTTTTACTGTAATAAATGTTTTTATTTAAACATTTACCATGTTGTTTGATCACACCTCATATATATGTTATGCTGTTTTCTTTTTTATACCCTGAGTCTATTTGAATAAGGATATGCTGCTGTTCTTATATCAGAAATTATTGTTAAACCCTACCCAATATTATTATTTTTTTTTTTTAGCTGAGACATCCTGCCACCTGTTGGCAGCTCAATGGCAGCTCAGCTCGGGCTGAGAATTGAACTGGCAACCCTGTTGCTCAGAGCTTGCACTTTTGAGCGAGCTCTTAACCAACTGAGCCACTTGGCCAGCCAATATTTTCACTTTTAGAAACTTTGGATTTCTCTTTTGAACTTGTTTTCCAAAATTTTAAGGCTTGTCGAGATAACTCAATGTTATCTTGATGTGAATAAAACAAAACAACCACAACAAAGAAAAAAAAAAACCCTTAATTTAATTTGTGCTTCTACCAATTACAAGCAGTGAGATCCTGTACACATTGATATTTGACCCTCAATTTTCTCATATTTTAATTGGTAGTAAGAAGGCCTGCTCTACTGACTTATTTTGATTCCTGTTTGTATCACATGAGGTGATGTAATATGAAAAGGACAGACAATATAAAGAAAAAAATACACAGATTAATACACTGAGAAAGGCAGCAAGCAAAATCCTTTTAACTCTCAAGCCACAGCTGGAGAGACGCATGGGTGATGAAACAGAACTATCCTTGAAGAAAAGCATTTCTACATACAACTGGGCAGTCTTCAATGTGAAATTCACCCTGGAAAAGCACTTCCATGCCCACCTCCCATGTGAAGACAGAGGTTGTTTCAGCTGGTGCAATCCATCAGGACAGCTGCAGAAAGTAATTTACAGAAATGTTGTAGCAGTCCTTTATTTATTGATTTTTTTGAAGGCATTAGGAGAGACCATTCACAGATTAGGTAACTCAAATATCAGCTGTAGCCCAGTCGTCATGAACCAACTCTGTTTAACCTTGTGTCAACTTGCATGCAGGCCTGGTCTCTTCTGCCTTTCAGAGTGTCCTATATTTGTGGATTGTGGTGAATATTTTGTTGGGGGAATTGTTGTTGAGGAGGAGGCTGTGGATGGAGACAGTTTTGGTGATAATGTTGCGTATCTCTTACAAGATAATACCTCACTTTATACACACACACACACACACACACACACACACACACACACACACATATATTTTTCTCTCTTTTTAAAGCTACCCTTAGGCCATATAGCCATCTTCCCTAATTCTTCTATTAACTGTTTAACCATGATCCTGTATTCTGCCTGCAACTCACATATTCCCTTTTGAAATATCGGATTTCTCCCCTATACATCGCAAAGATTAGCTTCCCTGTTCCTTGGGAAAATGGGGCACCCGCGTCAACCTCTGCCCATTGACTCTTGCATTTATCTTGCAGGGGTATCATTCTCAAAAAAGAAGTTTTCTTCTATTAAGATAATTATTTTCCCAGGTGCTAAGACTATAATTTTTTCCCCTAAATTATTAGGTTAACTATGAAATATACTGGCTTTCAGTTACCCCTCACCCTTCCCAGCCTTCTAGGATGAGGATCAGATAATCACTGGCCAACTCTGTTCACTTCCGAATAGCTAATCTCTATTAAAGCACAGCATCCTCTGCAGCTCTCTTTCTAACTAAAGTCGGCTTTTGTTTTTGTTGTATAGGGGTAATGGTCTGCTTTCAGAATTTTAGCAACATTTTAGAAAACAGCTCCATGAACACCTCCCATGAAGCAGGCAACCTGTGGCCACGATTCCTTGATTGGAGCTGTTGGTTCCCTGGGTTTTCTGTTTTAGTGCAGCTAGGAAACAGTGTAGCTAAACCAGATCACTACTGGTTTAGACCATATTTATTTCAAGTTAAGATGAGTTGCGTTTCCTTGGGTTCAGACTCTTGGTTAGATTTGCCCAAACATGATATTGCTTGGCATTTAACATTTCTATCTCTCCTGATTGATCTCCTTTGAAATCGGTGTCTCATTGCCCTTTCATTTCACCTGGATAGAATTTGTTGTTGCATGTTATTTTTTCAAAATTCACATGCAGTAAATTTCGCTTTTTTAAAAGTGTACAGTTATGAGTTCTTACATGCAAATAGATGCTTGTAACAACCACACAGACAGAATGCAGAAAAATTCCATTATTCCAAAGAATTCCCTCATGTTCCTCCTTTGTATTCATACCCAGCCCTACCCCCTGGCAACCACTAATGTGTTCTGTTTCTGTATTTTGACCTTTACCAGAATATTGGAACCATACAGTATGTCACCTTTTAGAACTGGATTATTTCACTTAGTATAATATGTTTGAGATTCATTCATGTGTGAGTTGGGTGAATCATTGGTCCTTTCTCTTTTTATTTCTAAATAATATTTCATTTTGTAGATAATGCCACAGTATATCCGTACACCCATTGAAGGACATTTGGGTGGTTTCCAGTTTTTGTCTATTATAAGCAAAGCTGTTATAAACTTTGTCATACAAGTCTTTGGGTAAAATAGATTTTCATTTCTTTTGGGTAAACATCTAAGGGTGGAATTGCTGGGTCATAGAGAAAGTTTATCATTAATTTTATATATAAAAAAACAAACTGCCAGACTGTTTTCCAAAGTGGCTATACAGCTGCCCATTCTTTTTAAACTTCTTTGTCTTATTTAATAATCACATGATTTTGTTTTATCTTAGTGAGAAAATAATATTAGCTGTTTCCTAAATTTGTCTTTAGGCAATTAATATATTGTAAGGGAAGATTTCCTTTGAGGTCTAACATGGTTGAACTTATTTTATGTTGCAGAAGTCTACAAAAGACATGCAGGTATGGTTTCTTAGCTAGCTCTCCTTAAAATTTCTTATTTATTTTTCACTGATATTGTGCAAAAATAACATAAACTTGCCTCTAACATCTTATCATCGACCTTGCAAGTAAAATGGTTAGGTTTATTTGGTTATTGTAATGCACAGCAACATCTCGAAACAGCGTCCCTTCTGCATTCTGGACATCTGGACTTGCAGCATCAATTATGAATTCGAAGCCTATTTAAGAAAAAGGCTGGAATAATTTGAATTAAACATAGAGCCAATAATATAGATATTAATTTTCTCTAGAACTTTCCTTAGTTTCAGTGATAATTACATTTTGATTTTTTTCTCTGGTGATCTCTAATCCAATCAGGCCTTGGAAAAATAAAGGATACCCACAAATATGCAGCTCTTACTGTGCATATAGTGGCCTTCATACACCTCAAATCAATGATGCAGCATAAGAACGAAGGGCATATCAAAACTAATTTGGAAATCAGTTAGGACCTCTTGATTTGAGAACAGCTAAGCTGCGTTTAGCAACTTAATTCAATTATCTTCAAACTAGGTAAATTCTGCAATATTATTATTGCGACTTTTTTTCCCAGACTCCATGACCTCAGGTTGCACACAGCAGTGTTAGACTCCTTATCCCCAAGAATGTGCTTTTTATTGGGTTGGGCACCTCCTCCCTGGTTTGTCTAGTCACAACATCAAAGTGCTTACCCTCAAAATGCCTGGAAGATTACAGGGTGACAGACAACTCACACCACACAATGGAAAGTGTGTACTAATTATAAGCAATCCATCTAATTATAATCATGCACGTGGATCCATGTTTTATCCTCCCTGGGAACAAGGTGAATGGTTGCCATGTACAGCTTGAGAATGCTTTTTCTCTGGTCTTAAATCTATGCTTATCCACGTTTGGCTTCTACCCTTCTGCTGTGTTCCATATCCCATGTTATTCTTGTCTCTGCCAGTATACTCCAAAGAGTCAATTTCTGATTTTGGGATTCTTACTCATCCCTATTCTCACTTCCAATCAATAATTACTAACAGGCTTACTATCAAGAGTTTTCACTCTTCTTCATCATTGTAGTTTTGCTTTTCTTTAACATACATGGTGAAATCTGACTGACTACTTAATTTTTAAAGGTTTATAATGTGAAACTAACAGAGGCATGTGGCTGAGGGAACAGTAGTGCTAAACTCCTTCATACCTCCAACTGTACCCCAGAGGCGGGATTATTAGCTTCTTTTTTCTCCCCTGATACCTCAATATTCCTAAGTATTATGTTTGCACAACATATAACTTTAGATGGTGCATTTAATTTCCTACTTTAATAGAAAAGGATTTAGTTACCTTACACCAACCTCCAACTTCCCCCACCCTTCCTGATGATATAGGCTTGCCACATCTCAAAAATAAAAGTGCACAATACCCAATTCAATTGGAATTTCTTATGAGCAAAAAATAGTATCTTCAAAAAGTATGTCTCAAATATCACATATGCTATAAACTAAATGTGTGTTCCCCCCCAACCCCCCTCTGCAAATTCATACATAGGAACCTAATCCCCAATGTCAGGGTATGTGGAGTTGGGGCTTTGGGGAGGTGATTAGGTCATGAGGCTAGAGCCCTCATGAATGGGATTAGTGCCTTTACAAAACAGGCCTAGAGAGTTCCATACCCTTTCCAGCCATGTGAGGACAGCATGAGAAGATGGCCATCTATAAATCAGAAAATAGGCTCTCACTAGACACTCAATCTGCTAATACCTTGATTTTAGACTTCCCAGACTCCAGAACTGTGAGAGATAAATTTCCCTTGTTTATAAGCCACCCAATCTATAGCATTCTTTTATAATAGCCTAAGCAGACTAAGACAACGTGGGACATTCTTATACTAAAAAAATTCTTAATCTGAAAACCCAATTTAATTGAGTAATCTATGTTTCATTTGTCAACCTGATCACAATAGTCACATCACTGTTTCTTTTTTTGTTGGTTACCTTGTATAGCCATGTATCTTTATTCTTGTTGCATAAAAAATTATTTTATTTATCCCTACTTAGTAAGATTCATACATTGGTACTTTTTTCCCTTTCCTTTAATTTCATTTCTGTTCTTGTTTAATATATTTGTAATTTCTAAACAGGTAACATTTACTTAACAATGTTTGTATTATTTGAATTACATAAAAAGTATTCACTGAAGAACCAAGTCATAAATGGTCACTACATTAAGTTTTACACAATTTTTGTGTTTCCCCACTGAATATTTTCTAAGGCCGTTGTTTCCCCCTTACTTGACTTCTGGTTTCATATATTCTCAAACTTTGCAAAGACTGACTTCTTGGGAACCTCCTGAACTACAGTCATCCTGGGGATTGATTCCATTTAATGCTTTCCTGGGTTGAATCCATTTTTTTCGGTCTGGATCCTCATTCTGAGTTTATTATTTTTTTAATTTTAGTTATTCATTTTTTTTGGCAAGAGCAAAGACTGCATTTTCAAGTAACTGTTTACAGGGTTTGTTGGAGGTGATATTTTTTGAGATCTTGCCTGTTCGAAAATAGCTGAATTCCTTCTTCATATATGATTGATAGTTTGGGTGTGAATAGAATTCTAAGGTAAAAGTAATTTCCCTAGGGGGCTTGGAGGGAATTGCTTTGTTGTCTTTCTGGCATTCAGCATTGCTATTGAGAGTCAGGCTGTTCTGGTCTAACTCTGCTGCCTGCGTCTCCCCAGCCTCCATCGCCCTCCAATTTATGCAATCTCTTTACATTTACAGTTCTGAAACTTCCATATGTTGTAATTAAGTGCATATTTTCCTCACGTTTTGCTGGGTGGGCTCTTTCAATCAAGAGACACATGTCTTAATTTGGAGAACTTTTTTTTACATATTTCTTTTATTTTTTTCTCTACTTCAATTTCTCTGGACTTTCTGAAACATCTATTAGTTGCATATTGGGGCTTCTGAATGTTTCTTCAGAAGAAACATTTACTTTTTCACAACTTTTTAAATTTCTTTTCCTTTGTTTTCAACTCTTTTGGAGGAACTTATCCAACTTTATTCTCTAATATACCTACTGATTTTTTCCAACATTTTTTAATAAAAAATTTCCAACATAGAGCAGCTGAAAAAAACTTGCAGTGAAACTTGTATACATACTACCTAGATTTTATTTATGACTTTTTAAATTTTTATATTTATTGCACATATTTAAGTTTAAAAAAAAAAAAAAAAGCTTGTCCTCCAATTGTTTCTTCCACCAATGTACCTTGTTTCTTGGATATACTTTTTTTTTTCCCCACATCTCTCTTTCTTTGGGAGTAATGTTATCTGTTTATCTTTGTCTTTTTTACTTAGAAAAATTCCCCAAATATCTTATGTATCTCATCTTATTAATTCACATTTACAATTGAGTAAATCATTAGTAATTTGGCAGCAGCTTAAATGGGACAATTTGTGAACAGGTGCGCTTTGCTTCTGAGTATTTGGGCAAGTGGGGATCTCCACTTGGGAAGTCCTAAATACCAGATAGAGTGGCCTGTTCATACTCCAAAAGGAAGAACTCTTTGTTTCATTACTTTCCTTGTTTAAATAGGGCATAGACTTCTGCAGTGTTCCGTACATAAATAGAATCATATACGAGAGAGTGTATATTAGTGTGTGTATGTGTCTGCATAAGAGAGAGTGTGAATGGTTCTAGGTGGGTAGTTGTCTTTCACAGTGTAATCTAACCTTTCCTTTTTCCTGCCTACTGGATTTACAAAGCTGGAGACTTTAGAGTTCTGCCAGGCAGAGTCATATCCTTGTTACTTTTTTTCTAGGTCAAATTAGATTTTGGATTCCTTTAGCAGATTCTTTTTTTTTTTCTTTTCTCTCTGTTTTTCTCTCTCCTAATCTCTCTATCATCATATTTATGCCTTTATATTTCTTCATTACAAGTTTAGTAGAATTTTTCTAGGAGAGGAGATAAGGGTATATGAATAATTATTATTTCAGGAATCAGTTTCCCTTACCCACTACTCAATAATGCTGGTCTATCTCTACACTTGGGTACTCTGAGACCTGTTCTGCATTCTTGTAGTGAGCTGCATTTTAGAAACTATACAAGATTTTTGTAATAAATAAATACATATATATATATATATATATATATATATATATATATATATATATATATATATAATTAAGTAAAAAAAGAATAAATAAAACTATTTTCAAGTTAAATTTGTTTGACTAAACATTGCTTTCCAGATATGCAAAATTCCTGTATTGCAAAACCAAGCCTTTTGCCTGGGAATAGGAATCTTGGGTTTCATACCTATTTTCATACGTTGCAAAATCTTGAATATTCATTTCCAGAGGCTTGCCAGGGCTGTGAAAGCTAGAATTACCTAGGTTCAAATCTTCTTGACAATGCTATCTGTTATCTCAGTGGCTTGGGGAAGTCATGTAATTTTTATGAGGATCAGTTCCTAACCTTACTATTTGAAGAGTTACCTAGGACAATAATTTGTACTTAACAGGTGATAATAAATTACTATGAGAATTTTCCAGAACACACCAACTTATACATGCTACTTTATAGACTAACTTTGAATGCAGATACTTCAGAATTATTACACATTAAGTCACATTAATGATTCCTCTCCAAGATTTTAAGATATAAATGAAGAAATCAAAGGCCAGGCTCTGGATGACCTTATGATACAACTAAGACCAGCCAACATATTGTGACTTGAGCAAGTATCATAGAATCCAGTGCTACTGCATGAACATAATAGTATCTGTTTCATAAGGTCGTCGTTGGAATTAAATGTGTTAATTCATATAACGTGCTTAGAAATGTGCTTAGCAGAATCTAATGTGCACTGCTGATGAAATAGTTGTTTTTATATTATTATTTGCTTTTCGTGTGCTATGAACTTTTCTAAGAATTTTACATATATTATCTCTTACTTCACCTAATACCTAAAGCATTCCTTTGAGAGGTACTATTATTATTTCCCTCTTATAGATGAAGACATGAGGCACAGAGAAGTTAAGCAATTTGTTCAAGGTGATACAGCCAATGGGTGGAGTAGATAATATTTGAACCTAGGCGTTCTGGTCACAACTAACATTCAATCACCAAACCAAGCTGCCTATTTGAGCAATAAAAGTATGAAAATTAGTTAGGTAACAACAATAACAAAAATTTATTGTAGATTAGGGTTAGTATAAAAAAGCTTTTTTTAGCATTTTTCAGGCATCTTTCCTAGAGTCCCTATATAGGATTCAGATTGATACAGAAAGGAGAGTTTCCAGGTAGGGTTTGTGGCACCAAACTGGCCCTTATTTATAAGGCAGTGGATTCATCTACTTGGATGAATTCACCTTAATTTTTTTTTTAAGGAGAGAAGGCATTAATTCCTGGCAAACACAATGTCACATATTAACAATAACAATATTTTGAAAGTAAATTGAAGCTAAATGATGAATATTAAGTATTATTTTACTTCTTATGAAGTTTTTAGGAATTGCAAAAAAGAGCCGCAAATGCTGATAAAACATACTTAATGTTTAATATTAAATTTTAAAATATTAAAATTTAAAATTAATGTTTAATATTAACATTAAAATAGTAAAACATATTTTATACCAGAGGCGCAAAAAAATGTATACAAGTGGACACTTTAGTTAATGTTGCTCAAGCAGTAGTTCACCATAATCAGAAGTGTCTGGACACTGTTGGTAACCACTTTGAGCACGTATTTTAATTGCGGAAGTCAAACGTGACTTGTATTCATCTTTTATTACCGGTATATATGAGTATTACAATTTTAATACAGTTTTTTCCTTTCTTAAAATGTGTATACATTTTTTGGCATCCTCTGTGTGTGTGTGTGTGTGTGTGTGTGTGTGTGTGTGTGTGTGTGTATAACATTCATTTCACAATAGCCTGCATCTCCTTGTCATATCAGTGTTTTAGTTTTGTTTTCAAGGCTATTATTTTCCTTTCCCCTTCCATATTGATTGGCTTATTTATACATTTAATTTTAAAATCCATATGTTGTTCATTTTCTCAGTATAGTTAAATCCAAATTCATCACAATCCTCTGGTTTGATTTAGGGCAGCAAATTTAATTCTGCTCTGTAAATAGAGATAACGTTGAATATGTAATAGGAATGCTACTTCTCTCTTCCTCAATCCTCATAGACGTTTAAGTTATTCACAACCACTATTCCCATAACGCTCAGAGTGATTATATCTATTGCCAACTTCTATAAATTATTAACATCAAAGCTAGCGGTTTCCTGGCACAAAATTTCATCCTTCCACAGAAAGAGAAAAATTTAGTGAGGTTTAAGTAGATTAAGAAATCCAATCTGTAACATGGTCACTAGAAATTTAATCTTTGTTTATAAATGCTTTCCCTTTCTTTCCTTACTGTTTCTTGTGCACAAGACTACTATAGAAAGCAAAGGGCTTGTGGAGATTCTGAAAGTTCAAGTATGAGATAACGGAGTGAAGTTCATCCCACTCAATCTTTTCCCCACACCTTTAAGTAATGAGGCAGCAAAGCCACTTCTCACTTAACATCTTGCAGTTATTACAGATAATTCAGCAAGGGTTTGCAGACTGGGTTCATAAAACAAGAATGTATTCAATTCAAAGAAAAGAATGATGAAGATAAATTGAGCAATGTCTACATGAAATTAAAAATTATTGCTTTCTCAGAATTCAGAGAGTGGCTGCCTGTAATACACAATATCCAGTTCACAATGTTAGGAATTAAAGGTATGTAACTGATAAAGATGGATGACTTGTTTTTGTGGGTACAATTGGGCAGTATAAAATAAATATTGTAATAATTGATCTTTCTGAATGATGCACAGATGCTAGATGACTCTTGATATACTGTGTCAACTTTCTGCCTTTGGCACTAATATATGGTCCTTACATTTCTTCTAATAAAAAGATGGTCAAGCCTTCAATTACACATTGCCACAGTTCTGCAAATAAAGCTTAGTAGAAATAGATGGGGGACTCTACTACCACTGGTTTAATATTAGCCTAGACCAAAGCCATTTCTGCCAAGCATGCTGACAATAGGAAGACATCACTGTAGATTAATGAGGCTCAAATTACAGCCATAGTGAAGGGATGGGGGAGGGGAAGTCAAGCTTCTGTTTTTACAGCAACTCCCTGGTTACCTTGGTAAGTATGAAGAAGCTTCTGAAACATTAATAGCTCTATTGCCATTCTGATTGAAGGCAATTTTTCAGCAGGCTCTCTAGGAGCAATTTTAAAGAAATACTTCAACTAGTAGTGTAATAATACTATGTCTCTAGTCAGGGTGTGTTTATGAAAATTATGCTTCAGCTCAGGTCTGAATTGTCTCACAGATAAGAGTTTGCCTATTTGTTTATAACAGGGTCACTGTGACTTCTCAGGCTACAAGGGTAACATTAGATGCTTAAGTACATCAGAGTGTACTGGCTGGACATTCTCTTTTTCGTGCCCAGGCTTACCATAAACCAGCTTATAATTTTCTAGACCACACTTAAAACACAGATTCTTTTTGTGGGCTTTTATCTTTTGTCCTGTTCGAAATTCAAAAACACATTACTCTTTGAGTTTCTGCTCTTTTTTATTTTGAGATAATATTTATTTGTTCCTGTGATGAAAAGTGAGTCACAGATGGATAAACTCACAGGTAGGTATTTTACTAGAAAAAACATCTAGAGCTTTGGATACAGAAAGTCAATCCCTAATTTCATTGTTTTCTTGAAATCAGTGTCATCATCTGGTAATTAAACTGCTGTATATTAATGTGACTTTAGTACCCTCTGTGCTCCACCTTATTAATTATAGCTCCCCTAATGAGAGGAGGTGTTACATGAATTTAAGTTCAACTTAATAACAATTTGGGATAAAGGGACTTGGGTTGAATGGAGAGGAGTAGGCAGGAAGGGATGTTTTTTACTTTCCGTAGTGTGTATGTGTGTGTTTTACCATGTGGGTGTGTTGATTGAAAAGGAAAACATTTACATTGAAGTGTAACATAGATAGATACATTATATACATATGCATATATATATATATATATATATATATATATATATATATACACAAAAAAAAAAAGTATGCCACCATAAATGTGGCATAAACTTTCACAAAGTAAACACACCAATGTAAGTAAACATCACCCAGCTTATGAAACTGAATGTTGCCCAAGCCCTAGAAGGTCCCTTTGTTATCTCACTAACCATCATTCTGACCACATATGGCAGACACGAGTTTTACCTTTTGTATTTTACTAAATATAAGTGGAATCATACAGAAAGTACTTTATTGTGTCTGGCTACTTTTGTTCAACATTATTTGTGAGAATCATTCACATTATTACACATAGTTGTAGATCACTCAATTACTATTGCTGTATGATAGTCCATTGTAGGGCAATTTTTGTTTATTTATTCAGTGGTGGATAGAGCACTTGGAAAATTTCACATTGGGGGGTTATTATAGACCATGTTGTTTTGAACCTTCTAGGAGAGGCCTTTATGGTAAATACGTGCACAGATTTCTGATGAGTATATTACCAGGAGTAGATGTTGCGTGCTGTGTACATATTCAGCTTTAGTAAATACTCAAAAAGTTCCCAAAGTGGTTGTGCCAGTCTAGACTGATACTATCAATGTATGAGAATTCTGGTTGTTCTGTATTTTCACCAACACCTGGTAATTTTTGTCTTTTTGGTTTTAGCCATTCTAGCGAGTATGTAATCATATTTCTGTTATTTTAGTTTTTATTTCTCTGTGGATGAGTGTCTTTCATAGATTTACTAGCCAGTGGGTATCCTTTTTAGTACTACCTTTTGCCTGTTTTTGTTTTCTACTGTATTGTCTTTTTTATTGATTTATACTTCTTCAAATATTTTAGATATGAAATTTTGATGGTTATATGTCTTTAAAATATTTTCTTTCTGTTGGTGGTTTGCTTAGTCTCTCTTAGTTGTTTCTTTTGATGAATAGAAATCCTCAAATTTAATATAATACAACTAACTGGATAGGAAATGATTAACAGCCAATGTATAACGTGGTCCCTCTCTACTGAAGACTACCTGGAAGAGCAATGTTTTCAGTCAGATTTCCTCAGGAACTAGTTAATGACCACATACATACCAGAACCTTCATGCTAGTGGCTTTCAGTAGCAGAACGATAGAAAGTCCAATCCACAAAATAATTTTTAGTAGGATTAACTTGGGCTCTCTGATTGCATAATGAAAATAAACCTGGAAATTACAAACTTATGATGCACTGCAGGCTGAATATTGGGCACACTTGTACACTGTATAAATCACAGTGGATAACATGAAGAAAACCTAAAAACCAAAATGATTCCTACTTTGTGAGTAATGTTTCCACATACATTGCAGAAGGATAGTAATTATTTTGGTACTGTCTCAGATATCTCTATGAAAATAAATTAAAATTTTAGAAATACTAATAATTCTTGCAAAAACTTATTTTACCAATGGTTCTTTTGTTTCCTATATATATTTCAGAGTTTCCTCTCTGCTTTTTACAAATGCCGTGTCACTGGGACCCTGGCTGAATATTTAATTGAGATATCAACAACATGGAAGTCTTCCTGTTACTGACTTACTGAATAAACAGACTAAGTTTTTTAAAACATAATTTGATAATATTGGTTTAATATAATGTGTCAATGACTTTAAATGCAATAGGGGTTCAGGAAACAAAACAAGCAACAGGGCTAAAAAATTGGAAAAGATTGCAAGGAATAAAAATGGGATTTCATCCACTGTGTATTTTGAGAACTAAAGCTGATTAGGTAGGATGGGATAGAATAAGAAGAGTTTAAAAATCAGTCAGGGGAGTTGACCTTTGTGAAGTATAATTTGTTTTGGTGCTTTCGACCATCAGGACTTAACCCAAAATCATTTCACAAAGACAATAACTGTGTTTTTTCTTTTTGAAAAATAATAAAGAGTAGAAAAGAGTTGGAAATCCTATTTGCTATTCATAAAACCATATACATTAATGCTCACATTATCTGAAACCTGACCTAAAATTTTAAAACTTGGAAGTTAACTATATGCATAATGTTTGTCTTAATTTGGGATAATTACTTTAAGAAGAGTACATTGTATATGTACTATTTGAACTTCACATGCTTCACTTATCAAGGCCATATTGTGAATCATAATTCTATGATTCTATGAAGCCTTTTCTATCACAGACATGCAAAAAATATTGCCAATGCATTTTGCTTTAATTTGGTATGATACAAAGCTTGAATTTAGAGAAAATTGAGAAATAAATGTTTACCTTGTCTGTTCGTCCCGCCTCCACTTCAAAATTACTTCACTAAGTGGAGGTTTTTTGTTTGTTTGTTTTTTGTTTTTATGAGAAATAGACCACAATTAATGGTCACATTGGTAGATGTTTAAACTGGAGAGATTCTGTGTAATTTTTTTAAAAGTAAAAAAATTTTACATAAAAAGCACATAATTGTCAAATTTAACATTTTGTTATACAATTAAAAAAGAAAACAAGAAACAACTTTCAAGTCCGGATGGGCCATCCCATTTCATGTGGAAGTTAAATGCAAGAATACCGACAGGTGTAGATAATCGTTCCTCAAAAAACATTTTATGATGCTTATTTATTTTTCAAAAAACTATTTTGATGAAACCTAGAACTCTGTAACACAAACATATAAGACATTATCTTAGCCTGGGAGATATTTGAGGTGGGAGTAGCTAATTGCCTGCCTCTCTCATAAAGAAACCTTAATATGGTTCCTGAAGAATACTTTTGTCTAAAAACTGCAATGCAATGAGTCCACCAGGATGAGTTAGCCACAAAACGCACCCTCTGGTAATTAAATCTTTGAGTAGAATTGCTTACTATTATCAATCTGGATGCAGGAGAATGTGAACCAAAGATGCTGATTTTTCATTTTAATTTATTGATTAGAAGCTATGTTTTTTGATATTAAACAAAAATGTAGCTGAGTCTTTGAAATTTTTTACCAAATTATAAAATGTGTTATTAATTATATATAAATAATACTAATACATACATAAGGAAACATATTTAAGCAGTACAGAATTTTCACCTTTTCACCAAATTAGGACTTATTTCATAGAGATAATGACTTCTAAACATTTCTATTGTTATTTGTGGGTCACCATTAAACATTAAAAATAACATACCCTTACCTTTGTTTGCTGAGGAATTCACTAGACCTATATTACCTTACTGCTTCTTTCCCTAAATCTTTAAATTGTTAACAGGAACCAGGCCCACTGTAGTCTCTAAATTACTGCAAAATACTTGGATAGATTAGACATGCAAATGTGTGTGAACTGTTTTAGGGTGCTATGAAAGTTTTAGTCTACCAGGATCATATGGCTCTGTCCTGAAGATAAAAAATTAACATTTTATTTATTTATTTAAGATTTTTTTATTGGGGAATTGGGGGAGGGAAACAGCGTTGGGAAATCAGGGAAGGGGAACAGACAAGTTGCTGTCCTTTTGTTCTTCAGTCTACTTGTGGAGGACATTGCTTCACTGGCCCATGTTGGTATTATCATTGCACTCTTCCCGGGTGAGGCAGATCAGTCGACGGGCAACTGGACGGCCGCTCACAGCGGCTCTTGGCAGCTCACACCAGCTGCCTGCTGCTCACACTGTCTGCCAGCCACTCATGGTAGCTTATGGCAGCCCACTGCAGCTTCACTGCAGCCTATGCCATTGTCGGCGACTCACGGCAGCCCAGCTCCAGGTCGAGCTGTTGTTCACCATCTTAGCTATAGAGGGCACAGTGTCACGGGCCCTCATGTGGGATCTGAGCCAGGGCCCTGCTGCTCAGAGCTGGCATCCCAAACCAACTCTTAACCAACATGCCATTCGGCCGGCCCCATTTTATTTATTTATAATATGAAACTCTTTCGATTGAATTAACTTGTATTTTCCAGGCCAACAAATTCCATCTCTAATAAGCTATGCAAAGGTTCAATTAAATAAATCAAAGGGATCACAGACTGTGTGGAGTATATGTCAGACTTTGTAGAGTTTTATCCAATTGTGATCTTTGCAATAGTGGTATTCTGAAGTGTCAGATCAGTTGAAGGACATGTGAAAGTGTAGACACTGAACAAATACTTTATCAGAGCTATATCAATTTACATCTAAACTTCAAGTACAATAAAGCATTCCTTTGTGGTTTGCCTGTCAGTACACTGACATTACAATATGGCTTTGTTTATGTGTGTGCCCGTGTGTGTGTGTGTGTGTGTGTGTGTGTGTGTGTGTGTGTGTGTGATTTAAAAAAAATCAATATTATTCAATCAAATTTAAAAGGTGGATTGCTAAATATAAGAACAAATGGTATTAAAATATTTACATATTTAAAAGATATAATTGCACTGAAGGTATAGTAAAGATACAGTCAACTAAGCAATGAATATTCTTCTTTGTATTTACCTACAATTATATTTCTTATAATAACGAATTACTACAACCTCAATAAGAATTTTTATAATATTAAAGACAACAAATCTAATTAGTTATTTGGATTTATCTAAAATGTGTGAACAGATAATGGAAGTCAGATTCATTTGTTTGTTTGTTTTTTTATTTTCTTATTTATACCCAGATTTCTCCAGAAGGAATTAAGCTGTTAAAAGGTATTATCTAATTGAAATATAAATTAGAAATAAATTTCATGCATACATCAAGGAATAGCTGCTATAATATTAATCAAAAATGTTATGTTTTTTACTGCAAAACTTGAAGTTAAGATTTTATAGCCTATCATTACAAATTGAAGTTCTGAAGAGATAAAACCCAGGCAATCACAATAAAAGGGAATGTTAAATGGAATTATATAGGACTTGCAGTGGTATCTAGTTGTAAATATCCTGAACTCAGTGCATAGAGCATCTTCCTGGAAGAGTGAGTTATATAAATGTTAAATGCATATGGATTTCTCACAAATGTAGTGTATCAGTGTAGTGATTTTGAAAACTTGGCTTAGTTATGCAAAGATGATATTTATTTCCTCTTTGCAACTCTCCCAAGAGTCTTTGTCAAGGATCTTATTCAGGTTGGATGCCACAGGAAAACCCTGTCTTCCTTTCCTTTCACAGAATCCTTTCTAAATGATTTTTTTCTTTAATTGATGGCAAACAAGCCTAAAAACTCAATTACTCCAGATTTAATATAAGTTAAAATCTTAAGTTGAGGTTTCACTCAGTTATGTATTATGTATCTGTTAGAAGTACCATATCTAACTCATAGTGATGTTTCAAGTAATAGAGAAATTTGGCAGTCCTTTCTGAGTATGTACATACAGACTAAGCTTTGGGTCTCTTCCCATTGTATCTGGTAATATAGCTCCCATCTGAGGAGGTCCTGCGACAATTGTAATAGCTGCATTTAACATGGCAACACAGCTTATGGTGTGTGAAATCATACAACTGGTTTTGCACTCTGGCTGTCACACTTCATTGTTTGAAAAAAAAAAACGAACTTTATTCAATATACTTTATTTTTGTAAGATAATTTTATCTACAATTTCTGAACATCAGCCTCTTTATCTGTAAAATAGGAATGATTTAATCTTCATTATTGACCTATTATTGGAATTGTGGTAATACTGTATTTGTTGACCATAAAGAGCTGGTACTGCCAATTACTGTAACATTATTCCTGCGGAATTATTCACTTAAGTAGATTATTGGGCTTCATCTCAATTTTGAACTACATTTAGTCATGGGGATTATTGAAAATGGATCTAGATTTAGCATGATAGGCTTGACTTCCTATCAGAAAATATTCCTACCTCATAAGATACAAGCAAAATCAGAAAAATTTCTTGAGAAATGGTGAGTATCCCAGTTTCATTCCATTCAATTCTATTCTATTATATTTTTCCATCTCCACATAGTTGATTTTTCTGACTGTTTCTCCACATTTTAAATACTGTCATAATTTTGGGTTTACTTTGGCCCTTCATACCTTCCTAGAAAGTTAATATATATATACATACATGTACACACATATGCATACATAATACATATATAAACACATATATGTCCATATACATATGTACATATAGATACTAATAATTTTCCCTTTAGAACTTTTTATAAAAAATAATTTTAAAAAGAATAAGAAATGTATAGCATATCACATAAAGGCTTGAGTTGGAATGAAACAGATTTTCTTTTTAAATGCTGAAGGAAATGAAGCTGAGGTTGAACTTGAAATCCACAGTCCATTTCCTTATCTCAATCTTGTTTCATCTACCCGAAGAACTCAAAAGCTTCAGCCTTGAACAGATTCTAAACTTTAGTGAAGGTCAGTTTCTCCTACTGTAAATCTGGATTGCACACAAATTAGGCTCCTGTTACTAGGCAGTTGAAGCTTTCCAAAGATACTTTCCATCCTCATAGCCCATTTAATATTAACATTTTCCTGATTAGAATATTACCATCTTTCCCCATTTCTCCTAAATGGTCCTCTGTGTACATAGTTTGGCAGAATTTGATGACCATATTATATGTTTACTTCTCTGAAAATTTTAGACCTAAAAAGTTTGAAAAAATCATCCCTAGTACATTCGTTTTTCTATCACCTACTTAAGAAATAAACATTTCAATTTCATTAAAATCTTGTCTAATAGGTAATCGATGGGCTTAATTTGGTGTTCTTATACTTTGGCAAGTATTACAATTTATAACATATGTGTTTTACCCCTAAAATATATACTATACTACATTTTCATTTGATTGATGTCTATTCACAAGATATGTTATCTACATTGTTTTGCAAATTGCTTATATTTTTGTTCAATATTTTTTAGAATTATTAAATTTGGAACATACAAATTGTACACACATCTCACAGCTATTGAATAAATAAAATTCATGCAACTGTTTTTCACTTTATGGAAATTGTGAACAGAAAAGGGGTCACATGTTAAACCTGACAAGCTCAGGAGACTGAAAATAACCACAGAGGATGACGTGAACATAAAAATTCCTAACAAAGGTGGGCCATGGCAGGAAGTCACATCCTTGGCTTGAAGCTTCCTTGACAAAGGTCAATCTTTACCTTAAGCCTATCTGTCGTCTTTTTGCATGTAAGCTAACATACCCTTACAATATCAGAGTAATCTCTTTTTTCGGACCCCCCCAGCGGGTACAACCCACCACACCAGAGCAGGAAACTACAAAGTCCCTCATGGTTATCTTGTTCCCCAAATAGTATCTCTGTGTGCTGCAAAATGCTATTAATCATGCTGTACCCACCAATATAAAAGAAGCGCATGTCTCTCCATTTTACTTTTTATCCAATCCCAGAGATTACCCCGCTTTGCTTTCTCCTACCTACTTAATCTATAACGAATGGATTTCATGTAACCTTCCTCCTTTGATTCTAATGTATAAAATAAGTTGCAAAACGGCCATTTTCTGGAGCATTTTCTCAACGCATTGAGATTTTGTTTCCTGGTAATTGTCGTCAGTTTGGCTCAAATAAACTCTTATAAATTTTCTCTTAGGCTGGATATTTTTTGTCAACAAAACGTAGGTTGTTGCTAAATTTTCTTTATTACAAACACTTCTATGTATATCCTCCTTGTGTACTTATATGTGATTGCCTCCCTAGAGAAAAGAACTGCTGGATCTTAGATATGTACATCTTCAATTTTTCTACATATTGCCAAATTATTCTTTAAATCGGTTGTACTCACTTAAATTCCCACCAGCAGGTTATAAAAAACTTATTTGCTCCACATCCTTGTCAAAACATTATATTTTCAGAATAAATGTTGCCACTGATTGTGAAATTGTTTCTTATTGTAGTTTTAACTTGCATTCCTCTTATTACTACTGAGGTTAAATATTTTTAAATACAATCCACAATTCCTCTCCTTTGAATTGCTTGTTTCTATATTTTGTCCACTTTGTTGGATTTTTATTTTCTTCCTTCTCCCTTCCTCCCTCCCTCCCTCCCTCCCTCCCTCCCTTCCTTCCTTCCTCCTTTCCTTTTTTTAACCAGATTAATCGTAGTTTATTTTATATTCAGCATATTATTTCTTTGTCTGTTTTACGCTAGTATTTCTGCCAGTCTTTGGATTGCCTTTTAATGTGTGTGTGTGTGTGTGTGTGTGTGTGTGTGTGTGTGTGTGTGTGTGTGCGTGTGTGTATAATTTTATGCAAATACATTTACAAAGTATATTTTATGGTTTTGTCTCTTTTTAAAGAAATTCACACTGATCCTGACATTATAAATATATTCTACATTTATATCAAAATTTAAGGTTTTTCAGATTAAAGCTCTCATGTCAAGGCTTCGTTTTTTTTCCTATATGAATGACAATTTTTCACTACCTTTAAACTTGTCATTGTTTTAAGCCTCACCAGCAATGCTATTTATTTAAAATAATAAGTTTCCATACATTAATAGATACTTTGCTATCAAATTCAATAACAATTCTATTATTCTATTCTTGCTAATCATATCCCATCATATCCTGTCTTCATCTATCCTAACATAAATTATCTTATCCTATCTTATACCCTAGTCTGCCCTAGCCTATCCCATTTTGTCCTATTTATCTCTTTGTGACTGTGCCAATATAAAAGTAACTGAATTATTTCTGAATTACTATATCTTTATAATAATTAAAATCTCATCTTTTGTTTTTAATCTATCAGAGTCATCTTTGCTATTCTTGGTATCTGTTTTCCTGTTTTTAACCATCTATCCTAAAACAAGTAGTTTTTAAACACAGTGTTAATTAACATTGCACTTAATTTAAAAGTTAATCTGGGGAGAAGTGGTATTCTTAATATTTTGAGCCTTATTATTCATAAACGCTTCATTTATATCTCTTTATTTAATTAATTCTTCATTAAAGTCTTCAATACAAATTTTATATATTCCCTATGCAGTTTTTACTCACATTTGTTAGATACATTTATATGTATCTTTTATGTTGGACTACATTAAAATTATCTTTTAAAAGTTACATTTCTAACTAATGATTTATAGAAATGACATCCAGAAATCTTATTGTACAATCTTAATTTTATTAAATCCCATAATTTGTCTCTAGAGCTTATTTAATGCTCTATGTAACTATAACACAGTCATTGTTTATTTCCAAATTTTTATATTTATTTCCTTTTTTAGTTAGTTGATTATTACTTCCAGTATACATATTAGAAATAAACCATCATGACTGTCATTTTAGTTTGCTTTAATATTATAAAAGGTGGGTTATAATTTTTTAGCATGAAGCAGTAAATACCATCATGAAGTTGTTGTGTTTTTTGTTTTGCTTTGTTTTGTTTTAGGTATCTTATACCAGTTTATGGAAGACCCCAGATATTCTTATTTGTCCCTTTCATTTATTATGCATTGGGATTGAGTTTTATGAAATTCCTGAGGTAAACCTGATTTTAACTCTTTGTTTGTTTGTTTTAATTTCTAAATAAAACAGTTTGAGAATATTTAGGTTGGGGCACTTACCTCTAAATTAAAAAATGTGGTCCAAAATTTTCCTGTCTACTATTATTCTATTTTGGTTTCAAGAACAATGCCATTTAAAGTGTGATGTATGACAATCAATAACGTTGTAAGCATTTCTTAGGGGGCCAGATGGACCAATGCCCTTTTGGGGAGTCCACTTCATAGTAGATGTAGAGGCCTGACCACCGCATTGTATTTCTGAAACTGATGTTGAATAATACTGTATGTCAACTATAATTATATATACATATAACCTTGGGACACGGAGTAGAGTGCGGGAACGGATTCAATGGAATTGTAATAGATAAGCATGATATCGGGGGTGGGAGGGCAGTGGATGGGGGGAGGGGGGTTGTTACTTTGTGAGGGTGAAAAGGGTAACTATTGCATTGTTCTGTACACCTGAAACTAACAATAAAAAAAAAAAAAAAAAAAAAATAAAGTGTGATGTATGAACTGGTGCCATTTTTGTGGTACTAGTTTTTAACTGTTTATTACTGGATCACAATGAAATAAGGACCTTGATCCAGAATATAACTTAACTACATCATTAAGCAGGCCAATTTTAATTCAGCTGACATTTTTTATTTATTTATTTATTTTATTATTATTTTTTTTTAGCTGAGACATCCTGCTACCTGTTGGCAGCTCAGCGGCAGCTCAGTTCGGTCTGGGACTCGAACCACTGTTGCTCAGAGCTCACACTCTTGAGTGAGCTCTTAACCAACTGAGCCATTCAGCTGGCCCTCAGCTGACATTTTTTAATGCAAAACTTTCTCAGTGAAGGAAGCAACATATTGATTTACATTCTAGTGCAAACTCCTTATCTCTTTGCAGAGCAATAACAAATAGCTGACTGGCTAGTTTGAGTCAAACTTTTCTAGGGTATATTAGCCATGAAATGGGTTGAGTAACAATTTTCATCTTTTTCCCATAAGAGTTTTTTGTTTGTTTTTTTTTAGAATAATTAACAGTTTCTTGAAGATTTTAGCAATTAAACTTTTTTTTTTCTCCCCGAGACAGGGAGTAGTGCAAGGATGTTGTCCAGACTGGTCCTCAACAATTAAAACTTTAAAATCTTTTTTTTTCATTGTTTTGTGTGTCTGTTGGGTGTGGGTTTTAAAGTTTTAATGGAACATTTTTATAATTATTATTACATTAGGTTTATTTTCTTGAATTAGTGTTGTTAAATTATCCTTTCTTAGAAATTATCATTAAAATTTTACATTCATTTGAATAAAGATATTCATTGTATTTTCATATGATCTTCAATCTCCTCTGTATCCCTAGGATTGTGTCTGCTTTCTTGACCCAATGATGTTCAATAACAACCTTTGTATCTTTTCTCTATCAATTTAGGCAGAGGCATATCTGTATTTTTAGCTTTTATATAGAATCTACTTTTGGTTTGTTAGTACTCTCTATTTAACTTTTTTCTATTTAATTCACTTCTACTCTTCTTTTTCTTTTCTTTTTCTTTTTTTATTTCAGCTTCTCCTGTTCTTTTTGATTTCTTAAGTTGATTGCTTAAGTATTTAGTTTTTAAAACTTTTTTATTTCTAATATGCATTTAATGTATATTTCATACAACTTTTAATGTTTTATATACACACTTCACAAAAATATAAAGTAAACCAATACCTATACCCTCCAACAAAACTTTACAAGAATCTCAAAGCATTAAAAAAATTTTTTTCTGCTTCATTCCTGTATTGTATAATTGCCCAGCATTTTAGATTTTTTATGGTTACTTTTACATTAATTATAATTGTTGTTATTCTTAAGTCAATACTTTATATGTTTAGCTACATGTTTACTAATTTACTTGATTATTTTTCCTTGTGTTTCTGTTTTAATCCCTCTCAATTCAATTTTCTTTCTGCTGAAAGACATCATTGAGATTATCTAATATTTAAATTTTTTCACTTTGAAAATGTCTCTATTATGCTTTTTTTCTCCAATAATAGTTATGCATAAAATTATAGGTTGCCATTTATTACTTTGTCATAGTTTGAAAAATTATACTTTCCTCCTCTCTTTAAATGACTGTTCACAAGCCAATTATTAGTCCTGGTAATTTTTCCTTCCTCTCTGTGTTAAAGATTTCCTTGCTATCATTTGTGTTTTACTATTCTATTACCAAGTATTGAGGAATAGATAGGTTTTCTCTCTCTTTATTTGTCATCCCTTGGAATCTCTGATTCTTCCCCAAGCAGAGCTACTTCAATGACTTATGAAATCAATTACACATTTAAAGTATGTTTATTCTATGGTTTTTAGCTTATTTTGTATTTTTATTGAGAATATTGTCAGGATATCTAATCTGTGTTATTGCCAGAAACTAAAGTTCTAATCATTAAATTTAAGACTATAAATTGTTTTGTTTATAAACATATATAAAACTTTAATGTAAAAATATAACCAAGGAAAGGTCATGTTCTAAATGCTAAAACAGAGGAGAAACAATTAAATTGTATAATCAAGTGCATAAAACTTCTCCAAGAAGTTTTCTTCAGCTGGACATTAAACACTTCAGAATGACAGTTTAGCAGTGGAGTTTCATTGTCATTTCATGAACAATAAACAGAAACATATTTGCTTCTATCTTGTGCAAAAAAGGGAAAACCATTGAATGGAATATGGCTATAGCATAGTCTTTAGTTACTAAAAGTTAAATGTCTGCCTTAAACAAATGACAAACAGACTACCTTTTACAGATAGGTTTCCCTGTATCTTCTCTGGGGCAGCAGCCAAGGAAATGTGGATGGGGAACAAAAACCTCTCACTATGCTAAGCCTGCAATACCCAATACCTGTTGAGTTGTTGGAAAAGTCATGACGCATTTTTGCAACAAAAAACAGAAAAAATACATCATGACTTTTCTGAAAACCCAATAGTTCTCCAAAGATATTTTAAAGCCTTTTATCTATTATTAATTACCATAAAAATTGGAGGATAAATATTTAAGCACATTTGAAATATATTTTTTTCCTAACAAAAACATATCTCCCCCCACCCCCCCCTTAAGTCAACAATTACCTTTCTGGCAGCATTTAGTGAACATTATGTCATTTTAACTAGATCCCTTGTACTGAGGTATCACGTGGATTCACTGAGCTGGACACGGAGTATGACATCAGGATGTGTCCACCTCTGGGATTTGAGGAGACATGATATATGAACATGGTATATGACATTAACAAGCTATATGAAGTTCTTTTTCTTTTTTTTTTTCAGTGTAAAATCCTTTTTGTTGTTTTTTCCTATACCACTTTTTTGAAAAGTAAATGTCAAGCACCTCACTGAAGAACTTACACCTGGGGCTGAAAGGGAACCATTTGGATTCAATGAATATATTTGATTAGTATACCTTTATTTGAAAAAGCAAATATGGTTTCCTTTAAAAAGAACTATAGTTGAGGCAGCTACCAAGTAAATGCTTTTCATTAAATCTTCTTCTGTATGCCTTGGGTGTTTTTTTTTCCTTTAAAAAAAAAGGACATGTAGGGCTCCCCGAGTGGCTCCTTGGTTAAGAATTGGCATGGGAGGCAGCAGGGTTGGCATGGGCCAGTGATGCTGTGCCTTCTACAGCTAAGATGGTGAACAACAGCTTGACCTGAAGCTGGGCTGCGGTGAATCGCTGGCAATGGCATAGACTGCAGTGGAGCTGCAGTGGGCTGCCGGAAGCCAGCGTGAGCTGCCATGAGCTGCTGTGAGCAGCTGTCCAGTGGCTGGTGACCGATCTCCCTCAGCCAGGAAGAGCACAATGATCACAATACCAATATGGGCAAATGCAGCAACTTCCTCCACAACTAGACTGAAAAACAAATGGACAGCAACTTGTCTGATCCCCTTCCTTGATTCCCCAATGCTGTTCCCTCCCCCAATTTCCCAATAGAAATCTTAAAAAAAAAAAAAAAGAACATGTTTATGCATCACTATGGAAATCATCAATAGAGTTCTATCAGTTGAGGATATCTATCTTAGGGTCCTGCTCAGTATATGAGACTGAACCTTTGTAAACTTGGAATTTTAAAGTAGAAAATTCAGTAGTAATTTGTTAGTCAAGCTATCACTTACTTTATTTTCAATATTAACTTGAATAAAGATGTCTTATCCCCCTTGGGTGAGGAGGTAAGTAATTATTTCTCTGCTAAAGTATACAGCATATAAAGATCTGTAAGTCTTTTCAAAACAGTTCTTTCAGGGACATTTTTTTCTTAGTTTTATCTGTTCTGGATATCAGAAGCTTTACTACAAGAAATTGGTAAATTTCATTTAACCCTCCATTGGGTGCAATTGATCTCACAGATCCATTGCACACAAATTTTCAAATATCTAACAGTTAACTTAAGTATTGTGACTCATCGCTTCTGCATCTTCCCCCTCTATCATAACCTATCGCCATTCATGTTTGTGTCTTAGTACAGTAAAAACATATTTCATAGTGGCATCTTAGTGTGCGATGAGTCTGTGAAATCAGTTGTGCCCAACAAAGGGTTAATCTAGTTGTTTCTGTAGAATAATAAATGCAGGTCTTTTTAATCTTAGAACTTCTATATATAAATAAATACATGTAACTATAAACATATATAAGTATATGTCAGTATCACACACATATACATTTACACCTATTTTTATATTTTGTTCTACAGTGATTCAAGCAGGAGTATAGAATTTCTATAAATTAACACAATATGCTTCTAATATCAAAATACTCCAGTTCTGTTTTTTTCTTTTTTTTAAGATTTTATTGGGAATTGGGGGAGAGGAACAGTGTTGAGAAATTGGGAAAGGAGACCAGCCAAGTTGTTGTTCTTTAATCTTTGTTGTGGAGGGTGCCAGTTGCCATCTGGCTTCCTATTGGCAGCTCGTGGCCTCTAAGCTCAAGGTGCTGTGTTCAATCTTAGTTGCGTGTGGGCCTAGCCACCATCCCATGCGGAAGTCATACCAGCAGCCTTGTTGTTAAGAGCTTACGTTCTATCCACTTAGCCATCTGGGCAGCAGTTCAGCTCAAGGTACCGAGTTCAGTCTTAGTAGCAGGTGGGCATAGCCCACCATCAAACAGGCAATCTTGTTGTTACACCAGCTGAGCCATCCTGCCACCTATTGGTGGCTCAGCGACAGCTCAGCTCGGGTGCAGCATCAATGGCTCATGTAGGAATTGAACCTGCAGCCCTGTTGCTCAGAGCTTGCGCTCTAAGCCAACTGTTAACCAACTAAACCACTCGGCTGGTCCACTCCAGTTTTGTTTTATTTATGCTTTTTCTTTATGATTTTCATCTGGAAATCCAATGACACCCTTGTCCCATACAATTTGGGATCTAAATTAGTATTTCAGGATAATGTTTCAAACTGTTGTTTACACTTTAAGACTATATATTTGGTTGGACTGTAAACATTTAAGTTAAAACTAGGTGAGTATATTGGTCAGCCGAGTGACTCAGTTGGTAAAGAGCACGAGCTCTGAGCAACAGGGTCACCAGTTTGATTCCCACATGGGCCAGTGAACTGCACCCAAGCTGAGCTGTCGCTGAGCTGCCAACAGGTGGCATGATGGCTGAGCTGGTGAGAGTATGTGCTCTTAACAACAAGGTTGCTGGTTCAACTATCACATGGGATGGTGGACTACACCCACCCACAAATAAGAGTGAACATGGCACCTTGAGCAGTGCGGCCATGAGCTGCCAACAGGTGGCTGGATGGCGACTGGAATTGCAGCTGAGCTAGCTGCGCCCTCCACAACTAAGACTGAAGGACAACAACTTGGCTGTTCCTCCTCCCCAATTCCCCAACACTGTTCCCCTTCCCCAACACTGTTCCCCTTCCTCAATTCCCCAATAAAATCTTTAACAAACAAACAAACAAACAAACTAGGTGAGTATAATAATGTTTTCAATTATTGATTGATGAGGATCAAATTACTTCAAAATAAAGTGGCTTAAAAAAAAAACCATTTTGCTATATGTCCAGAATTAGGGGAGAGTTCAGCTGGGTAATTCTTTTGGTTCTCGTGGTAGCTGGGTCCAATATAGTTTAATTAACATGTTTGGTCACTGGTGGAAATAGCTAGAAGGCTGGATTTAGCTCAACGATGGACCTACATGTGCCTTCTCCAGTATAGTAGTCTCGGGGTAGCTAGGCTTTATATATGGTGGTTGGTTTCACCCAAAGAATGCATTATAAAGGTTCAGGTGACAGCTGAAAAGCTACATGCTTTTGGAAGTCCTACAACATTACTTCTGCTGCATTGTATTTGTCAAGCATTTGTCAAGCATGTTAATAAATCTAGTCTTGGTTCAAAGGGAGGTGAATTTTTCCTCTACTCTTATATAGGAAGAGTAGTAAAGAATTTGAAGTTATTTTTCATCTACTACAATAATATTACAAAGTTGATTTTTCATATAAGTATTCTATAGAAGGATCCTTGTCAGTTGCATCTGAGAAATTATAAAAGCCATGGGAACCAGTGTTTCTAAATTTTTTAATCTTAAAATATAAAACTAACGGATTAGCTACTCCCTCCTCATACCCCTACCCCTTTTCAGCTTTTCAACTTGCATTTCTGTTAGAATCATGTGCTTATTAAACTTGAAAAATGTAAGGCTGTGAATGTGTATTTCACACTTTTATTTTTATTCTCTCATTCTAAACATTTTCCTACAGAAAGTTTAAGAATTGATCTTTAAAAAAATCTAAAAAGTAATTAAATCTACAATAAACATCTGTGAAAAATGCTAAAGGACTGAAATTTTTCCACTGGTCTTATCAAGAATTTACCCCCGAACTGTTATTTTCTACCCCATCTGATAAACCCAAATTGATCAAGAAACAGCTAAACTGGAAACCCAAGCTTACCTTCCCGCATTCCATCCTTGGCAAGCATCTGTTTTCTTATGCCTTCTGAGATTTTCACAGTGAACAGCATTGAGCTAGGTACGTTTTCATGTATAATATAATGTAATTTTTACAATTCTCTCTTTTATTTTGACATCAAGACTAGATGTGAATTTAGTAATAGAATAATGTAAATAAGACAAAGTTTAGATCTGGAAACACTAATAGTGATATTCTTTCTCTGCATTCTCATTATGCAGACATAGAAACAAAAGAGTAGAGAATAGGGAACATTGAACCATAACAATATATAACCATTTTATGTAATAGAAAATTATTGTTTCCCTAAAGTAAAATTTATTTCTATTAATTATTGGGTCAGTTATCTGTGGCTGCACAACAAGTTACCCTCTACTTAGCAGCTTGAAAACATCATATGTATTTTTTCACAGGGTCTGAGGATCAGGAATCTGGATGTGGCTTATACAGGTCCTTGGGTTCAGGGTCTCCCACAATGCTGCAATCAGGATTTCAGCATGCCACAGTCATTGCAAGTTTCAATGCAGTAGGATCCACCTCCAAGCTCTCTGGGTGGTTGTTGATAGGATAAATGTCTTGCAGACTATTGGACTGAGTGAGGGCCTTAGTTCCTTGTTGGCTATTGCTTAGTTTCTTAATAAAAAGCTGCTCTCACTTTGCCATTGGGCCTCTCCTTAGGGTAGCACAAAATACCACAACTGGCTTCATCAGAATAAGCAAGAGAGAGCTCTGGCCAGACAGAAGTCACAATTTTTCATAATCTACTGTCAGAAGTGGCATCACATCACTTTGGTAATATTGTATTCATTAGAAGCAAGGCACTAGGTACAGACCACAGTCAGGAAAGATTATACACGGGTATGAACACCTTGGGGCAGTGGTCAAGGGGAGTCATTTTAGAAACTATCTACTACAATTATGTATACATTAAAAAAATTTAAATATATTTATATTTTTCTGAGTTAAAAAATATATTGTTAACTTTTGCAAGCTTAAGCTCATTTCCTGTTAGCCATTTTGACATATTTGAACTCTGATGTATCTTAAATATTTTATTGGATAAATGTAAAGGGGCGTGTGTGTGTGTGTGTGTGTGTGTTGTTATTTTATACCTTAAAATCACCAAAGCTAACTGAAAAAATAAAGCTTCTGTATTATGATCAGCTTATAAAAATTTCAAAACCACCTGGAAAATATTTTAAAATTCATTCAATATCAGATGCAGTGAAAGTCTTACCTTGCATTCTAAATTTGCTTGCATACATGTCTCAGAACACATAGCAGCTCTTTAGATTTATCAAGTGTTATTTAGGGCGTGAAAGGAAAATGTATAAATACAGTTCCATAACAGGATACACATATAAAGACTTAAATAAGTTGAAGCATATTAAAGACAAATCCTAAAATATGATTGCTCCATTTAGTAAAATTATCATGAGCAAGTTTTAAAATATAACTTGAAATTTTTAGTAATTATATGAAATAAAGTTTTGATTCTGTAAATACCATTTTATTAATTCCAGAAGATACACTGACAACAGGATATTGCACAAATTAGAAATTCCCAGGTTTATATAAGTATAGTTGATGGTTTTTGCAAAATAGTATTGACATTATTGGTTGCCCTAGTAGTATTTTAAATACATTTTATTTACTATGCTTTCTACCATTCTTCTTTCACTTTTCAAAAACAAATTCTATGGTCTTTTTAAATAAACATATAGAAGATATTAGGATATAAGAAGCCTGATGGAAAAATTTTAAATTTAAATTTTATGCCACATATTTATGTATATTTAATACTTCAAATATTTATGTAGATTTACACATGTATAGAGCTCATGTACTTTATAAAGAACTGAAGATTTTATTGAAAATGTGATTTATTTTGGAAAAGATCCAAGATGGCATAGTAGATCAACACTGTGTTTGTCTCATCCCTTGACCACATTAAAATTATTACAACTAAATTATAGAACAATCAACATGGAGAACTATCTGAACTCTGGCTGAACAAAAGTTTTATAACTAGAGATATAAAGAAGAAACCACATTGAGACTGTAGGAGGGTCAGAGACGTGAAATGGGCCACCCCACACCTGAGTGTGGTGGTTGAGAACTGGGAAGGATATCTCAGCCATGGCGGCCCCCCGCTAAAGGAGTGAGGGATCCCAGCCCCACACCAGTCTCCCCAGCACAAAGTACTAGCGCTGGGAAGAGGAGCCCCCACAACATCTGACAGTGAAAAAGTGGAGATTTTACTGTCCAGGTGAGACAGAACACTGTGGGAAACCCATACGTCCTCTAAAACAGTCACACAGACTCACTAGCTCACAGGCACTCACCCTGGGCTCTGGTGGAGGGACAGTTACTTGGGAGAAGTCAGAGATATAGAAAGAGAGATCGTTGTGTGGCTTCAGTATGAGAACTGGAGAGGCAGTTGCTGTTTTGCTTGTGTAAAGTCCTCCTCCCATGCAGCCAGCAGGTGTGCACCATCTTTCCTTGTTTAACCCACCCCACACGGCCAAATCTGAACCTCCATTGATGTGATGAGTTCCATTTGCTCCACCCTGCTGATTCCCTGGGACCCTGCCCCACCGAACTCATGCAATGCTGGAGGTACATTCTTAGCCAGCAGCCAAACCTGCCTGCATTGAACTCTTTCTTGGACAATTCTTGAGGGTTTGCAGGCCCCAGGGGCAACAGTTGGCTTCAGTATGCTCTGAGACTTTTGCTGAGTAGGTTGAGGCTGAGCACTGACACCAAACCAGAATTTACATTAACTTGGTGAATATCACTCATCCTACCCTGGTGACTCCCTGAGAGCCCATGTCAACCAACTTGTATATGGCATAGGGCTCTATCAGCAGCTGAGCATTACAGGAGCTGGCAGGCAGCAGGAGGCCTCAGGGTGCACTGAAATTTTAGCAGAGCTATCCCAGGACCAGTACTGGTGGCAGCTATCCTTGTTTCATAGCATGGCCTCTTCCACAAACTTCCAGGTCAAGCACAGGGAGAGACCAACCATAGGTCACTTTGTAGCTCATACCAGTACTCCCTGACTGGTCACAGGCAGTGGCTGCCCTGAGCCTGCACCAGAGCCTCTCACAAGAGGCTCCAAAATGAACATACTTGGAGGTTGGCTTCAGACTAGGCAGAGCACCACCCAATTAGCCCCTCAAATGGCAAAACCAAAGTGTGGTCTCAGCAGGCACAAGAACCCACAGGGCAAATCCTACTCTGTAATCCCTCTCCACAGCAGCCCATAAGGTGTGGGTGTGGCCAAACCCCACAGCCAATCAGCCTGAGGATTGATCTGAGCCACTGATGTGCCAATAGCAATCAAGGCTTATCTATAACTGGAGAACACAAAAAAAACACAAAAGGAACACTCCTGGAACACCAGAGCAGGTGATTGGGGGAGACTGCACAACTGGGCCCCACAGGGCACCTATTACATAAGGCCACCTGGCCAAGACTGGGAGATGGAGCAGATCTACCTAATACATAGAAACACACACACACACACACACACACACACACACACAAGCAGGCAAAATGAGGAAACAAAGAACTATGTCCCAAGTGAAAGAACAGAAGAAACTTCCAGAAAAAGAATTAAATGAAATGGAGGCAAGCAGCCTACCAGATACAGAGTTCAAAACAATGGTTATAAAGATACACAGTCAACTTAGGGGAAGAATAGATGAACTCATGAACGCAGTGAAAAATTCAACAGAGAGATAGTAAGCATAAGAAAGGACACAGAAACCATGAAAAAAATCAGTCAGAAGTGAAGAATACAATAACTGAAATGAAGCTTACAATAACTGAAATGAAGAATGCACTAGAAGGAATCACCAGCAGACTAAATGAAGCAGAGGATCAAATCAGCGATTTAGAAGACAAGGTAGCAGAAAACCCCAATCAGAACAACAACAACAAAACAACAAAGAATTTAAAAAAAATGAGGACAGTTTAAAAGACAACTGAGACAACATCAAATATAACAACACTCACATCATAGGGGTACTAGAAGGAGAAGAGAGAAAGCGAAAGATTGAGAACCTATTTGAAGAAACAGTGACTGCAAACTTTCCTAACCTGATGAAGGAAATAGACATACAAGTCTAGAAAATGCAGAGAGTCCCAAACAAGAGGAACCCAAACAGATTCATAAGACACATTATAATTAAAATGGCAAAGGTTAAAGACAAAGAGAGAATCCTAAAAGCAGCAGGAGAAAGACAACTAATAACTTATAAGGGAGCTCCCATAAGATTATCAGTTGATTACTCAACAGAAACTTTGCAGGTTAGAGGGAATGGCATAAAATATTCAAAGTGATGAAAAGGAAGGACCTATGACCAAGACTATTTTACCCAGCAAGGCTATCCTTTAAAATTGAAGGAGAGATAAAGAGCTTCCAGAGAAGAAAAACTAAAGGGCTTCATCTCCACCAAACCAGTATTACAAGAAATGTTAAAGAAACTTCTTTAGGAAGAAGGGGAGTGGTGGTGGGGGGGAGAGAGAACAGAAAGATGAATAATAAAATGGCAATACCTATGTATCTATTAATAATCACTTTAAGTATAAATGGATTAAATGCTCTAGTCAAGACATAGAATAGCTGAATAGATAAAAAAACAATACCCATACATATGCTGTCTATAAGACACCCATTTCAGACAGAAAGGCATACAGACTGAAAGTAAAGGGATGGAAAAAGGTATTTCAGGCAAATGGAAATGATTTAAAAAGAAAGCCGTAGTAGCAGTACTTATATCAGAAAAAAAAATACACTTTTAAACAAAGACCATAACAAGAGACAAGGAGGAACATTACATAATAATAAAGTGATCACTCCAACAAGAGGATATAACCCTTGTAAACACTTATAAGCCCAACATAGGAGCACCTAAATATATAAGGCAAATATTGACTGACATAAAGGGAGAAATAGACAATAATACAATCATAGTAGGGGACTTTAGTACCCTATTGACGCCAATAGACAGAGCTTCCAGACAGAAAACTAATAAGGAAGTAGCAGCTTTATTTATTTATTTATTTTTAGCTGAGCCAACCTGCCACCTGTTGGCAGCTCTGCTCAGGATGGGACTCAAACCACTGTTGCTCAGATCTTGTACTCTTGAGCAAGCTCTTAACCAACTGAGCTACTCAGCCAGCCCAGAAACAGCAGCTTTAAATGGAACACTAAACCACATAGATTTAATTGATATTTTTAGAGCATATCATCCCAAAGCAGCAGAATATACATCCTTTTCAAGTGCACATGGAACGTTTTCCAAGATAGAACACAAAACACATCTCAGTAAATTTAAGAAAACTGAAATCATACCAAGTGTGCTCTCTGACCACAATGGTATGAAACTAGAAATCAATTACAAGAGAGCACCTGAAAAACACACAAACATATGGAGGCTAAATAACGAATGGGTCAACTATGAGATCAAAAAATACCATGAGACAAATTAAAATGAAAACCCAATGACCCAAAATCTACGGGACAAGTGAAAGCAGTCCTAAATGAGAAACTCATAGTAATGCAGGCCTACAAACACAGCACAAAATGAGTAAAAGGAAGGAGACATAAAGATCACAGTGGAAATAAATGAAACAGTCTAAAGAAATACAAAAGATCAGTGTAACCAAGAGCTGGTTCTTTGAAAACATAAACAAAATTGATAAACCTTTAACCAGACTCATCAAGAAAAAAAAAAAAGAAAGGATGCAAATAAATAAAATTAGGAATGAAAGAGAAGTGACAATTGACATCACAGAAATGCGAAGAGTTATGAAAAAATTACAATTATATACCAACAAATTGAACAATCTGGTAGAAATGGATAAGACCGAATCATGAAGAAACAAAAAATCTGAACTGACTGATTACTACTAATGAAAGAAAGAAAGAAAGAAAGAAAAAAAGAAAGAAAGAAAGAGAAAAGAAAAGAAAAGAAAAGAAAAGAAAAGAAAAGAAAAGAAAAGAAAAGAAAAGAAAAGAAAAGAAAAGAAAAGAAAAATGGCATGCAAATTGGAAGGGGAGAAAGTTATTACTTACAGATGACATTATACTATATAGAGAGAATCCTAAATAGTCGACCAAAAAACAAACAAACAACTATTAGAACTGATAAATAAATTCAGTAAAGTAGCAGGATACAAAATTAATATTCCAAAATCTGTTGTATTTTTATATACCAATAATGAACTGTCAGAAAGAGAAATTAAGAAAAACAATCCCATGTACAATTGCATCAAAAAATAATAAAACACCTAGGAATAAATTTAACCTGGGAAGGAAAAAACCTGTATAAGAAAGAAATTTAAGAAGATACACATAAATGAAGTATATAACATGCTTATGGATAGGAATAATTAACATCATTAAAATGTCCATACTACCTAAAGCAATCTACAGATTCAATGCAATCTCTATCAAAATACCACTGACATTTTTCACAGAACTAGAACAAATAATCTTAAAATCTATATGGAACCACAAAATATCCTGAATAGCCATAGCAATCTTGAGAAATAAGAATGAAATTGGAGCTATTACACTCTTTGATCTCAAACAATTCTACAAGGTGATAGTAATCAAAACAGCATGGTACTGGCATAAAAAAACAGACACATAAATCAATGGAACAGAATAGAAAGCCCAGAAATAAACCCACCATCTATATGATCATTTAATCTATGACAAAGGAGGAAAGGATATAAAATGGATAAAGACAGTCTGTTCAATAAATGGTGTTGGGAATACTGGACAGATACATGCAAAAAAAATGAAACTGACCACCTTTTTACACTATATACAAGAAAAAACTCAAAATGGATTATAAACTTAAATGTAAGACCCAAAACCATAAAACTTCTAGAAGGCAACATAGGCAGTAAAATTTCTGAGATTGCTCTTAGTAATATACTTTTCTGATTTATCTCCTCGGGCAAGGGATATGAAAGTTAAAATAAACAAATGGGACTAAATCAAACTAAAATGTTTTTGCACAGCAAAGAAACCACCAACAAAATGAAAAAAACAGCCTACTGAATGAGTGAAGATATTTGCCAATGATACATCTGATAAGGGAGTAATATCCAAAATTTATAAAGAACCCTTACAACTCAACACCAAAAAAAAGAAACAATCCAGTTAAAATATAGGCAGAGGACTTGAATATACATTTCCCCAAAGAGGACATACAGATGACTAATAGACATGTGAAAAGATGCTCAATATCACTAATCATCAGAGAAATGCAAATAAAAACCCCAATGAGGTATTACATCAACAAACAAGTGTTGACGAAGATATAAAGAAAAGGGAACCCTCGTGCACTGTTAGTGGGATTGCAAACTGGTGTAGCCACTATGGGAAATGGTTTGGAGTTTCCTCAAAAAATTAAAACTAGAACTACCTTATAACCCAGCAATTTCACTTCTGGTATTTATCTGAAGGAATCCAGAACACTACTTTGAAAAGACATATGCACCCTTCTGCTCACTGTAGCACTATTTAAAATAGCCAAGATATGGAAGCAACCCAATTACCCATCAATAGATGAATGGATAAAGAAGTGGTACATTTATACAATGGAATATTACTTGGCCATAAAAAAACAAATGAAATCTTACCATTTGTGACAACATCGATGGACCTAGAGGGTATTATGCTAAGTGAAATAAGTCAGACCAAGAAAGACAAATACCATATGATCTCACTTATATGTGGAAACGAAAGAAAAAAATAAATGAACAAACAAACACAAGCAGACTCATAGATACAGACAACAAAATAATGGTTTCCAGAGGGGAGGGAGGTTGGGTAGCTCAGTGGAAAAGATGAAAAGATTAAGATATACAAATTGGTAGTTACAAAACAGTCATGAGGATGTAAAGTAAAACGTAGAGAATATAGTCAATAATGTTGCAACAACTACGTATAATGATAGGTGGGTACTAGACTAATCAGGGGATGACTGCATAAATTATATAAATGTCTAACCACTATGCTGTCCACCTGAAACCAATATAAAATAATATTGTCAACTGTAACTGAAAAAAATACATTTTTTTAAAAATATGATTTATTTTCTTTCACTTTCTTCATCGACATTTTATTCATTCTTGGCTTTAAGGGAGTTGCCACTTTTCTGAGAGGCAATCCTCCTACATTTCCACACTTCTCAGTGAGAGAGAAATGGCCTTTAAAGAACAGAGTTGCTGATGAAATTGTTCGTGGTGATTAGGAATGGAAAGATTATGTGGAAGAAAAGAATGTCAAATATTTACATATAAATTCAATAGCTAAAAACAGCATTGGCTTAAGTCTTCTAAACATGATGTCCTTTATTACATTAGTCTACTTTATTTCATGCTACATTTGAAACATAAACACTGGAGAAAATTGTCTGTATTCAATAATAACCAGGGTTGTTTTCTTGCTTAGAATCCTTGTTCTTTTATTATGTTTTTATTAAGGTGAATGCTGCAATATTTTATCCATGCAGTATACCATTCATAATTGAAACCTATTTCTAGCTTTGATTTTAAAAAGTTCCAACAAATCAAAACATCTGATTACTACCAAATGTATATATGTATATCTATATGTATATCTGCATATCTATCTATCTATCTATCTAACTAACTAAATGGACTTATTTTTTATCAATATTAGTCTAATTTTACTAACTTATAAAGTAATAGTATCTAAGTCTTTGTTTTCTTTTTATAGATTTGTTAGTACTATGACCTACACCATCAACCTGCTATACAAATAAAGTGTCATAACTTTGATTTTCCCAATTAACTGCTGTTGTCCATACTTCTTCAGATGCTCAGGAAATCCTGTACTTCCAACTTCAAATCTGCTCCCTGATTCATTAATTTAGTCCCTGTTATCAACTGAATGTGTGTGTGTATGTGTGTGTGTGTGTGTGTGTGTGTGTGTGTGTGTGTGTATGTGACCCCTTATACACACATAATTCATGTATTGAAGCCTCAACACCCGAAGTGACTATATTTGGGGATAGAACTTTTATGGAGGTAATTTGGTTTAAATGAGGCTGTAAGAGTGGGGCCCTGATCCAGTAGAATTAATATCTATACAAGGTGATTGTCTAGAGAGCTCATTGTCTCCCTTTGTTGTGTGAGGACACAGAGAAGGTGGCTGTCTATAAGCTAGGAAGTGAACCCTCACAAGGAATGGAGTTGACCATCCCTGGAACTTGGATTTCCAGTCACTGGAACTGTGAGATAACATGTTTGTTGTTTAAGCCACCAATTTGATGGAATTTTGTTATGGCAGCCTAAGTTGAGTAAGATAGACTATCATCTCACTGAGTTCACAGAGGTGCTGCCAGTTTCCAAATACAAGGAACAAAAACTACACAGGACGATCAGTTGCTTCCTTGCTGCCATGTGAATTCTTTAGCATAGGTTGTCATTCAGTGTAGGACAGCTGCTTGTCCTCTGCTGTCATGGTGACCTGGTTGGCAGTGTCCCAACGAATGCAATGGCGGTGGTCTACACAAGGGATAGTTCTTGTTTTTAGAGTTATATATTCAGATTTTTTCTTAATCTATAACTGCTGTCCTGGGCATCAGAGACTGGAAGGATTATTTGAGGAAGAAATGAACACTTCTCAAAGAACAATTAGACCTTGGCAATACTGGACCCAGATACCCAACGTAGATCCTATCCCTTTCCTCATGCTTACTTCTTTGTTGTGTTTGCTATCTGAGAGTCATGAAAAGAAGTATAAATCATGGGTTTTGCTAAAAATGGAATTTACAACTATTTTCAATGAGATAGATGATCTGTAACAAATGCTCAGGTAACTTTTGAAATATATGATATATATGATTATACATATATCTATATATATATATAGATATAGATATAGATATAGATATAGATATAAATGATTGGAACACCCACTCATCATAGAATGGTTGCATAATTTGGAGGTAGGGAAAAATATCATGACAGTGATTTAAATGTAAAAACTTCATAGGTAGACTCTTTATTGCATTGGAAAGATTTTAAAGGAATAGGTCTACCAAATTATTTATGGGATGTACTTCAGAACAACCGATAAAGAAAAAACAATGATCAGGAAGCTGAAATATACTAAAACGAAAGGCACAATAATTCCCTCTTAAATGAGGTTGAATTTGACTTACTATTCTGGGAATATTGTATCACTACTAAGTTAAATAATATTTAGTAGTGTATTTGAAGAACTAGGACTTCTAAATTTCTGGTTGTGGTCAATCTGGACTAAACTAAAATATACAAGTCCTGACAATTAATTTTGTGAACTCATCCTAGAAAAAGTGCTACATACCTTATTACTGAATATCACTACAGTCACCTTCGAAGTACTCCCCTTGGGAAGCTATGCACCAACACCAGTGACTAGTCCACCCTTCAAGATAATTTTGGAACTCTTTCCTGGAATGGCCACTAGAGCTGTCATCGTATTATCCTTGATATCCTGAATGTCATCAAAATGTCTTCCTTTCAATATTTCCTTTATCTTTGGGTAAAGGAAGAAGCCATTGGGGGCCTGACCAGGTGAGTAGGAGGGTGTTCCAATAGTTATTTGTTTATTGACTAAAAACTCCTTCACTGACAGTCCATGTGAGCTGGTGCAGATTGTCATGATGCAAGAGCCATAAATTGTTGGTGAAAAGTTCAGATCGTGTAACTTTTCATGCAGCCTTTTTGGTTAACTGTTAGTCCAGTTGGTACAAATTTATAATGAATAATCCCTCTGATATCAAAAAGGTTAGCAACATAATTGCAACATGTTTCTGAACATAATTATCAGACCTTGTATAATTACAGAGGCAGAGAATGTCCACAATCTGCTGTCTGCATTCTAGAAACTCAGGAAATCTAGTGATATAATTCAGTCCAAGTCCAGTGGCCTGAGAAACAGGAGAGATGATATTATAGTATAGATCCCAGTCTGAGTCTGAAGGCTCAGGAACTAAAAGAACCAAGGGCAGGGGAGATATGCCCTAGCTCAGCAATATGGCAAAAAATAGGGACAAATTCCTTGGCCTTTTCATTCTATTCAGGCCCTCAATGGATTGTTTGATGCCCACCCACACTGGGAGGTCAAACTGCTTGACTGAGTCTATCAATTCAAATGCTCATCTCACCCAGGACACCCTCACAGATAGACCCAGAAATACTATTTAGCCAAATATCTGTGCATTTCAGTATCCAGTCAAGTTTACACATACAATTAACCATCCCAGTCATTATTCATGGATTCCATATTTGTGGATCCATCCACCCACTAAAGTTTATTTTAATCTCAAAATAAATCTTCAAAAGTAATTTCATGGTCATTCATGTACATGTGCAGAGCAGCAAAAATTTGAGTTGCCTGATGCATGTTTGCAGCTGACTTCGAACAAGGGGATGCCCTGCCTTATGTCAGCTCTCACACTGTAAACAAGTGTCCTTTGTGTGGTCTATTTATTTTTTATACTTTTTGTGCATTTTGTTGGTGATTTTATTGTTTAATATGGTCCTCAAGCACAGTATTGAAGTGCTGTCTAGTGTTTCTAAGTGCAAGAAGTGCAAACTGCGGTGTGCCTTCTAGAAAAAAATACTGGGGTGCCAAAAAAATGTATACAAGTGGACACTTTGGTCAATGGCTCAAGCAGTAGTTCGCAGTAATCAGAAGTGTCTGGACAATGATGGTAACCACTTGAGCACCTCTTGTAATTGCAGAAGTCAAACATGACTTGTATTCATCTCTTGTTATCAGTATATATTGAGTATTACAATTTTAATAGCTTTTTTCTTTAAAATGTGTATACATTTTTTTTGGCACCCTCTGTATATGTGTTAGATAAGCTTCATTCAGGCTTAAGTTATAGTGTTGTTGGCTGTGTATTCAATGTTAATGAGTCAGCAGTATGTATTAGATAAGGTACCTTTAAGCAGAAGCACACATTAAATCAAGGTTACTTATTGGTTGATGAAATGTGGCCACGCCACGCCTTGCAGGAACTTAACCCGGTGTTCCCCTTAGCAGTAAGGGTTCAGTATTTGCTAATTCAGTGTTTGCATTGACTTTATAGAACATAGCCACCATGAATGATAAGAATCAATTGTATACACATATAATATAAAATATGAGGCAGCCTTCTATTTCTGCTTCCAGAAGAACAAGACTATGGTATAAGAACTAAATTTCAAATCCAAAGATGCTACTTACCAGATGTTTAATTTTTAGGTGTTATTTCATCTCTCCCACCTATGTTTCCAATATATTTTTTTAAAGGTGCAAATAATACCTCCTATGTTTTGCAGGATGTAGTCAAGGTGCTAAAGAATATATAAAGACTCTAGACTGGACCCATGTCCTTTGACATTTTGAAGAAGTAGAGTTTCTTTACTTCCACCAACCATGTGATGTTTCCAATGTTTCTAAAGGGTTAAAAACTAAATGGAAATTCTTTCCAACTAGGAGAAAAATATAACTCAGTTTCTTCAAAAAGAAGAGAGACATTGGCCTTGTGCAATGCACATAAGTTTAAGGAGGATAAATTTTAAAGCAACATAGATTCCCAAATGTGTCTGCTGATGTCCTTTGCCTTTCCTCTCTGGTACTATGGAATCTAACTCTGAGTTGATTAACTAAAACAAAAGTATCTCCAAATTCCTTGTCTTAAATTAAAACAAAACAAAACAAATGATTTGCTACATTAAATCATAAAGGAAAATAATATAGTAAGAATCTGACACATGCAGACCTGAGCAGGGCAATTGACTCCCTTGTCATCTGGTTGTCTGTTTTAATCTTACTAATGTTTCCTTTTTCTGCAGCTGCTGGGTCTAGGTTTTCCTGTCATTCACAAATGCAGTCAGATAAAGGAATGAAGATAGAGCTTTTGACAATGAGATAATGCTCCTCACAATGTTTCACGACAGATTGACACTAAAATAGTTTGTGTACAGTCACATGTTTAGGGTTCATAGTCACTTATCCACTTGGACAGAAAAAAATATATATATTTTTAAAGATTTTTGGGGGAATTGTGGGGAGGGGAACAGTGTTGGGGAATCGGGGAAGGGGAACAGACAGGTAGACAAATTGCTGTTTTTGTTCTTCAATCTAGCTGTGGAAGATGTTGCTTCACTGGCCCATGTTGGTATGGTCATTGTGCTCTTCCCGGGTGAGGCAGTCGCCAGTCATTGGTCGGCCTCTCACAGCGACTCCCGGCAGCTCACACCTGCCGCTGGTCACTCACATAGTTCACAGCAGCCCACTGCAGCCTCGCTGAAGCCTACACCATCGCTGGTAACTCACAGCAACCCAGCTCCAGGTCGAGCTGTCGTTCACCTTCTTAGCTGTAGAGGGCGAGCGTCACTGGCCCTCAATGTGGGATTCAAACAGCAGCCCTGCTGCTCAGAGCTGGCGTCCCAAGCGAGCTCTTAATCAGCTGAGCCACTCACCTGGCCCAGAAAAATATTTTTTTATTTGGTGGGATGTTGAGGGATTCCAGAAGCAGGAGAGTCTTTTACTGGTCAAATCTAAAAATTGATGGGAGAAAAGATTTCTACAAAGTGAAAAAAAGTTTCCTTTTGGATGCACAAAATTGCTAAGCAGGCATATGAGAATGCCTTGTTGGCTGGGGGAAGGTACGAGGAGATAGCTTAATATGCCAAAAAATGGAAGAAAATATCTTAGGATGAATGGTGAGCCTTTGCCTTCCATTGCAGAGCAAATTTTCTTCCGCTTTTGTGATGGGAACCAAAACTGGTTTTTATGACTGAATGTACCTTTCATGCAATTGTGTTTATGTAAAAAGGAAACAATTCGTTTTTCTTAACTAATGCAGAAACATATTTTATTTTAGCCGTGGTAACTCTGGTTTGGTTTTGGTTTTGTTTCTTTAAGAAACACAGAGAATTTCAGTTTAGAAAGTATAATTACACCTCCATGAATTGCTGCTGGGAATGAAATATAATATCAATTTTCTAGAGGGGAATTAAATACTTGCATTTGTCTTTTGACCTGGAGTTCCTACTTCTGAGAACTTATCTTATAGACATACCTGGCCCTGTGAAGCCTTTCATAAACCCTCAAATATTCATTGCCGTATTGTTTGTTAAAGAAAACATTTAAAAAAAATGCCCTCTGAGTGTCCACTATAAGAGATTGGTTTAATAAACATTTTTAAACACTATGCAATTGTAGAAAAGAATGATGAAGCATTATCTTTACAGGCCTTAGTTTTAACTGAAAAATTCAAGGTTACTTAACATTTATAGTTTGATACCTTTTGTTTTAAAATGAGGAATATATATTCACATTTGTTTGCTTTACATAGAAGAATTACATGGAACCATATATAAGGAGCGAATAAACGGTGTTATCAGCATGTACAGATTTTAAGGAACTTCTCAAAGCTTTAGTTATTGTTTTCTCTAAAGCTTTATTTTTATTGTTCAAGCATGTAAATTCAAAAATGAAATTAAAAAAATAGGAAAAGGCAAAAAAAGGGATTTCTAAATTAACTAGACTGAGGTTTTTATTTACAAATAAAGAAGCTTAGTACCAACATAGATAACTGACACAAGTGTGCATATCCTATATCCCAACTTGAATGTTGGGTCCTTTAGAGCAAGAACTCTAACCATTTGTCTTTATATTTCTAGTGTTCCGTAACTCAGTGCTTTTACTCAATAAACAATAGTTGATTGATTGTCATTTAAACATACGCTGACAGCTTATTTCAGTTGTTCATATCTTAAAATATTCTAACACATTAAACATCCCTGTGATATGTCCTATAATGATTGGCAAGCTTTCTTAATCAATACAATTTATAATGGATTTATTAAGATAAGGCATGGTTGGGTTCCATTTTGACACAATTGAATAATACCTTTTTTATCCACTCTACTGATTTTAAGCCTTGGCAACCTTAATGGCATGTCTGATTCACCTTTTCTGTAGCTTAATGCAATATCAAATAGAGGGCATAATGAGTGGAAATGTACATCAGGGTGCAAATATGCACCTAAATTATTATTCCATTCTGTGACATTGAGTAGTTAAAATCTATTCCAATTAAACTATTTTGAGATAGTAATTTATGATGAAAAGACTGCAGATATTCAAAAATAGTGAAATGCTCAGAAGATTTATTCTAACAAAACTATATATGTCTAAAAGAGATTTCAGAATATATCCACTAGAAGCAGCATCTGCCTATGGTAGAACTTATCAGCAATATTAAGTTTGAAATAAGTATTTGTACTTTAAAAAATATTACCAAGTTATACACTAAACAAGATCCTCATCTTTTTGAGCGATAGTTAGATAAAACAGATAAATGTGGGTATGGTTAAGAGATTCGGCAGAGCTTGTAACATTTTCAAATTTTACTTAATATTTTCTTTATACATTTACATTTTTTCTTGCTTCTAATTTTGTTGCATATGTATTAAGTATAACTGTTTAGTCAGGATGGGGAGCATCATTTAGTGGAAATATGACTAAGTAAGATTAGGTTGAAATTGTTTTGTTTTTAAAAACTGCTTAGAGTTGCAGTTCCCAAAATGCGTTCATTCCATGAAGTTATACGTTTATGTGAAATTCTAGCATATTCAATCAATATACATTTGCAGTGCCTACGATGTGTCTGGTAGGAACAAAACAAAGTGCTTGCCCTGCGGATTCTATTGAGAGACTCGGATCTCACACAAAGTAACAAGCATATACACGATATGTCAAATTATGACAAGTACTAGGAAGAAGTAGTAGGCAGCCTAAAAGGATGAAGTACAATGCTATGAGGGCCTGACATTTACACAAGATATTCAGAAAGGCCTCTCAGGTAAGAATTTATTTGAATAGTGATGTAATGCAGAGTGAGGGAGGTGTAAGATATCTAGGAGAAGAGTGTTCAAAAAGCAAAGAAGAGCAAACTCAAAACCCAGGAGGTGTTAATGTTTTCAGTTGTAGGAAGGCCAAGGCAGCCAGCATGGCTGTAAAGGAGAGGAGAGAAATAGAAGATGAAGCCAAAGGCATTTGGAGACTGGGTTGCATATAGATGTGGGAAGGACTTTGAGTTTTATTATGAATGAAGAAGGTGCTCAATGGAGGATTATATAGAGAGGAGTAAAATTCCCCCATTCAGTAATTATTAGTGAATATTGTCTAATTTCAAAATGAAATTTTGTATTACATATACAAAGGGTGTCAAAAATGTATACACATTTTAAGAAAGGAAAAAACTATATTAAAATTGTAATACTCAATATATACTGATAACAAAAGATGAATACAAGTAACATTTGACTTCTGAAATTACAAGATGGTGTTCCAAGTTGGTTACCATCAGCATCCAGACACTTCTGATTATGGTGAACTACTGCTTAAGGAATGTTGACCAAAGTGTTAACATCTCTTAAAATGTGTATACATTTTTTTGGCACACCCGGTATATTAAAATATATTATTAGATATATGAATACTTACTGCATGTTAAATGTGTATCAAATTTTGAACATTTCTCTTAGTGACTAATTCTTTTGCCCTAATTTTGTTAATCTAAATGCATGTTATATTTCCTACTAGTATTTTATAAATACCTTGTACAATTAAGGTGTTTCAAAGTAAAATCTATTCATGAAACTTTGATCTAGAGAAATGCATTGATTCTATTCTTTCACTGAACATCTACCATAAGCCAGATATAAGCTTATTGATAGACTTAAAAGATGAAAACTACATAGTCTTTATGTTCAATGTGTTTATGTTTTATTGACAGATTTTTAGAAATGTGAACATTTATAATAGAGTTTGAAGAAAAATAAATGAAGCACATAAAGCTTACAGAGACAACTCCAAATCTTACAAGATTGACAAAGTACTGAGATAGAAAAGATTTCATGCAAGGATTTGTAGAAATTCAATGCCAAAGCTAAGTGTTAAAAGCAACAGGGAGCTTTAGAGGTGAACAAACTGGGTGAGTGCTTTAAAGTAGTGGGAATAGTCTGTGCAATGACATTGATTTATGAGTCTGGAGACCTCTAAGTAGCTGGATTTAAACACTTAATTGTCTTTTCCATCTATTAAATATAATGCTGCTGAGAATAAGACAATAAGGCATAGTGGGGCCTATGGTGAACTAGAAGACTCATGTCCATTTTAAGTAGATATACACATGTTTGTTGCTGTACACACATACATACATGCACATATATACACTGCAGTAATCAAACAAAATGAATGTTTAGGCCCGGTTTATTAGATTTACTTATTTGTGTCATTACCTTTGGTGTAAAGTTTGAGGAACGTAGTGGCAAGTCATAGATTGGTTGGTGATGATTTATATCAGATTTGGAACTTAAAAAATCATCAACATGAGGTTATTTTCGAGAGCCACATTTTGGTAACTGAGCAAAGGATAAATTAGAAGGAGGAATACAGAGAACTGTTAGGTTGCTCTACTGGGATAGTTTAGTGAAATACGACAAGCTTAAAATGTGGTAGCAAGAGAATATTGAATAGATTTCTGTCACATTATAGAGACCTAATTGACAGGATTTTCTGACTGATTGTATGTGGGAGATGTTGAATACAGAAAAATGTAAGTAAGTGAGTTTTCAGATTTGGAGACTTAGGTGGGTAGTAGCAACAGCAAGAAAAGAGGTGTGGGGGAGGGACTTCCAGTAAGATGGCAGAATAGACAGATGCTGTGCCAAATGCCTCCCAGGATCACACCAAAATTACAAATAATTTATACAACATTCAGCTTTGGAAGTCCCCTGAACATTAGATGAACAGAACCTCTAAATGAAGGACTTAAAGAGGAGGCCCCATCGAGTCTGGTAGGAGGGGCAGAGACAAGAGAGGGAGAACCCCGTGAGGGACACCTCAGCAGTGGGGAGGCTTCTCCGGTTGGGGGAGAGACCCTCTGGCCTGACACCGACCTCACCAGCCCAGAGTTACTTTGCCGGGAAGAGGAGTTCTATGATAGCTGGCAGTAGAAATTAGTGAGGACTCTTTGCTCAAGTTGGTGAGGTGGAGGGTGGCTAGAGAACCTGTGGAGCCAGCACACGAACTTGCTCCCTGGTGAGCATTCACCCGGTCTCTGGTGGAGGGAGTAGCTGTGTGAGTGGGGCCCAGGAGCCTGTGGGGAAGGACTGAACTGAGCACCTTTGATGTGGGAGCTGGAGGTTTTGGGACCATTGTTCCCGCTGTGTGGAGCTTGCCCACAAGTAGTGTACAGGAGGGCACCATTTTTTCAGGACTGGACCCTCACACAGAGGCTCAGGTCCGGGACCACATTGGTCTGGTGGAATTGGTGCGGGAGTGCCTGTGTGCAAGTGTGCATGTGTACATGTGTGCATGTATGCATGCAGCCTTGGATCCCCACTCTCCACACAGCTTGTGCTGTGTAGCCAGGGAAATGCCTGGCAGGCGCACTGTGTCCCCAGCAGGCTGCTCATTGAGATGCAGGAGTGCGCAACCTGCTCCCCATACTGGGTGTGCAGAGTTGCCAGGCTGGCGATTGGCTGTTGGGCTGCTTGGCCTGATCTGCAAGCAGCTGATTGGGACAGGCTGAGACTGGGAGTTTTCCTGGAAGTGTTGGGCTGTGAGCTGTGTGCCTGCATGATCTGGCTGGGACTTTCATGGCAAGTTTGTGAGAGCTGGTTGCTGGTGCAGGAGTGCATGCTGCTCTGACTTGGTGGGGGCCACTGACCACATCCTGTGGTGCCTTGGGGGACTGCCCTGCCCACCTAGAGCTGTGTTGCCGGGGGCACCCTAAACCCCTGGTGCCTGACCCCCACATCCACAGGCCACAGAGGGTTTTTCGCAGCAGCAGACAGCCAGCAACAACCTGTGGGATTTTTGATGGTGGTGAGCACGGTCCCAGAGCACACAGCGGCTAATTGAGGGAAGCTCATTGCAAGCCTAAGAGGGAGGCCAGCACATGACATTTTGAGCCCTTCCCCACAACAGCTGGTGCTGAGTTGCCCAGAATCTCTCTATTGCTGAGCAAGTGGTCTGCAGATTAAAGTGGGCGGAGAAACCCTCCTTTTTTTTCTTCTTCTTCTTTTTTCTAGGTGATTGATTTAATACATCGAAGCAATCACAGAGCGACAGCCAGAATGAATAAACAAAGAAACATGCCCCAAGTAAAAGATCCGAAGAAACCTCTAGAAATGAAACTACAAAAAACAGAGGTACCCAGCCTTACAGAGACAGAGTTTAGAACACTGATGATAAGAATGTTTAAGGAACTTAGTGGGCCGGCCGAGTGGCGTGATAGTTAAGAACTGGCTTGGGACGCCAGAGGGCCCTGGTTCGGATCCCACATATGAGGGTCAGTGACACTGCCCTCCACAGGTGGGATGCTAAATAGCAGCTCGACCTGGAGCTGGGCTGCCATGAGTCGCTGGTGACAGTGTAGGCTGCAGCCCCTGCTGCAGTGGGTTGCCATGGGCTACCGTGTGTAGCCAGCAGCCAGCGTGAGCAGCCAGCAGCCACAGTGAGCGGCCGTCCAGAAGCCGGCGACTGATCTGCCTCGCCCGGGAAGAGCGCAATGATGGTGCCGAATTGGGCCGGTGAAGTGGCATCCTCCACGGCTGGACTGAGGAGCAAGACAACGGCAACTTGTCTGTTCCCCTTCCCCCAATTCCCACCACTGTTCCCATCCCCCCGGTTCCCAAATAAAAATCTTAAAAAAAAAAAAAAAAAGAATGTTTAAGGAACTTAGTGAGGACATAAAGGAGGATAGAGAAATCATAAAAAACAACCAGTTAGAATTAAAGAATACAATAACCAAAATGAAGCACACACTCGAAGGATTCACCAGTAGATCAGATGAAGCAGAGGATCAAATCAGTGATTTAGAAGACAAAATAGCAGAAATCATCCAGTAGGAAAAACAAAAAGAAAAAGTAATAAAAAACAATGAAAATAGTTTAAGAGACCTGTGGGACAACATCTAGCACAACATTCACATCATAGGAATACCAGAAGGAGAAGAGAAGAAGCAAGGGATCGAGAATGTATTTGAAGAAATAATGACTGAGAACTTCCCTACCCTGGTGAAGGAAATCAACATACAAGCCCAGGAGGTGCAGAGAGTTCCAAATAAGCTGAACCCTAAGAGGTCCACACCAAGACACAGCATAGTTAAAATGGCAAAGGTTAAAGACAAAGACAGAAATCTAAAAGCAGCAAGAGAAAGACAGGAGGTTACATACAAGGGAACTCCTATAAGATTAATAGCTGACTTTTCTACAGAAAATCTGCAGGCCAGGAGGGAGTGGCAGGAAATATTCAAAGTGACACAAAATAAAGGCCTACAACCAAGGTTGCTTTACCCAGCATGGCTATCACTTAGAATTGAAGGAGAGATAAAGAGCTTCTCAGAAAAGAATAAGCTTAAGGAATTCATTACCACCAAGTCAGCATTGCAGGAAATGTTAAAAGGGCTGTTTTAAACAGAAGAAAGGGGAAAACAAGCTAACCCAGGAAGACCAGAAATACAAATAACAAAATGGCAATAAATATGCACCTATCAAAAATCACTTTAAATGTGAATGGGCTAAAGGCTCCAATCAAAAGACACAGAGTGTCTGAGTAGATAAGAAAACAGTACCCATGCATATGCTGTTTACAAGAGACTCAAGCCAGATCAAAAGACACACACAGACTGAAAGTAAAGGGATGGAATAAGATATTTCACACAAATGGAAATGAGAAGAAAGCTGGAGTAGCAATAGTTATATTGGACAAAATAGACTTTAAAATGAAGACTATAATAAAAGACAAAGAGGGCACTACATAATAATAAAGGGATCAATTCAACAAGAGGACATAACCCTAGTAAACATCTATGTACCAACATAGAAGCTCCGAAATACATAAAAGAGATTTTGACAGACATAAAGACAGAGATCAACAGTAACACTATCGTAGTAGGGGACTTCAACACCTCGTTGTCACCAATGGACAGATCTTCCAGACAGAAAATCAACACAGGAATAGTGGCCTTAAATGACACTTTAGACCAGCTTGATTTAATCTATATTTTTAGAGCATTTCACCCCAAAGCAATAGAATATACATTCTTTTCAAGTGTACATGGGACATTTTCCAAGATAGACCACATGTTAGGACACAAAACAAGTCTCAATAAATTTAAGAAGACTGAAATCATATCAAGCGTCTTCTCCCAACACAATGCTATAAAACTAGAAATCAATTATAAAAAGAAACCCTGAAAGTGCACAAATACATGGAGGCTGAATAACATGCTACTAAATAGCGAGTGGGTCAAAAATGAGATCAAGGAGGAAATCAAAAGCTATCTCAAGGCAAATGACAATGAAAACACAACAAACTCAAAATCTAAGGGATGCAGTGAAAGCAGTCCTAAGAGGGAATTCATAGCAATGCAGGACTATTTAAAAAAGCAAAACCAATCTCAAATCAACAGACTATCTTTACACCTAAAGGAACTGGAAAAAAACAAAAACAGCAAAACAAGCCCAAAGGGAGTATAAGAAAGAAAATAATAAAAACCAGAACAGAATTAAATGAAATAAAGACCAAAAAAAAAAAAAATACAAAAGATCAATGAAACCAAGAGCTGGTTTTTTGAGATAAAAAAAAAAAAATTGACAAACCCTTAGCCAGACTCACCAAGAAATTGAGAGAGAAGACACAAATTAATAAAATCAGAAATCAAATAGGAGAAGTGACAACAGATATCACAGAAATACAGAAAATTGTGAGAAAATACTATGAGCAACTATATGCCAGCAAATTCGACAATCTGTAAGAAATGGATAAATTTCTAGAAGCATACAATCTACCAAGTCTGAACCAAGAAGAAACAGAAACTCTGCCATTATGGAAATCAGTATGGAGGTATCTCAAAAAACTGGAAATGGAACTACCTTATGACCCAGCAATTGCACACTTGGGTATCTACCCAGAGAAACCCAAGATGCTAATTCGAAAAAATATATGCACCTCTGTGTTTATTGAAGTGCTATTTACAATAGCCAAGACTTGGAAACAACCAAAATGCCCATTGGTAGATGATTGGATTAAGAAACTGTGGTACAGGGACAGGTGAGTGGCGCGTTGGTTAAGAGCTGGCTTGGGACACCAGAGGGCCCCGGTTCAGATCCCACATGAGGGCCAGTGACACTGCCCTCCACAGCTAAGATGCTGAACAACAGCTCAACTTGGAGCTGGGCTGCCATTAGTCGCCGGCGACGGCGTAGGCTGCAGACCCTGCTGCAGTGTGTTACTATGGGCTACTGTGTGTAGCCAGCAGCTACCATGTGTAGCCAGAAGCCAGCGTGAGCGGCCAGCAGCCACAGTGAGTGGCCGTCCAGAAGCCGGCAATTGATCTGCCTTGCCCGGGAAGAGTACAATGATGGTGCCAACTTGGGCCAGTGAAGCAATGTCCTCCAAAACTAGACTGAAGAACAAAAAAGGACAGCAACTTGTTTGCTCCCCTCCCCCCAATTCCCCAGTGCTGTTCCCATCTCCCAATTACCCAATAAAAAATCTTTAAAAAAAAAGAAACCGTGGTACATTTATACAATGGACTATTACTCCACTATAAAGAGAAATGAAATCATAACATTTGCAATGATATGGATGGACCTAGAGACTATTATGTTAAGTGAAATAAGTCAGTCAGAGAAAGACAACTACCATATGATCTCACATGTGGAATCTAAAAAACTGAATGAATGAGCAAAGTAAACAGAAATAGTCTCAGAGATATAGAGGAAAAACTGATGGTTGCTAGTTGGGAGTGGGGTGGGGATGAGAGAGAAGGGGAAGGGACTAGACAGCATAAATAACTACAATATTACTACAGGGATTATGAAAGACAGTTTGGGGAATATAATTAATAATGTTGTAAATATTTTGTAGGGTGTCAGATGGTCACATGTCTTGTTTGGGAGACTACTTCATGGATGGGGTAGAGGCTTGATCACTGCACTGTGCACCTGAAGTTGATGTTGTATTATATTGTATGTCAACTATAATTGAATATATATGTAGTCACAGGATGTGGAGTATAGTGCGAGAGTGGAGTCAAGGGAATTGTAATAGATATGTATGATATGGGGGGGAAGTGAGGCGGCAGCTTGGGGGAGGGGTGTTGTCACTTTGTGGGCTAAAACGTATAACTATTGCACTGTGTTGTACAGCTGAAAGTAATTTAAAAAAGTGTTTATTTCACAATAAAAAAAGAGTAACCATAAAAAAAGAGGTATAGAAAAAAATCAGAGTTAGGGAAAATGAATGTGAGTCTGGATATCTTTTATCTACTTCTCTAATGCACAAGTCCTTTTCTAGTCTTCAAATATTAAATGTAGTTTTATTACATATTTATAGTAGAGTACGACATTATATATATATATATATATGTGTGTGTGTGTGTGTGTATATATATATATATATATATATATATATATATATATATATATGACATTATAACTATCAAAGTATTTGAGATTTGCCATATCATGGTGGTATAGATTAAAAAATCAACAACTTACCAAATTCTGAAATTGAGTAAGCTTCAAACAATTTTATATAATGCTTACTTAAGAAGCTTTTATAATAACTGAAATAACCAAATTTTTTAGTACAGGAAATCTAGAAATATCCTTAGAAGTCATCTAAGCCAATAGATTTGTTTTATAACTGAGAAAACCAAGACACAAAGAAATTCAGTTGAGTTACCCAAGGTTAAACAGTTAATTGGTAGCAGAATCATATAATTTTAACTCTGAGGAAAGATTCTAAGTTAACAAAGTAAACTTAATATTTTATTAAAATTAATTTAAAAAGAAAGTGGATGTTTATGATACATCATGAAAATAATTGGTAGAAATTTCCCAAGGAGCATCCTGTCTTATTCAACATGTTTGATAAAATATTTCCATTGCTTATGTAGGTCTAAATGTAATTTTGCATGTTTGCTCATATTTGGTTCCAATAAGCTTAAAATATGTCTCTTTTAAAATTAATTTAGAAAACACAAGGTTGCATACATGGCCTAAATTATAGAGAACTTGATGTTGATGATGATGAAACTTTGCTTTCTGATGGATATTACAGATAAGGTATAAGTTGGCTGGACAATGTTTTAAAATTGTGAAACCAAATGTTGATTGCAAACATTCTGTGTTAGTATTTATTGTTTGTGCATCTATATGACATTTGCTGAAGTGAAACGACTTTGCAGCTGATCATTGTAAAATGGTTCTATTTCTCTTGTCACTGTGATGAATCTACTTCTACAATAGTCTTTTTTTTTTCTTCACGGTGGACAGTTAATTCACATTCTGTAAGTATTTGAAGACAATTTCACAGTCATTTGGGTTAACTTTTGTTAATTACCACTGAAATGTTGGGTTTTCTGCATAAACTGTGGAATGACACGTTTGAGAACAGTCTGAAAATGACTTTGGAGCCTATGCTGCTGCCAAGCCCTTTGATTCTGTGGTGCAACATTTTGTCTCATTGTAATTTAATTTCCTACTTTGAAATGTCACTTGCCAAATACCAGTTCAGCTCCCCCTTATTCTTCATCCAAAAATCCCATCATAAATGTCACATATGATAAGAAATGGACTACTTGGATTTGCGAGTGGGGCTGATGAAATTCTCAGAGATACAATATTATTTTCACCCCATGAAAATTGTCACGAGATTTGTACAATGATTCTATTTCCATAATATTCATTTCAACCCATGTGGGTCTGTATTATTTCAGTATGGTTACACGTGATTCAGGTTAGTCTTCCTGTAAGGTTAGAATCCTATATTTAATTCTAGTTCGGTTGAAATTCGACATAAATTATATCCTATTTTTGACTATTGACATAAACTATTGGACAAATTATTGTTTTATTTTTCTATAAAAATTGATTGGCTTTCTAAATCTTTCCAGTGTTCTGATTTCTTTTGGAAGTAAAGAACACTGTATGGCAAGACCTATTCAGAGGTCAATTGCTATTCTTCAAAGAGGACGTTAAGTTATTTAAACCTGCGGGATTCTGAAGTAGACTGTATATAAAATACTTCAGTGGTGCAATTTTCCATCAATAAAAGAATATACTCATACGAAATCAAAAAAACCAAAAAAAAAAGTGTAAAACTTGGTAGTTTGCTGAGTTTGTAAAGTATTTCAGTCATATTGCTGAATACATGTCATTCCAAAAAAAGATTCCTTGATCTAGTTTTTGACAGTTTTTATATGGTTTGAGTCTATCTTCTTTTAGAGATGAGGTAGCAGTATAAAGCATGATTTGTATGTATGAAACATTATGTGAATCTCAACTTCTTACTGCATTTGAATTATACTCTAATTTTAAGCCATTGCTTTATAAAAGGATCTATTTAGTTACATAAAAATATATTTAATGTGGAACAATCTCCTTTTCTCCCTCTGATTAGCCCTTAAACCCTATACATTGGTAAGCTTTTATATCTACATCTTACATTGTTCTTCTGATGATAGTGTAGGTAAAGCTGGAAACTTTTCATGTGTTCTAAGCTTCACAATGTTGATGTCTTAGTATAGCACTTGTTATTGTTTTGGTTCATTTCCAATTAACATCAAATCCGGTGCATTATGTAGGGATAAAAATCTATTCAGTGCATTTTATGTTTCAAAGTGTCGCCTTACAGCCAATTCTTAGACCACCCCCCCTGCATTAGCCTCTGACCCATTAGTCGAGAGAGTGCCTCGGAAAACTGAGGCCGGATGGAATGATATCTGTAAAGCTCTCTCGGGGGGCGTCTCAGCCTGACTGGGACCTGATGGAATGATATCAGCTGTCTCCCCTGGGAGGACATGTAATTATGTCTTGGGGCAATGTGGTGGAGTATGAAGGCATAGCATTTGCTGGAGTACTTTGGGAAAAGGTCACTGGAAAAGGCCTTAAGGCACACCAGTATACACGGTTAATGACTGACAGCACAGCAGTTTACTTCCTTAAAAAGAATCAATAAAAGCCATGAGTTGACCCGATTCGGTGGCTCAGTCTATCTCTGAAGGCTGAGTCCCTTGGTCTCGCTCTTAAATCTTACTTTTGTCTCTTGTACTTATTCAATCTGCGCCGCCCCTCTCGTGTCCCATTTGCCCTTGCCACGCTGGACGTGACATCAAAGGACCTGGAAAGTAAAGATATTCATTTCACCCACTGGTTCACATATGGACTTCAAGCTTTCCCTGGAAAAAAGTTGTTACAACTGCTTTTCAGTGTGTCAGTGAACAATTAATTCGGCTGCTACAATATGATATCAGAGGGTCAGTAGAATGTGTTTGCCAAAATCTTGTTTTCTCTTGACTGCTACCTCTGTTTTTGTCCTAAGAGTCAGCACTTAAAATATACAGATTCCTACTGACCCTCAGATATCTTAATTTACTTTTGTAACTCCAGCAGTTTAAAATTTAAATATCTGTGTGTGTGTGTGTGTATGTGTGTGTGTGTGTATAAATATTTTTTTTTCATTTTTTTCCCTCCCCTTTTCTTATATGTCTTCTCCTTCTCTTTTCTACTCTCTATATTATATGTGTGATTTGAATATGCTTATACTGCCTGGGGGGGGGAACCACTATGCCAAAGTGGAGCACCCTGAAAAGTGAAGTGGTTGCATTGAACCTACCTTTTTTAGCATGCGATTTCAACCATTAGGATTTTGTTCAGCCTTCCTACTGAGCCTAAACCGCAAATAAGGAGTTATTGTTATGTTCCCTGGGCCCTATATAGTCGCTATTCCAGTGGCTCCTAAGGTTTTAGATGCACAAAATTCACCGGAGGTATTTTAAAATCAGCAATTGTATAGACTCAGCAACTTGAGATTTTCATTTAGTAGGTCTGTGACAGGACCTAAAACATTGCATTTCTAATAAACACTCAAAATAATTTGGTGCAAGAATCCTGTGGATTACATTTTGGTAAACATTGTAAGCTTCAAAAATGTTTACAATGTTTATTCCATACAGTAAAAAAACAGATGCTTTTTATCATCATAAAAAGAGGGAAAAGAGCTCTACAAGATAACTTACCAATGTGCACAGGTCTTCTTATGATTCATTCTAATTACATGTGTTTTCCTTTAATTCACACAAACATTCTTTTTAATTATAAAAATAACGCTTTCCAAACATTTTCTCCCAATAGACATTAATAGCTTTTTCTCTAATGTCTCAGGGTAGTAAAATTTGCTTACAATATCCCTTTGTGTCTCCTACAGCTTAATGCAGCTACTGATGCTGCAAGGTCTTTACCTGGACTTCCCATCCCAGATTCCTAGGCCTCCTACTCAGAACAGAATCACACTTGAGTAATTGACATTTGAGTAATTTTTTAAGCATCTAATTAAACTCATTTTTATTGCTGGTGTTAATTGTGCTTTGTCATTTTGGTAAGATTGTGGGGTATCACACAGTTTTAAAATATTAAAATTTGCAAGTTCAAATGTATATCTCCTTAAAGGGTTTCAGCTTATATGTCTAATAACATGAAGTATAAAATGTTATTTTTAGTGCATATTATATATGCAGCATTATGATCTCCAAAGGGTGAGTTTTATCAGTCAAATACTTCAAGCTAAAAATGTGTGATTTGAAAACGGTTCACAATGACTTGTTTAATTTGTTGTTTTACAGAATTGTTTTTTTAGGAATTTTAATAGGAATTTAAAATACTAAGTTTTCTGTGTATTTATCAAATGTGAATATACCAGATTCCCAAATGACACACTGAAGTTTTTAACTTTGTTAGTCAAAAGGCATGAACGCTGAAGCTAGAATCCAAATGTCTCTCAGTAACTAAGTCGTTTTCTGCTATAATCACATGCTTGCTATTTATATGGTAACTTGCTCTTCTACTCACTAGCTAGATAACTGTAAACAAGCTACTTAAACTCCTTGCCTCAATTTCCTCATCTTTAAAACTGATATGATATTAGATTCTAATTCAAGGGTGTTGTAAGGATAATAATGTTTATTTAAAGCAGATAGGGTAAACCTTGGTATGTGGTGAACACTATATAAATGAAGCTATTATTATTAGGATTACTTAGAACAGGGGATTCCAAGTAGTACTTGTGGAGAAGGTAGTAAAAACTACCTTATCTCAGAGTATGGTAAATGTTGCTGAAGGTTCTTGTTTGATACTTCAGAAATAAAATATGCTTAGATTTTTTTGTTTTAGTTTTCCTGAAATAAGAATCTTCCACATGATGTGGGGTTTCCTGCCTCACTAGTAGCTTAGAGAAATTACTCAAAATAACAAGACAGATAAGTTACCTGACCAAGTCTCATAGTCGGTTTGGGGTGACTAAGTACCATAGATAGACAGGGTGGCTTATAAACAACAGACATTTATTTCTCACAGTTCTGGAGCCTGGGAGTCTGAGATAAGGATACCAGCATGGTTTGGTTTAGTTCAGGACCCCCTTCTGGGTTGAGGACTGTCATGTTCTCTTGTATCCTCACATGGAAGAAGGGACTAGAGAGCTCGCTGGGGTCTCTTTTATAAGGCCACTAATCCCATTCATGAAGGCTCCACCTTCATGACCTAATTACCTCCCAAAGGCACACCTCCTAACACCATCACATTGGAGGTTAGGATTTCAATACATGAATTTGGAGTGGGGAGGACATTCAGCCTATAACATCAAGTTATCAACTGATTATTTTTTCTTTTCTGTTATTTCTATCTACCTGACAATTGTCTTTAAGTTGTAGAATGCTTCATGGGGACTAGTTCCACTCTTCTTTATACACATTAAATGACAAACTATAAACTCTCATGACAGATTCTGTATCTCATATCTGAGGGGGATGTTTTAAATACCATTTCTCTAACTCAAAAGGAAATATTAGAACTCAAAAACACCAAACAACATAAAAATAAACTTATAAACAGATCTAGATGAAATTCATATTAATAGCCTTTTTTCTAGCTAAATTCTGGAATAAAATAACTTTTAATTGAGTTAAACATAATTTAATTTGTAAATTTACATGATATTCAAAAGAATATGAAAAACAGTCTTTGAAATAACAATTTGTTACCTAAATTTCAAAGACTGGAATACTTTTGCCAATAATAATAATAATAATAATAATACTCGTCATCTATCAATATTTCTCTCACTGCTTGAAAGAAGTCTCAAGATAATTTTATATATTGCTGAGGTGGTTTTGTTTGGTTGAAAGAGAGTTGGTAAGAAATCTCAGCAAAAACTCTGCATACAAAACTGAATCCACTTGGGTTTGAGTGAACTTGCCATGTAGTCTGCACCTTGCCCACTAGAAAGACTGAAATGGAGCAGGAAATCCCATGAGATTTACTGTCAGAGTCCAAAACAAAAGCCATGAGGGTGACTGAATAGCAAAACCTAGTAATAATCAACATTATTGTATGTTATTCTTGATATTCCCAACACCAGTTTTTGCTTGTACAACAGTATATTTACATTTCCTTAAATATAAAGAATATGTCTATTTTCCTCAAATAGCAAGTATCTCAAGCATTTCTCATAGTGTCTAGTATGTGTTGACTAAAAAAAAAAAAAAAAAAAAACAATTCCAAGTGCAAAATGTATAGATCATTAAAACATAGACATGTATTATTCTTATCATTTTAAATACTTTTCTATTAAAACAGATCCACTCATAATTTCACATAGCCATGGACAATGGTAGCCTCCTAAATCCATGTTGCCCCACAATTCCTCACAGAAAAACAAGAAGACAAAAGAAACTTTCACAAAAACAATGATGTCAAAAGACAAAGAATTCCAAAATTTCAAATTACTTTAAAATACAAAACAAAACATAACAAAAAAAACAACCCAATCCCAGCAGCTAGTTGATCTCCACACCCCAGCTATAGCCTCAGCCATGAGCAAGGGTACTCAGAGAAAAACGGATCTAGTGGCAAGCTTAGAATTGCTCTAAAACCATTCTCAGGAAGAAAAAGTCTACCATAAAAGTGAAAATACTGAAAAAGTGAAAATATTGAAAAAGCAATTTGATGTGGCTGACTTCAAAAGGCTATTTGGGGGGAAATAGGGAAAAAATAAGTGAGAAGTGTTCTCTGGCAGTTAGATTAGGAGAAATAAAGGGAAAGAAGAAAATTTAGGGTCCTTTAAGGTAAAAGAGAACCATAAAAATAAGACACAATCCTCCCTCTCATATACACACATGCATTAAAGAAATTGGACATTTTTGTTTGCACAACAGAAGAAAATACCATTGCAATAGAAATCCTGTAAACCACTCTAAATGTAAAAAATGAATAAAAAGAAAGCGAATAAGTCTATAAAATGTTAATAACAAAGAATATAAGATAAAAATTAAAACACTTCATTTAATAAAAATTCCCCCCCAGAGAGGAAAAAAAAAGCAGAAGAAAATAGTAAGACAAAACTCAAAAATAAATTAAATATATGGAAACAAGCAGTAGGAATATAAAAAAATTGAACAGAAATTTAAAACAGAAAAGTTTTTAAGTCATTGATTGAACATAGGAATGAAATAAAAAAGAAAGGAAGAAAGAAAAAAGAATCTGTTAGTAGACCTGTTTCTACACTGGTGTGGATGAGAAATTCTGAAACTACCTGAGGAAATATATAACAACTTGTGAAAAGTAGAGTCAGATTTCCCATTGTAGGAGCAAGGAATTACAAATATAGAAAGAGTGAAGATGAAAGTGAATACTATAAAACTAGATTGCAATTGGTCTATTCATATAAGCCTATGGTTTTAAATTGTAGATCAATAAAGAGATAGAAATAGTATAGTTATGCACACACACACTGTACATGTGTACATGCATATTTCCTAGCTCTGAGAGATGGTAAAAGCAATGACACCCCAGTGCCAAAGAATGAAATTCATGCCCAGATTTTTGTTTCTAAAGACCATTCTCTAATAAAAGGTATACAGAACTTTGTGTAGATGTGGCTGACTCCAGAACTAAAATACGGAAACTACAAGATGCACTTGAAACATTTTGTGGTGCTGAGAAGTAAAGACATGCTCAGAAAAATAATGGGGATATGTCAAATGAACATAAGAGCCAGCTTGAAGTTTCTCCCACTGGCCAAATCTGGGGCAATTTGCACAATGAAAAATATAATGATAATAAAAATTATAACCCTTAAAATAGTAATCAATGATTCTGTACTTATAAAAACTAATAATAATAAATGAATGAGTAAATGGGGAGAATAGAGAGCTTTTAAAATAAATTTCCAAGTAATAAACAGAAAGAATAATACAATTATCATTTTTCTGTAACCACAGTAATAATAGTTTCAGGCAAGAAGCATCAAAGGATGTGAAAATTAGTGGTCAAAAATATTATGAGAAACAAAATATTCACATAGCTTTGAGCTGATCTGTTTACAGATACTTATTAGTGTCAAAGGGAAAAATAGTAACTATAATGAAGCAATCTGGCAGACACAGCGTTGGTTATGGTTAGAAATGTACATCAATGATGGGAAAAATCAATACCAGGTGCCTCCTGATATGATATACCAAGAAGGATGCAATATCTTCTGCTGCAGTTTTGCAAAAATTATATAATCTGAATCTAATAATATGCAACCATCAGTCAAACTTGTAACAGCAGGACCAGCTCAAAACGGTCCCATACTGTTTTAAAAGTGAGTGCTTTTCAGAGCAACAGACCCAAATCGCCAGTCATACAGCTGAAGCATTGCAGAGGAGCGGACTTTGACATCCACCTGCACCTGTAATGAGAGTCTCACCTCTCCACGGAACTAAATGACAGGGACATAGCTGGAACTTGAACAGTGGATCCTTTCAGAAGTGAGAGGTCCGTTGTCCAGGAAGACCTGGCTCTGATGCCCCTTACCGTAAATGGTCAAGCTCCAAGGTTCTCCAGTTAAAACTTGCCCCACCAGCACTGCTGCATACCTGTTTCCCCCTAAACCCTTTAAAAAAAAAACACAACCCCTCTCTCCCTCAAAAAAAAAAAAATAAATAAAACAAACAAAACAAAGCAAAACTGCCCAGAACCCTTGATCGAGGAGTTTGGGCTTTTTGAACACAGCGTCTCATTCTCCTGGGTGGTGCCCTTTGTAATAAAATAGCCAATCTTTCTCCACTTGGCAATTTTCAGTGTTTAGTCTTTGGCTCTGCTAGCGCCAGGTGGAGGAACTCTTGCTATTTGGTAACAAACTCAAAATGAGACATTCTAGAAGATAATTGGCTGGAACCCTTTCATAATGTAATGTAATGTTAAGTCTCACAGATATAAAAACTAAAGGTAATGTGTCATCCTAGATTGGCTCCTGCAATAGAAAAGGGCATTTGTGGCACAGTTGGCTAAATCTGAATAAGATCTACAGACTAGATAATACTGCGCCGTCAATGTTATTTTCCTCCTTTCCATAATTGTATTCTGGCTACGTAAAGTTCTAGTTTCAGAAATATACTAATATAAATATACTGAAATATTTAGTGGTAAAGGAGTATTGAGATGTAAAATCCGAAACTTGAAAAAATATAAAAAATAAAAATATGGATAGATGGACGGATAGATAGGCTAAATGGAGACAGATTGAAAGAGAATGATGAAGCAAGTGTGAAAAACTGTTAACATTTATGAAACATAGGCAAAAGGTATATGAGAATTCTTTCTACTATTTTTGTGCCTCTTTGTACTTTTTATATACTAGTCTGAAATGATTTCAAAATAAAAGTTAGAAATATATATCCCCAAACTCTTGCTCCGTTGAGCCTTACCGAGAAGCATATGGATTCTGATAAATGAAAGGGTGTGATATGATAGTTGTAAAGCACATTTCCACATTGTGATATGAAGTGTATGGTCCTACTGCGTAATGATTAGATAATTTTTTCTTTTTTACATTGACCAAGCTAATAATATAAAGTGGAGCTGCTCTGAAATTATAAGTGATGTATACTCTGTAGCTTGGAATGAGGAAAGTGGTATCTTCAATGATACTGAATTGTCAGAGGAAAACAATACTTTAACAAATTTCACTGTGTTAGCACTAACACTTGAGAAACTGGGACCACAGGACAGAAAAGAGGAAAAGGACAGAGGTGGCTTCAAGTCTAGTGAGCAGAGGCAATGTCTTTACAGATTATGGACATCGCATGAAAACAATGGCTGCATTTACTGGGCTGTTGTATGCATGCTTACAGTGCTTGTAATTGAGGATGATTATGGTTAATGACTCCAGTAATGTGCACTTTCAAACCAGCAGGACAATGTCATTTGTATCAAATCTATTCAGCATCTCTTCAGGCATGTTGCCTGGTTAAATCTCAGCCCAACCCTGGCTGCAGAGGGATTTTCTGGAAGCTTCACAGCTGGTTCAAATTAAAATTTTCATAGTCTTCCCCACTCCCCAATCCCTCCAGTATATTCAGAAGTAAATAAAGCTGTTTGAGTCTTCCTATCAGCTGTGTGGCTCAGGGCCTGCCATAGTTTAACGTGACAGGACCAAGATCTTTAGTCCTAAAAACATTAGATTTTAGTGCGCAGAAAGAAAGCAAAACATCTGTCTGTTAAATTCACTGATGAGGTGTTAACCAACAACCAGCTACACTTCTTGGTGAAAGAAAGCTGTTGTACATTTCAGAATACTGTGAAACGCAACATTCTGTGAGGTTTTCAAAAGATAAAAGATAATCCTTTAATACAAAATATGTCCAGTCTCCATTTCTCCAACCACCAGGAGGAATTCCCTTGTAAGCAAAATAGTTTGTAGTGTAAATTCAGGTGTAGGTCCTATTTGAAAGCTAGACCACTTGTTTAAATCCAATGCCAGATAAATCTTTAAAACAAGACCTTTTTTTTTTCAACTAAGAGATTAAGAAGCATAAACGTTCCTTCTTTCTGTCTTTTTTTTTTTTTAACTGCCATTTTAGAAAGGGGTAAGGGGAAGTTTCTATCTACTTATGCCTATAATTTTAGAGACGCTGATTCCACACACTGAACCATGACCAAATGCATGCACGAATGAGATAGAAAAATATGTGAGGGTCCAAAGTCTCAAGGTAATTATAATTCTTGGAAAAAAATGCTATTGTGCTCCACTCCTCAGCTTTGTAAGTAAAGGTTTTCTTTCTATGCACTAAAATGCAAATCACATTTCACCAGTCCCAGAAGCAACATTTTCAGCCTAATCAATGATATCTGTCAGTGATAGTAATAGGATGAAGTTGGAAAGTGAGGTGCATGGTCTCACTGCTAGGTGAATGGCATGGAGGACAATTGATATGTGATAGGAACAATAATATTTGGGTGGCAAAGTGGTTATAAGCATATATATGAATAATTCAGCAGATTTTGCTGCCATGAGATTTTTCATACATACGTGTTTCACAAATTATTTTATTTTTAAAATGCTTATAAATCAAACAGTCTTGCTCCCAAATGTTTACTCATATGTTACTAAGTTTAAACTTTATGACATATATCTCACATCATATTGTAGATTATGTTGTTCAGTTCTTATAACAAATGCTTTTGAATGTGAAAGTGTAGTTATTTATTTGATTGTAAATGGCATGAACTAAATTGACTATAAATGAGCTCAAGTTGTCTGTCATGGAAATACTGGCATTTCTTGTGTGAAAAGTAATTTAAAAAAAAATTTAAAAAAGTTATTTGACATAAAGACTCATTGATAACTTTCAGGATTTGGCAGTTCTACCAATTGACTGAAAATAATTTTAACACAAGAAGGTAAAATATTAATATAGATGTTTTTCAGTTTCCTTTTGTATCATATTCTGAAGAAAATTATTTAAAAGAGTAAAAGGAAAACTATATAATGCAGTGTAAAATGCATTTGTTGGACTGGGAGTAATACAGTTTATCTATGTGATTGATGAGAGATAATTCTATCAAACGCTTAAAAATTTTCAGAGCAAGTATGGCTATAATTCCCCTAGCACCTCTTCCAACAACTCTCTAGTCTTCCTCCAGCATTTAATGGCCATTCCATCTTAAATCATCTCGATGGGTGATGGTGGCCAATATTCTGGATATATTCATTTACAGTCTGGAATGCTAATGACTACATATCTCAGGCTCCCTTGCAGCTAAAACCCTGAATGTTACAGGGGAATTCCTTGCAGATGCATACACGTAGGGATTGGAAGGGCAGTGCCTTTCTGAAAACCATGGTCTTAAATGCATTTCATTTTTCTTTCCTTTAGCAGCTATGGCATGGATTCTGGCTTCGTGGAGTTGACAGGCCAACAGTAGCAGTAGGATTTCTGCTTTAACAGCCTGAGTTGTTAATTAGACATTTTTCTGGCTTCCTTGCTTCTGGATTTATAATTTGTAAGCTATTGCAATATCCTATTGTAATATACCAATTTCTGCTTAAGCTAGCTGGAATGGACTCTGTAGTCTGAATCTAAAAAGCCTGATTAATAAAATGTGAAACTGAAAAAGAAGTTTACTTCTACATGCTTGAATTATGTTATTCATCTGGATACAATATTTCATACTTAAACAACATCAATGTCATCATCCTGGGCCTCAGTGGTGGAAGGGAGTGGCCCTTCATTGTCTTTATAGTTTTGTTTTGTTTTCCTTTTCTTTCTTCAGGAAGCTTATCTATGACTGACTACTCTGCTGAGTGACTCATCGATTATTTGAAGTGTCCCTGGTTACAAGAATGTTTTGTGCCAGCAATTTCTACTATGACAGGATCACTTGGAGTGAGACATCTTTAAAACATATGACTGAATCACAGTAGCAGATCTATCTCATCAAAACTACTCTTCTGGGAATGGTCAGTTTCAGAAACATTCAAATCAAAAGCATGTGCACTTCCATTGTACTTACTGGGGAGCTGGGTTTCTGTAAAATTACCTCGCCTCTTTCTATCTCTGCCCTGCAAAGTTATTGTGAACTTCTTTAGGCCAGTGTTCTCTTCTGGAGGAAGGAGAGTGGAGCTCCCAACGTTTCTGTTGTAGTTCTCACTGGGTGATACTCTGTTCATTTCCTCCCTCCAATACTTCTTAAACTTCCCTCTCTCTCTTTTAAATATTCTCTAACTGTTCTCTTTTTCCTTAAAGATTTATTTTAAAAGACATTATGTATTTACAATTCTTTCCCCGGACCTCTTTAAATTTTACAACACTTTGTAGAGTTACAAATAGCCCATCCAATACTCACCACTGCTAGATAAATCATCCAAAAATATTCTCTCAGCCATTCGATGTTCAAAATCAGTTAGCATGTGTCCTATTGCTATTTGATGTTTTGCTGAAGCAGAGCCAATACCCTCGCCTTGCCTTTTATTATTGATCATATGAGAAGTCATTATGTGATGCCAGGTATAAAGCCTCTTTTTGCAGATTATGCTGGCCCTTTTCAAATGCTCTTGAGTTATCATTAGGAATAACAGATGCTTAAACTCTTTGACAATCTTCAGGATCAAAAATCTTTGTGATAGGTCAGCTACCCTTCGATCCTTTCATGATGTATGGCATTCTGGGACCTTGAAATAGGTGAATTGAAATGTTAACTACATTAGTAGCATCATAAGAGTGGACTTTGGTGATGCATGGGATTGAAAAAGCCAACCCACATCTATCAAGCCTCCAAGTGATACTAATACAAGATGAAAGGCCAGGCCAGCTAGCCGAAACTTTTGTTTCCCAATATTTAGTACAGGTACTATTCTCTCCTGCATTTATAGCATGTTATGTCTTATATGCTGTGGTGGTGACACAGTGATAGTAAATAAAACACCAGACATTTACAGTAAGACTTAGAAATTTCCAATGTGCAATTGGAAGACAATAAAAATACTACTTTCTTTCTATCCCAGATGTTTTTACTCTAAAAGAGAACACAAAGTTTTACATCATCAATACTTTCTTGGCTATTTGCTTGCTATTATTTCTTCAGATAGCACTTTACTGAAATAATCTCATTAAATATAGAATAAGACTAAATTGCAACAATATTTTTCTCTTAGAAAATTATTCTTTGTCCCTAATGCCAACTGGTAACCTTTCAGTGCTTGACAACTTGCACAGGGCATTCTGCAAAAAGGCACTTTTTAATTGATATTTCGAAGCCTGAATTCAGTATATTGTTTGAATGGTTAAGGAAGAATAGAAGGCTGCTTTTTGGTGTTTGTTTTTTTTTAAATAAGTTCATTTGTGGAAAAGAGAATACCTTGGTCTTAGGTTTAATTTATCCATGTCATGTTTACACTTTGAAATATATACATTTTTTAGTTTCAAATTCATATCAAATGCATATACTGAAAGTTGTATATGTATATGTATATATAAAGACAATTAAGGAAAAAATTTTAAGCTCTGCATATGGGTCTGGTAGAAAACATTACCATTTTGTTTAGTTTTGTTTTTCACATACTTTCAAGAAAAAAATCTACATGCAATTTTTAAACCATCCTGGACTTAAATTTTCTAGCAGTAAGTGAATCAGAAACAGATAGATTGTATTTTCCTTTATACAAGGAAGGCTGGTAGTTTATTGTCTGAAATGGTTGATGAAACTTTTTTTCAATATTAAGACTTATGTAAGTAAAGTGGCAAAACCTCTAGAATGCAAAAACAATTACTAATGGGGTGTATTAGTTAGAGAAAGAGAACCAGTAGGATTGTGTGTGTGTGTGTGTGTGTGTGTGTGTGTGTGTAAATGTACATGCACATGTATATTATGTATGAGGAGAGAGAGAGAGAGAGAGAGAGAGAGAGAGAGAGAGAGAGAGAGAGAGAGAGAGAGAGAGAGAGAGAAATTGATTTTAAAGAATTGGTTCACATGATCACAACTGTGTGGACTATAAAGACCAACATCTATGGGGTGACCTTGTAGGTTGGAAACAGAGGGAAAAGGTGATGTTGCAGCTTGAGACTGAAGGTAGTCTGGCTACAGAATTCCCTCTTTCTTGGGGACTTCAATCTTTTTCTTTGAAAGCCTTGAACTGATTGGATGAGGCCCACTCATTTTATGGAGAGTAATCTGCTTTACCCAAAGTCTACTGATTTAAATGTTAACCTCATCTACTTTTGCAATGACGTCTAGACTGCTTTTTGACCAAATATTTAGGTAACGTGACCTAGTCAAGTTGACACATAAAATTAACCATCACATGTGGTATTAGCAATTGATGCTCATGAATAATTATTAATAAAATTATTTCATGAATCTATTGAAAGTGAACATCACTATCCAATTTGGAATAATATAAATATCCTTTTCCTCAATCCTCTTAAAATTATATCACTTTAATTTCTTTTTATTTCCAATACCTTCTTTCTCATGCCTTTGTCATTTTTCTCAGGTCTTGCACTGAGAATGCACCAATGCACACCAATTTTTTAATTTAATTATTTTTCATGAGAGGGAAAAGGTATGATACCATGATCCAGTCAAAGATTTTTAATCTCTGGTACCATGTGACTTCTACTCCAAAGCAGGTACCTTATCCCTTGCTTCCATCCTCTTTAAGGTAATTTGTAAGTACATTCCTGTGTGTGCACCTGTGTGTGTGTGTGTGTGTGTGTGTGTGTGTGTGTGTGTGTGTGTGTGTGTGTTTGTGTGTTCCCTCCAAATGAAATGTATTTCTTTTTCCAGTGTAATACCTCTAAAGTAGAAGATGGAAAATTTTAGAGCTCAGAGAATATAAAGTAATAATTACATATATTAATATCAAAGCATTACAGAGCTAAATATTAGTCTTCCAAGCACCAACAACTGTAAGCCAATGTAAAAAATAAGGGAACCAAGATATAGGGTTCAAAATAGTTACACATCATAGTCATTCAAACAACATATCTCCTGTAAAATAAGATGGATTTCACAATCCTTGCTCTTTGTATCACTAACGTACATCACTGTCTGAAAGGAGACTATGTGCTGGAAAGGACGTGTAAAGGTTACCCAGCGAATCCTACTGCCTCTATTCTGTACTATGTCTACTGATCATGTGCCCCTTAAAGCAAATATTTAGGAAATATTAGTTTTTGGGTTTTAGGAAAGTGGATTCCATTGTTTATTGCATCTTAGAAAATGCTTTAAGTTTGAGTAGAATCTTTGTGTTGGAAAAAAAAATTACTCTGACTAAATTTCACATATGGAAACCAATATCAGCTGATCTTTTATTAATCATGCTACATATTTCTGACTAGTGTTTCAAATGTTTTTACAAGGCTCCTAAAGCCTCAGAGCAAAATGAATAGCTGGTTTTCAAGGTACATTACTGGGCAAATGGCCAGAGGGGCAACCAGGTAACCCCAGTTAGACGTTTTGTGATGATATGTGACATCATCTAAACCATTCATCTCTTCGTGCTTTGCTCATTTGTTAGCCATTGCCTGACATTTATTACATTTTTCTCCCTCACTTATCTATATTTAGCCCAAAGCCCTCTTGACTAGGTCTTCCAGGCTCTGGTAAAAATAATTTTTCCTATCCTCATGAGTTGAACTCAACCTCTGTCTATGATCTCATATTTTTGACATGTAATTCCATTATCCAGGAATCAAGATACTATTTATTGATACCATATGCACAGTCCCTTGTTCACATCTTACATCTTTCTTTCTCAGGTCCTAACTCTTGGGAAGGCAGTATGATGGCAGCACCACATGTGCTCTCAAGTCTTTCATCTTCTGATCCAAGAAGGTATAGTTTTTACAATGTTTTTCATCTAAACATGGGTCAGTAGGAGTGCTAGGTGGATAACAACATGGATATATCATTTAGCAAGATGACCCAAGCCCTGACTGGCAGTGATCCACATTTGGTTATTTCAATAACTCTAAATATGAAATCACCAAACATCTCTAGTTTCCTGCTTCACTGCTTAGATTGTGTTAAAGGGCTTTGTTCTTTAGAATTCTTGTGGAAGGTGTTTGTGGAGAATTAAGCTCTGGTTCTTGCCAGGATACAGAGTCTAGTCTTTTGAAGTAGAGGTCTACCTAAAGTAGAGGTCTTTCTAATTGTTTCCTGCCTCCTCACTTTCCCCCCACATACGGGCAGACATTCTACAAAAGGTGTAATGTAAAGAACAACAGATTGAGCTAGAATCCAGGTCCCTCATTTCTAGTTCTAACCCTGAAAATAACTTTGTAGTATTGGGTGCACATTAAACTACCCACAGGACTGTATTTCCTCATCTAAAAACCTAGTGTAATGTGGTAACAATTGTCGAGCATCAGAGTATCAGTTGACTTATAGGTAGAAATTTATCTCTTTTCTTTTCATGTAAGTAAAATATGAAATGGCCTTTTGAAAAATATTCACTGAGTTTTAAAAATAAAACACACTGTTTCTGGTGTGCTTTATCTTTTTAAAAAAAAGACAGCATTTCACTATAATGTTAAACTAAATTGTATGTTGTTCATAAGCATTCTAGAAGTTGTAATAATGTTATCCATTTAAAACCCTTCAAGAGCTACCATGTGGGTGATATTTAATGATCATTGTTCTGAAGCAATAATGTAGAATGAGCTACTGAGCTATCAAAAGCCTATATTGGTGACAAATATAATTGTATATAAATGTTTTATATGATGCACGAACATGAGTATTTGATAAGTACTTGCTATTACATCCAAATTTATTTATTATTGCTGTCTGTGTAAGGATTTCATGTAAATTAAGTATTCCCTTGAATGAGCTTTCCATTGTAAATATATTTCATTTATAAAATGTTTTATTAATTTAACTGGCTCATGGTTCTACCATTTTCCTTATCAAGGAAATTTACCATTTCCTCATTATTACAACTCTTATTTTCATAGGAAAAATCTGAAATAGTAGCACATTTCCCTGGTACATTTGCTTTACTTAGCATAACCTTGTTTTCTGGAAGAATTGTAGAGTAGAAATACAACAACATTCAAATACCACACTTTGCCTAGGATACAGTTTATTTTCTTTCATATATCACATATTTTTTAACATAATACATTCTAGGTACCATGATAGGCTATAAAAATACAAAGACAAAAGGCCCCAATCACTGTACTTCAGGGATTCACTCTTTAGTGTGGGAGGAAGGTCTGCCAGGGTAAAGCACATTGGTATGGAGAGCATTTGCACTTCGTCTTTTAGGTTCCAACATGCAATTAAAATGAAGGTAAAAATAGAAATAAATTCACAACTAAGAGCATGGGGGACATCAGTGAAAGATAAATTTCAACACATTCCTGGTAGACAAAAAGAGATGGATGGATTAATCAAACAACAGACCTAATCTAGAACATTTGCAGAGGGAGTTGTAACTGATGAAAAACAGACTTCTCCAGCAGAAACTCCAAAGACACTACAGACTAAGAGATGGCAGATGCTTTGATGGGTGGGAGGAAGAAATAGATCTAAGAACGAGATGATTAATGAAGGACATATATGGCAGCAATAAACCACCCACACCTCTTCCTACAACTCCTTATGCTGGATGCTTTATTCCAGGAGCACATACAAACTTAACAAAGCTGTTTGAGGAAAACAAGGGTAATCAGAGCAAAATATTTCTTATCTGGTCATGTTTGAGTCCCCCAGTACAGAAGTCACCCCCATGATTTCTCATTCTACAGCATTTCCTACTGAATATAAAGTCTCCCAAGTCAGTATTTTTAGTCTCTTTTTAAGTATGTGAATTGGTTATCATGACTCACGAGAAGTTTATGAAAATAATGCAACATCTAAAAGGTTGACAAAGATAAACTATGTAAAACTAATAATGATGAAATAGGAGTAATTTAGAGAAACAAAATAAGTTTCAAAAATCTCATGAATAGCCTCAGGTGAATTTGAGAAAGTTCTACATGTAAAAACAAACAGAATACTTACTTAAAATAATAATAATAATGCTAATAATAATAATAATAATGAAAAAATCTTGGAAATTAAGAGCCTTTATTGGAATAATATGTTCACTAGCAAGATTGAAAGATAAATATGAGGTAATTTTTCATTTGATATAACTACAATAAATCAAAGAAATACACAAGAGAAAAGATCAGTTCAGGATAGCTAACATTTGACTAAAAAGAGTTCTTGGTAAAGAAGATGAAACTAGCAGTGGTGAAATGATCAAAGATGAAGTACCGAAAAGTTCTTCAAAGCTAAAGGGAGAAACAAATCTAATTAAAAAAGCTTTTCAAGCACTGTACCTTAAAATATCTAGACACTATTATGAAATATAAGAAAAACAAAGATCAAAGATCCTAGAATCATCTATAAATGACAGATAATCAGACTATCATTAACTAAGCATCATAGATGAAAATGGAGAAATGCTTTCAAACTTCTTAGGAGAAATTATTTTTGATGTAGATTTAGGTATTCAGGCAAACTTTCACTAAAATGTGAGGAGTAAATAAAATATTTTAAAACTTTAAAGAATGGAGGGAGTATACTTGGTAAAAATCTTTCTTAGGATATTAATCAAGAATATATTCCAGAAAATTAAGAGTAAACCAAGACAGAGGAAGACATGAGATTCAAGAAATAATAAATATAAGAGAATAGGATAGGGAAATTCCAATAATATAACTTTGTAGCCAACCTAAAGTCTAGTTTAGATCAGAAGAAAATATATGTAATATGAAATATTCATAATATTCATGTATTATTTTTACATAACCTAGTGAGTATTACACGGTAACCACAGAAGAGAAAATGTAATTAACACAATACAGTCAACCCTTGGACAACATAGGGATAAGGGGTGTAGACATCTCCCAGCTGAAAATTCATTTTTGAGTTTTGACCTCCCCAAAGCTTAACTACATCCATCTGTCCATTGGTATCTGCACTATCAGATGTGGATTGGTTCTAGGACCCCCTGCTGATATCAAAATCTGCTGATGCTCAAGTCCCTTATATAAAATAGCATAGAAAAATACATACAGTCGGCTCTCTCCATCTGTGGATCCCTAATACTGTTTTTAATCCACAGTTGGTTGAATCCATGGATTCAAAACCCAGGGATACATAAAGAGGACTGACCGTATTTATTGAACAAATCTGTGTGTCAGTGGACCTGTGCAGTTTAAAACCGTGTTGTTCAAGGATCAACTGTATTTGGTCCTACTCTGAGCTCTAATTTACATTTGCACTATAATTTTCTAATTAACTTATAGACAAATTATGAAAGCCTTAGTTTTCCTTGAAGAAAAGATTATAAAAGTAAAGATGCAGTGAATGAAAAAAGATAAGTCGGAAGGAAGGGGCGCAATGATTTCTTCTTACCAAGTGGGTGTCAAGACGTAATAATTAAGGCTGGTAGAACAACAGTTATTTGAAATTGCAGATGGGACCCATGGAGGAAGAAACAGGATAACTATTTGGGAACGAGGGGTTTGGAAATATGAGCAGTGAGTTAAAAGTCTGGTCTTTAAGATCGAGTTATCAGTAGATAATGTATAAATTTCATAAATCAGAGAGAAAGTGTAATTTTTTTTTTTTTTTTTTTACTTTTTAAATTCTGGGGGTATTCATCAGACTAGTTTAATCTAGAAATGTTTTTAAATGGTTGCTTCTGGGTAGGGGAACTGAGTATGAGGGACATTGAGACAGTGTTAGTATTAAATTTATTGCATGCTCTTTGACAGTATCTGATTTTTCAAACTTTTATGTGTTACTTTGGTAAAATATATAAACAGGTAATTGCAATATGAGAAGTTCTAGATATTCATATCTATGCAATGGTCTATATCAGCATATGGAGAGTGTGATGGTTAATTCCAATTATTCTCCCTTTATATCTATTTCAATAAACCATTTAAAATGCAAGGTCATGGATTTGGGGTTTAGTTGGGAAAGGCTAATGCACTTGCTCAAATGCATTAGGTCTAGGTATAAATTTACATATTGATCAATGAAATTAATAAGGCTCAACGTTCATTGACTTCTCTTGTGGGCATATCTCTGTTTATTCTAGTATTGATTAACTATTATTGATTATCAATCATTGATTAACTTGTTTGATTTTAATTTCTGCTGGCTTTAATTTTCCTTCTGCTAATCATTTTCTTCTATTTGATTATTTCAACAATTTTACACAGAAAGATAACATTGCTTTCCTGTATAAAATTAAGGACAGATTCAGATCTTAATGCAAAGTTCTCATCCTGCATGCCATTTCAAACATGCTGGTCCCTGTTTTCTCTGCCCAAATGATCCTAAGATAATGTTCTATTATTTTATTGCTCAAATGTACTAATGCACTGATGTTGACTAATTAAAGAACTTGTGCAGGAGAGCTTTGTATAGAGAAACAACATCTGAATTTATAAAAGACAAGATCTCCAAACATTGTTTACTTGACCATTCAATGTAGCAATGCTTAGTCATACCTTGGCAACCTACCTTTTAAACACTTTGTCTCCATGTGTAATATTTACCCCCTATCGATGTTGTAAGCACTAATAAAAACTTTTAGGAATCATGTACTTCATAATTAGATAAGTTGCAAGTCACAGATGTGAGTTTTATTTCAGTGTCTTGGTAAGCTAAAGATTAAAGAGGAAAGAAAAGTCTCTATATTATAACTGTATACGATAACATCCCCCAAAGGCTTGGGCTTGGTCTGGTGTCTAAAACAATTACTCTGCTATGTCTTTCCTTAAAGGATCATTAATCATACTATATAAGTCTATGTATTTTAAATTTAGGGCACTTGTTTTTTTAAGATTCATTATAAGCTGGTAAAACTCTGCAAAAGAGATCTAATTTTAAATAGAGCTTATTTTTAGACTTGACTGCATGAGAATAAAGATGTTTTAAGATAGTTGGCAGATTTGGCATTCTCACTGGTAAAATGTGTTTTTATTTCTATATAATTACAAAAATATGTAATTTATCCTTTCAAGCAGAGACTATAGCTGGAGATTGGAGTGTAGCCAAAGTGTTGAACATCTTGCAGAATGAAGTTAAGGGTAATCCAAAAATTATCCACTGGCAACTCTCACCTCTGCACCTGGAAAACTAGTTTAAAAGCTCTTGGAGGGTGGAACACAAATCATCCGGGTGAGCAAAATTTGTTAGGAATAAATCAGCCTGGGCTTTGCAAATGTAAATCATTTCCTCTCTGCCTTGAAAGGATACTTTATGATGCTTAACAAAGAGTAAATAAAGGAGGGTTGCCAGATGTACTCAATTTAGATTTTCAATGCCTCTTAAAAGATATTTTTATCCTATCACCTGACAGTGAGAATCCGTGTCCACATTTAGAGAACACACAAGAAGCTTTCTTGCCATCTGGTCATTCTAAGGTCCAGCTTTACCTGGGACCACAGGGATAGCTTTGCCCCAGGACAAATCAATTTCTTGCTGCAGGTCAATTCCCAAGAACCTGTAAATTGTTGACAACAGAGGGAAAGTTCTGTCAGTGATTAAAAAATGGATAGATGATAAAGAGGTAGGATTCTGAATAAGCTGTCTGCTTATTGGAACAGGGTCCTGTATTAAATTGGTTATCTAGAACAGGAAGGGGTGAGCTGATTATGTGGCATTGCTAAGGACAATCACTTAGCAGAGATGAAGATTCCTGAGAAAGCAATGAAAAAAAAGTAAATACATATACATAGTCTTGTTGGTTAGGAATATTAAAAAAAATATTTGAGAATTATTTCCTCTCTATAGCCAATTTATGATCTAATTAAGGAGATGCTAAAATGGTAATTAGCCTTAAAATCAAAAGTTGGAGGCAAATGATTGTCACAGAGAGGCAGTGTAAGCAAACTTCAAAGCAAAGACCAAACACTCTTTATTGAGGTAGTTGCTGAAGCTGTCATAGAGAGGATGTAAAATGCTCCTAAAAAGGGATATGAGTCATTGATAGGGGAAGACATTTGGCGCCAGTGGAAAAGGGGAGCAAAGACAAAATTTCAAAGTGTTTTGTGCAGCATTTAATAGCCCATTTAGTTATTGAAGAAGCATTGCAAAAAGTACTATGACTGTTGAACAGGAGAGTGGCTATGATCAAAGCAATCTTTTGAATATATTTATTATACAGTATATAATATAACATATGAAAAAGAATGGGTCACCTGTGGGTTAGAGGCCAGAGATGCAATGGATTTGGAGTTGGCCAGGTTTTGAATCTGACTCTATTGTACAGTGATTTTTTTCTAAATTAATTTATATAAATATTAAATATAAATCAAATGCAAATACCATTAGGTTTGTTTGTTTTTTTGAGGAGAGGGCACCAGACAACACGAATCAATCTACACATCTATGGAAAAATAAACAAGAAAGAACAACAAGAAAACTAAAAAAGAAAAGCATCAGAAAACACTTGCCTTCAAATTTTAAAATCTGTCAATAATTAAAGTAGGATAATAGTGGCACAAAAAGAAAAAGATAGACCAATGGGACATAATAGAAAACCTAAGAATAGACCCAGTTTATAAACGAGAGGGGGTAGATTGGGCAATAAATGATGTGGGAGCAAGTAGATAAAGTTCTGATAAGAATGTTAAGTAGAATTACCTCACATACAAGAATACATTGCAATTAGCTACAACATTCAAATATATCAAATAAAAGCATAACTGTATCTGAAGAAAATACAGAACTATTTTATCACCTTAGATTGGGGAGGATTTTTCTTACACTATTTCACATTCTGGTAGACATAATATTTTCAAAAATGTTAAATTCAATTCCATAAAAAATAGAAAAAAGAATCCTATATAGCATAGTCAATGATAATACTCCAGGAAAATATATACCACTCATATGATAGACAAGAGGCTCATATTTCTAATACATAAAGAGCTCCTACAGATAGATAAGAAAAATACCTACATATTAATAGAGAAATGAGCAAAACAAAGGGAGATGGGGGAAAGGGAGAAGAGGAGAGGCAGGGAACAGGAAAAGTGAGGGGGAGAATAGAACAGAAAATAGAAAAAAAATGGCCCTTAAACATTAATAAAATATATTCAGTGTCACTCATAATTAGAAAAAACAAAGACTTCACTGATGTACCATTCTTTTACCATCCTATTTCACAAAAATTCAAGTTTCCTAATTTTCTGAGTTGCAGAAGTGTATGTGGGAATGTAACAGATCCCATCCCAGTGGATGGTATTTAGCAACATATTAAAAGTATAAATGCATATACCCTTCAACCCAGCAATTCCATTTATGGGACTTTACCCAACAGACACACTGTCCTATTTGAAATTCTATATGTATGAGAGTGTTCAAGCAGCATTTGTAATTGCAAAATAAAAGTAGCTTTTATTTTACTGTCATCGATCTATGACACACTTCAAAATGCATTCTAATTTTAAAAAAAACTTTTCAGGTAAAGGAATGACAAGCCATTTCTTTTTGTGAGCCACAAGAGAGCTTTATCAACTATTTTAAGCAATTCATTCACCAAATAAAATTCAACGCCATCACTTTCCCATGAACCAAAAATAAGAAAAAGGAGGAAAAACATTAGTGGACATAAAGAATTGTTCAGGAAATCAAGATCCCTTTAAAGTTGATCTGTATTATTAACCATTTTGTAACTTTAGGAAATAACTAAAGTAGTAATAATAATAACAACTAACAATCTGTAATGTTACAAAATACATTTTTCTCTCTCTCCACTAACACTTATTGTAATACTGTTAGGCTCAACACATGTGGCTGTCAGAAAACAAACAACTATTCACTGCGAATCAAATAAAATGCTTTCTGCTACAGAAAGAAAGTGGTTTCCCCACTCCTGAAAATGCTTTTCAATTTTAAATATGTGTAAGACTTCTTTTTTAAAAGTAGACGTTGATTCTACATTTCAATCAATTTGAAGGGATTTCAATGAAGCAATTATTCTCAGTGACTTGATCTTCATTAGGAAGTAACAGTACTTTAAAAAAATAAAAATAAAAATTAGGGCTGTTAGAGGCTAAGGGCAAGAAAAACCTCAGTTATAAATATTCAGCTCTCACATAGATATCTTCAACTCTGTCTCCTTTCAAAATCAGTGTAAGCGATAGTGAAAAGAAGAGAAAGTGAAAAGCAGAGATCTTCAAAGCTGCAGTTATTGGTGACGGATAAAACCTATCATCCATATCTGCTTTTCACCCTCATAGTCAGCAACACAGCAGATAATATTAAAAGGATGGTGGATGCCCAACTTCTGATATATTTTTCCTATTGGATATACCTTTCCTATTTCGGAATAGTCATCAACTCTTCTATCATCATATAGTCATCTTTAAACATCCAGGTTTTGAGTTTTCTGTTTTCTTTCCTAGATTATTATGTGTCCAGAGAACCATAGAATGGCCTGTCTCATAAATTCAAACAACTCAAGGTTGTTTACCATGGGTTTAAGAAATTTATACTAATCATTTGGATGATAATCTTACCCTTTCCCTCTCCATGTCCAGAAGTAATTGAGAAATAAGCACAGGAGGCAGATGGACCATCAAATAAACCATTTCTTTAAAATTTATAAAAATTGGATGGGATAATGTAGCTTCTTCCCTAACTGGAACCACGCTTCTACTTTATCCTGGTCCCTGTCCCCAATGGGCCCCTGCACCCAGAACTTCAGGGCTGACTCCTGCAGTGTCGAGTGTGCCTGTAGGACCTTATGATGGAATAGTAAACGTGTGATTACGGAGCCCAGAAAACGGAGAGGCACCCGGGGCACACAATTTCATTCATCAGATGAGTCTTTCTAAGGTAGAAAATTATAGGCAGCCAGGAAAATGGCCATGGTAGAGGGGATTAGGGCAAGAGGAAATCACTTTAAAGGCGGGCTAATAGATTCAAGCTGTAGGACTAGCCAAACTCAGGTGTGTGGAGAGGAAGGGCTTTTCCGGCTAATAACGAAGCAAGTCTGAAAGGCCCGCAAAAGATCTTACCAGGTCAAGTGCAAGGGGAGAGCCAATCAGTAAGCAATTTCAAACGGCAAAGCCCACCTAGGTTGTCAGTTCAGGTGCAGGTAGCCAATTAGAGTATGATAAACTATTTCAAACTACCACCCAGGTATGCGAAAAACCAATCAACTCTGACTCTGCCCACGGGGCATTTCATTCTGGAATTCCCCCTCGTTGTGGTCCTTGCGGAGAGCAGCTCTCTCACTTCTCTTACATTTTTGCACTAAAACTGCTACTGATTAAACCTTGCCTCTCTGGATTCGGTAACAGCAGGATCAGGATCCCATGATTACTTCAGGAATCCTAATTCAGCCGGGGACTCGTCCAGGATGTAAGGAGAGGTAAGCATTGCATGTTTCTAGCGCCGCTTCTGCTGCCGCTTGCCTGGTTTCAGGCTTTCATATTACAAACAAACAAACAAACAAACAAACAAAAGCTCTTTCTCTCTCTATCAAAAATTGGGTCTTTTTTAGCCATTTAAATGCGGTTATTGCGGCTGCCGATCTACAAGACTCAGAGCACAGGCCTGAGTTGTTGGGGAGGTGGTTGATCCCCCCCAATCTGCATCGGGATGCCAGCTGCCTGCCGCCCAGCCTAATTCATTTCTTTGGAGAGAGTCAGAGAAGCCAGGTTGGAAGTGAAGGATCCTGGATCCAGCCCTAGTCACTCTTTTGAGTGCCTCAAGCCAACAACAGAACACTGTCAAAATGCGAATATGCTCTCTTAAAAGTAAGACAGTAACCACTTTTTGTTCATCAGCACTTTCTCTTAAGTCACACCAGATAAGCTAGTTCAAAACAAGGGACTCCTGTTAAAACTAAAATACCCACAATTGAAACCTTTAGAAGGAAGAATTGAAATACAGAGTATAAAAAATAATACTATAAACAGAAGTACTTCAAAATGGAGCCGGAGATGCCATACCAGAGGAACTGCCTTACTCCTCAAACCTTTGGAATGCTAAGACTAGACAAAATAGCCTTTGGACTAGGCCTAAAGCAGCATTGTATTCCAAACAGCTGTTTGCAAAGCTAATGGGAAAGCCCACATTATGACTACCAGACTGGAAATGAAAGCATTTAGAATTAGAATGACTATGTTAGCTTATCTGCACCTATAGAATTCCTCCTTAGCTGATTAACACCCATAGAAGTTCCTTCCTTCTATTCATGTTATTGTTCCCTTTCTCATAAACACCCCTTGCCTTCACCTTCTAATTGGAACACTATTTGGGTTTATGCCTGAATCAGTCCGTGCTTCCAGAATAGCTAGTCTATGGCTCTCAAACACATGTGTGTTGCCTCTCACTTTGGCCTTTTATTTTCAGATTAATGAGTATGGTGAGATACAGGAGAAGCAAAGTCACATGAGGATGAGAGTTCAGGACTTCGAGTGTCCTGGTGGCCCCATGATGATTCTGAATCCCGGCACACATTTCAGTTACAATTGTGCTTTGAGCTGGCCAACTTTCTAGATAAAGGTAGCAACATCTAACATCCACATTATGCTATCATCTAGAATTAGCAAGGACATTTCATTTCTCTTCCATTTTGTTTGGATTCTTTAACTAATGAGCTGCTATTGCAAACTGAACAGGATATCTTGATTTTTATCCTCAGTGACATTATAAGCAACCTCACCTACACTGAGTATTAATAATAATGAAAATGAACATTTACTGAACACTTCTAATTGAACTAGACATCATGCCTTAGCCACTTGCATGCATTATTCTATTTAATATTCATAACTTTAATAGGTTTTATTAAACCATTTTACAATTAGAATCAATTTCTATCTAAGAACAAAGTTCTTTCAAGTGTAATCCTTTAAACAGCTACATAGCTCAGGAAACTAGATAAACTTATTCAAAGTTTTTTACTATTAAATATTGTATTAATCAAAGAGATACCCACTTTCTTTTTCCAATCCAGTGGTATCTTTTTATTAATTCATCTACCACTCAGGTACCCAGTACCTGGTAATCATTTCAGGAGAGTAGTAGCAAGAAACAAAGCAGACACTGGACTTCCTGTTAAGCCATCACCTAGGTGGCGATGGGTTGATTTGACACAGCTGATATTCTTCTATGTTTTCCCGGAAGGCTAATAAGCCTAGCAAGAAATCATGTAGGATTAGGAATCTGAGAAGCTGTAGCTTAATAGAGCAAATGGTCTCCTCAAGGAAAGTATTATATACTCACATTGATATTACCCTGAAGTGACAGATAAGAACCCTAGGGAAGATTGCTATGGATTACTATATAATCTGCTAAACATTCTCTGTGAGTGAACTTCATTCTTGGGTGAATCACTGTGGGCCTTATTGAACAGTCTGAATTCCAAGGCTCTGAGCTATAATTTGAATGTCCCGGAAACAGTGGGATGCTGGCAGACTAATATGAAATCATTAGTTAGAATATGGGAAACTAAAATGAGCAAAAAGAAAGGTCTGTAAATTTTGTGTTAAGGCCTCAGTATTGCTGAATTGGTCTCTCTCTCTCTCTCTCTCTCTCTCTCTCTCTCTCTCTCTATATATATATATATATATATATATATATATATATATATGTGTGTGTGTGTGTGTGTGTGTGTGTGTGTGTGTGTGTGTGTCACAACAAATGGAACTACTGTGGTCCTTTCAAAATACTTATTATCTTGACCTCATCCAGTGAATTTAGTGCACAGGTGAATAATTTGGTCACAATTGGACAAAGAGGCAATTCAAAACTAAAATTAAAATAAAAGTACCAGTCGTGGTCATAAACAGATGATGTTTGGGACAATGTTTTATACTGACCTGGAAAATCTTTTTATTGGAGTAGCTCCTAATAGATTAAGGCTGAAATATTTTATTTGGCTTTGTTTGGATCCTTGTTTAATTTAAGATGGTGAAAATGGGGGAACTTGCCTTATTTCTCTTCTGTCAGTAGATCTCTTGTTAATGTGTTTGCCTGATCAGTTCTCCGACAGGCCATGTGTAAGTAGGGAAGCAAGAAGACCAGTCATAGCTTCCTTTATCTTTGGAATTCAAGGCACGATTGTCTCTTAAATACTAATGATTATAGAAGAAAAGTGTGTACCTCTCACATTGGATGTCTTACAAGAAGTTACTGCTGTGTCTTCCCTGCCACTTTACTGCTTGTGAACCTAGGGGTGTGTATTAAGTGCATAAAATTGTAGGCTTGAAAAATTAGATCAAAATTTGAAGACAAACTGCAATCAAGCATTATAGAAACAAATATAAAATTCATATTCTATACAGTGATATAAGATATTCCCAGATTACCATATATGTCAGTGAACAGTTTAATGTATTACAGTGGATTCAGACAGATGCCAAATCATAAACTTTCAAAGGCTAGGCCTTTCATAATGTGGGTGATGTGATGGTGAATGGATGTTGTGGTAAGCAGAGTTCTCTACCACGGGTTGGGCGGAGGGGGGGTGGGGGAGAAGTTAATGAGAGCAAGTAGTTGACACAAGATGCTGTGATGTCAAAAATTTAACATGTATTTTCTTTACTAAATACTACATTTCAGTGCTTGTACTAAGTGCTGGAAAACATAATGCAAGTTGTCTCTCATAATTTAGTGGGGTTGTTTTAGTTATAATTTACATGGTGACAGAAAATGTATATACTTATCCTTTTATCATTGTATAATGAACTTATGTATTAGTGTCTTATGAAACTAAATGCAAATGATAAGGTAGGCCATGCATTTCTGATAAAATAATTTAAGTTATGATCTGACACACAGTCATGTGTAAGTGATTTTTAAAACTTAAGTTGCATAAGGAAATAATGCAATCTCATCTGTTAAATATTTTAAAATATATTCCATTTCATCAACATTCTGGGGAACATCAGTACCAAGTAAAATCTCTCTATCTGAAAGAAAGTATTACATAAAGCCTCCTCTATACAAACTCAACTCTTTTGTCTGAAAGCTTTCAATACGCTTTATCAGATACTGTCATGTTTTCTATAAGTTATAGGAGAAAATGACTTTTTGTCTTGGTACGGGAAGTAATGTTTCCTGACTGATGTGATATAAAAATTCTACTATATCAGACTTTTCTAAATTAGAATAGCTAAACAAAATGCTTTTGGTCATAAGCAAGTGTGTTGCAGGCAAAAATTTGTATTTATAATGCAACTGGATTTATGTGCCGATGTTAGATGCCGTAAGTGACTCATTGTCACATGAAAGGTTATTATCTACAAGCAGAATACAGTTATCCACAGCTTTTTATTGTTTTTCCATTTATGATTAAATATTTGTATTCCATCTTTATCTCCCAGTTTTCATTTTTACTGCTCCATCTGGTAATCAATCATGTCTTATGTTTTTAAATAGTCATTTGTAGAGGGTTTAAAACACGTCCATTTTTTACATTGTCAGTAATAAAAAAAAGTATTGCTTATGGTGTCTCCTGGGGGACATATTATTGTCATGCACATTGGAGTCATTGGAAGATTTCTGAAAAGGAAAAGGTTAAAGGGCAGACATTTTTAATGCTGAAAGTTTGATCAATATAATAAGCAATTGCATTACTAGGCCTATTTATTTTTTTCTTGCTTCACAGAAAAAGAAAAAACAACAACAAGCAATGCAATTTCATGGGATGAAAATAACTTGTGGTGAATTGCTGCCATCCAGATCAACTTTGAGTCCAAATGGTTCATTCATAGACTGGTCCCTGGAGCAGCCTAGTGAATTCATGTGCTTGAAATCAGGCACAGGGATTCTGAAATAGTGCCTCACATTTGCATCCATGATTTGCTTAAAATATTCCATTTAGCCTTTCCTCCCAGGAAACAAAGCCAGCAGTACTTGATTACTGAATAGACCTTTTTTGGATGCTTAGTTTGAGGGCATTTTATTAAGATTACGGGAAACTTGAGTTCTAAAGAATGAATCAGGGGTCATATTTCAGTTTTGATTTGTCTCCAAGGGTTGAAATAAATAGGAGACAAGGGTACATTATATATTAGCTCTATTTCAGCATGCTCTTACTGCAGTTTTAGGCAGAGTCAAATGCTTTGGAGAAAAAGATTAAATTGTTAGAATAACAGTTACAAGAAAGGACAATTCCATATAAACAAAATAACATGCAATTTTCCTATGTAGGTATGTATATTTTAATTGTATATTATGGTTACAATTCAGAATAATACGTTTAAACAGTGGTTTGAAGTAAATCATTCCTTTCAGAAGGAGGACTCTAGCTAACTCCTCTATGTGTGAAAAAGAGTTTAAAGCATACACACACACACACACACACACACACACAGCACTCATCTCTAAACAAATAACATTGAAGGAACACCTATTGTGTGTAGAAAAGCATTCACATTACTACTATACAGCACACAAAGTGACAAGAATACATTTTTTCCCCTAAAGAAAGAACAAGAAAGCAATGGAGTAAACCCTTTTCTTGGATTCTAACAATCATAATTGCCTCCATGAAATCTTTGGAGCATATTCCAGCATCTCTGAATTTCCTCCTGCCTGAATTTCGTCCTGTGTTGTTAGGTTGCTCAGATAGGAAATGAATGTGTCATCTTCCACTCACTTCTACAGGGCCCTAAACTCAGTCTCAGCCCCAAGCACTTTTCTTTTTGAGGAAATGTTTTCCTGGGGCCTATCAGAGTGCCCACATATGCTAAGTTCTTGCAAAGGCTTAAGCTGACATGATTCTCAATATTGAAACATAAGAACAAATAATACTTTGGGGGAGGATATTTTTGTTCATATCCAACGGTCACTTCACAGAGAGACTTTATCTGACCTCTTATTTAAAATAGTATTTTCTGTCCATCTCAATCCCCTCCCTAAATCACTCTGGTTCATTTTTTGTCATAGCATTTTTATCACAATTTTAACACAAATCATGTTATAGACCTATTCATTTATTTATTTTCTCACTCTTTCAATAAAACCTAAGGTGCATAGAGAGGGTGTTAGTTTTGTTAGCATCTGCCTTCTGGAAGAGAGCAGTGCTGTCAGTTAGAAGATGTCCCATAAGTATTTGTTGAAACAATGAAAAACTAACTTCTTGGGTTTCTTGGGTTGGCTTCTCCCAGTAGCAGACTCTAGGCCAAAGATTGGATTGCAGTGATTTATTAAGGATGTGCTCCCAGGAGAAACCAGTAAGGGCGTGGGGAGGGGCTGTGGAGCAAGGCAGAATGTGGAAGGAGCCAAGTCAAAGTGGGGTTTCAGGTGAGGTACACACATGAGTAGTTCCCACAAGGAGCTTTGGAATGTATATTTCAATTCCTTCTCACCAGTCCGTTCATTGGCTACTGGTAGCCCCGGAGTAGGGTGGGGAAACTCCTCTCCTAGCTTGTTGTCACAGATCCTTTTTACCTGTCCTGAATCACCTCCTTCTTTTAGATGGTGACAACTGACTAAGTAGAACAACTAAGTGTGTAGCAAAATCAGTTAGAGGGTCCTCTGCTTTTTCCTTTCCTGTTAGGTAAAGTAAATGTTTTAAAGTGGCTTAATTTTTATTCAATGCTGTTGTAAAAAAGGGTTTGTAAAGTATTGTCACATGTAGCAGTGATATCATTTGATCCTCAAAGCACCCTAAACTATTAGAATTAAAGATATCATCCCCTACCCCCTTCACATTTTGGAAAACTAAGGTCCCAATAGATTAAGTTTTAGGAGTTCAGCCAAGATTCAAAAAGAGGTTTGATTGCAGACATTATCTATTTTCTTACGGCTGTACCAAGCTGTCACATAAAGAGATTATTCAGCCTTTGTATATTTTTAATCACTAAGAATCTAAAAATAAAAAAAATTCCGGGCCAAGTAAGTGGGGAAGAAGGAATCAAAACAGATTAAGGAGGGAAATGGTGATGACAGCAAGAGCTTAGAGGCTGTTGAATCACATTGAGTAGGACTGCCTATTCCATCTGTGCTAGAGAACAGTGTGATACCCCATCACCCCACATCACCCTCCCTTCTGCTGAGCCCCTTGAACTTGTCATTACAGTTGTCTTTATTCCAGCGAAGCCTCCTCTAAACTCTGCTTTGTAAGATTTTAAAGATTTCACTGATGGAAAACGATTTAAAAAATAGCATTTGAAGAATGGCAGTGGGCTTTAATGGTCAATGACAAGTGAAAAGAAGTATTTGTTTGGGGGGGAAAAAAAACAAAAACAGAACCAGAACACAACTGATGGCCTATATACCAGTTGGAATGACTTTGCCTTCAGGTTATAAAAGCACTTTGTGTCTGTTTATTTGTTTGGTTACTGTGGAAATAAAAACACTTATATGCAATCAAAATCTGAACTTCTAAAAAAAGTTTTTAAACATCTAATTGTGTTGGTACTTCACAACTATAAATATTGGTGTCCTTCTCAGCTCCTCCTTCCATATTTAAATATTAGAGGCCAGTGTAAAATTTTAACTTATTCCTTACAAATAAACCAAACATAGAGACTTTAATATTTAACTTAGTTGTCCAACTAAATCATTTTGTACTAAATTTCACAAAATATGAGAAAACTAATTAGATTAGTCAGAAAAAGAATATGGCTTTAGATTACTCCTTCAACAAAAGATGTTATAATTCCTAACTCTATACTGTTTATAAAGTAATTTATAGTTTCCTAAGCCGTTTTGCATACCTTATCTCATTTTATCCTAACAAACGTTATTTTTTTAATGTCTATAGAAAAAAAGTTGCAATCTTAGAATTGTAGAATCACAGGAATTTACAGCTGGCAGAGAAAGAACTTGATATTGTTTTAAATAGAGAATGATGTAGTGCAGGGGAGATTCTAATGTCACAGGACTCTCAAGTAAGCAGATAGTTGCAAAAACCACATCACAGAGATTGGTGTTCTAAACTGAAACCCTTATGGGCTTGTCCACATTCCTATTACAACATTTGAGGTAACTTTTAATCCTTGATTTAAAAGGTCCTTGATGATTTACTTCTGGCCCCTCAAGAGAGATCTTCAGGAACACTGGTATGAATTTCCTGGCTCCACACTGGATGGTCTCAAGTCTCCTTCTCGTCCTCTATTTTATTTACTTATTGATTAATTTTGCATTTAGCTGGACCTGGATTATGCCAAGTTCCATTTATTGAGACCACTGATAGACCCACAGGGGCCTACGTTTGAGAATAGGGGCTGGGTATGAAGTAGGAAGAGATATCTCTGCAGTACCCATCACAGGAAATCAAAAGACAGCAAGCTCCTGGAGCAAATTTTAAGTTGAGCATTTTCCATGTCATCAAATATTTCTTGAAAAGCTCTTTTGTAATGGTTATAATCTCCCATCATTTGAATATGCGTTCAATAAACCAATCTTCTACTTATGGACATATACGTCATTTAAAAAATAATTTTAGGTTGTTTCTAATGAATAAAGAGCAAATGAAAATTTGTATACATATATCTTTTTACAAACATGAGACTATTTCATTAGGTTAAATTCCAAGATGTTTAATTACTGGGTCAAAAGGCAGGAATGTTCTTAGGGCTCTCAAGACATGGTTCCCAACTGTTTTCCAGAAAGTTGTACTAATTTTACATTCCAACTAATAATATGTGAAACTAAGTCATAATGTCCTTGATGAGTTTAAATATTTTGAAAAATCTTTGGCTAATTGATGGGTGGAAAATTACATCTTTTTGTTTTCATTTGCATTACTGAGTGTATTATTTATTAACCATGTATATTTCTATAATGAGTAGGTTTTACTTTTATTACGAAATGTAATTCCTTTTCTTGTATTACATAATCAATTTTCCTAGGTAGAAATGCTATTTCTTAGAGTTTTGTTAGGCAGATAATCACACATTGAAATGATAATCCAAGGTAAATGAGCCAGGTAAAAATTGCTAATATAAAAGTGATATGAGTTGTATAAAATTACTATACATCATTTTTACATTATACATTATTGTACATTTTACATTGTAGTCCAACATATACTTAGGAATGAGTTAAAATATAACTGTAAATTTGCATGTTAGAACTCAAAGTGATATTACTATGATCTGATTCTGCAGGCATTAATTATGTAATTATATGTGACACTTAAAATATAGTATTTTCATTTTCCCTTCTGCTACTTAGTTTCTATTTTTCTTCTGCACCGGATTCTAGGCAACTTAGGCTAGGGGCATTGATATAAACCTCTATTACCTCCCTTAGCTTTTATTGTATCAGGCTGTGTGTACTGCAGAAGCCTCAACACGCAGTTGCTGACGGACTTGGTGAAGGGACAGATATAATCTCTGTATGTTAGAAAACACAATCCCCCTTCATCGTCTGGGGTCATGAGAATAAGAGTAGTGACACTGGGTTCGCAAAGATTTAAATATCATATATATTGTCAAAGGTCACAAGGATTTCCCCCAAAAACAAAGCAGAACATACGACATGGGGAGCAAATTTGCATAATAGCACAAGAGACCATCTTGACTGATGTTATCCTGCTTGCTGTCTGGAAGCCTGCACCTCCGTCTCTCTAGTCCTGATCTTTCTCTGACCCATTGAAGCCACCAAATTTCAGGTTTTTATAACCACTCTTCCTCTCTCCTTCCTCTGGACTCCTTTAGCTTTTAAACTGGAGTTAGTGCTCTACACTCTTTTTCAGAGTTAAAATGAATGTCTTCTAATGCTGTCTAGCACTGACCCATTTCCAGCCATTTATTTTTACAATGAGACTTTGTCCTTGTAAGCATTTTCTTCCTAATGCCAAAACTACCTATGAGTGAAGTGTCTTGTGTGTGTGTGCGTGTGTGTGTGTGTGTTTTGAAAAGCTACCATTGTCTGTAAGCTTCTTAAGCCACCATAATGATCTTTCATATTGGACCCTTTTATACTTCCTAAGTTTTATCTTCTAACCTTTGCCCCTTCATATTTTGTTCTAGTAATATAAAATTCCTTATTGGTTTCTGAATACATTATGGTGTCTTCTTGCTTAACACCCTAAACATGTATTTCACTTTCTTCTCCTGGGTAGTTCCTACAAATCAGTCAAAATTCAGGATAACTATCTCTTTAATTAGTGTTTGTTGAGCCTCTATACTAATCTGTTTCTCTTTTATGCACCCATTCCTCCATGTGTGCCACTATAATAGTGCTTATCACACTACATATCAATTATATTTCACATGAATGTGTACCTCACATCCAATGTCTCAATGGGTCTATATATTATTTATCTTCGAATCTGCAATATTTTTTATACAGTATTGAATAGTGTCTGCCCTGCAATACATCTGCTACATGGAATTTGAGTTCCATAATAACCCTTTGAAAAAGATATTAATATTCACATATGTTAGTCATAGGGATTAGGTTTAGAACAATTGCTGAGATTTACTGAGGCAGTAAGTAATGGAGCCAGAATTTAAATCTATTGAGTTGTTGGAAAAGCCATGACACATTTTTACAACAAAAAACATAGAAAAAATACATCATGACTTTTCCGACAACCCAATAGAACTGTTCCCAAAGCTAGTAGAGTTCCAATAAACTATAATGTCTCTAGAACACAAATTTGTATCAATCTGAACTTTCCTCTGTCTCTAAATTCATGCATAGACACACATAAATATATTCCTATACTATCTTCTAGTTAGTCACCATAAGAAGGAAGTCCTCTTAGTCACATGTTATTCCATGCCAAAGACAAGGAAAACTTATCTAGATTAGTCAGATTTGAGGCCACTCTTTGAATTACATTTTACAAATGATGTAGAAAAAGTCTGAATAATCCAAACATATAGCAGTGTTTTTTTGGGCTTGGAAGTTGTGACCCCTAAAATTGTGGCCCCTTTTATGCCATTAAAGGGGAAAAATTCAAGTATCAGGAGTTGGGCTGTGGGGATCATAGAGAAAACAGATCTCATATTCAGATTTAAATAGCATAGTCATATATCTACCTTTAAAATACAATAGTCTTGCATATGTTTTAGCTTAGTTTCTTGGAATTCCATTTAGGGGTTTATGGCCAAAGCAAAGTATAAAATGCCTCTTTGTTATGTTTTGGTTACATTGTACATACACTTCCCTTGGGAACCTTGCAGAAAAGGATAGGGTATACATAAAAATCAGATAGTCACAAGTTTCTTGGACAAAACACTATTATATTATACCTTAATAGAACCTCATTATTTTATTATCCAAACAGAATGGTTCTTCCAATCCAGAGAGATTTACTTGTCTATTGTGGGAGAAGGATGGGCCACTGCTCAGTGAATGACCTTGTCATGATGCCTGCATGTTCACGGGGCTACTGAGAAGAGGAAAGTAATGCTTTTCTTGTCTCGTATCAGGACTCTGGGGTCCTGACCAAAGAAAAAGAATAAGAACATAGTGAGTGAGTAGATCTGATCTCATAGATTCCACAACTTAAGTAAAATAGAGCAGCTCTGGCAAAAATTGGCTTTCACTAAAAAACATACAAGGATTCTTTTTCATCTATGTGGACATTCAGGAAAATTAAACATTGTTTAACCACATTCAGATTGCTACTAATGTAGCAAAGTTAAAAATAAACCATTTTAAGTTAAACTGTCATAAAACATATATAATATATATAACATATATTATATATATATATATATATATACACACACACACACACACACACACACACACACACACATATATATCTCTTATGTTGGCAATACCTTACTCTTAAATAGTTTTAGTTAATATGAATCATGGGTTGGCAAGCCATTTTAAGCACTAAATGATTGCCTCACCTAAACAGCCATTTATGTGGAGACAACTTAATTTGTTCCAAAGTCAACTAACTGGGAAACTATTCCCAAACAGGATTTGATGTGTTAGCCTCAGGCATACAACAAAAATAATTCTGAGATCATCATAGACCCTGGCTTAGCACCTACTCTTTGAAGGCCTTTGTGAGGAGTGTGAATAGGAATCTATTCTTGAAATTTGTCATAAACCTGTTTAAAAAATGAAAAATAAATCAACATTTCTGGAAAAACTAATTTCATGCTGTATATTTCAGACTAAAGTCTCTCAAGAAGAGAGAAAGAAAGAAAGAAAGAAAGAAAGAAAGACAGACAGAAAGACAGACAGACAGACAGAAAGAAAGAAAGAAAGAAAGAAAGAAAGAAAGAAAGAAAGAAAGAAAGAAAGAAAGAAAGAAAATAAAAGAAAGAAAGCAAGAAAGGGAAAGAAAGAAAGAGAACGAAAGAAAGATGAAAGAAGAAAGCATAATAGAAAAAAGAAAACCATTTCAATAGAAACATCAGGGATTACATACAGGAAACCATTTATTCATTATGTATAAATGTTACAATTCTCTTTTTTCTCATCTAGTTAAGTGAGGTATGCTTCTGGTACTCTCACCACATGAGATAAGATTTATGTCATTGAATTAAGGACCTTTTAGATTTTGTTTAGACACTATTTTAGATAGCTGACATTGCATGATTTCATGTACACTTAAAAAACCTTTTCATTTAGAAATAATTTTAAAGTTATGAAAACTTACAAGAATAAGACTAGGGTAAACAGGACCAGGTTCAACTATTGTTAACATTTTATCCCGTTTGGTTGCTCACATAATCACACATACAAACACACACATAATATTTGTGAATCAGAGAGGACATTGCATTCATCCTACCACTTTCCATTATTTATTTTTTTAAATAGGAATGTTCTCTTACATAACCTGAGTATAATTATAAAATTCAGTAAATTTAAAATTGAAATGACACTTTTAGCTAATATACTATTCATATTCCAATTTTGCCAACTGACTCAATAATGCTCTGAATAGAAATATTTCCCCCCTCCAGTACAGGACCCAGTATAGGATTAAATATTGTGTTTAGATATGTTAACCAAAAAATAAAAGGCCAAAGTAAGAGACAACAAGCATTTATTGGAGATCAAGAAGAATTGCAATTATGAGAAACATTTATTCAGGCAGAAACAGAAATAGAGTTCTGATTACACGGTGAAGGGAAGGAGTTTTTATGAGAAAGGGAAGGGAAATAATTACATGAATAGAGAGAAAAAATTTTCTATTGATGTTAATAATCCAAGGAAGGAATGTCTATAGGTGCAAATAAGCTAAATTATTCTCTAGCTATACATGGTTGTGCTAATTCTAAAGAATGTCTTTAATTTTCAGTCATGTAGTCAGAATGTCTGCTTTCCTGTTAACCTTGCAAGCAGTTGCTTTGGAATACAGTCCAGAGGTTATTTTGCCCAGTTCAAACATCCCCAAGGTTTGAGGAGTAAGGCGTGCAAGGTAGTTCCTCTGAGATGGCAGCTCCAACTCCATTTTGAAGCGGCTTTGTAGTATTTTTCACAGTTGTGGAGTTAGTCTTTAGTTTCCATTTGTCTGGAACAATTCTGCAGTCTTTCTTTGTCTTCTGATACTGATATTTGGAAGAATACTTTTAAAATATGAAAACCATCATTTTGGATTTGTCTGATGTATATTCATATTTGGTTCAGGTTATGCACTTCCAGACACAATACTATGTGAGTGATATTGTGTCATTCTTAGATTATCATATCTGGAGAAAGGCGCTATCCATATACTCCTCAGTGGTGATTTTTTATTTGAATCAGAGAGTCAAATGGTTGTTGATTTTTCTACTGATAGTTACATTTTATTTTTTTGCTTACAATGAATAAGTAATCTGGTATTGACACTTTAGGGGAATACAAATATCTTCCTCTCCATCAAAATGCAACAATGGATGGTTCTTGGTTGAATCAGTCAACTATGATGGCTGCAAAATGCTGGTTTTTCACCTCCAAAACTCTCACCACCTCCACTACTTGACACTGTATTATAAACAAAACCCCTGCATGCTTCCAATATTTTCCTGTTTAATAATTTACCACTATACGTAATTATTTTGGTGTTCAAATTGCCATACAAGTTGGCTCTTGAATCCTTGTGACATGCCCTATTGGTTTTGGGGAGCTTTCTTGCTTTCTGGCGTAGCTTCTCTTGTACTTGTTCTTTCCCAGCCCTGAAATCAACTGGTTATTTATCTTAGTAGTACCGGATCCATTTAGTGGGGAATGGACTAGAGACTAAGATCTGGGCTCTAGGTGTGCTCATTTAGATGTTTCTCCCCCAGGCCCTGTCAGGAGACACAGCAGACATATGTATATACACAGACTTAAGCATAAATATATGCGAGCATATATATATATATATGCATGTAGACATAGTTTAAAAATCATAAGTTTATAACAATATCTTCAATTATAGTACATCTCAGCAGAGTCCTTTTTGCCTCCTCCTTTCCACATTTTTATGTTCTTTTTCCATGTAAAAATCCGAACTCCACACATTTATCAATGCTATAAAACATCTAAAATACATTCATAATTGATTTGTCTATATTTCCTCTTTAAAAAAACCAAATCTACTAAAATAGTTCTCCCCTGGATAGACAAAGACAGAATATACAGTCAAATTCTGTGTTCATAAGTTACTTGGGTTATTCCTTGATTTTGTTTTTCCTCTGCTTCAGTTGAATTATAATTTTAATTTGAAATATAATGGGTACACTTGTACAAAAAGTTGTATTCAGAGAAGTGTCACTACTTCCACCCCATTCTCTTATAACTCATGCAGGTAATGCTATCAGGATATTTAGTCAGAGAAACAGAACCACTGTTTTTTAGAGATTTGAGTAATTGTAAGAGCTGGTTAAACAGTGTAAAACAGGCTGTTTCTGATCTGTGCTGCAGGCTCAAGTCCACAGGACAGGCTGTAAGTGAGATAGATAGATATAAAATATGAGCAGCAAGGAAAAGCTAAACTCTGTGAGGCTGAGGTGGCATCCACATGGATGGAAAAGAACCCGAGTTGGTCTCTCCCTGCCTCCAAGAGTCCAGCTTTGATGACGGGGCTGTCGTGCATTGGTATCCCGCAGGTACCCTGCATCGCAGAGCTAAGTTCCTACTGAGCCCGGAGTTGGAGAAGCTACAGCAGAAGACCTTGGGGAAGTGGGCGAGTTGTTGGCCTAAGTGTTACTCCCCGCTCAGCCAGGAGCAGCAGGGTGAAACCATGTATCACATGCAAGGGACGTTCTATGTGTAAAAAATATAGCTACTTCTTTTTTTTTTTTTTCATTTAAACTGATTTTTATTTTTCAGTTACAGTTGACACATGATATTATATTAGTTTGAAGTGTACAACATAGTGATTAGATATTTATATAACTTACAAAGTGATCATCCTAATAAATCTAGTACCCATCTGACACCATACATAGCTATTACAATATTCCTTATGCTGCACTTTACATCCCCATGACTGTTTTGTAACTACCAATTTGTACTTCTTAATCCATTCCCCTTTTTCATACAGCCCACTAACCCCCTTCCAGCTGGCAACCATCAAAATGTTCTCCTGTATGTATGAGTTTGTTTCTGCTTTGTTTATTCATTTATTTTGTTCTTTAGATCCCACATATAAGTGAATCGTATGGCATTTGTCTTTCTTTGTATTACTTACTCAACTATATAGCTACTTCTTTGCTTCTGCCTTCTCAATTTGTTGGGAAAAGTCTCGTACAAGTCACATTATCTCAGACCTAATTATCAAAGAGAATTCTGAGAAATACAGTTCCAACTTAGCTAATAAGCCACCACAATCCATCCTTTGTCAACTTGGTATCCATATTTACCTCTTTGAACCATACTTAACTCCCAAAAACTATAGTAAAAAAAAGAAAAGAAAAAAGCTTTTGCCTTAACTTAATGCTATTGCCCCTTGAACAGCAAAAACATTCTAATCCTCTCCACAAAATAGTTTCTCCATCTTTGAGTAATGTTTATTTATCTTCTAGCTGAGACACATTCTCCTTTGATATCTTGGGACTTTAATACCGAGATACGAGGTGAACAGATTTTAATGCATAGTATGTTAGATGATAGGGGAATGAAAGAAGAAAAAAATAAATTAGAAAACACATATCAAAATATGGAATAAGTACTCATAATTATTGCAGTCCTTGTCTCCGGCTGGTCAGGTGGTTGTAGCTGATATTTATAACTTTCTTTTCCTAAAACGCATTCCATATTCTCTGTTCTCAGCAAGTTACTCTGTGGGCCATAGTTTTTGACTGGTGGGGTTAACCAAAACTTCATTCCTAAAAAATCTGGAGTATTAGCAGTCCTGTTGATATTGAGTTGTTCTACTTTCCATTGACTTCAATCACAAAATACAAGAACACTAAATGACTGCAGGGGTTATCCGCATTCCAGATATATCCCATTGAGTAAAATCAATCCAATTTCCATTTAATATTCAGTCTCAACCACTCTAGCCAAAATGAGTAACCCCTTTCTTTGCCTGTTGATTCACTAGCATCAAGACACCAAACTGGCCATGTGGCAGTCTCAGACTCCATTCTAATGGCACAATTGTTGGGTCCCCCAAGAAAGCATATTTTTCCCCTTGGGAACCAAGACATCAAGTCTAGCAGAACCTAAAGTTACCCAATGGGAAGCCAAATATTTATTCACTTGCAATAGTGAATAAATAGAGAGAAAAGACACACCCAGTTTCACCCCTTAATTCTCAGACCTTAAACCTTGGCTATAGAAGAAACCATACAATATATTGGTTACTGATTTAGACATTTCCTGGAGAATATTGTAAGGCCCTGAACTGACATCACAAGTATAAAAAGGTGTTATCGAGAGGTGTTGCCCCCTAACCAGTAGGAGTTGCTGAAAGGTGTTGCCATTACTAGAATTGAGTCTTAAAAAGTTGTAATTCTATTTTTTTTCAGGAGGGACAATATTAACATGTTTCTAGAAGTGAAAACAATATAAAAAGTTATACCCAAAAACACATCCTTACCTCCCACACCCCTTCCATCCTCCTCCATCTACTGAAGGAACAAATTTTATCATTTATTGATATACTTCCCGAGTTTCTTTATGGAAAGATAAGTAGACAAAGTATTTTATTTTTTACATAAAGGGTAATACATTAGATATGTGCTTTGCACTTTGTTTTTGACACTTAATATCTCCTTAACAGATCATAGAGATCAGCCTTTTCCTTTCTTTCATTTTTCTAACAGCATCATAGTATGACATTGTGTGTGGGTGCCATTGTTTATTTAACTAATTTCCTACTCTCAGGAATTTAAGTAGCTTCCAATTCTTTAGCAGTTATAAAAAAAAAGCATTACAGAGAATAACCTTTATGAATATAAATTTTAATGTTGTTACAGGTGCACTTTCAGGGTCAATTCCTAGAAGTAGGATTACTGGGTTGAAGGGCAAATACATATGTAACTGTCTTAGATATTGCCAGATTCCCTTCCACTGAGGTTGAATCACTTTGCATTTTCTGAATTCTCACTAGCAATGCTGTATGAGAGTGGCTGTTTTCCCACAGCCTTGCCAAAATGTGTATTGTTAAGCTTTGAAATTTTTGCCAGGTTTTTAAGTGAAGAATTGTAACTCTGAGTGATTTTATTTTGTATTTTTCTTATTAGGAATAAAGTTGAACATCCTTTTATGTTTAATATTTTATGTTAAACTTTATGCTAAGTAATATATGTGTGCGGATAAATTGTTTGTTCATGTATTTTATTCATTTTTTTCTATAACATTCTTGGGATTTTCCGCTCAATTGTTAAAAGTTCTTCATATATTAGGAATATTAGATTGTTACCTATATGTTGAAAATATTTTCTCCCACTTTGTCATCTGTCTTTTGACTTTCCTTACTTTTTTTTTGTTTTTATTGTGGTAAAAAATGGTATTTTTTTTTGCCATGATTTAAAAAAAATCTTGTCAAATGTGTCAATCTCATTACATCTGGATTTTTAGTCATAGTTAAAAAAAAACTTTCCATATATGCAGCTTTAATAGGAATCCGTCCTTATGTTTTTGTAACAATTAAATAGATTTTTTATATTTAGATATCTGATTTATTTGTAGTTTATTGCTGTATTTGTGATAATTGATCTAATTTTATCTTTTTTTCAGAATAGCCAAACAGTTGAATCAACACTATTTATTAAAAACAAACAAAACACACTTCATTCCATTGATTCTAAATTTCACCTTTCTCATATGCCAGATTTCTCTGAGTAGTTTTATTTATTTTTGCAATTTCTAATCTGTTTCATAAACGTCTCTGTCTTTTCATGTGCCAGTACACACATCTAAAAACAATTTTTTTTTTTAATTAAACTTTATTGTGGTGACAATTGTTAGTAAAGTTACATGGGATTCAGGTGTACAATTCTGTAGTACATCATCTATATATCACATTGTGTGCTCACCACTCAGAATCAGCTCTTCCATCACCATATATTTGATCCCTTTTCTGCTCATCCACCACCCCCTCCCCCCTTACCCTCTGGTAACCACTAAACTATTGTCTGTGTCTATGGATTTTTGTTTCTTCATTTGTCTGTCTTGTTCCTTTGATGTTTTCAGTTTTATACACCATATATCAGGGAAATCATATGGTTCTCTGCATCTTCTGTCTGACTTGTTTCGCTTATCATAATAATCTCAAGATTCATCCATATTGTCACAAATGGCATTGTTTCATCTTTTCTTATGGCAGGATATTATTCCATTGTGTATATATACCATATCTTCTTTATCTAATCATCTGTCGAAGAACACTTTGGTTATTTCTATGTCTTAGCCACTACTAATAAAGCTGCAATGAACATCAGAGTACATATATCTTTATGGATCAATGTTTTCAGATTTTTTTGGTAGATACCCAGGAGAGGGATTGCTGGGTCGTATCCTCACACCAGTTAGAATGGCTATCATCAACAATACAAATATTAACAAGTGTTATAGAGGCTGTGGGGAAAAAGGAACCCTCATACACTGCTGGTGGGAAAGCAGATTGGTGCAGCCACTATGGAAGCAGGGTGGAGGTCCCACACTCTTTTAATTATAGCACCTTTATAATTTGTTTTCTTTTATTGTAGAACTAATTTCTCATCTCTCCCCTATGGCTTTTCTTTTCCAGTGTTTTCTTGGCTATTATTGTGTAGCAACTGTTCTACCTCCATTAAAACAAACAAACAACAACAACAACAACAACTTCTTGGTATTTTTATTGGGATAGTTTCATGTTTATAAATTAACTTAGGGATGCCTAAAACCTTGATGATATTGAGATGTCTTAACCAAACACAAGGGATATCTTTCCATTTATTTAGATCTACTTTTCTATCTTTCAAGAGTGTTTTAAAGTTTTCCTCAGATTTTATTAATTTTTTTCAATTTACTCTGGAGTATTTATCTTTTGTTTGTTGCTATTTCAAATACACCTTTTAATTGAACAAATAACAGCCATTTACCTATCAGTAGAATACAGAGGGATTAGATACGAGGTCTGACAATTAAGTTTGCAAACTTGTTGCAACAATGTTCCTAAACTTTTTTGATATCAGAGGGATTATTCATTTTGAATTTGTACCAACTGGACAAATAGTTAACCAAGTTTACTATTTGGAAGTGCTGAAAAAGCTGCATGAAACAGAGGAAAACAACCTGAACTTTTCACCAACAATTCATGTCTCTTGTATCATAACAACGCACCAGCTCACACGGCACTGTCTGTGAGGGAGTTTTTAGCCAGTAAACAAATAACTGTATTGGAACACCCTCCCTACTCACCTGATTTGGCCCCCAATGACTTCTTTCTTTACTCAAAAAATAAATGAAATATTGAAAGGAAGACATTTTGGTGACATTCAGGACATCTAAGGGTAATATAATGACAGCTCTGATGGCCATTCCAAAAAAAGAGTTCCAAAATTGCTTTGAAGGGTCGACTAAGCACTGGCATCAGTGCATAGCTTCTCAAGAGGAATACTTTGAAGGTAACCATAATGATATTCAGCAATGAGGTATGTAGCATTTTTTCTAGGATGAGTTCGTGAACATAATTGTCAGACCCTGTATGTTTATTGTGTTGTTGTTATTTTTTACTCCAATTAGCTCTTCTTGTAAATATATGTGTATATATATATATATATATATATATATATATATATATATATATTATATATATATATATATATATATATTCAAGTTTCAGTATGGAAAAAACTAAAAGGATAGTTCTGCTGCTTAGAAAACAAGTTTTCTCAAAATCTCATAATGTATTAGAATGTCTGTTAATATAGAGCATGATTGATACTGTGGATGGAAAAGGGGCCACAGGTTAAACCTGACAAGCTCAGGAGACTGAAAATAACTAAATAAGATGGCATGAGCATAAAAAAAAATTCATAACTAAGTGGGCCATGGTAGGAAGTCACACAATAACTTCCTTCATTAAGTTAATCTGTGCCTTTTCAGTGGGCATGCTTCTTGTCTTTTTGTACCTAAAATAACATCTTTAATCTTTTTCCGGACCAGAGCTGGAAACTGCAAAATCCTCATTATCATGCTTGTCTCCTGATTACCATCTCTATATGCTGTAAAGAGCGAACTGTTAGCTATCTTGCACCCACCTATGTAAAAAAAAAGTACCTCTCTCCAATTTACTTTTACCCAATCCCAGAGATTTCTCCGCTTTGCTTTCTCCCACCCCTTAATCTATCATCAATAGATTTCATGTAACCTTTCTCCTTTGATTTTATGTATAAAATAAGCTGTAAAACTGCCATTCTTCAGAGCATTTTCTCAATCTGTTGAGATTTTTGCTTCCCAGGAATTGTCAGTTTGGCTCAAACAAACTCTTATAAGTTTTCTCTTAGGCTGGATGTTTTTTTTGTCAACAATACCATCTGCATCTGTACTGGGACTGAGCACTCTCTAAACCTCACTATCCTCATATGTAAAGTGGATATACCAATATATTTTTAGGGTATTTTAAGAAGTAGAGTTATTCTAAGCCAAGGACTAAACTATAGGAGACATTTAATTAATGTTTGTGATTCTGATTATTCAGGTGTGTATGATTGATGGGAGAGAGAAAATTGCTTTCTAGAAAACACCTATTTTACCTATTCATCAGACAATAACATGTGCTATTTAGGAAAGGGCCTATTCATAGAGATATTGGAAGATGCATGTCGTGTGTTTTTCTCCTGGCACTTGTTCTTTATGGTGCAGATAATGAAGCAAAGATTTAAATATGACATAGATTGGGGTAACTCATATACCTATTCTCTTGGGAAGAGATTCCCACGTGTAAAAGCCATAATTTGGGGATGACTAAGGCAGCCGTAAAATTCCCCTCAGCTTCATTACATTTTAGGCAGGTTTCTTTCTAAAGATTGGTTCCTGACCTCCTTTTGATTAGAGCATTTACTTCAGAAAACTTACAATTGTAAGTTCTTTTCTCAGAACTTTGGAGATGTAAATGTTCTCCTCACCTCCTGCCAGTTTTAATACCCAGTATGTCCTTTTTAAGGACCCATTCTTTTGAAATGTAATCATCACAAAAGATAGCACCCCCATTTCTCAGTGTTTGTGGGAGAATAAGACCTAACTTTGATAAACACCAATTAGCAAACACAGATGGCCTAAGCACACTGACCAATGTCCCTCCCCTCCCCAAAGTCCTCCATTAATTTCCCACCAGCTCACAGTGCTTACAAACTCTCCTGTGTTTGACTCAGGGGAGTTGGGCTTAATCTTTGCTCCCTATTGCAATAGTCTCAAATAAAGTCCTCCTTGTCTGTTAACTCTGTCCAGTTCAATTTTTTTTTTTTGACAGGGTGTTTAAGAATCATCTTGGGGTGTGAATACACAATTTAACTTTATTGACGAGTAGCTAAGGCATATGATCCCCTTTGAGAACAATAAGGCATTTATTTATAGCCTTTTGGGGTAGCATTCATTTTTAATCGATATGTAATAACTGATTTGAGGTGCATGTTCATAATAAACAAGAGCCCCTGACTATTTGGGCATAAATATTCTTACATTTTCTATGACAAAGGAGAAGAGTTTGGCGGAAATAGCAAATCATACTTAGTAGGAATCTATCTTTCATTCACAGCTTCATTTATTCAGAATTTATTGTAATTTGCTTTTAAATTTTCATCCTAAATTTAAACAACTCTTTTTGGTTGTACTAACACATTTCTGTGCCCAAGAAATAGCTCTTTAGCTAGGCTTCAATATAAATTCCTCTTTTGTTTTTACTTTGCAGTTTCTTCTTTGGTTTGTCTATTTAATCAGGCCAATTTTCATATTTACACAAAATTATTTTACTTTGCTGTCAGTGTCCAGTTTTGCACATACTAATATCTTTTCATTTATCTGTCAGGCATTGGAGATATAAGGGAGATTAAGATACGATTTCTGTACTGAAATGTCATAAAATCTAGATGGGAGACTGATAAGTAAACAGACAATAATATAGTAGGCTTAATAGTTATTTTATACTGACTACAGGAAAGCATGCAATGAACAAATAATTCCAATCCAGCCTTGATACTGATAATGACAGAAGTAGTGGATGCATTTGGGTTTTGGGGGAGAAAATGTGTCTCAAATGGATTTCATGTGACATAAGTGTGAACAATGAGGATCTTGGTACAAGGTATTGGAGAAAGTGCTGGAAAGGTGGGCAAGAAGTTATCATGTTAGGAAGTATGAACTTGATTTTGGTTGTGAAAGAGATGTTGAGGCATTTTGTAGTTGGAAGCTATTGACAATCCAATTTGAGATTTAGAAGAAAAGTTGGTTTTAGTATAGAAAACAGTTTGGGAGTTATATTAGAGTTTTTGCAAAATTATCAGTGTGCTTCCTTCATAATCATAACATAATTTAGTCATTGGCAAAATATATTACTGTGGCTACATAACACTAACATAACCCTTAGGAAATGAATATGTTTGACCATACTAAAACTAATATTGTTATCTTGTTATTGTTGTTATATATGATTATATTGTTATTTATAAGTAATAGTCTCAAAAATTATAAAGATCTTCCAGACAACATTTATTTATTTATTTATTTATTTATTTACTTATTTACTTATTTATTTACTTATTTATTTATTTTATTTATTTTCAGTGACCAACCAATACATCCTTTATTTCACTGACAGGAACCATAAAGAGCATATTATAGATCTCTAAGGATACAGATGAAGGCCCCCCCTCCATGAATAATCAGTGGGAAGTTCACAGTCCATCAGAGGGAATTAAGTCAAATAATAGCGAGACATCTGGCAGGGACTGAGCACTTGAGCTGGCTGGCAAGTGGGCATCTACCCTCAAAACTTCCTGGAAATGAGCACCTTGGCATACAGTGTCATGAGGCATAGCAAGGAAGTGGTGGCACAGGAGGACTCAGTTGAGGACCATGCTGAGGACAGGAACCGTGATTGCACTCAGTGTCACAGGCCTGGAACAGCCGGTGCCTGGCACACAGTCAGCATGCAAAAAAAAAAAAAAAAAGAAAGAAAGAAAAAAAGAAAAGAAAGGAAGAAAGAAAAAGAAAGAAAGAAAGAAAGAAAGAAAAGAAAAAATGACTTGTAGTCCTGAGCCTGAATCTTAGGAGCCACGAGAGGCAGGAATGGACAAAGTCAATCAAAATAGCAAAAAATAGCAAGCCACATCAAGGGAAGAAGACTTGTAGGGAGTGGAGTGAAGGGCCTGGATTTGATAGGACCAGCAACCTTGGCCAAGTCCAGATGTGGGGAGGTGTGTGAGAGAGACAGATATGTTGTGGTGAGATGGCTGCTGAGTTGCTATAGCCAAGCCAAGAATTCGAGAAAAGAAAGCAGGAAGTATGAGAAATGAGTCCTGCTTAGTAGGCTGAAAGCTGACAGAAAAGGAACTGGACAATAGCAGAAGGACAGGTAGTGAGTGAGCTCATGGTAGATTGGAACTGCTCTGAATCTTGACGGGAGAGGCTATGATGGAAGGAACAGGATGGAGATTGGGAAGAACCCACAGCCTCAGGAAGGGGTGGCATCTCCCAGGCAAAATGATACAAAATACCAAACCAAACCAATCAAACTGAGAAAGAAGTGGGAGCGAAGAGTGGAGGAGGAGCTCCACTTATTGGGAAAATGGAGACAGTGACAGGAAAGGACAGAGGGAGGGAGCCTGAGACCTGGGTAGAAGAAAGCTGCAGCCAAACGGCTCTGCCTTAGGGCAGAGGGCCAATCACCTGCAAAGAGACAGGTTCGCTCTAACCTTTTGGCCTTGGAAAGCCCCACAGGCCTGGTGGATTTGCAACTTCCAGTTTAGTCTGTCTTTGTGAGTGTTGCAAAGAGAGGAGCTGGAGGAGGTAAAGGGGCCTGAGCCTGCAAGCCAGATCCATTCCCAAAGCCTGAATTAGACAGTATCTTCAAAGTAGGACAATGTGTTTTTGACATAGGTGCCATGGCTTAATTGGCTATAACTTCTATCTAATCACAAGTATGGGCTCAAATATCACTTGAGTCACATCTTACTGAATGAGCCTGGTTCCTTCTTGTGTTCTGGGGGCTCTCCGATGCTCCTGCTGGCCTTGCTCACAGGGTAAAGCCAACTCATTTTAAAAGATAAAGTTACTAAGAGATAAATATATCAGTGACATTCCCAAAGTTACAAAGTACTTTATAATAACAATGCACTATATTTGCATTGCTAGGGTGACTTTAGCCCTCAAATTGAAAGTCAAGCCTATTTCACTCACAAATCTTTTTCCAAGTGGAATTTTATTAATGGAAATTGAAAAAGGTATTTTGTTTCATGTTATAACACAGAGAAAGTGAATGTTGATCAATGAGACGATTCATAATTCAGTCTAGAACTTGGGTTAAAGAGGGATGATGTGGCTATGAAAAGATAACCCCTTGTATATTTTCAGCAACCTTGGGGAGAGTTTTGGACTTTTCAGCATCAGACTATTTGATCAAGCATTAGACTATTTCCTTTCTAATCTTAAGGGCCCCTTACCCAAAACGAGATCTGTCTTACATTACATAATACTTCTTAATTTTATTCCTTTCAAGTAGTGAAATATCGATCCTTACAGCAATCCTCTTATAAAGTTGGGGCAATATTTTTGTTGCTTTATAAAATTAATCTTCATTTCTTGAAAAAAAAACAAAAACCATTTTATTGAGCGATGGATCTGAGTCCAAAATTCATATATTATTTTTCAGTCTAGTGCTTTAAGCTATTGTCACACTGTATTTATTGCCTCTCCCTTAAAATAATTTAGCTCCATATGAGTGTACACAAAATTTAGATGCAATAACATTTCTGATTGTCTTTTACTGCATTGAAAGTACATCTATCCAACAAAGGGGTTTACGGTTGGAAATAAGTTCATAATCTATTTGCGTGCTAGGTATTTCATTGGGCTGCTTCAATCCACCCTCACGCTCTCTCTACGCTTCTCTGTAGTCTGTGACGCTGATCCCTAGAGCTTGTTTAATGGTTCCCTCATCCTCTGGCTTCCTATTGGTGTCCATCCGTGGGACACAATGGCAGAAGATTTGAAGACTGTATTTGTATTCTCCTGGAAATCTTTTCCTGAGTAACCGTGAGCTAGTTGCAGCTCTCTGGGTGACTACTCCAGGCTCCGGAAACTGCTCTGCCCTCTCAGCACTAGGGGGAGTTTGGCTGCCTGATGTTGCTAATCTAAGTGTCTTCATTTTCCTGAGCTCTGTCCTTTATTTAAGTCTTTTCAACTGACCTAGTTTAACATGCCTGTTTGGACTTGTCATTTTATTGGAAGGACATATGAAAAAACGCTGTATTAGTGTCAAGAATGTGTTAATAGGAGGCAGCATGGGTAGTGCTTAAGAGGACAGCCTCTGGAACCAGCAGCCTCATTTCCAGTTTGGCCCGGCTTCCCGCTGTGAGTGATGTTGAGTACATTTATTAACACACTTGTTCTTCAGTTTTCTTATTAGTAAAAGAAATACATATATATATATATATATATATATATATATATATATATATATATATACACACACACACACACACACACACACACACATACTCATACACAAATTACGATGGTATATATATATATATATATATATATATATATATATATATATATATATGAAACATATTGAAAACCATAAATGTGCACTACATGTAACAATATTTTTCAGTGGTCACTTTAAAACGAGTGAAAGAAACAGGTAAAACAAATTTCAAAACTATGATTACTTAGTGCATTCAAAATGTTATTATTTCCATGTGTAATTAGTATTAAAAACAATGATGTATTTTACATTTTTATACAGAAAAGATGTATTAAAAACTCTAGTGTGTGTTCTACATTTACAGCATATCTCAATTTGGACTAGCCACATTTCAAAAGCTCAAGGGGCACACATAGCTGGTGACTCCCTTATTAAACAACATACCGTAGCTTTAGTAGTTCTTCTAACCTACACCTTTTTAAACAACTTACTGGAACCAATCTCTATTCTTTTCTATTAACTAAAATATGCTTCTAGAATACTGAGTGTCCAGCATATGAGGCAGTCTTCTTATACCTCCAGGGACATCTGTTGCCACCAGTTGAATTGTATGTTTACTAAGAATCAATTGTCTTTTTTTCCAGACGGGTTTATGTCTGTTATATTTTTCATTATAATAATTTAATTAATTAATTGTTTAGAAACCTATGAAATAGCGTGAAATAGAGTTTTGTATGAAAATTAGGTTAAGTGCTTAAGAAATAATAAAGGTAAGACACTAAAATATATATATTTTTGAGTTAGATAATGCAGAGACAACTGAAAGACTGAGGGAAAATTAGCAAAAGCCAGAGGACTTTGCATTTAGGCCACTGTGAGAGGGTTAAGTTCCTGCTCTACCTAAAGAAAATGAACTTGGATATCATAAATGATCTTACAGTTGTTCTTAATGAAAAGTTAAAATGCAGAATTCTAATATAGGATTATGTAGTGAGAAAAAATTTGTATATTATATTAACAACTGTTAAAATATGTTTTACTTTTATATGTATAAAGTTTAAAATCAAATACTTAAATTTTGCCTATATAATTTTAATGATTCTTCATTACAGCCAATATTGATTAACTGTCCATAGTTCTGCTATTGCAAGCCCCATGAGGGTAGGTGTCACATTTATTTTGTTTGCAACTGTATTCTCACTGCTAGAATGGTGTTTGGCTCAAAGTGGATACTCAACAAATGTTTGTTGACAGATTGACTGACTCATTCTTTCCATATGGCACCTCCTACTATGTAAGCCTTTGATTTTTCAGTTTATCGTCGGCTGTCACATTTTTAAAAACATGATATTGTTTTATTTACAACTGACATAATTTTATGGCCTTTTATCCTAAGCAAAACATTATTCTAGTCATCCAGCAGAAGAAAACTCATACAAAATTTAACTCAGTAAATTTAGACCTGATGTTCTATTAGAACAATGCTTTGCTGAGGAAAATGGAAACGAGTAAATAAAATTAAGTTTATGTTATCCTGACAAGGTCAAAAGAACTTGGTTTTCATGTGCTTCTGGGGAGCTATGAATAAATATCCAACAAGCCTCATCTGGATTCGCAATCTGCTCATCACAACACACAAATTTATCTTCTTCTTAAGCATCCATCACTATTAACAGACATTGACTATGGTTATACACATAAACCCAATTTGGAAAACTCACTGAAATTAAGCATACAAATGGTAGGTAGATAGTTGTTGAGTTTCCTCCCTCTGCCCTACACTGATGGTGTAGATTTAGTCACAGTGTAGCTAAAGAGGTGAAAAATATTTAAGTTAGAACTAGGATCCTTCCTGAGGGACTTGCCAAAACAAGTAAGCCCTCACTTAACATTGTCCATAGTTTTTTTGCAACTGCAACATATAAGGAAATCCACTTCAATTTTGCCACAGGCTAATCGATATGAACAAGAGTTAAGTTCCTTCGGCATATTTCTGGTCACAAAAACATTACAAAACTTCTTTTTTTGTTTAGCAGAGTCATCCTGCCACCTGTTGGCAGCTCAGCTCAGGAATTGAACCAGTGACCCTGTTGCTCAAGCTCACACTCTTGAGCGAGCTCATAACCAAGTGAGCCACTTGGCAGGCCCAACAAAACTTCTTAATAAAGACCTAAAACACTTCCAGTATTAAACATTGAAGTAAGTGTGAACTGTATATACATTTAATGAAGATTAATAAAAACAAGTAAAATAATTATTTTCCAGTCCACTTATCCAGTTCAGGGTTGAGGCAGGAGCTAATCATGGTAGCTCAGGATGGAAGGTGGGAACCCATACTGGACAGGACAGCCTTCCATCACAGGATGTGCATACACACACACACACACACACACACACACACACACACACTCAGAGTAGGACAATTTAGACATGCCAATTAACCTAATGTGCACATCTTTAGGATGTCAAAGGAAACTGGAGTACCTGAGAAGACTCATGCAAACATGGGGAGAACATGTAAACTCCATACAGACAGTGGCCCCAATAGGGACTCAATTTTTTTTTTCTCATCAACCTTATAATGAGACAATGTTGATCGAAATGACATTATTCGAGGACCTGCTGTATACTTATATTTTTTCATAGTTCTCCAAACTTATATTAATGTAAACTTTTTAATTAAAGTATTATATACATTAAAATGCATAGATCATCAGTGTACAACTTGATGAATTCAATCAGCATTCAGATCAAGATACAGAATATTACCAGTAATCTGAAGCCCTCCTTGTGTCTTCTTCCAGTCACTGCCTGCCCTAATAGTATTTAATATCCTAATGTGATCATTTTTACTTATACATGAACTTCACATAAATGGTATAGCTCAGAATGTACTCTGCTATGTTTAGGTTCTTCCACCTAATAAATATTTTTATTGTTACAAACTTCCATTTATAAAATAAGTAAGTCATGGGATGCAACATACAGCATTGTAACTATAGTTCATAATACTGGACTGCATACTTGAAAGTAGCTAGGAGAGTGGATCTCGAAAGCTCTCATAACGAGAAAAAAAATCTGTAACTATGTATGGTGATGGATGTTAACTGGATTTATTGTGATCATTTTGCAATATATACAAATATCAAAGCATTACATTGTAATACACCTGAAACTAATGTAATATATGTCAATTATACCGCAATCAGAAAAAAAGTTAAAACAACACTTCAGTAGCCGTATATGGCAAGCAAACCCCTTTGTAGACAAGCCAATTCAGAATCTGTCTCTCTGTGTTCAGGATTACATCCTATTTATTTCATCTAAAAATTAAGTAGATAAATAACTGTTTTTTGGATTCACACATCTATGTTGCAGTTTGTTTATTCTCATTGGTTTATGGTATTCTGTTGTACAAATATGCCACAGTTTTTAATCCATTCTACTGCTGATGGATATTTCGATTGTTCTCAGGGTTGGGCTATTATGAATAGTGCTGCTCCAAAGATCTGCATACTTGTTGTCTGGTAACCTAAGAACACATAACTGCTGACTATACAGCTGGGAGTGGAAATTCTAGGTCATGAGGTCTGCAGGTGGTAAGCTATAATCGATACTGCAGTAAGTCTCTTCTGGATTGAGTTACTTGACAAAAAACAAAAGGCAAAGGAGATTTGGGACTTAGAAACCTCGACTGGTTGGTTATATTAGAGGATATTTATTTCTATATACACGTCATGTTAGTCTTTAAGTGGTTTCCTTAGGAGATTTCTTCTTTTGAAATGGGAAAAAATCTGTTGGCTAATAAATAATTATCATCTATTATGTGGATTTTTGGCTTGTTTTTGTCATTTTAATGCTATTTTAATTATCCACAATTTTAGTAGCATGTTTATTTATAATAATTCTGGTTTATAGTAGAAATATATAATATTTATAAATATAAGTCAATTTATCAGTGTATGTGGACTTAGCATGCCTGGATGGAATTAGAAATGACTTACATTTGCATGTTTGAAGTCAAAGATACCATTTTGTAAAATTTATATTATACTGTTTAGAATGGAGTTTCTCAGTTCAGAAAACCCCATGAAATATTTGTTCAGCTTTGTTTCTTTGTATACATAGACTTTTACTCTCAATAATATTTTAAAAAAAATTATTGTATAAGTTGTATAAATGGAGGATGAGGAAATAGTTTCACCCTCATTTTACAAGGCCAGTGTCATCCAATACCAAAACCAGACAAGGACATTATAAGACAAGAAAATATCATCCATATAGCAATTTCCTCATATATATATATATATGTAACTTAGTAGTAGTTCTTAAGAATATTTTAAGTCTTTGCTGTGTACTCAATCTTGTCTTGATACAAAACCGTAAGCAGATTGTAAAATTTATTTATAGTAATTTTCTATCTTATGAATTATATCAGAAACAACCATTCTAAAGTTTATAATGTCTCTCAGGATATGGGCAATATTGAAGCTTCCAAATTTCAATCTGTTTCAGAGGAGAAAGCAGCTAATCACGTCTCCAAATTGCTTTCTTCACATTCTTCCCTTTCACATTCTACATCGTCCAGGTTTGTTCACACTAAATGCCTCCAGAACAAGGAGAACATTTGATTTCTTTATGTTACAGAAGCTAATATACCTCTTGAGTCAATACAAACAGGTCTAAACTTAACTGAATTAAAGCTTCTTCTTTCTAAGCTTAATCATCAAAAGTATCTACTTATCAAATCTATGGAATATTTATCTGGTGTCTTTGACCTTGCAGTAAACCCTTCTTTCCTTGAAACTAAATTCCTTCAGTGGTTTTCGAGTTCCATTTCTGTATTAATTGCATACTCTCTGTGTCTAAAGTTGTGTATTACATTTCTCAGCCACCACACTCCCTCTATTCAAATATTTTTTAGCATTTTGTTCTTAGTGTTCTCTTTTTTCTTTTTTTTTTTTTTTTTTTTTTTGCTTTTGATGTGTGGCATCAACTATCGTGTTTCAAAACTGTATATCTGACTTAGCCCTTTTTCCTGAGAAATATGTATTAGCCCCATTTTTTCTAATTGTCTACATAATTACCTGCAAATCCTACCTCTACTTCAAATTCAATTTAGTGTCATATTTTCTGTTGCAAACTGTATTTTCCTTTTGTATATCTTATTTTGGCTAACAGTACCCATGTTGCCTATGATAGAAATTTGTAAATTGTCTTAAATATTTATTAATGCATCCTCCTTGATTTGTCTACATTCCGCCAAACACCAAAAGTATTACAAAGTATTTCTTTCTCCAATCCCCAGTTTATTGCTAATGTATTTCATGCACACATAATATTTTCTATGTAGTGTTGCAATTGTGTTTTTTTTTTTTTTAAGATTTTATTGGGAAATTGGGGAAGTGAACAGCATTGGGGAATTGGGGAAGGGGAACAGACAAGTTGCTGTCCTTTTGTTCTTCAGTCTAGTTGTGGAGGATGTCACTTCACTGGCCCATGTTGGTATTATCATTGAGCTCTTCCCAGGTGAGGCAGATAGGTCACCAGTCATTGGAAGGCTGCTCACGCTGGCTGCCAGCCACTCACTGTAGCTAACGGCAGCCCACTGCAGCCTATGCTGTTGCCAGCGACTCACAGGAGCCCAGCTCCAGGTGGAGCTGTTGTTCACCATCTTAGCTGTAGAGGGTGCAGCATCACTGGCCCATGTGGGATCCAAACCGGTGGCCCTGCTGCTCAGAGCTCATGTTCCCAAGCCAACTCTTAACCAACGAGCCACCTGGCAGACCCTGTAATTATGTTTTTACTGTTGTGGGAGAATTCAACTTTTAGTTCCTCTACATGCCAAGCATCATATGTGGGCTTCCCTAATAAGCAAGTAGGATTATGCACTTAACAAACATGGATTATGCACGTTATTCTACTTAATTAGTTTATGAACATGATTAGAACATGCTATCTGTGTCGTCAAGAAACCCACACTTTCAAGGGAGACACAGTTACAAATAATTCTGAGGCTACTATGAGTTGAAACAAGAATGGTAGGATATTAAAAGGGCTATTCATTTTTCTCAACCAACTAAGCACTTGGGATACAGGACCGAGCTGCACAAAAAGATTTCAGTGCTCATGAGTTTTATCTTTAATGACAGAGGATGGAGTGGTCAAGGAAGTCTTCATGGGGAGATGACACAGAAAGTGAGTTTTAAAATCACTATTTCTGAGGGTGAGGATTGAATATTCATATTTTGATAAAATATTCAAAGGTGAATGTGATATACATGGTTAGAAATTACTGCCACTATTATCTGCTGCTTAGATAAACTTCCAGCAAAACAGTTTACGCATTCACGACTGGACATATGCTGATCCCGATGGAGGTAGAGATTCCCCATTCTAAAGTCTTCTTCTCTACCAAAAAACTTTGAATTCTCTTCAAGCAGCTTTCATTTCTTATTTCAGTCAACCACTCAAATAATCGACAAATATTTCTTTCTTTCTACAACTTACCTTAGAAAATAAAGAAAGCCTGCTCTTAGCAATTGATATTTTAGGTAGAATTTCAAGGATGAGTTAGTAGTACTTGCTTAAGAGGAAGAGTGTGATGGGAATTCCATGCTGTTCATTAGGGAGTGTGGCTTTAGGGAGATGGCATGCTCAAGGAATTGAAGCAAGGGTAGTAGGATAGGAGTACAAAGAATAATCAGCCTCTTCAACAGATTTAAGTTTCTTACATTCAGACTCCAGAGACAAAATTGTTTTCATTGACATAGTCCCAGAATACGCCAGCATGCCCGATATAGAGTAGGATCTTAATGTACATATATTTGTTTAATAAACTAATATATATGATAACAAATTGAAATCTACCCCTAAGTAATAGTAGTTCCGTTTAATTTTTAACGTCATTGTGTTTCTCAAAAATATTTTATCAGACTTTACCTTCAGAGCCACGATTAAGAGGTGCCTATTCTTGATAATGTTTACACTTTAGAAAGCTGTTAGCTGTAGTAACGGAACACCTGTCTCCAGGAAAAAAAAACAGAAACAGATAGAATAGTTCTCTAGGTCTTTTTATCAGCAATTCCCTTATGCTACCTGGATTTCAAAGGCACTCAGTGCCTGAGGAATTGCTGTGATGGCTAGTTCATCTGAAAATATTTGCGCTGTTACTGAGGCCTTTAACTCTAAATAAAGATGTAAACAATAGAAACTTCAGAAAATGTTAGAGCCAGGGAGACAGTATTTTGTGTCTCATAAGTGACTGTTTTCTTGACTCCACAATGCAGTGCCTAGTAGGTTTGCTCATTCTTTGGGTGAGATAGTACGAAGCAGTGAGAAGTAAATGGGATATCTCAAAAGTAGGTTTTGAACTTTTTACTCCAGCACTTAACACTAACTGACCTCGAGCAATTTGTCGGCCTCATCATTGAAGTACTAAGCACTTGTGGGAAAGAGATCATATACCCCAAATAAGCATAGCTCTTTTTGTTTTTTGGGTTTTTATTTTATTTTTTTTATTGGGGAATTAGGGGAAGGGAAACAGACAAGTTGCTGTCCTTTTGTTCTTCAGTCTAGTTGTGGAGGATGTTGCTTCACTGGCCCAAGTTGGCACCATCATTGCGCTCTTCCCGGGTGAGGCAGATCAGTTGCTGGCTTCTGGACAGCCGCTCACGCTGGCTGCTGGCCGCTCATGCTGGCTGCTGGCTACACACGGTAGCCCATGGCAACCCGCTGCTACAGGGGCTGCAGCCTACGCCATCGCTGGCGACTCACGGCAGCCCAGCTCCAGGTTGAGCTGTTGTTCAGCATCTTAGCTGTGGAGGGCAGTGTCACTGGCCCTCATACGTGGAATCCGAACCGGGGCCCTCTGGCATCCCAAGCCAGCTCTTAACCAATGTGCCACTCGGCCGGCCAAGCATAGCTCTTTTTGTACGTTACACATTCCAAGAGTCAATTTCATTCCCCTACTCTAATTCTCTTGTTTGTATTTATTTTGGGAATTATTTTATTGAAATTCTAGGAAGTACAGGCAAACTAATAATCCTAAAATTTAAATCATGCTAATTTGATTTCCTAATATCACATAAACAATACCCTATTCAGGTACTTCAAAGGGTCATAAGAAAAACAGCTGCACATTTGTTGAGAAACTTCATTTTGTTTCTTTACAGCTATCACTCAAGATCTCTATGCTTGACTGTTCATTTTGACCAGAGATTGAGGGTTGTACTGAAAACTCACCTGGTTTGTACTTATTTTTCTCACAGGGAAAATAAGGGACTCTAAAAATAATACTTGCACAAGGTGACCAAACAATAGACCAGAATTTTCTGCAAACTATACTACAAGTTGTATTCCATTGTATTTCTATTTTGATAGCAATATCTCTGAACTGCGCCTCGTTTTTCCCACTTTGTCCTTCATGTCTTCATTATCCATCTCTCATGACATTATTTCCTGTGGAGCTCCTTGTAGAAATTGCTTAGGTTTTCTTTTATTAGCTGTTGTTGGACCCTCAGCTGTTTGACGGTCCTACTGAAAATATAGCTACATATCTTCAAAGTGGAAATTAAATAATTATTTTGCTTTCTTAGATCCTGCCTCTTGCTAAAGATACCATTTTCTCAATTTTGAACAGTTGCTTGGTTTGTCCATAACTTTCTTTTTAAATAAAAAAATAATAATCATTTGGAGCTTGAATCTCCAACCTGTTAATTACTCTGCTAAATACATTGCTTGGAATTTATTAATCTTATTTTTCAGATAACTCCCATCTACCTTCTTAGAGGACAAGTAAAATATCCTGTTGCTCAGTTGCTGAGACAGACACATTCTAGAAGCCACCATTTGATTTCAACTCTAAATGACAGTGTTTCATCACCAGTACAGTTGTAACATAGTTTTGCATTTTTCTACTTTTTTCTTGTATTAAGGAATATTTTCTTTGAGCAGAAGTAATAGTCATCTTTCCTTCTCTTTTATAGCCTTAAGTGAATCTTCTTACATATCAGTATGTGTTCAAGATTCTGTAAAAGGAAAATCTTCCTTTGTTTCCTAAAAAACAAGGTTGAATTTATGTCTTCACCATTTAAGATTCCCATATCAAATGCTAATTCAAGTGATATCTCGCTGTTTTTTCTAAGTTTAAATGACTTAATTCATAACATTATCAGTATGACTATGTGTTCTATGGATAATAAAAGCCATTTTACCATTGTTTTAATAATTTTACATTAGTAATTGGTTGAAAGTTATTTATTGCATTATCATGTATAGCAAATCAGTGTTAGATGTTTATATGTTCCTAGAGTGAGAAGAAAAAGAATCACTTCTGTTGAACTGTGACAAAATTGCATCTATCACAAATTTGCATTATTCTGGAATGCATTAATAGGAGAAGTAATTTTTTTTTACTGTATAGATTATATGTTATTATCATAACCTTACCCCATTTCCAAAAATAAATATAACAAACACACAAAACTACATAAAACTTAAATCTAGAACTCACTGATTTATTACAAAATGAAAACCCAAGTAACTACCTCCAGGTCCAGAAAGAGAACATCAGCAGCATCTCAAAAGCCATGCTCAGGCCCCTCACCATCACTATGCACTTCCTTTCTTAAGGGGACCACTATCCTGACTTTAAACACTAGAGTATGGCTTTTGCATGTCTTTGTTCTTTATATAAATGGAATAACTGTCTGAGTATGCTCCTACATCATTGGTTTTTGCTCAGCATTGTTTCATCCACATTATTCCACGTAGCAACAATTCATTTTCATTGCCTTATGCAGTTTATTGTTAATATATAAATACACCATAATTTATTTATCTAGTCTCCGGTTAATGGGCATTTTGATTATTTCTAATTTTGGCAATTATACACAAAGCTGCCTTAAACATTCCTGTGCATGTCTATGGGTATACACCATTAAGTTGCATTTATAACTAGTGATGATATTATCAGTCCATATCTACAAGTTTGATAGCTAATTCCAAATAATTTTTTAGAATGTTTATCCAGTTTAGGCTCTGACCAGCAGGGTTTAAGAGTTTTTGTTTCCCCATATCATCTCCCACAAAGTTAGCCATATAAACCAATTTGTAGATTGCTTTTTGGACTCTCATTCAATCAACAGAAACCTGACTTTAATGTAATCCAATTTATTAATCTTTTCCTTTAAGATTATTGCTGTTTGAATGTGTTCTATTGAAGAAGTCTTATATGTATTCTTTTATATTATCTTTAGAAATCCAAAATTCCCCAAAGAGAAGGCAAATAGAAAGAGGGACTCCCAGCTCACACAAATACACGTATCCATACTAAGGAGTAGCAAAATTTTTATTTTGGACTCAGATTTAATTCTCATTTATTCAAAGTCATTTGACCTTGACCCACTCCCCATCCAATAAAAGTCTCTGAAATGTACCCATTTTAAACAACTACATTTCTGTTTACTGGGTAGTTGGTGCAGGATGCTTTTATCTGAGAGGTTAATAACAAGTCTATGTTGAAAATGTTCTATGAACTGAAGTTCATGAGAAGAAATAAAAGTAGAATACATACTATAACCGTAAAACCAGTTCAAAATGGTTCTATGCTGTTTGACAAAGTGCTGAGTTGTTTTTCAGAGACAACTGACCAAAACCACAAGTCATGTAACTGAAGCATTAGCAGAGGAGAGAATTTTGATGTCTAGCTGCACTCCAAACCAAAGTCTTGCCTACCCCCCACTCTCACCCCTACCATGGGACCAAAGCACCAGGACATAACCGGAACTTGAACACCAGACCCCTTAAGAAGCCAAGAGTCCATTGTCCAGGAAGATCCGGTGTTGCAGCCCCTTTACTGTAAATGGCAAATTTCCAAATTCCTCCAATTAAAATTTGCCCCACCTGAACTTCCGCGTACCTGTTTCCCCTAGCGCCTTAAAAACCCTTGGCCTGGTTTAGTGAGCAAGATGGAGTTGAGGCACCACTAGGTCTCCCATTTTTGGTTGGCACCTTCTCCATCAATAAATCTTTCCTTTCTTCAAAATCTGACATTTTGAGTTTTGGCCTTTTGGAGCGCTGGGCACTCAGGCTTTAGTCTGGTAACAATGCTTAGGGAACAAGAGTACCACAAACTAGATGACAGTACTGGGCTGGGTGTCAGTTTCAGTAGACAATAAATTTGTTGAAAAATTAATTGAGGAAATTATTAAAATAACCTCTGATAAAACTACACTATGAGATAAAAAGACACATTTCCATCTCTACTATCAACATAGCCTTGAAATACTACTAAAAAAAAATTCATTTTCCTTGTGTGTTTCTTATGAAAATAGTGAAAGATAACTCTATTGTGTTTATTAAAACCAGATATGGTTACTTTCCACAGTCATATTTTGTCTTATATTATACCTGCCTAAGAGCCCTAAAGCCATATAATGTTCATATGTTTTTAATTTGTAAGTTTCAACATCATTTCTTAAATATGCCTTTATGTCATATATCTGTGAGAATTTCAAACATTGTCTAATTATTGTTGTAGTATAATAGGATGTAATGTCTAATCAATCTTCACCATCACTGCTACCTAAACAATCCTCCCTCCCTATACAAAAGAAGAAACAATAGGCCCAATTAGCATAATGCTTTAATGTAGTCATGCTGAGCAACATGATTCACAGATTATCAACTTTGTTAAAGATAATAGTGCACCAATTTATAATGAGTGCTGTGTTACATTGTTTGAGGGAGGGGGAGGAAAGAAAGAAAAGCAGATGTTTCCAAGGAATTTAGAAGAGTTTAAACAACAAAACAAAGAGAAATAATAATTATTAAGGTAGTGTCAAAAACAATTTTCAGCAGAAATATTTTTTCAGACTAAATAGATGCAGAGGTCCAAAACAGAAAGTCAAGAGGTTTGTCTACCCTATGTGCCTTGACCATCTTTAGTTGGCCTCTGAATTATCTCTGGGAACCCCTCTGTTGTGAGAAATGCTGTTTGATAACCACTGAATTACTGTATAAAAATGATGTCATTGTGGGATAAGACCAGAAATATCTACATCCTCTACTTAGAGAAAAAATTCTATAAGACCATCAGAGAGAACTAGAGCACATGAATGGGGTGTGAAAAAGTGGAAACAGCCTACTCTCTTTAACAGGCTATTATTATATACCCAGGACAAGTATGTTAAGCAGTCTGGACCCCAGTTTTCAACAGATACAATTAAGAATATGTAACATCTATCTCAAAGGAATATTATGAAAGAAATTGAACTAATGTATGTTAAAAATGCTTTGTTTTTAAAATAACAACAAATTTAAGGCAATATTATCCTAAGCATAGAGAAAACTATTTGCTTAATATGCTATTTCTGATCTTATGGGCTCTAATATCATTCACTAGGCCAGAAGTCAACAAACTGTTTCTGTAAAGGACCAGATAATAAATATTTTAGGTTTGACAGCCATATCATCTCTGTTAGAGATACTCAGCTCATGTTGTAGCACAAAAACAGCCACATACAATATATAAACAAGTAGCTGTTGCTGTGTTCTAATAAAACTTTATTTACAAGCACAGGCAGCTGGCCAGATTTGCCCAGTGAAGCACAGTTTGCAAACCCCTGTGCTGGACCCTTTCGACTCAATATGTGGTCCACAGACCAGCAGCTGCAGCGTTCCCTGAGGGCAACACAGGCTACCAAGATTGTGGGCCCAAAGCAAAATAAGAATTCAGGGCCCTTTGTTCATAAATTACTAAGAATATTCAAATACTGACAGCAGAGCAGTAAATCAGTGTGAGGTCTTTGTTACTGCACAGGTCACACACCTGTGAATGGAGCCCTGCCTGAGAGCTTGTTAAAAATACAGAACTTCAGGCCCTACCATGATTTATTGAATCATAATCTGCATATCAATAAGATCCCCAAATGATTCATATGTACATATGGTTTGAGAAACACTGATAGACTAAAATTTTAAGACTATTTCTCGACAGGCCTAAGTAATTACTTCTATCTTATGTGAAACCTGCTTTGAAATTCATAAGACCGTTGTTTTTAAAATAATTGAAAATTAACATAGTTAACAAATATTCTCCTGTATTCTCTAGTTTCCCAATTAAATGGATTGCAATTCATCCAGTTTCTTCTGCCACTCTCACTGCATCTAATTGGTTGCTGAGTGCTGATCCGTCCGTCAGAATTTTCTCCTTCTGCAGCACTTCTCAGGGGAGTGTAGAGGTTAAGAGTGTTGGTTCTGGAGCTGGACTGCCTGGGTTTCTATGCTCACTCCGTCTCTTACCAGCTGTTTGCTCTTGGGCAGGTTACCCACTTAATCTATTTCAGTTCCCTCTTCTGCCAAATAGAAAGGATAATAACTCATGGCACTATTGTGAGGATTAAATGAGTTTTTATATGCAAACAATTAATTAGTGACTGACACATAGTAAACACTTATAAGTATTAGGTAATATCAATCTATCAACTCCCATCACCTTTATCATTCCAGCCCTCATGACCAGTTTCCTGAGCTCTTGCTGTTCAGAACATTAACTGTTCTCAGTGCCACATGGTAACTAGGATTAGCTGCACAGAGTTTGGGAAGCAAAGTCAGCCATGCTGCTGCAGTACAGGAATAACAGAAGGCATAATTTGTGAGCACAGCATAACGGGAGCCTGGTAATGGTCCCAAAGATGACATCAACACATAAGGATCGAATCCAAGTGTAATAACTTCATTTGAGTCCAAGAAGACCTTGAGCTCCATGGTGAGGAAGCTTTAGACAAGGAATCAAAAATGACAGCCATTTGGCCAAATCTAGTCTAGTGCTTCTTTTTGAATGAGTAACTTTAGATGAAACACAGTCATGCCCATTCTTTTTCTTATTGTCAGTGGATGCTTTTGAATCAATATGGTAGAGTTGAGTAGTTGTGACAGAGACCACGTGGCCCTCGAAACCTAAAATATTTAGTATCTGGCCCTTTACATAAACAACAAAAAGTTACTGGCTCCTGAGTATTAGAGAAAGTAGGGCATAAGTGGTGGGATTTTTCAGGCAGAACTTGATCATCGAAAAAATCTTCCAAAATAGGACTGAGAAAAATAAAGTTGGTAAAAAATCTAGGTCATTGGGCTGAGAATCACTCCCTAGATTGTGAGTGGGCACTGAACCAGAATCAGAATATTAAGGGAGTTTACTGTTTATCTTTATTGGTGAAACATTTGGGGACTCAACCCTCATTAAAGAAGGTGCTAAAACTACTTTAGAACACAGTTTCTAGCAAAGTGAGTGCTACAATCAGTTTGAGTAGATTCTGTTAATTTTGGGGAGACACAGAAAGTTGACAGAAGGCTTGGTGGTTAATCCAGTAATTAGGGTATCACAATTACCATCATAAAAAATACAATCACATAACCTTCTTTTGATACCATCATACTATAAGATAAAAACTCATTGCAGATGTTTCTTCTATAATCTGCAAATTCTTCGTTTGCCCTTCTCCATATAGCAGGTTGCAATTCGTCCTGTGAAAACCAGCTCAAATATCATCTGTTTTGGAAATCCTTTCACTAGTCTTGCCGGCATAATTAGGTATTCCTTTCTCTGTGAGTGGAAAAGATTATGTTATAACCCAGGGAGTTAGTGAACACATGAAGCAGAAATCCAGCATAGCAGCAGGGCTTTGTCTTGTGATGTCTTCCACATGTAGCCAGCCAAAGTAACAGGGACTCCTCCTAGCTTTGGTAGGAACAAAAAGCAGAAACCCACTACTCCCGGGCTTCATCCCAAGGGTAACACCATGACAGGATAAGCTCGTAGAGTAGCTGTTCTCAACATTTCCTGAGTGGAAATGTTCAGCAAACAGGTACTCTCCACAATGTGTTAATAGATAAAACCACCTGGCAGTCTCTGCAGTGTTATTGCAAGTTAGTAGCTAGTGCCCTCTGGGATAACATGGGGAAATGCCACTTTGTGAAATAGATATTTACCAAGAAAAGTGAGAGGAAAATAGTTAAATTTGAAGTTTTTGTTTCACAATTAAGCATGTAGAAGTTCAAAGGTTTCTGTCTTCCATGATCACCATTTAGGTCATTCTTGTGAAGGGGGATTTCTGATTCAGATTAAGGGTCAACTACTGGAAAAAGCAAAATGGTGAGTATTTTTCACAAGGAAAACTTTAAGTCACAATCTCTCATTTCTGTTTTGCTCCATCTCTTTGGTTGGCTTTGCCTTCTTTTCCCTTTGATCTTATTTAGTTGTGTAGTAAAGGAAAGGAGTTTCTTGGTGTCTCTCTCTCTCTCTCTCTCTCTCTCTCTCTCTCTCTCTCTCTCTCTCTCTCTCTCTCTTCAATTGGGAAGAGGTTCTTTCTTGTTTGGAAAAATTGTTTCAATTCCTCAGCCTCTTTTTCCATATGTTAAGGCCAAAATGAATCCAAGATGGAGACCCAGAATGTAATGAGCAGGGACAAGAGATCTTAAGAGTGTATTCTAGTAAGTATAAAGGATTTCTCATAAATAACATGAATAACAAGACAGTATTCCAGCTGGGATGTGACAGATCTGAGTTGAAAATAAGCAGGACTCATCTTCCTAGAGTATCTCTTCTAGCCATTAGCTTATGAACATGAAGCAGCAATTAATGCCTAATGAAATGTTCATATATATTAACACTGAACTTAGATTACTATGGGTAACAGAGTGTTCAGCTAATATAACAGACAAGATTGACACAGAGAATATACCTATGAAAGTGCATGGGCCACATCTCTGAGTTTGTAGTAAAACTAGTGAATAAGAAAATGATAATACAACATAACTATTTGGCAATTTTTAAACATTACTCTACATAATTAGACCAATAAGAAAATAAAAAAAAAAAAAGAAAATTACATATGCCTTGGAAAGAAGAGATGATTTAAAAACTGTGAGCATATTCTAAATTTGTCTGAAATTGTAATAGTTGCAAATTCATAGACTTACAGATGTTTACTAGGGTTTGTACAGCCACATCCATATGCCCACAAACATGCTTTGAAATGAATGAGTGAATAAATAAAACATCCAACACAAATGTGAGCATAAAAATTGCAAAATAGAATTAGGAAAAGGGTTTGAAGGCCAGAAATATAATCATGACAATAGCTAACATGTATGAATGTTTAGAGGGGGTAATGGTGGAGTAAAATTCTACAAGTCTAATTAAATAAAAGATAAAGCAGTTAATTTAGAAGCAACTGAGACATGACTACATGTATAGAAGCAGATGATACTCTAGATGAAAACTGGTTGCATGATTTATGGTAAAACAAATGAAAATATATCAATGAAAAGGAAAAGTTTATGAGTTAATAACTAATTAAACTAGTCCAAGAAGAAGAAAGTATATTCAAACTAATAAGTATGAGACAAAAAGTAAGTGTTATCAAAGAAATGCCTCCAACAAACCCACTGTGTGCCAATGGCTTTACAAGTGATTTCTTAAAAATTCTCCAATGACAGGTAATTCTTCTTATAGGGAAATTTCTTTCTTTCTTTCTTTCTTTTTTTTAAAGATTTTATTGGGGAATTGAGGCAGGGGGAAACAGCACTGGGGAATCAGGGAAGGGGAACAGACAAGTTGCTGTCTTTTTGTTCTTCAGTCTAATTGTGGATGACGTCGCTTCACTGGCCCATGTTGGTATTATCATTGCGCTCTTCCCGGGTGAGGCATTTGCTCACCGGCCATCGGACGGTCACTCACGGTGCTCATGGCGGTTCACGCCAGCTGCCAGCTGCTCACGGTTGCTTACAGCAGCCCACTGCAACCCCACTACAGTCTACACTGTCCCTGGCGACTCATGACAGCCCAGCTCCAGGTTGAGCTGTTGTTCACCATCTTAGCTGTAGAGAGCAGTGTAACTAGCCCTCATGTGGGATCTGAACCCGGGCCCTGCTGCTCAGAGCTGGCATCCCAAACCAGCTCTTAACCAACATGCCACTCAGCTGGCTCTGTAGGGAAATTTCTAAGGAAAGGAGACATACAAGTATCTAAGAAACAAAGACAATTATGCCCTAGACGTCCATTGAGTTGTTATTTGTTATAGATAATTAGGACATCTTAATGTGCATTACAAATCAAAGCTGAAAAGGGCTATGGATGGGTAAGCCTTAACTCTTTGTCTCATACCTAACATGAAGCAATCCATCAGGATATCATATTGGCTCTACCTTCAAAATATATCCCAAATGATCAAATCATCCACATCTTACTACTTAAACTGCTACCACTGTGCTCTGTGCCCCCATTTTCTCTTGCCTCTCCCCTGCAGTAGCCTCTAACTCAGCAGTTCTCAATCTTCCTAATGCCACGACCCCTTAATATAGTTCCTCATGTTGTGGTGACCCCCAATCATAAAATTATTTTCATTGCTACTCTATAACTAATTTTGCTACTGTTATGAATCATAATGTAAATATCTTTTTGTTTTCCAATGGTCTTAGGCTACCCCTGTGAAAGGGTCGTTTGACCCCCAAAGGGGTTGCGATCCACAGGTTGAGAACCGCTGCTTTAACTGGACTGACTCCCTGCTTACAATTTTGATCCCCTCACTCCAGATTGTCTCCATAGAGCAACCTGAGAAACCCTGTTAAAATCCTCATCTAATCATATCATGTTTTATGGTCAAAATAATTCAATTACTTCCCTACAAACTCAAAGTAAAATGCAAAGACCATTATGGTTTATAAAATATGGGTCCCTGTTGCCTCCTTTATCTGATCTGTAACCATCTCCTCCTTCCTCACTGGGTTCCTCCAGCCATCCTAACTCTTCGGTGCTCCTTAAACATGCCGAACACCTGCCTCACAACTTTTATTTGCACTTGCTGTTCCATCTGCCTGGAACTTTCTTTCCTCAAATAACTGAATGGCTTTATCCCTCACTTCATTCCACCCTCTCCTCAAACATTATTACCTTATCAAAAAGCATCCCTGATGAACCTTTCTAAAATATAGAATGTCCATTGTTCTCTATCACTTAATCCCACTTTATTTCTTCAGAGTGTTTACATGTTTATTGATTATCGGTCTTCCCACTAGAACACAAATTCCATGAAAGCAGGGATTATTTTTTTGTCCTTCTATCCAGTGTCTAGAAGAGTATGTGGAATATGAGAGGAACTCAATAAATATTTTTGAATTAAAAAATGAATGAAATTAATAACATCAAAAGAAATATGAAGTAAATTTTGGATTTACCCATATAATTGCATTTTATTTAGTCATTAAAATAGATGTTCAGAGTATGAAGGTTTCATATTTGAATATAAATATGAAATTCAGTTTATAAATTTGCACACAGAATATTTTCCTAACAATCTACAAACTGCATGAATAAAAAAAGTAGAAGGAAATAAACCAAAAATCCCATTAAAAAGTTTATCAGAGTGGAAAACTTAACGGTTTTGTTGCCTTATTTGTATTTCTTTCATTTAAAATTTTTCAGTGTATATTTATTGGAAACATATTTTTTAATAATTGAGCACCAACTGTGTGCATCTCACTCGGTTGGGACTAGTGGATATGAAGTTAAATAGGTGTTCTAATTTCAACAGGGATAATGCATGAATAAACCAATAATTGTAATCTCAGTCCGATGTTGAAGGTCAAATAAACAATATGAGTACTCCTTCATTTCTTAAAGACTTTTTTTCCTCATTTGTAAAATAGAGACAATAATACACCTTCATAATTCTGTGCTAGTATTACATGAGTTACTGTGAGTAAAAGGCTTAACACAACTCACTAATAGTAAACTCAATTAGTCATTTTTACTGTTACTCTTATCATTATAGTATAGAGGAAGGAGTGATTATTTTTTGAGCAACATCAGAGATGACATCATGAAGTAATCGGCAGTGGGATGAGCTTAAATATAATAGAATTGACGATATAGCCAGTAGTACAGGCTAAGATATACTATAGTAATAAATTTTTTCTCAAATCTCAGTGGCTCAATAACAAAACCTAATTTCTTATATAGCCTGCATTCCCAATGCAGTTTAGCAATGGGGAGGGACTGTCTCTGGTCACGATAATTCCTCAGGGATACAGATGCACAAAGGCTTTCTCTTGATCTATGCTTTATCTGTGCAGCAGTACGAGTAGAATATGTTGAATCACCTACTGTCTCTGAAATTTTCTGGGCAGCAGTGACACATTTCACTTTCACTCACATTTCAACAGCCAAATAAAGTTACATGGCAAACTCTAACTTCAAATTGATGTCAAGCCATCCTACCCTGTGCATAAAAGTTAAAGAGCTAGTACTATTTGTTGAAAGAGCTAATGATCTTCACAGATAGATTGATAAAAAGTGGGGTGGATCTGTTTCATCATTAGTATAATTTGGATAAGGATGATATAGTGTTGGGCAGTGACTTTTTGTTTATCCCTGGACAAAAACCAGATGACAATATATCATCCCCAGCAATACGGCAGAATAGATATCTAAAATTATCTTACTCCCAAAATGACAGAAAATGTTGAATGTAATTTTAAAAACAATAAAATGCATTGCAATAAAGGCAGAGCAATCATTACAGGCAGGAAGCAAAAAAAAAGTATAAATCTATAGTAATAATGAAATAAAGTCCATGGCTTCCCTAGAAAAAGTTGTACATCCCTGTATACAGAGAGCTTTGATTTTAATAACACATGTGTGCCCAGAGCCCACACAAAGTGAAAGATCAAATCAAGGATCACACAGAAAGTGGAAAGTCAACGGTAACAAAGTTAGTGAAAGAATAAACCCAGGAAAAGAAAACAGAAAAGTAATCCTTTCAAAGGTAGAGATGAATAGTTTGACAGCTGTCTATCTTAGCTTTGGAATTCAGAATTCTTAGCTATGAGCAGGTGCCCATGTGGTTTTGTGGTCCAAGTTCATTTTACTTAAGTGGTCTGAAAACCCCAAGAGAAAGAATCATGTTTAAAGTATCCCATGAGGTGATTATATATTGTCACTGTCCTAGGCACCAACCAGAAACATATGAAAATAGTCTGAAGGAGCAAAACTTCAGTGTTGGTCACAAGGATTTCCCACAAATATAGATGTTTTCAAACATGAATTTCCACTAAAAATTATCACAAAGCAAATGAGAAAGCAGTCAATATAAATAATAGTTGCTATAATATGAAGCTAGATCAAATAAAAAAATTTAGATAATGGAATTATCATCTATAGACTGAAAAATATGAGTATTTAATGTGTTAAAAAAAGAGGGAACCTAAAATATGCAAAGGAAAAAGAGCAGAAACATTGATTATTCACAGTTGAAAAAAGTCCAAATATAAATTTTAGAAATAAAAATAATATGATCATTAAAATTTAAAGATCTAAGGCTTTTAAAAAAAACATTTTGGTAAATTGCACTTAATGTAAAATTTACTGTTTCAACCAAAATTTAAGTGTGTCATCCAGTGACGTTAAGTACACATACAGTGTTGTGCAACCATGATTACTTTAGCATCATCCCAAAAGGAAACCCGGTATCCATTAAACAGGGAAGTGTTCTTTCCTCTTTTTATTTTTTAAAAGAATTTGAGGAAGATTTGCATTAATTCTTTTCAAGATGTTTAGTAGAATTAACTGGTGAAGTCATCTGGTCATAGATTTTCCTTTGTTGAAAGGCATTTGATTACTTTACTTGTTATAATTATATTCAATATTTTACTTGTCCTTGAGACAGCTTTGTGAGTTTGTCTACTTCTAAAAATTTGTGCATTTCCCCGAGGTTATCCAATATAATGACATACAATTATTTATAGTGTTCTCTTACAATCCTTGATATTTTGTAAGGCTTGTAGTACTGTCTCAACTTTCATTTTTGATTACATAATCTTGTTTTCTCTGTTTTTTGCTTAGTCAATCTAGAAAAGGTTTGTCCATTTTGAAATCTTTTCAAAAGAATCAATTTTTGTTTTCATTGATTTTTCTCTATTGTTTTTTATTCTGGTACATGTTTTACCATCACACTGATCTTTGTTATTTCCTTCCTTCTTCTAGCTTTTTTTTTTTTCTTTTTTTTCTTTTAGCTGAGACATCCTGCCACCTGTTGGCAGCTCAGCGGCAGCTCAGCTCGGGCGGGAATTGAACTGGCGACCCTGTTGCTCAGAGCTCGCACTCTTGAGCGACCTCTTAACCAACTGAGCCACTTGGCTGTCCCCCTTCTTCTAACTTTGCTTTGCACTTACATTTCTTTTTCATTTGCATTAAGCTATTTTCTAAATTCCCTTGAAATTCAATTTCGACCTATTGGTTGGTTAAGAGCATGTTGTTTAATTTCCAGATATTTATGGGTTTTTCAATTTTTCTCTGCTATTGATTTCTAGTTTTATTTCACTGTCACCAGAAAAGGTATCTCCTATGATTTCAGTCTTCTTAACTTTATTGAGATCTATTTTGTGCTTTAAAAAATGTGACCTTTCTCAGAGAATGTTCCATGTGCACTTGAGAAAACTGTGTATTCTGCTGTCATTGGGTATAATGTTCTGTCTATGACCCTTAAGTTCAATTGGACTGTAGTGTTGTCAAGGCCTCTGTTTTCTTCTTGACTTTTTTTCTGCTTATTGTATCTATTATTGAAAGTGAGGAATTGACATCACTTATTATTAGTGTGCTGCTCTCTATTTCTTCCTTCAATTCTGTAAATATTTGCTTCATGTATTTGGGAACTCTGATGATATATATATATACTTATAAAACATCTATCATTATATAATGTCCTTCTTTGTCTCTTGTGAGTTTTTTTCTTAAAATTTAATTTTTCTGACGTAAGTATGACCACCCCAACATTATTTTAGTTGCTATTTACATGGAAGATCTTTGGCCATCCTCTCACTTTCAACCTATGCATGTCTTTGGATCTAGAGTGAGTCTCTTGTAAACAGTACATAGTTAAATCATTTTTAAAATACATTCTGCTAATATCTTCCCTTAAACTGGAGCATTTAACCAATTTACCCTCAAAATAAATACTGATATAAAAGAACTTACTCTGTCATTCTGCTATGTGTTTCTCCATGTCTTACACTTCTTTTGTTCCTCAATTTTCCATTACAGCTTTATTATTTATTTAATTAATTCTTTTATAATGCTGCACTTTGTTTCCCTTTCCTTTTCCTTTCATGGATTTTTAAAGTTACTTTGTTAGTGGTTCATTCTGAGTATTACAATTCACATTTTAAGCTCACAATGACATTTTGAATTAATACCGACTTAACTTCAATAGTATATAAAAATTCTACTCCTATACAGGTCTTGCCCTCCTTCTGTATGTTGTTATTTTTGTTATACATTGTGTACCCATTAATGTAGACTTATAATTATAGTACTATGCATTTGTCTTTTAAAACATATAAGGAAAGAAGAGAATACAAACCAAAATACAAAGACACTGACTTTTATATTTATCTATGTAGTCACCTTTACTAGAATTATTTCATCATATAACTTTGAGTTACTGTTTGATATCCTTTTATTTCAGCCTGAATGACTCCCTTTAACATTTGTTGTAGGTCAGGTGTACTAGTGACAGAATCCTTCAGCTTCTGTTTATCTGGAAACATCTTAATTTCTCCTCATTCTTGTGGATGGTTTTCCAGAATATAGAGTTTTTTTCTTGACAGCTTGTGTTTCTTTTAGTACATTAAATATGTCATTCCATTTCCTTCTAATATCCATGGTTTCTGATGACAAATAAACTTTGAGGTATACAACATGTTAACTTGATATATTTATATATTGCAATATGATTGCAGTGTTAGCTAACACCTCTATCACATCAGAGAATTAACATTTCTTTTGTGGTGGGAATGATTAAGATCTAGCTTGTTAGGAAATTTGATGTTTATAATAAATAATGTTGTCCAAAATCACTATACTGTGCATTAGATCTTCAGGACTCATTTATCTGCTACTTGCATGTTTCTACTCTTACACAATATCTATCTTATTCCTCCATCCCCAGCCTCTGGTAACCCCCATCTTATTCTCTGTTTTTATGAGTTCTGCTTTTGGATTCTCCATATAAGTAATATAATAAAGTATTTGTTTTTCTCTGTCTGACTTATTTCACTTAGCATAATGTCCTCAAGTTTCATCCATGTTGTTGCAAATGGCAGAATATCCTTGTTTCTCGTGGCTCAGTAATATTCCATTGTATATTTATACCACATCTTCTTTATTCATACATTGACCAGCACTTAGGTTGTTTCCATATCTTGGCTATTGTGAATAATGCTGCAATCAACATGAGAGTGCATATATCTCTTTGATATTCTGTTTTCATTTCCTTTGGGCATATACCCAGAAATGGGATTGCTAGATCATGTAATAACTCTGGTTTGTTTTTTTTCTTTAATCTACGAGGAACCTCCAAACTGTTTTCCATAGTGGCTGAACCAATCTGTATTTTCACCAAGTGTACAAGTGTCCCTTTTCTCCATTTCCTTACCAACACTTACTATTTCCTGCCTTCCTGATGATAGGCATTCTAACAGGTGTGAGGTGATATCTCATTGTTATTTGATTTGCATTTCCCTAATGATTAGTGATATACATTCTTCCATGTACCTGTTGCCCATTTGGATGACATGATCTTATAGGTGGAAAAAACCTAAATATTCACACATAACAAAAAACTGTCAGAATTAATAAATTCAGTAAAGTTGCAATATATAAAATCAACATGCAAAAATCAATTGCATTCCTATACACTAATAATAAACAATTTCTGAAAAGGAAATTATGAAAACAATTCTGTTACAATACCATTAAAAAGAAAAAAATACTTAGGAATTAAATGAACCGAGAACGTGAAAGACATACACTAAAAACTACAAAACATTGCTGAAAGAAGTTTTGTAGAGGAAGCAGCTGGTGGCCCTCAGCAGGCCCTAGCCCTGCTGCTGGCCTCAGGCCAGATCGCGTTGCTTAAGATGGATGCCAGGCTGCATGAGGACCACCTACACCAGGTGCTAGAGGCCGGTGCCAGGGCTGCCTGGGATGTGCATACCCTGTTCAACTGCATGGTACAGCAGCATGCATGTGAGGTCTCTATCTTGATGGGATACTGAGCATCCCACTACCTATGCTCAGAATAAAACCTACATACTGTCCACTGCAATATATATACATATACATCTATATACATATATATATATATATATATATATATATATATATATATATATATGGCACTGGGGTGACAAAAATGTACACACACGACTTGTATTCATCTTTGGTTATCGGTACATATCGAGTATTATAATTTTAATACAGTTTTTCCTTTTTTAAAATGTGTATACATTTATACATTTTTTGGCACCCTCTGTGTGTGTGTGTGTGTGTGTGTGTGTGTGTGTGTGTGTGTGTGTGTGTGTGTTGTCCTGGTTTGGGATTATATGACAGTTCATTTATAAGATTATAAGACTGTTGTATTTAAGATGTCTATTATATATCAAAGTAGAAATACTAAAAATATATTTGGATATATGAATCTGGAATTCAGAAAGGAAGTATAGCCTGGGGTATAAATTAGGAGCCTTTAGTGTATGGACATAATATAAAGCACAAATCTAGATGCGATATATAACAATGAGTATTTAGGAAAAGTTTTCTCTTGGGTTGAATTACATCCCTTCAAAATTTGTATGTTGAAATCCTAACTCCTAGTACCTCAGAAGGTGACCTTATTTGGAAATAGGTTCAGTGCAGATGTAATTAATTAAGATTGGGTCATACTAGAGTAGGATGGGCCCTTAATCCAATATGACATGTATCCTTACTAAAAGGGGACATTTGGACACAGACATGGCACAGGCAGAATACCACATGGAAATGAAGGCAGAGATGAGGTGCTATGTCTACAAGCCAAAGGAGTGCTTGATTGCAAACCATTAGAAGCTAGGACAAGGGCATGGGACAGATTCTGTTTCATAGCCCTTAGAAGAAACCAGTCCTGACAGTAACTTGATTTGAACTTCTAGCCTCCAGAATTGTTAGAAAATAAATTTCTGTTATTCAAGCCACCCAGTTTGTGGACCTTTGTTATAGCTGTTCTAGTAAATTAATACATGGTCTCAGGCCAAGTCTCAACATTAACATGTTGAAAAAATGAGAATGAACTAAAAAGGACATCAATGTAATAGGATGAAAACCTATAGCAGATGACGCCCTGGAATCCAAGTAATGAGTTTGTGGAAGGAAGGGCTGATTAAGAGTATCAAAGTTGTATGGGAACTGTGAATTAATCCTTGGATTTAATAAGCCTAAGGCATCAGTGATATGACAAGATAAGCTTTGGAGGGGCTGAAGGCAAACACTCATTGAAGGACATTTAAGATAGAAGAGGAGGACTTGGATATAGCTAGCTAACATGGTCAGTTCTAATGAGGAGTTTATAGAGGAACAGAGAAATGGTGTTGTAACTGCGGATTGAATTGGAATTGAGTGTTTTCTTAAGATGGAAGAAAAAAGAGCATATTTGTATATTTATATGAATGATCTAAGAGGGAAGGATAAATTGATTTTTTTTAGAGAGTTGCTGGACTGTAATCATTGAAAAGGCCAAAAGAGAGAGCATTTAGTAAAGAAACTGGGCAGGCTGCCTTTCAGTGTAGGGCAAATTTATTCATAAAAGGAAAAGGAACAGCAGAAATCAGGCATTCAAAGCATGTAGGAGTGTAGATATGATGGAAGTTGGTGGAAATTCTCCTTGGATTTAATAAATATGTATATTTTAAGTTAAATGGGGTCTAAGATTTCTAGAATGAGTGAGATGTTGTCAAAATTTCAAGAGAGAGGAAAAGGTATGAAATGCCAATGAAAAGAGTAAACAGATTAGAGAAATGTAAAACGAAATTTCAGCAACATGAAGGGCTCATTTGAGATTAGTGGTCACAAATGTATTGTGAGGAAATTTAGTATAATTATTAGTTTTCTCAGTGGCCATATTAGGCTGGTTTATTCAGCTGGCCTTTCCATGAGGTCCCAGTAGAGAATAAGCAACCGGAACGGTGGGCATCGGTATCCTGTAGGGGCTGTCGTGAGATGGAGACAGCTGAAAAATAAACTCAGAATATATTTCCAGAAACCTCTTATTTGTCAACAGTGGTAATAGCAGAATTCCTTTAATTAGAGTCTTCCCAGAAAGAATGCTAAATAATTATTCTTCACTTTTCTTTTAATTGTGGCAGATTTGTTGTAAAGAAATCACCACATAATAAGGCACATCTGTTTAAATAATGATTAAAATGTTAGAAAGGTATTATAAATATTATAAATCCACATTATAGTAGTAACAAAAACAGTAACTATCAATAATACAGCAAATTAGTGTTAATGAGACTTATACATATATTCTTTCACTTATTTCTTATACCTTCTCTGTGAGATATTATCTTCATGTTATAAAGAAACTAGGTTTCAGAAAGATTATTTTGAGTGATTTGTGACAATTACAGCATGTCTCTTAATTGCTGCCCAACCATTCAAATTTTTAAAGTGTTTACAGTAGTTGCTAAAAAACAGTTTGTTTCTTGCTTGATTACTTGCTTTAGTAGCATGTAATTTAATCCTAGAAAAATGTGGAATTAGCAAATTCTATATATCTAAAGAAAGGAAAAAATGTTATTTGGAGACATTTTCCGTAAGGGAATGATCATGAATGATGACCAAAATGGGAGTACATGATACACTTGTGAAGATTAGGTCAGAACCAAATATCACAACAGTTATGCAAAATTTATTTTTTTCTCTTTGTTAAAATTGATTACAGTTCATTTTCTTACTTCCATATTATTATACTATATTATATAAGTCAGAGTTCAGTCAGGAATCTACATATTTTGATAGACAGGATTTAACACAGGGAATTAGATTCTTACAAAACCTTTGGAAGGGCTGGTGAGTAAAGGTCAGAAAGAACCACTGCTGGGGTTCTTTGGGGAAATCAGAAAGTGTGAACTGTCAATGAACTCAGCTGCCTGCTGAACTGAGGGAAATGATTTGCAGATAGCCAGAGTGCCTCTGCCTGGTTATGTACATATCAGCCACTACTTGAAGAGAAAAATGACTTCTGCTTTATACCTACCTAATTTCATACACATGCCTATTACCAAAATCTAAGCTGGAATTCTGCTGACAAAAACCTGGAAAGTGTAGTTTTTAGTATTCTAAAATCTGTGTTACAAGGGAGAGTCTCTCTAGAATAATGGAGATAGTGATAAATATCAACAAACAACATGTGATTTATTTTTCATCCTTAAATTCCTGGTATCTAGGAAATACTTCTATGTATTTATATAAATAATAAATAATAAAAGCAACAGCATCTATCCCTCTAACACAATGATAGATGTTTTAGTATATTCTTTCTTCCCTGGTTGAACAGTCTTATGCATATGAAGCTGTATATCCCTAAATACCTAAAAAAAAAGACACGAAGTCCCATGAGTTAGTATATCCATCTCTGTGTAATGATTGGCACACCTGTTCAGTCACAAACTACTTTTATATTCTGTGTCAAAAGAAAGAATTAAAAATCTAAATAAAAATAGTATACCCATGTCTCATAAAAATATGAGAATAAAGAAGAAGAATAAAATGTAAAATTAGTTAATGAGCACAAATATAGTAGCAACCCAGGAGTTGGTTCTCAAAGTGAAAATATCTGTGGAAGAGCATTGCTTTTACTTGAAATGAGTAGTGACTGCGTGTTGATTGCATCCTGATAGGTGAAAGAAACTTTGAACATCTTTGAATCTTCTGCTTTACAAGGTCCAACTGGCTGAGCATATTGGCTCAAGTCCCTGCTACAGAGCATTTGCTTACTCTGATCCTCACCCAAATCTGGAGTTTTTCAGCTATTTGGTAAACGGTCAGTAGTAGTGTGCTCAAATATGGTACCTATTTGCAGAATCCCAAGAAGCTTCAAAAGTCTGTCACTTTTTTTAGTGGCATGGAGAGTAAAGTACAGTAATCTGTATTTCATTTTGGAAAGACACTGATAACCCTTAGATGACTAAAAATTTTATCAAGAAAGCATACCTCTGAATTGTGAATTTTTATGAGGACACGCATGTTTCTTACCAAGTCAATTAGTGTATTTGCTACTTTTCCTTCCCTGATCCAATCAGCATGATAAACTTTAACATGGTGGATCAGAGTCATATCCTATTTAACAACATCCTTGCATTTTATAGTTTTTTCTTTTTTGGTATGTACTTTCAAAATCCATTCTTATGCCTATTCTCTGATTTTCATTTGATAAAAATTGACAAAATGATTATAATTATTTTGGTTTGTAAGTTCTCTCTTTTCAGAGCAAGCTGGAGAGAAACTTACAAAGAACTGGGATTTGACTTCTGTTATGAATGTGTAGGTGTAGACACTGAAATTTGGTGGGGATAGGTCTTGAGGAGAATCAGCAAACCTTTGAAAGAAGCTAACTGCCTCATTATAGGGTCTTCTAACAAGGGAGACTGCTCTCATAGAAATGAGAAGGCACTGAATCTGCTGGAAGGGAAGACAATGAAATTTTGAGGTCCAAAGTATTCATAATCATGAGAATTAACCAAATATCACCATTCCAAATTTCTGTGTCACATTTTCACCCCATTCACTGTTTGAGTTTTATATAATAACCTGACAATGTCTGTGAATGACTCTGTAAACATCAGCTAACTGTAATTTTGGACCCTGAATGGTTAAATTTGGTCTTATATTTAACATTAACCCTGAGGTTCCAGGAAATTAGAGGTTCCTTAAAAGCAGTAATAGAATCTTGTTGGATTTTTGGTCTCCACATTTGAGCCCCAAATTTACGCCCTTGATTTGTAAAGTATTTTTGCAAGCTAACCATACAGTCAGAAGTAGCCAACTCATAGAACTTATAGGCCTCATTTCCACTATTAAGTTGTATTGCAATAATCATCATGGTCTACCAATGCCATACTTTGAAGAAATATTTCTTTCCAGGCAACTACAGGCATTCCCTGAGTCTACTAGTATTTCATTTATCTTAGCAATAGTGTCATTATTGTTTTCAAATAAAACTGGGTCAGAAAACCAATTCCAGCTTCCCACCTCTGAGCCACTTATATTACAAGATTCTGCATTGGTTAATGGCTTGGTTAGAATAAACCGAAATCACGCTAGGTATCACAGAGGGAACAGATTTAATATGGGGAATCAGATGCTTACATCTGAAGAGCCAGCTCCACACAGGTCAGGAAGATGCATTGCAATTAGGAAGTGCAAGTGTTGTAGGAAATCACTGTTATGATTGCAGACTCTCGGAACAACAAGCTCAAGAATCAAAGGAGGTTTCCAGGAAACCAATGAGAATTTCATATGTACAGTCTGTTAACCCACTTTCTGGAAGCCTCTAAAGGAAGGAAAACATATGTTCTTCTCTTTCGATTTTTCAATCTCAAAACATGATTTTCACTGTTGCAATATAAAGTAGGACCCTGCTGGCAAAAAAAAATTCTGGGAAATACTACAGTTTTTAGGTTTCCAGGCTCTATGACACAGCGAGATAGTCTAGGTGGCTAATAATGGTAATGCATATATAAAACCTATATATCTACTTGCAGCAAAACCTAGCATCAGTGTTATTTATATCAGCATTTTTCATACATCATCTGAGCACTAGTGAGTTCGACGTGACAATCCTGTCAAGTAATCATCCTGAAGTATCTCTTATGTTGACCCACTTTCCTCCATCCCACTCAGTGATTCTAAACTTGTCTGTCCATCATCATCTTCCCTTTGCCTTCCTACAATAGCCTTTTAAATTGTTCCACCTCAAGTATCACTTGCCCCCAATCTCTTCTCACTACAAGTCAGAACAATGTTTTAAATCACAAATCAGATTATGTCACTTTGTTGTTCAAAATGTACAAGTTCTCCCCAGTGTTCTTAGAGTAAAAATCTGTAAACATAATCCACTAAATTTTATCATTTAGGTATTGCTACTTTTCTCCAGCCCTTTGGTGGCCACAATCGATGAGTAATGAAGCCCTTCATATTTCATAATTTGCCATTCATGGCTCCACGTAAAATTCAGGTTTCTTGTTGAACTTTCCTCTTCTATAATATTATCCCAAATTTAGTTTACATTTCCTCCCCACTGATTACTTTTCCATGTCTAACCAACCCTTTAAACATGCTTAAATTCTCATTCAAATATTTTCTTTGGACTCAGCTACAGTCTGATGCTCCCCTGTGCCTGTCTGTTGCTCCTGCAGAGGATATCATTCATTCATTTCCACTCCATTTACCAGGTTGTCATAGAAGGAAGCTGCACTTTATTAATTGTCCTTGCTGCTTCCGAAATATTGCTATTTAGTTCCTACAAAAATGCTCCTATCTTTGGATTTTTTTGCCTGTATCGTCCTTTGAGGCTGTCATCTGCTGAGGCCCTTGGACACATGGATCACGGTATTTCTTTTATTTTAAATCCTGACAGCCTCCATAATGACTTCAAAGAATATATGATTAGTCCACTGGATACCTTCTTCTCATAGGTGTTTGACTTCCTGGATTCCAGTTCTCTCAACTTCCACGTTACTTTAGACAATAATTTCCATGGCCTCAGCTGGATTTTGTCATCACTTACATTTTTAGTACCTTGAATATAATAAACCCCAAAATACTAATCTCTGATCACAGCCTCTATTCCTTCTAGCTTCTCTTTTCATTACTTTCAGTATGCAGCATTTTATCTTTATCGTGTCTGGACATTCAGTTCCTCCCTCACTTTTCTCCCATTTCCATCGCTTCAGTGTGTTTCCTATGAATCCTAGATTCAGTGGTGAATCCTATCAACATTTTATTTGCAGCTTGTTTGTTTGCTTTGGTTGTTTGGATTGTTTCACTGGCTTGTTTATGTGATTTTGGGCACAAATATCTTAAAAATCCTTCTAATTTGCTCAATCAAGCCATCTACCCTCTCTTTAGGAGTTTCTGAGAGTTTCAGGAGAAAATCATAATCTTTGCAGATTGATGACTCAACACGTTTGTTTTCTTCATACTCTCTGGACACCTAGTTCTTTTCACAATAATTTTACTTGTTCTTACTCATCTTCTTGTCATTTCTCATAATATATCTTCCAAATAAGATCATTAATTTACCTAACTCCCTCCCATTTCTCAGTTATCAAAATATCATGACTCCTTTTCTTCAGAGAACATTTAGGTTATCAGGCATGAAAACATACAGGTGCTGCACACCTTGTGCCCCATAAATATTTGTTCAGTGTATATCCACAGTTATTTTTAATCCTTTCATGAGTGGAAGGGATGACTCCTTTGCCTTTAAAGGTTAATTTCTAGCCATACTTCTGAATGCCTTTTATTCATTTTTCCTAAGTAATTTCCTCCAAAAAGTATCTCTCTCTCTTTTTTTTTTTAATCTAGAGCCCATGTTGTCATCTAGTTCCTACGGTATCTTTTTCCTGTCTTCTACATGCAGGCTTATTGAAGAAAAACTAACTTTCATAATGTCTTAAACCTCCTATCACTCTTTGAAACAGAGAAATTTGGATTCCATCATCATTAGATATTTCATACTCCAATTTCATAAGACCTACTTAAAATAGTTAAATAAGATGACCATTTTTCCTATGCTTATCAAATGTAAGCTCTTACAGCATTGGTTTTGGTGACCATCGTAATTTTTTTTTTTTTTCCTGCGTGGCTTGATGTACAGATTCTCTAGTTATTCTCTTTTCCTTTTCTTGGGGTTCTTGTCTAACCTCTTCTGTGGATTCTTCTTTTTCCAGCTGCCAAATTATCAGAGTTTTCCTATGTTTCACCAACTGCTTCTTGTCCCCATTCTGTGTACTCTTTTCTGAGTGATTTTATCTTTTCCCATGGTTTTAATTAGTACCAAATGCTGATGACTTTCAAATATGTATCTTCAGTCCAGAATCTTTTCTGAGCTTCAGGTTTCTTCTTTACATGTTCAATTATTTACTGATTATTTACACTTAAATGTCCCACTTATACGCTAAATCAATATATTCTAAGCTGGACTTATTTCACCTTACCCAAACTTATAATTTCTTTGGTGTTTCCATCTTTTTTTAAAGTTAATTAATTAATTAATGTATTTATTTATTTTTTACGCTCAGCTCTCCAAGGTTGTCTGTCTTTTTAAATGGACACAACTATCTGTACAACTGCCAAGCCCCAAACCCTACACATCATTCTTGGTTCTTTCATTTCCCTTATTATTGATCCTACTTTCTTATATTTCTTGGTTCTGTTTTCTTCTCCATCATCTGTGTTACTCTCTCATTTAAGATCTTATTTTATGTGAATTTCTAAAACAATCTCCCTCTTGCTATCCATTTCTTCAAGCGTGTTTAATGCTTATCTACAATATTTTCTACAGTTACCAGAATTTATTTTCTCAAATACAAATCTCATGTCGTCATTTCCTTTTTTCAAATCTTTTATTGGCTCTCAAGGCCTACAGATCAACAACTATGCTTTCTGGGATGACATGCACAGCTTTCCATTAACTGGAGCCCTACTTCCCCAGTCTTATCTCATGTCACATCTGCTACTTTCACTTCACCAGTAATTCACTTGGAATTCTATGTTCTTTTGTGACTCAAGGAATTTGCACATGTGGAGTCATATGTCTGGAACATCCTAACTGCTCCAATAGTACCTGGTGTTTCTATCTCTCATAGCACATTTTATTATAATCATATATTTATTTGCATGCTTTCATTTTCAAATCAGATTCTAAGCACTCTGAGAAAAAAATTCTATTTTATTCAAACACTCTTTACTGTGTTTAAAACATAATAGTATTCCGATAAATATAAATTTATTGAATAAATAAATTTAATGAAAAATTAAATGAACAAACCCAAGATACAAGATTTTACTCCAGTCTTATAAACAAAAGTCACACCATTCCTTGTCTTTTGTTAACATGTTGATACCTCTATTGAAATGCTTTACTACAGTGGCATTGCTTTGCATTTTAAGGACCATGTTTTATTTTTTGGCATGCATTTAGTTATACTCAAATAGTTGAATGTTCAATAGTATACATAAGCCCTACAGGATCAACTTGCACATAATATATACCCTCTTTAATATAGATGAATTTATGAAACTGAATTATTGATGGAGTCCTCAGATTACACTATATAATTAGGTGGTAGTGAGTTTTTTTATGAAAGTGGGGATTTATCAGTTTATATAATATTGTTTGATCACAGTAGGATTAAAAATCCAGTTGAACTCTGATATTAAGGGTAAAAAAAGAGGCTATAGAAGAAATATAAAGTGTTTCCTATGCTTCACATCCTGTTTCATCTGGTGACTGATAGATGATTAGGAGTCATGATATATCTCCTGTTGATGGCTCTGGAGCTGAATCTTATAGAATTTATGATTTATGATCCTGATTGTTTAACATTTTTATTTCACTGTAGCATCCAATTAATTATGTTGATTTAATTTGCATTACTTATTTGAGAATATAGCATGCTGTCTCTGTGACATAACAGACACCACGTACCCACCTGCTTCAGTGGGGGCCATGGATTTACTTTTCCAAATATTAATGCACATGAACTGTTCTATGTTAGATTTTATGCCACAAGTCAAATGTATGTGTGTGTGTTTATGAGGTTTCAAATTCAATTACATTATAGCAAGTATTTTAGAGAAAATTACCCTAAAAAGAGAAGCAAGGCTGAAATATACTGCAAAAGCTCAGCTGTTCCATTCTCTCTTCCTAAGAAGGCAGATGAGTTTAATCTTGGGAACTCTAAACACACTTACTGACGGCATGCCATTTATCACAACTCCCCAAGTCCTGGGACCCACAGTTTAACCAACTCTCATTTTAATAACACAATGGAGAGATGTTTTCTGCCTTAGTACACACACCAAATTTGTTATTGATTTTTTCTGCTTATCCTGCGGGCACTGTTCCCAATGTATCTCCTCTTTTGTTCTCCAGGCTTCTTTAGGCCTCGTGGTGATGCATTCACAACAGAGATTAGGTCATTCTATTGTTCAGTCATTCCTACTTTAGGGCTAATACGATATTTTTGCACTTTACATATTCAGCCGCTTTTTGGTTAAGCTCCAAAGACCAGAAGCACTAGCTTCCTTACTTGCATCAGTGTCAGCCCCTAAGGCTCAAACTACAGTTACTGTTCCAGGTGCTCCGCCTCATGTAGTGAACTTTTACTAAGGGCGTTTCCATTGCTTTTACCCTATTCACTTAGATAAATTAAATAATTCTCCTTTTACACGGTGTCATTTTCATTAAGTAGATGAGAAAACTGTTTTAACAGCATATGGACTGAAATAATATTTCATTCATACGGTCCTTAAACATGTCTTTCTATATCAACTTGATTGTGCTGTTTTCTACTCGTGATTAAAAGACTATCATGATAAGGAGACTCTTAAAATTCCTAAAATAGCTTTAATTTTCCATCTTTAGACAGCAACAGCTGTGGACACCCCTTTTTTACAGTCAGTTGAATTTTTCCCCTCTTCATGCTGGGAACTTATGTACATAGCTCTAAAAGTCTGCAATAGTTTTGGTCAGTTTTCAGCACTGGGATTATGTTTATGTCAAAGCTTTAAACAACTCTGACAGCTGGGTTTTCATATTTATGTGGAATAATAGAATTCATTGTGAATAAGAATTTGCATTTGCCACCTCATAAAAATGGACATGATCTCGTGATACTAGTAATAAAAGAAAATACAATTTGGCAGGGCCAGAAGGATTGGATAGCCCATATCTAGTAAAGCTCCATTTCTGGGGTAACTTAACTTCACATTACAAACAGAAAGGTCAAGGTTTATAGTCAAACACTTTGAAGAAAAACATACAATAGGTATTGTAGGAGGAGGGAGAAGCCACCATAGAAAGCATTTCAATTACATGTTCTCTTTTTCCTCTGTAGGATTTCTTTGACTGGATGACCTCTGATCCAGAAAGTACTACCATCCTCACCTTCACTCCTTGAATGATTATTATCAGCTCTCTTTTCATAGAAGCCCAAAAAGCTGCTTCTAGAAAAGTGATAAAGCTTCTCCTCCATTACCTCACCCCTCGTCCCCAGTTCGCGCATTCAGACAGGCGACCCCACAGTTGTCTATAGAGCAGATAGGACCTGGTAGAAGTGGCCTGAATACATACAGGACGAGTCTTCAGTCTGTATATTATTAGATACTGTAGCCACTGTCAGCACAAAAATGAATAAAATATACGGCCAATCCAACAGGCATTCAAAAACGCCAAGCTGTGCCATTTGGGGAGAGGTCACTCCAGGTCTAGCTTGAGTATATTTTGCATAAAAGACAGTGTAGACAAATGATGAAGCTGTTGTCACCTTTAATAGCTTTTAGTGTCACATAGTTATCCAGACATGTAGTTTCCCAGTTTATTCTCTGCCCTCTTATATTTATGTTTCTGCCACTCACTCTTTTTTGCTTTCTTTGTGCTCATTTTCTGAGAAAGACTGTCACATGCATTATGTCCATTAAATCTTAGTGCCAGCAAATTTTAGGTAAGAATGATTGCTTTTTAGAAAACTGAAGAAAGTAGAGCATAATAGACTGAATTCCTTGAAAAATTATCCTGAGTTTTTCTGAGTTACAATTTATATGCTGAAACAGTTGTTTTTAGAGCCCCAACTAAAATTTTTAGCTAAAGAATTAGAAATTCTTCCTGAAAAATTATTTTAAGTTGAAATAAAACCTAGGAGACATAAGATTTATAATGAAAAATCTATCAAAGCACTATAAAATGAAAACCTTCAACTTAATTTTTATTCATATATATATATATATATATATATATATATATATATATGGCAAATATACATTGAGCATCTACCACATGCTATTTATATTAAATGATGGGGATATAGACATTTTAAAAAGATAAGTTTGCTGACTTCATGCAGCTTTATTTCTAGTTAGGCACAGACATTAATAACAATCATAAATATAAATGTGTCAGAGGAATTCATCAGGATTATAAAAGGAAATACACACAGGATTTCTAAAGGATGCAAATGAAATCTAACTTACTCTGAAGGCTCAAAATATGATTTTCCTGAGGACATGAAACCCAATTTGCTTGAGGTTAAAACAGAGGTGTGATATGAAAAAAATGCTAACAGGGAAATTAGCTTGTACAGAGTCTCTAATAGGAAGGAGCATGGAACAGAAAGGAGGGAAGTGTGGCTGAAGTGCAGAGATGGACAGGAACCATGTTATATGATACAGTCAGGACAGTAGGCAGGCAGCAGACCATATCAGACCGTGGGGACTGTGCTAAGGATTCCAATCATAGGAGATATTTAAAACTATTGAAAGGAGTTTCATGGGAGAAGTGTCCTCCTTATATTTATGTTTTGAAATAATCATCCAGTTACAGAGTGAGGAATAAATTGGAGCATGGCAAAACAAAAGAAGAAAAATCCAAAAGCTATTTCTTTCCAGGTAGGGGGTAAAAAACAAAAACACAGCTTGATCTAGGGTCACGTGATGCGAGACAGAGATAAGTGGATAAATTTGAGAATTAGAAAGTAGAAGTCAAAGGATATTGCAATGGAGTGACAGAGAGGCTTGGAAAGTAGGGTAACATAGGTTTCTGGCTTGCAAAATGGATGGGTGAAGATGCCATTCACTGAAGCAGGGGGTGTTGGGGATCAATGAAAGCATGGTACCAAGAGTTAGAGACTGAAGATATAAATTTGGTGTTATTGTCTTATCAATGATAATGAAAGCCCTGGGAAAGGATAAAATTGACTAGAAAGAGATTATATTGAAAAAAAAATCTAGGCTAGGACATTAATGTACTCTTGTATTCAGTATTATTTATTAGGTAGGAGACATAAGCATATTTAAATGTTAATGTGAAAGATGCAGTTAAGAGAGGTTTTATATGAAAGAAACAAGAAATGATTGACAAGGTCCTTTAGGCAGTGGGAAGAGTTAGGAATCAAAGTATAGAGAGAATTATCTATAAATATAATATTGCCAACATATGAACACATTAATTAGTGATTTGTCTAAAGCATAAACAATGATTGTGCTGTTCCTACTTTTTAGTTTTGTGACATTTGGCAAATTACTTAAATTTGCTATGTAACTTTTTTCCACAATGACACTATATAGGATTAAATGAGTTAGTACATGAAGAACCCTTGGACTAGTTCAAGGCACAGAGTGAGAATCCAAGAAATATCAGCTGTTTTACAGCAATCGTACCATTGTATGTTCTGCATAACTGATTTGTCTAGGGTACAGATGGATCTAAGAGAAAAGACAAATTTACGCATGTACCTGGGTAGACCAACTCAGTGTTTGGAAGAAAGTCATTGATTTATGTCTGATGATCGGAATTCAAATGGATTTGGCAATCTGCACATGAGAAGTTTGGTTTTCAGACACTAGTGGAAGAGATGTATACAGCACTTGTACACCCAGTTCTAGGCAATGAGTTATTATGCTCTAAAATAAAGGAGGAAATTTTTCCCACTTAAGAGTTGTGAAGGATATAATCTACAATCAAATATCTTTTTTACATTGGTTTTTAATGCTGCAAGTAGAAAGGTAAGAATATTATCATGTACTTAACAGAATTACTGCAATATTTCCCAACTATCATATATGCAAAACTCTTCTAAAATACCAAAAAAAATGTTTTTCTGGAGTTTTTTTTAAATTAAGTGTTATGGTTGAATCATACTGGAAACAGGGTTTCAATTGACTATGTAATTAATTGATAAGAGGCCAAAAGGTATAAACAATCTCTAGTTAAGGAAAGGTCTTATTTGGTACAGTAGAGATATGAATACGACTGGGTCTGATTAAATTAAATTAAATTGTCACCTTGTTCTTCTAAACTTCTTTGCCTCATAAGGACTTGCTTGTTTATGGCACAGACTTATTTATTAATTTTTTTCTTTTCTCTCGAGGTTCCTAGGTTATTCTGGGACTCCATTTATAGGAAGCAGTCAACCATATTTTCAGAAAGTAGATATATTTCAATTTGGACAGTCTTATTCAAATATTTTGACTCAAATATCTGAATCAAACCTTAATATTTTGGTCAATGAGATTTTTTAGTTTAATCCTGCTTTGTTTTAGGAAATGAGTTTATAGAGGCTCTGTTCTGTTCTAAAATAGCCCCATTTTCCCCAAATTATCAAAGGTATTCAAGAAAATAGGAAAATAAGCAGAAGCAGTAATCTCTTAAGAGTCCTACTGTACACGATAGGTGGTTCAACCCTTATTGGTGTGTGTGTGTGTGTTTGTGTGTTCAGTAACAGATCCATTTATGCCAAATAGATGAAAGAAATAAGATAAAAACAGTATTTACAAGTTTTTCCCTAAAAAACAGGAGTTCTCTGAAATCTACCAGGGCCTATATAGCACAGTGTTACATTGGATGAGCTCTGTGTATAATTATACTATTATAAAAGAAGATTTTTCAGGAGAATTTAGAGATCCAGAATTAATAGGTCCAATTAGGGCTCTACTGTCTGTGAAGTTTTCCTACTGTTTCTATCCAGCTGCATCTGAATGCTAAAAGTTAATGTAAAAGTGAGGTTACATTGTCTAATCACAGGGCTAGACATCTGTTTCTCCTTTGGGGACATTAGGCTATATTATAAGGATGAATAAATGAAAGGAGTATAATTTGCATGCTTCCCAGCGAACTGGAATTGCTGACTTTATACTACACATTGTTTAGTAAATATAATAGAGGCATAGATAAATTCTCTTTAATTAGTTAATCCTTAGCTATTTTATAATCTCAATTTAGATATTACTTCCTCAAGAAATCCAGTTCCCAAAATTGGGTGAGTTTCACCTGATATAAGTGTTCATAATACTTGTTCCTCTGCTGTGTTTCATATATCACATATATAACTTAATAGTTTTTTCTGTTTTTGTAATTGTGATATGCTTGGAATCTTTACTAGATTGTTAGACTACAAAGTAATCCACGAATTTGGGACTGCACCCATATCTATCACTTATAGTGATAGATATGCAGAATAAATATCAAGGCACATTTTAATTTAAAGACAAATTCTATATTATATATGCCCCAGAAACTTAATAAACTGTGTTAACTTAGTAAATGAATGCATACTTCTACATTTTCAATAGGGCGTTCCTGCAATTACTAATAAATTACAGATTGTAAATTTTGGGTCCCCCAAAATTCACAACCACCTAGCACCTCAGGATATGAACTTATTTGGAAATAGAATATTTGCAGATGTGTCAGTAAGAACCTCGAGATGATACAGTGAATTTAGAATAAACTATACATCTAATGATTAGTGTCCTTATGAGAAGAGGAGAGGACACAGAGAGACGTGTGAAGACAGGGCTGGAGTTAAGTCACCACAACAAGCCAATGGATGCTTAAGGCCCCCAGAGGCCGGAAGAAGCAAGTGAAGCTCTTCTGTAGAGTCTTCAGAGGGAGCATGCCCCTGCTGACATACTGCTTTCAGGCTTCTAGCATCCAGAACTGTGAGAGAATAAATGTCTGTTGTTTAAAGAAAAAAATTAAAGAACTAAAACCCAGTTGCTTTTCTCTAGTGAAATCAATATGCAGTTGAAAAATAAATGGCAACAAATGAATGGTTTTCATTAAGCAAATCAATTATTGCTGTTTTCTCCTTGTATCAAAATGTGCTTTCGTTTCCCATAGTAGTATATTGTATCAGTTGAGAATTTAGGTTTAAAGATCAGAGTATAACAGAGGTTCAAATCCTGATTCTAAGAACAGTTTTCATTAAACTAAAAATGATACCAACATGCTAGTTTCTATGCTTGCAGTAATTTCAGTATCATCTGCCACGGACAACAAAAGCTCAGATGGGAAATAATCAGAAAACCACCTAGTCTGTGCTCCTCATATTGCTAAAATCAAAAAGGGGGAGATGTCGCCTTGCAGCTGCGGACTCGAATGCTCCTGCGCACTGATCCTTTGAAGTCATAAGGGAGGGTCTTGGAATGCTGAGACCTGAGGGAATGATCTGGGTAAAACTTCCTTATCCGGTGGTCTTGTAATGCTGAGGCCATCCCAGGGATCATAAGTTTGTGTGAAAGCACAACTCTTCCTCGATCACAATGAGTTTCGGTGAAGCAGCTCCCTGTCTAATTGAATCAATTAACTGGGTATAGATATTCAAATTGACTTCTTTGTGACAGTTGTAAATAAAGGGTATTCGTCCGCCAGTATCAGGGCTCGCTCTCTCGGTCTGCAGAGACAAGACCCCTGGCCCACAGAAACTCTGCTTTTGACTCTTGTGATTTCTTAACCCGTCACCGCTCCTCTTCGAAACCCCAGCCCTTGTCACACGGGACGTGATATAAATAACATATTTCTTAAAAGTGTTTAATGCACTCCTTTCTTATATTCTATGCTTTCATAAATGGGAGATGTTATGGTTTTGACAATACTGTGAATTTCTTAAGGCAAAGATTTTGCTTTATTCATTTTGCTTTATTGGTGACACATTCGTATTCGATAAATGAGTTAATGACTTAAAAATAAAATAATATGTCAAAGGGCATAATAATATTGTAATTGTTTAATACATTTGAATACTATAAACAACTGATCCAGCTATTTCCATGTAAGAAGTATGTGCAAAATCATAGCTACTACCTACTACATGCACTGTTTGCTAGGCACTGTTAAATGCTTCGGACACACTTTCTTATCTGATCATCCTAAGAAATCTATGAAATATGTAAAGTATGTTTTCTATATTCTTTAAGGAAGGACAAACTGAACTTAAGAGAGTTTAAACGGTGAGCTTGCAGTCAAACAGCTAAGTATGGCAGAACTGGTATCTGAAGTCAAGTCAATGCAATGAAAACACCACACCTTTTCTTGTATATTATATAAATGAAAACTACTTAAATGTTTTACATGCTCTGCTCAATTTTAAGGAAAATTTTGGGAGGAATATAATTGACCTAATAAGCCATGGTTATACAGATAAATGTATGTGAGGATTCTTGGTGTCTGTGGCTGTGGCCCACTCTACCACAGGGAGAATCTTGGTCACACACACACACACACACACACACACACACACACACACACACACACCCAGAAACAAACAAACAAACAAACATGTTTAAAACCCACAACTAGGGAATCTTGACTTATCTGGTTCCTGTGCGAATACAAGCTTTCTGTTTGGCCTGTGCTAATCTTACTTAAGATATTTAATTATTGTTCAAATTAATAATGGTTACTATTTAAAATTCCTGTTGGAATAAGTTCATAATTATTCTGACTTGGGGATGGGTTTGTTCTGAGAAACCATAGATCATCTTGGAATAATCTTCCAATCAAGAATATTTGAAATACTAGGCCAAAATAGAAGTCTCTGAATGCTATTTAAACTAGAGTAATTAGCTTTGTATTTGGTTAAGAATTAAATATCCCATAGTGGCAAATTATTAATGTTTCCAGCAAAGACTTTGCCTCTCAGAAAACCTGAGAACATTCATGTTTCATGTTTACATTACTGTCAAATATACAATTTTATGGATACTTTATTTTTTAGATGGCACTAATGATTCAGACACATTTAATTACATACAAAAGCAATGCAAAAATCATTGTTGGTTAAATGATGTAGAAAAATGGAACAATCATTCTGTGGTCCAGTGATTTCATTGAAACAGCATTTTGATGCATCAAGGCATCTGGGTTGACTTAATAAATTATGGCAAGGGACCTACAATTAAATAATATTAATGTGAATTTATTTTTGGATTTCAAAAAGGTTTCATTAAAGGTTTTAATGAAAGAGTTAGTTCAATAGCCTTTATTTCATGTCTAATGCAAACAAAAAACAAACAAAAAAAAATAATATGATTTAAAAGTTCTTTCCTCTGGCATTATCAATATAACTAATACTTAAAAATAAAATGTAAACATCTATGTAGAATCCTTTGCCAGAAATGATAAAGTTTAACAAAAAAAAATGAATCTTAAACTTACATTCAAGTTACTTTAAAAAAGAAAAAATGTATTAATATATCAGCCTTCTCTAGGACTGCATAGCTTTTGCAGGCACAACTCACTTGGGTCCTTTTTAGATGCGGGTACTGCACAGAGGTGGGAAAGCATTTTTTAAGATATGTAAATGCAGAGAAAAGACTCTAAAGTCCACTATGAGGGTGTCTTGATTTGGGTCCTGGATCTAACATCTGTTGACTCGGTAACTATCAGCTATGTGATATTTTGGATTTCCAAGTTTTCAGTTGTTAAATAAGGAAAATAGTAAACACTACTGGGGTGGGGGGAGGAGCAAAAGAGCACGTAGATGACAGACTTCCAGTTAACTGTGAATGCCAGCGGGCCTACAACTAATTGTCCATTGCTACAAGCTTGGCTTTCTTTCTTTTTCATTTGTGTGTCTGTTACTTTTATAACACAGTGTGGTGATGAGAAGGAAGGCTAGAAGCCTTATTCCATGACCTGAAATTTGGCTGCTGATTGAACAACTGGATATGGGAAAGGGCTACTAGACAAAACATTCTGTTTCCTATTGAGGAAGAAAAGAGTGAGCCCCAAGCTGTGCTCCTGGTGGTTGTACCCAGTCACTCACCAGGACCTTCCAGAGGAAGACAGGAAATGTGTCAGGCACACAACGGGAGAGCCTGTGCCCACCAATGTTTGTGCAGCCCAGGGCTCCTCCCAAAGTCCATCAGGTATACTGCAAATGTCCCCATGTTTTGTGGGCTAAAAATCCAATTTAAAGTCATTTAAATTGATCTTTCTGTAGAAACACCACTTTCATTAAGCTTTATGGGTATTACATATAAGCTTTACTTGGAATGAAAGGTGCCAAGTTGTTTTATGTGCTAAAATATAAAGGAAACAGAAACGAAAGCCCACTTCTTTTCATCTCCGAGCACACTTGCCACATGGCGTTTTCTGGGATCTCAGTTCTATACGATATCATTTGGGCCATTACTTCAATAAAAAGGTTCCTTAGAACAGCTATAATTGCACTTTTCAGATCTAATGCTTTCTCTTTGCACATCTCCCTTATGAGGTTGTTCTGACCTTGACAGCTTCTATCCCATTACTGAAATATTACAGCAATAATTCAGAAACACCATGGTTAATATAAAGTATAGAAAGTAACATGTAAGTGTCTAGAGGTTTCAATGTTGGGAAATTCTACATGATCTTCCTTTATGGTTTGTAATGAATCTCAGTTCGGAAGATCAGTGGGATCAACAATTAAAACAAATTAACAAAAAAAAAAAGCACATATTAGCTTAAACCAGAATCTGGTTTTGCTTGGAAGAAAAAAAAGTTCTTTGTTTCTGCAGAGTCAGTGCATGTGGGTGCAGAGAATACACAATAGAAAACTATAGTTGGCTTCAATTTAAAGTGCCTCAATAAAATAGAAATAAGGTTATATCCATACTAAACCCATCTGGCATTTATTGGGACTTTTTTCAGCCAGTGCGCTTCCTTTTTTTTTTTTTTTTTTTTCTGGCTTAAGGAAAGCTCAAGATCATATACAGATACCCCTGGGATTAAGGACACATAATGAGAGGTTGGGCTCCTAAGTCTCTTGAGCCTGCTTTGTTTGGAGGATGAGGGACTGAGAGGACCCAGCTGTTTTTGCAGCTATCAACCATTACAGTACTTTTAGTTTCCTATTATGCTTATAGAGTGCAAATAAGTTTTTAGGTGTTACTCAACTCACAGTAATCTCTTCAGTTATGAATATCTAATTCAATCTTATCTCCAAGATAGGTTTTAGATTTTTCATGACTCTGTGTTACCTCTGAAAAATTAAATTAGTTCTTAAGTAGTCCTCAGTACTATTTAACGATACCTAACAGAAGCTTAACGGAACTCTAACTCCCATTTATGATAAGTCATTTATACTGTTCCTGCTGTTTCCTCTGCCTATTCTGTTCTCTTTGTCTTTGTCCCAATCTTTTATTCTAAAGGACCATCTTCCTCCAATCTACCACCATTAGAATGTAGAACCTACGAGGCAGGGGGTTTTGTCTGTTTTTCTCACTGCAGTATTCCCTGTGACTGCATGTCACCTAATAATAAGTGCACAATAAATATTAGTAGAACATATATCAGTGGAAGAAACTCTTTTGCAATCTTTTCTTTTTTTTTCCCTCCACAGTGCCTGGCACATAACAGATATTAGATACATGTTTGCTGAGTAATACACACATGCTACTGAATAATTCACAAATGAATAAGAGCAATGGGTTTTATACCCCAGCTTAGGCCTGGACACTGTGGATGTTCCATAACTCTACTTAATTATAGCTCATACTGATTTATTGACTCATGCAGGTCCTTTGCTAAATCCAAATCTTTACATGTTCATGTTCTCTAAGTGAGTCTAGGTCTTAACCACTTTCTCTTCTCACCAATCAACAATCCTGCTATACTTTTTTATTTATATCTTACTTAGGGATGAATTTGTCAATAAGATGAGATTATACTTTACACTTCTCTCCTCATGCCACGCATCAAGCAGTTACTTATTTATTTTATATAGTCATCTCTATTAAAAAGAAGCAATTTATTTTTACATTTATCTATCCATTCATTATTTTAACAATCATTAAGTGCTCAATATCATTTACTAGCAACATACCTAATGTCAAATGTTATTTATCACCATTATGAATCTGTTTTCAAAATGCATTATTTCTTGAATCTTTAGAAATCTTGTCAATTCTCTTATCCTGCTGGATGCCTATCATGTTTCTCCTGCAGAATTTGCAAAAGACACATTTTTCTTTTCAGCTGTAATTATCAATTCATTGTAATGTGGAAAGAAGCAAGTAGCCATCATTCTCAAATACACCAGAATTATCACTGAAATTATTTCAGGTAACAATGGAAATATTTAAAATATTGTACACCCTCAATTCACATTATCTTAGGTTTGTCCACAAACAACACAATAGTTCAAGAAATTTAACTTAAGAAATTTGCATGATTGAGTCAGGTCAGGGCAATTATCTTATTCCTAGTAAGTAACATGATGCTAGGATACAGCAGGTACTCAATAATTATTGGTTTAATAAGTAAATACATGGATCAATGTATGAATATATAGGCTAAATGCATCAGAATTATTTGTAGCTTATGTAGTCACATGCATATAGTCCTGTATATTTGAAGGATATAAGCTACATCACTTGATGAAGAGGGAATGAAGAAGAAAACTATCATCCTATATAATCTGTCTTATATATATTATAAATAAAATGCAATATAATGATCATATATAATAATAAAATAAATATAATATGTTGTATATATATATATATATATATATATATATATATATATATATCTGTGTGTGTGTTTGTGATATATAGCTCTATAAAATCCCAATAGTCAAAATAAAAAAAAAATTTCTCCACTGTGGATTTTATAGACAAGCGTTCTTTATGAAAACCCCTAAGCCAAGAAGATTTTGTGATAGTGAATATAACATGAAAACCAACAAACCAAATCAAAACAATAAAACCTTTCACTAAGAAAATTCCATGAACATTGTGATAGAAATACTGCTATGTTCTTAGGCAAAGTTAAACGAAAGCAGAACTGGGTCCTAGTAATCTTTATGTAATTAGAGTGGCATCTGGAATAGAACTGCTTACACTATCATATTTTTCCCATGTACATATACAGGAACAGATATAAAGAAGTGTTTCTCCCTTTTCAACTGAAGAGGAGTTTGTAAAATTCGTCATCATGAATGTCAAGGAAAACTCCTCATATTATTATAGTAATATTTTGGTCTTCATGATGTTGATAAGATGAATAGATCCCAATTATCACCTATTCCTTTTTTCTACATTTGGGAATGTGAATCTGATTGGTATAACTTAGGTCTCCTACCTTCCCCAGGTCAGTGTAAGGCAAGGAACATAATTAACAATCTCATCAGACGTCTTTCAAAGGCAAATGGGTAATTTTTTTAAAGGAATTGAAATGTTAGAAAAGTTTATGGATTCTCTATGGTCAAAAAACAAATTTCAATTATATTGGCTACATGTAAAGGTAAAGACATCAGAGTTGTTTATATTGTGTCATCATTACTTCATAGTAAACTTTTTTTTGCAGAAAGTATAGGCTTATTATTGACATTTGTGATTCTGTAGACAACGTAGGTTTCTAACTCACGCAACTGTCATAAGAAAGCCCAGTGATAGAGCATATAAGCAAATCCACAGACTTAGGGAATCCTGATTTCTAGGAAAGTTAAATTATGCACAAAATTATTCTCATTTACTCAGTATTTTTTTCTTTAAGGATAGTGTGCTCTGTAATGTTTTAACTCTTGGAAAATAGAATGAGCGGCCTCCAAATTGTCCTGATTGACCACTGCCTTCAAGTCTTAGATGCTCTAATTACTGGTTTGGCAAATTCCATATGCTTGCATGCTTTCAGATGAAACAGCACCTTTGATCTTAGAAACAATTGAGATGGTCTTCCACCATTTTGTGGCTACACAGTGTCTTTTAGAAATATTTGTTAAAGCAGGCAAGAGAGTAAGAGAGAAGAAAAAATGTGGAAATATATTTTACCTGAATTTTTTCATATTCAGAAACAAGTATACACACACACACACACACACACACACACACACACACACACACACACACACAATTACAGTCCATCGTTTGCACCAATGACTAAACTAGTGAAATAGGGTATAAATAGTGGTAATAGGCAGAGCTTTATAGTAGAAAAGGATTTTTAAAATACCAACAGAGAATATACGTAAATGTATAGACATTCAAGGGACACTGAATTCATTCATATAGAAAAGTATACTTGTATATATTTATTTATCAAGAAAAATATAGAATTTTTGTTTTGCTAAGGCTTCTAGGTAATACACCAGTGTCTTCAATGTGCTTCAGTGCTTAAAGCTCAATATGCTGTACTTGACCATATAAAGCTGATAAATGTATTTCAGAAGGGCAGTGAATCAAGGTCATGCTTCCTTAGTTCCATATAGTCCAACCTTCTTCCCCCTTCATCGCTTCCACAGTAAGAATGAAATAGTGAAAAATTATATTACTGCAATACCTATAAAAACCGTGAATGCAATGAGATTTTGCTGGAAGAATATAAAGTGTGTCACAATTGCAAACAGCATTGCCAGGCATGGGATTTCCAGCCATACGGATGGGTGTTGCTTCTTCTGGACTTTTATCCCATACCTTTTAGGGGCATTTCTGAGGTATCATAACTCCTCTGAACGAGCAATTACATATAGGACATTCTCATTGAAACTCGAAGTCTGTCTACCTGTGTTCAGAGTAATAAAATCAGGTATCCTAAGGAGTACCGCTGTAGTGGGGATACAGCTTACTTTTAAGTTGAGGAAATTCTGAATAAAAATTTCCACTTTGCTGTATTTCTCATATTAATATGTTAAGGATATTCACACTTGTTATGCTCATTATTGTTTCTAAAGTTTCATGGTGATAACATGGAAGATTATCTCCTGTAGTCATTTCCTTTTCAATTTAAGTGCTTTAAAAAAAAAATAATTTCACTCACCATACTCTTATCTTTCTTTACAGCAGCTATACAATAGATTAAGTTAAGGTTTTAAGAGATTCTTTTTAAGGAAGTTCCAAATCTCTTTTCATGATCAATATGCTGCTGCACTTCCCTTAGGTAGAAATATTTTGCCCATCCATTTTTGAAAAACATTATGGCACTGCTTTATTGGTATTAAATTGCATTCAATTTCAGTATCCCAGAAGAATGTTAACACTTTTATTTTTGGTCTGGATATAGAGGTACACAGCAAATTAATTCAAATCACAAATGATAGTAAATTGAGTGATGATATGAACACCAGAGAACACAGACAGATAATAAAAAGAGATCCAGAATGAAATAACCAAAGAATGATTATACTTCTTAATGCTATTTTGGGTACATATGGAGAAATGTCCAAACACTGATTTTTAATAGCTGGGAAATATTTTCTGCATGACTACCTAACAAAGCAACTTGTGGCTGGTAGAAACAGAAACAAAATAGGTGCCAATTTATAGTAAAAAATCAAAGAAGTTTGACAAGTGTGATTAATATACACTGAAACATCCCATAGATGTCCAAAGACGTGATGTTCCTTGAAAAATAATAGTATTTTCTAAACATAGCCCATCTTTTTAATCAAACTCTGGTATTGATGCAGAAAGATCACCAATATGGGGAGACATAATCATCTGATAAAACAGAAGTTTTAGTGCTATCATAAATAGAAATAGAAGAATGTCATGAGTGTGATAAAATTTAAGTTTATGAATGTAGGAAACACAAAAGGATCCAAAGCAAAGGAGAGATAGATCCTTCATCACAAAACTATTATAAGAGTGGGAAAAAAGTATGTTATGAAGAGAACCTAATGGACTGTGGTATATGAAATATTATTGGGAGGTGATAAATTCTATAGTTTAATAACTAGTTTAAATGTCAATTTCCACCTCTATCATTGATTTCTCTAATATTTATTTCCGTTTGGACACTCTTAATTAGCTTGTCATATTGCCAATTTGCTATTTTTGAAATGGAATTAATGTAGGCCCTGGTTAGAATTTTATTATTATAAAATTCAAAAGGACCCACATAATTTCTGTGTTGACCATTTCTTTTTGCAGCTGATTTCTTTGTGCAGTACAAAGGAAAAAAATAAATATGCATCACCATACTTCAAGTCAGATTCTGAGTTAGACAAAAGCCTCTTGGAGTGGATAAAACAGTGAAATTAGAAAAATCAGAACCCTAGATGAGTCATTCAAATTATTCTCTAGAAAAGGTTTAATGCTCTTTGTACTCACTGAAAGTCCAGAAACTCAATCTATGATTATGAAATGCAAACTTTTCTTTCTAGCTCCAAATACTACATCAACAAGGAAACGGAATACAACAAAGAAACAGAATAAACAATATTCTTATGGTTAAAAAGCCATTTAGCATACCTCACAATAAAAGCACAAAAAAGGGTGTGTGGCTTATTCCTTAGTTTAGGAGGCAGGACTGAACCTAAAATACAACTACTCATGTGTTTCTTTATAGCTATATATTCTCTCTCTCTCTCTCTCTCTCTCTCTCACACACACACACACACACACACACAATAACAACCAACCAATTAAACACAAATAAATAAAGTACTTAAAAACATAGGAAACTCTCTCACCTCAAATTTTATTTACTGTTTCCTAACTACTGTATATTTGTGATCCTTATTGGCGCTCTCTCTCTCTCTCTCTCTCTCTCTCTCTCATACACACACACACACACACACACACACACACACACACAATTTGTTTTATTTTTATTTATTTATTTTCAGAAATGAGGTATCAGTCATGCTAAGGGGGAATCAAATGGAGTGCTCTCTCAAAACTGGGGAAGGGCCAGCCGAGTGGCGCGATGGTTAAGAACTGGCTTGGGATGCCTGAGGACCCCGGTTCGGATCCCACATATGAGTGCCAGTGACACTGCCCTCTACAACTAAGATTCTGAACAACAGGTCAACCTGGAGCTGGGCTGCTGTGAGTTGCCGGCCACGGCTTAGGCTGCAGCCCCTGTGGCAGTGGGTTGCCATGGGCTACCATGTGTAGCCAGCAGCCAGCGTGAGCGGCCAGCAGCCGCAGTGAGCGGCTGTCCAGAAGCCGGCGATTGATCTGCCTCACCCGGGAAGAGCGCAATGACGGTGCCAACTTGGGCCAGTGAAGCAACATCCTCCACAACTAGACTGAGGAACAAGACGACAGCAACTTGTCTGTTCCCCTTCCCCCAATTCCCCAGCACTGTTCCCATCCCCCCAATTCCCCAATAAAAATCTTAAAAAAACAAACAAACTGGGGAAGCTATACTGAATTTTCCAATGAAGAAGCAAGGACATGAAAGAAGGGCTTGGAGTCTCATTCTTTCCCCCTTGTTCCCTCGAATCATACTCAGAGATTTCTCCCATTCTGAAATTCTACTATTCAGAGCCAGCTGGTGTTAATTATTGTCCCTTTAAATTGTAAAATGTATTGCTTTTCTCTTTTTTTCTCATAGGCATAGAAGACCAATATAATTTTTGGTATTCAGATGACCTCATTTCTATCTATGTTGGATAATCTGAGTCACACTCGTGAAATCAAGTCTTTGAAGGCAGTGATTTAACAAATATGTGTTTTTTTTTCAGTTTTTATGAATTATAAGATGTCCATGGGGTTTCAAAAAAAAAAAAAAAAAGAAAGGAAAAGAAACAAAAAGAAAAATGATTACTGTACAAAACCCTTCAAAATATAAATAGCTCCAAACTGAGCACCAATGAAGTTTGCCAGCTCAGCCAGTCTCTCCTGATAATGAATTTAAGTCCATATAATAGAAGAAGAGTTGTTATGTAGAAAGGAGAAGCAGAAAGGAAGAGAGTTCACTAGGAAGCATTTGTGCAAATATTAAAATAAATGTTTTTATTCCAATATACAAGCCCCGGTTAAAATTAGAAGGGAGTCATCACATTGTCCCAATCTTATTCATTCAATCTCCATCACACGTCTTGGATCCATTCATTTCTGTCCACTATAAAAGTTTTTTCAATGACCTTACCACTTCTACTATCTTTCATCTTATATCAGTGTTCTAAGTGGTTTTCAGATCTTCTTAAAATACAATTGGATCATATCACTTCTTTGTTTAACATTTTTCAAGGTCCTTCCATTACCTAAGTATAAACTCAAAATTCTAACAAGGTTAGAAATATCCTGCCTTGTCTTGCCTCAGCATCCTCTATCATCCCTGGCCTCATGTCATGGGTCGATCTCATCTGTAGTTGGCTCCAACCACAATGGTCTTTAATTCGTATTTGCAACACCTCAGTGATTTTGTGCATACTTCTGGTAGAATTGTCTTCCATTCCACTCTGTTTCTGACCAGTTCCTTTCAGGTGCTTCCTATTCAGATTCTGCACTAGAATCATTCCATTAAAATGCCTCATGATTTGCCTGCATTTTTCCCTGATAGAACTGGTAATGGTTGGTAACTATGTATTTATTCCTGTTACTGTTCACATCATACTTCTCTCTCCCACTGTGTGAGTTCTAGAAGGACAAGGATCCCCTTCTCCTTATTACTTCTGTCTTTTCAGGGTCTGCAAACAGTGCTGTGCGCATAGTTAGGTGTCCATGACATTGCAGGGCATCATGAATTCAAAACAGTTTTCTAAGTTACAGAGTGGGGAAGCAGCAGATTGACATCTGTCTCCTCTACCTTGCCCAGAGATAAAATAAATCTATAGCAGTGAAATAATGCTGTCCTGGTTGTGATTAAAAACTAATGGACTTTCTGGCCGGCCGAGTGGCGCGTTGGTTAAGAGTTGGCTTAGGACGCCAGTTCTGAGCAGCAGGACCCGGGTCAGATCCCACATTAGGGCCAGTGGTGCTGCGCCCTCTACTGCTAAGATGGAGAACAACAGCTTGACTTGGAGCTGGGCTGCTGAGAGTCACAGGTGAAGGCGAAGGCGTAGGCTGCAGTGGGATATTGTAAGCTACCATGACTGGCAGCTGGCATGAGCTGCCAAAAGCCACTGTGAGTGGCCATACAGGGGCTGGCTACTGATCCGCCTCAGCCAGGAAGAATGCAATGATCACAATACCAACATGGGCCAGTGAAGCAATGTCCTCCACAATTAGACTGAAGAACCAAAGGACAGCAACTTGTCTGTTCCCCTCCCCCAATTCCCCAATAAAATCTTTAATAATAATAATAATAATAATAATAATAATAATAATGGACTTTCTTTTAATGGAAAATAAATCTTTTAGGAACTACAACTTTTTTATTATTGAAGATCTTTTAAGAAAGCATTAATAAAACTGATTGGCAGTTTCCAACTTTTTTACATTTTAATTCACATAGGACATAATAATTATGTAGAGAACCAGAAGAAATGGGCAGTGCAGCTTGGATCTCCTGAGGATGAAAGGATCTTGGGTACACCTGAAACCCATAAATATAGAAGACTTAGAATAACTAAGTCCTATTACCTCTGTGCTTTAAATATTTATTTCCTTTTTTCTTTAGTCCATTAGCATTGCCCCAGTTAAAGCTTTTACACTGTCTCACCTGTAATGTTTCAGTTATCTTTTTAATAATGTTCCTGCATTTAATATTTCCATATCTCATTCTTCCTTCATACTTTCATCAAGCCATCTTTTTATAGCCAATGTGATTTAGTAACTCTCTGACTCACAATTACCCAGCTGTTTCACTTCAGGTCCAGCATAAAATCTAGAACTCCTACGCAGGCACGTGAAACTATGGCTGTTCTGGTGCTTGTGTGTGTCTCCACTCACCAATATCATTATTGAATTCTAGAGCACTCCACTACTAAGCCAGAGTCCGTGAAGGTCCTTAGGATATCTCATAATCTGTTCCCTCTGAGCAGATTTATCTCAACCTATTTTGTAAATGTTTATTTAACTTTCTTCTCAGAATAAATTCTCTGTTGTCTTCTTAGCAAAATTAGACCCTCTTTCTCCTATGTACCCACATTGTACATTGTATACACTTTCACGAAGCAACTATACTATTACAGTTATTAGTTCTTTAAGCAAATATATCTTTTTATCTTTGTATCCAAACTCTTCCATAATGCCTGAACAGAGTAGGCATGCAATATTTGTAGAAAAAAAAAAGTTTAAGTATTACTCTCTTTAAAGTTTTCCTATTTAAACTTTATCCCTTAAAATAGTATTTTCCTAAAATAAATTCAATAAAATAAATTGAATATCTGTTGAAGAGATTGAAGAATCTCTATTTGTTGGCTTATTTTGTTGTCTCCTCTTTACTGTAGGATCAGATTGCCTTCAGTTTTCTAAATTTCCTTCTACTGTCTCATTCATTGGCCTTGAGATCCTTCAATTTCTTTGCGTTTTTCATTTACTCCAACTTTCCTCTTTTGACTTTTGTATCCTTGTACTTTGACTGCGCTACCTCACTCCTACCATCACTTTCTGCTCCACTATCTTCTCTTTTCTCCTTGATCATGAGAAACATTTTGCTTTCTCATTTCTTTCACTCATTTTAATTTTACCAGAGTTATAAGAAATATTCTCAGAGTATAAATTTTTATGAGAGAGCTTCCTTATTTTTATGTGCTTTCAACTTCCCACTTCACTTTCTGCTTTTGAAAAATACATTCTATTGAGGATTTTACAGAAGCTAAAATAAGTTCTGCTTTATTCAGTTACTTAAAAATATTGTCTTGATATTATATGGGTATTGATATGTAAACCCATGCTAAACAGTTTGAGGATGACAAAATAATCTACTTTATTTGAGTAATCAATTAATGTTTAAATGTCTTTTTTTAGAAATTTGTTAAGTAAATGGCTGCCTGACAAAAATAGCAGATATTAAAAATTACAAATTCATACACTGAAGCTGATGATTTCTCACTTCTTAAAAGTATTAAATTATCTTTTATTTTATATACAACCATCAAAAATATCAAACATTTCATTTGAAAATTCTTAAGTAATTTGTATTATGATGATGTTTAAAATAATGTAGAAAAAGCTTCCTGATAGTCAATATTTGGTATTATGTAGGCATCATTTGAAAAGAGCACTCGTGGTAAGAAAAAAATATTTCATAAGGCAATAATTTGGTGGGTGGTGACTTGAAGCTAGCCAATTCATTTGATTAGACTTCAGTACAAATGAGGCATAGGCAATCACTATTGTCCCACTATTGATCTCTTTGATTTAGTTAATTGAAGATTTCCATTTAAACTCAGCCAATTTTCTTGCAAATATATGCTTTTGGTTACAAAAGGGATTGTGCCAAATGGTCTGTTGAACCTACTGTGATTATTAGAAAACATAATGTATGTTAGTGCCAAAGGGTCTGTATATAAATGATAATGTTTTAATAATAGGTAATTTTTTCACACCAGCCAAGCCTCCCAAAGGAAGTATTTGACCTCTAGTCATTAACTAATAATCCATTTCATATACTGTAAATAGACAGACAGATGGAATGGATGCTTTATCTACATGAGTACCAATTAAATATTAAGTTAAATCACTCGGGCATTCTTTGGCTTCAATAATAATTAAAAAATAAATTGTCTGTCCTTTAGATTAATATTGTCATACATTTCTAATATATCACAGCAGATATTTTTGTTATGTTTCCCCAGGGTTCTTTTTCACATTTATATTAGCAACATCAATAGCAGAAACTGAATTAGTGCCCACTGCACGTGTTTGCCCCTAAGCTATTGGCCTGTGGTAATAATAATCCAATACATCTTTAAAGGTTAACCTTTGTAAAGTATGAAGTGATGATCAGCTATAGGTAGGTACAATACACTTCAATGAACTTTTTCAAATTTCATAGGACAATAATAATACCACAAGTTTGCACCAGAGAACCATGCAAAAATATGATTTTGTCCAAATGGGGACTAGAAGATTAATGACATACAGTAAGTGACTTGTTAAAGGCCACACTGAGGGGTTGGTAACTGGCAGATGAATCTTGACTTCAAAATTTTTAAAGCCTATGCCATAAACCCTATCTTGAGTATTCTATGAGTCACAAATGAAAAAAGAGTATAAGACATTATCAAGTCTGAGTTTTAAACAAGTTCAAGAGGTGTCTTTGTTTCATTGAAGCAATTACATTCACTAATTATACATTAAGTCACTGGGTTGTTGTTTTTTTTTTCTTGTAGGAGAAATGTGGAACAACTTAAACTGATTTTGAGAAATATTGCCAATAGTTTAATATAAATAAAATACCAGTTCAGGAAAAACTCAATATTATGGAAACATTGCAGGCTGCTATTTAGTGCATCACATGGGAAATTAATTATATTAAAATGTTCAGATTTCTATTATACCAACAGTTGCATACAAATGAGTCTGTACATTTGAAATGAATCTTCAAACAAAATAATAGCTACAGGGAATCCAAAAAGTTTGGGCGATTATCACAAAGATCTCAACTTTTACAATGACTACCTTCTGAAAATGAGAGTTAACATTTCTTCTGGAGACAACAAAATTCTGTGTTCAGATTATAAGAGATACAAAGGCAAAATTATTTTTCTTTCCTAATAGCATTATTGGCATTGTTCATTTTTGGCCTCCAGTGGAAATGGCTTCCTAACTTTAAATAGATCTCTATCCATTCAAAAGCCATTCATTCCCTAATATGTGCTGCTACATACCCAGAAGTTGGATATGCAAAGATAAAGGATACAGTTCCTTCCTCAAGTAATTTATAATCCATTTGGTGGGATATATACAAGTAACAAAAATATTACATTCCAGCATGATACATGCCATAATAGACATGAGCTCTGGGTGGTAACAGTACAAAGTAGAAGAACCCTATTCAGAATGTTAGAGCAGGGTAGAGTTCTAAGAAGTGACACTCTGAATCTTAAATTGCATTTACCAAGTTTAAAGACTGCCGGGAACAAATTATGGATGATATTTTACACTGGGCTAGATGGTATTCTATTCAGGAATGATTCTTAAAGTACAATGGAATGATAGATGATAGATAGATAGATGATATAGATAGATAGATAGATAGATAGATAGATAGATAGATAGATAGATAGATATTTTTAAATTAAGAACTACTTCAAAATAAAATTATACTAATTAATACAATAAACATCCACCCATGTATCCACCACCTGGTTTTCTCAAATTGTAAAATTTTCCAGTATTTTCTTTAGATTTATTTTGAATTTTAGTAATAAAATATTGTAGGTGCTTTTGAAACTACCTGTGTTACCATTCCCAAGTTCATTATCTTCCCTTCCTTGTGGTAACTCATAATCCTTAATCTGATGGATGGATTTTTTAAAATTCACATGCATATTATACTTATGTTTTTGTAATAAATATAGTCTCAAACATATGATTATGTAAAGTATGTAAAGCATTGATTATATATATTTTTTCTTCCTTTTTCCACGTGCCGTTTATTTGTTTCTCTTGTCATACTTCCTGACTAGGATTCCCTGTAATGGTAAATAGAAGTGATAGTAATTTTCCTTTATGTAACCAACCTGGTTCTTAATAGAATGCTTCTAAGATACCAATATTAAGAATATTAGTGACTGAGTTTTTGATCCTATATGAGGTTAAGAAAAATTTCATTCTATTTCTAGTATGCTGAGCACATTAAAAAAACATATGAATTATTTTTCTTTGTGAGATGATCTTATGGTTTTGCTCATTTAATCTATTAACATGTCGATGTTATCCTTCCTGCTGTGATTTCTTGCTACCAAGATGATGATAATGATGATACTCATCAGCAGGAATGGACGGGGGTGCACAGGGCACTGCATGGTCCTGGCAATACGCCCCTCCTCTCACCTCAATGTCATCATTGGCAGGAATAAAGAGGATGTCAAAAAAACTTCAGGTTCTTCTGGAAAGCCCCTGCCCTCACAGACTCCCTTTCTTATGACTAAAATCTGGCAGAGTCCAATTCTCAAAAAGAAGCTATGATTAAAATTAATTATCTACTCCCCCTTGAGGAAGTAACCATCAAGTTGAATCCACTGACATCTTATGTTCCTATTTATCTCAGTCATCACCAAGTCCAAGATTTCAAGGCCATCACACATCTCTTGAACTCTTATTTACACAGTTCTGTACATCTCTGTATCTGATGTACTTTTCTCCAACAATTTTGCATCTTTAGACACCTCCACTCTGAAACTCAAGGTCTGTCATCATCAAAATGTCCTATTCTAGCCTTTTCTCTGGAGGACACTTGCACCTTATTTCTTTCAATGAAATCTGGATCTCCTTTGTGACACTGCTTCCCCTGCAATTCTCTCAAGCGTGCCATCTATTGCAGACATAGTGCCACATAAGGGTCACTGACTTAGGGTGTGTAATATTATGAGTAATAACTCCCCATCCTTACAGGCATCTGCTCGAAGCAGGCTATATTTAAAAAATGTTGCACTGATACTCCGTCAGGACAGAATATAACTGGACTACTGAGTCTTACAGTCAAGTCCACCTCTTTGGCTGTAATGTGAGTTCTTTGTTGCAATGCAATGTTATTTGGTATCCTACGTCATGGGGTTAAACATTCTGTAGGCCTTTGGATAGTGGTGCTGCCAGAGTGGGCAGGGAAGGAAAACCACATGCACAATATTTATATATTCAAGTCAAAATAAATTGTTGCCCCTCCCATGAAGAAAGTCATTAAAGTGACATCCATGGTTATTGGGTGTCCTTGAGAGATGGTTCCCTATATAAGGCTCAACACTGGTCTGTTTTACTAGTAGTTTGGGCATTTGACAGTAACATTGCAGGCTCATGAATAACCTTGGTCCTTCTCACATAATTACTACGGTACATTCATTCTCCCATTATGCTAGCATTTATGGGGCAAGAGTGGGCAGTGGTAGCAATGATAAAGACTGGCTGATGTCAACTGGAAGAGTCATTCTCTCTAATTAGTTGTTTAGTGCCTCCTCCATAGTGACTATTCTTATTGTCATTAATATGCCATATAAAAATCCTCATAATCATAGCCTTTCCCATCAGTCCATCCACATACTTCCTCTGATTTCCTTGTCCCCAATCTCCTAATTTTTCTCTTTACAGATATGTGACTAACTAGCTAGGCCATTTGCTCCTGTGTGTGAACTTTATACCTGTTTCTCTTCCAAAGTAGATGTCCCAATGAAAAGATTTTTGTTCCTTCTGTCTTTTCAGACCACTCTTGAAGGTATTACAACCATAGTGCACTTTTGGCTTGTACTCATATACTCAACTAAGTTATCCATGAATTAAGCTTGACATTTTTACCTCTAATAGTTGGCCATACAGGGTGTCCTTATATGGCCATAGGTGTGACCTCAGAAAGAGGCACTAGTACAGATATGGTGGATATCATAGAAATATGGACCAGCTGCTCTTGAAGTTTAATTGTGCTTCTTGGCTCCGATCATGCCCAATTTGGGGCATAAACTGTCCCTCTTAGAGTGGATTGCTCCTAGGTCTGCCTGAACTTATAACATGGTAGGTTCTTACCACATCATCACTCCTATCCCCTAGACAAGCATTCCTTATGGATCAGGGCTAAATATTATCATAGCGAATTACCTGCTGCAGATGGTATGGTCTTGCTCCCAATTTCCAAGGATCAAGTTTGGAGTTCTATTGAAGCATACCACAGATTCCACATAGTAATTTTTCTGCCATAGATACCTCTAATACCATAGGTTCTGCCAGGTTGTATGACCAAAGTTGCTTGCACCACAGACTAGATCCTCTAGATGCCATTCAGGTTTGGCAAATTTCCATGTTACTCAGAGAAGTAACCATAACCATGGAACCCAAATCACAATCAGAATTCAAAGAGGCTTACTCAATGTTGTGCTTTCCTTTTTTCAAGCACAGGTATAAGTTTCAATAATTTGTTCTTTATTTTGGCAGGAATGCCCTCCCAAACCTCTGGACCCCTAAGAAATTTATTGATGTGGTAGGTCCTTGATTATTTATGTAATTTATTTTCCCCCTTTTGGAAATCCATCTGTTTTATCAAGGCTTTCAATGTACTTTTCACTTCTTGCTTATATGGTCTGATTAATATAATGTCATCAAAATGGAGAAACAACATAATATTCTACAGAATGTCCAGATAGCCCACATTCAAGTCCCTTTGTACTTTATTATATAGTGAGTGAGAATGTTAACATAGTCCATGAACAAAACCATAAATGTATGTAGTTACTCATTGCAAGTGAATGTGAACAATTTCTATCCCTTCTTCCAGATTATTAATAAATTTCTTCCAGAAATTAATAAGATCATTTACACATATCATGTATTTGAGGCTATATTAACCTTTTCTAGCAAATACACCACAGTTGGCACAGCAGCCAGCTATTATACAATTTGAGCTGCTAATTAGTTGTATTTGCAGTAGTCCACTGCTGTTCTCAAGAATCCAGTATTTGTATGGATCAGACTACTGAGTGAAATGGTGATATAATTACCAGCTAGGCATATCTCGGTCTTTGAGAGAAGTATTCATTCCTGCCACTGCCTCCAGAATGAAATAACTTTTTAAAATTATTCCTTGCTTTGGTGTGAGGAAAGTTTCTGATGTTCCTACGTGGCCTTCCCCAACTATAATTTTTATCCCATGGGCAAGGAATAGATGTGGGAGTTTTGTCAACAAGTGTGTCCAATTCAATTGTAAATTTAAGGGTTGGGGTAATGACCACTGGATGTTTCCATGGCCCTAGTAAAGCTACTGTGAACTATACATGTGTCAAGGCCTCATTTATTACCTGGCTTACATATGCTTCCATTCTAACAAAGGCCCCACGATGTTGCCTTGGTTCCCCCACTTGCAATACCAACTGAAACCCTTTGTCAAACAGTCTTTGGTGTCCCTTTTCTCCCCCCAGTATATAGTTAGTTGAATAAATGGCCATAGTTTCCTTTAGGTGATTGTCACCATATTCATTTACTGTAGCATGACCAGGTCCTCTTTTTTAACAATGTGAACATTACAGGGCTCTGTGATCTTGGAAAACAATGATGGTTAAAGAAAATGGGAGTATTTCTCATTCTTTGTATCGAGGGAAATTGCTTACTTCCAACAATCACCCTTCTCTGTATGCCTTAGATGAAGCTCTAGGACAACTTTCATGTTTACCAGTGACAAGGTCAGACACAGGTCCTTCAAATTCCCATTCTTAATTTCATAAATGACTGTTGGACTGTTTGTCCTTGTTGATCAATCAGAACAAAATGCTTATTAAGTTTTTCTAATTCTCTCTTCCCTACATGGCTCTAAACTTCCACTCACCTCTAAGTCTAACAGAGCATTGGAACATGGAAACCCATCCACTGATCTCAGAGGCAAACATCAACTGTCTGATTATGCCACCCACTCCTCCCACTCCTCCACTACCCCCCGCCACACACACACACACACACACACACACACACACACACACACACACACACACACTGTTTCTTCTAGCCTTGTTTATTTCTCCCTATGAAAGAAATCCTCTTTTCTGCCTGAACTTTGGGACCTTATGTTGAAGTTTTCTCCCAACTGTAAGCTCCTGTCTCCCTAATGCAATAGTACCCCTTCCCTTACTGCAATATTCTTGTTTAATAAAGTTACTTTTACTTACAGCTGGATTTGTTGTTGTTGTTGTTTGTTTGTTTGACATTCTTGTTTTTCAAAGTGTTTCAGGTCAGAAAACTTGGTCCAGAAACTGGATGAAAGATCATGTCTCTTCATTGGAAGGGGTTGCCCTCAGTTTCAAGATAATCTATCCTTGCTCTCTTTTGATTTTATGCATTGATCAATATACTTGTTGATAGCCCATCTGATTTCTCCCAGAAAGACCTTGTTCTGTTAACATCTCCATAGCTCTCTTCGGGTCAGGGCCATTTGGCCTTTTCACTTGTTATACAATTGCATCCACCTTACTTGTGATCATTAAATGCTGCCACCTGGCCTCTCTAATTTTGAGATCCTGTCATTCCCATTGCAATCAGAGAAGAAAGTTCTCAATAGCATCTCTCATCACTCCTCCTGGCTTACAGATGACAGGCTCTACTGAGCTTTTCAATGATTCCGATGTCTCTTTCATAAGTGCATTCCTTATTACTCTCTTTGGGAAATAGAGTGTTCTTCAGGCCTTCGACAGGACATTGTATATCCATTCTAGCATGACCACTTCTCTGAGATTTTTATTACTCTTCCACCATATTTCACACAGTTCTGGCGTTTCTACCTCACTTAGTCTGGGCCTATTGCTTCTAACAGCAATTTAGAGCTTTACTAGTCTTGCCAAGGTGTAAAATTCTGTATCATACCACAATGCTGACACATTAACAGGCTTTTCCACATCCAACTTTAAATTTCAAGCCCCTTGATCCAGGAGCCTCAGTTCTATGCATACTCTTCTAGCTCCTAGTGGTACCTATTGGCTAGGTCATTCAGGTCCTTTGGGTTATAAATTCTTTCTTTCTATAGCAGGCCCATCCCCATCACTTCTGTGGCTGGACTGTGTCATTGGTTTTGTGGACAAGAGGAGGAAGCGGGCAGGAAGGAAGCATGTGTTGTCTTTCAAGAAAGTCTCTGCATTAGCATCAAAGGGGATACCTCTGTTTAACAGAGAGGAGTGGGCCATTTAGCTCAGGGAAATCTGATCATTCAAGAATTCCCAGTGCATCAATCCAGATATTACTATTCCAAATGTCATCACTACACTCCTTCCCAATTCTGAATTTAGTGTTGTAGCCTTGTCTAGATTGAGAGTTTAATCTTCTCTGCTACTCTTTGATTAAGTTCTGTGCCAGATCCCTCAGCTTTCTATTGTCTGCCTTCCAGCTGCAAGTAGTGAAAATTTTGTTTTATGCTTCCAATGAGGCCTTTTGGCTTTCACAATTTGTCTCAAATTGATGATTAATACTTTCAGCCTTTCTTGTCTCTCCCTCATCAATAGCCCTGAGTAACGGACATCTAACTCCATAGTTCTTATACTTATTACATTCCCCATATCTCTCAAATGCCTAAGATATGGAACCCTCAGGTGCATCCCCTTCCAAAAGCATACTATTCTCATTCACTACCAGTGAAAGTTTTAATAACTGCAGAGTACATCATGCCAGAGGCTACTGATATTCCACTTACCAATGGTGAGTGGTTCTCACTGCTAGCTGGCTGGTGAGTTTTCTGCTCAAAACCCTATTTGAAAGTAAATTTTTAACACAAAATATGACAGGTTTGAGTCTTTGGAAAATAGCTACAAACATAGAGTCTTGTGTATATGCGAATTTCATAATTTTTTACATAGCACACATGTTGATAAATTTAAAAGAATAGAATTCATACAAAGTACATATTTTAAGAACACAAAGACATTAAACTAGGAACTATAAACAAATGGATATCTGGGAAATCCCCAAACACATTTCTAAGTATCCCATGGATCAAAAAGTTCTCAAGAGAAATTAAATAGATTTTGAACTAAATGTGTCAGAGGCAGTGAAAGCAGGGCTCAGGGGAAATTTATAACACTAAGTGCATGTGGTAGAAAAGAATAAAGCCTGTAGTCAATAACCTCAGCTTCCACTTTAGAAAATTATAGAAAGAAGAATAAATTAAGCTAGAACAAGCAGAAAAACTAATAAATAATAAAGGTTAAACCAGAGAGCAATGAAATTGAAACAGGAAAACAATAGAAAAAAATAAAATCAAAAGCTCATTCTTTTGAAAGATCAGTAAACTTGATAAACCTATAGCTAAGCTAATCAAGAAAAAGAGCAGACACAAATTGCCAATATCAAAAATGAAAGAAAGGTCATAACTGCTGATCCAATTGACCATAAAAGGATAATAAATACTATAAACAACTGTGTCCACAAATTTAATAATGTAGGTAAAATGGACTAATTCCTTGAAAGACACAAGCAACAGAGATTCACAGAAGAAATAGATAATCTGAATTAGATTATGTCTATTAAATAAATTGAATTAATTATTAATAATCTTCCAAAAAAGAAAGTACTAAGATCAGTTTTATTGTTGATTTCTACCAAACACTTAAGGAAGAAATACCATCAGTTCTCCACAATACTTTCCAGCAAATTGAAGCAGAAGGAATGTGAATTCATGTTATGAGGCCAGAATTAGGTACTGTAATACTAAAATTGCATACAGACATATATAAGAAGCAGACCAATATCTCTCATGAACACAGATGCACAAGTCATCAGCAATATGTATATATTAGAAAACTGAATACAGGAATGTGTTAACATATTTATAGAGCACATCCAAGTGGCATTTTTTCCAGGTATGCAAGGCTGGTTTGACATTTGAAAACCAGTCAATCTAATCCACCATATCAATAGCATAATGAAGAAAAATCATGTTCATATCGATTGAGAAAAAATTTTTGACAAAACACAAAACTCATTCATGATAAAAACTCTCAGTAAACTAAGAAGAGATAAAAACTTCCTCGATGTGATGAAAAATGTCTACAAAATCCTACAGCTAACATCATATATAATAGTGAGAAATTAGATGGTTTCCCTTTAAGATTGACAAAAAGGCAAGGATGTCCTTTATCATTACTTCTATGTAATATTATATTAGAAGCACTAGCTGGTGTATTAAGAAAACAAAGACATAAAACGTAAACAGAATGGAAAAAAATTATCTTTACTTGCAGATAACATGATTGTCTATGTGGAAAGTCTCAAAGAAAATACAAATAGATTCCTTGACCTAACAAATATATTCCTGAGTATATAATCTCAGTATGCAAGTTTGAAGTTTATAAAACCAATTTAAAGTAGCACCTATAAAATAAAATATATATAAATCTAACAAAATAAGTACAGGCTTTGTGTACGGAAAACTATAAAACACTTATGAACAAAATCAAGGAAGAGCTAAATAAATGGAGAGATATTATGTGATTATGGATGAAAAGAATCAATATTTTTAAGTTGTCAATTCTCCCTAACTTACCTATCAATTAAATGCAGTAACATCAAAATTCCAGAAAACTATATTGTAGATATTGACAAATACACAAAAGAAATCTAATGGATAAAGGATAGATTTTTCAACAAGTGGTGCATAAACAATCAGATGTCCATATGCAAAAACAAACAAACAAAAAAAAAACCCTAGACACAGACCTTACAGCTCACACAGAAATTGAGTTAAAATGGATAAGAGATCTTAATGTAAAATGCATAATTATAAAACTTCTAGAAGAGAACATATGAGAAAATCTTTGTGACCTTGGGCTTATGTATGTGTTTTGAGATATAACACAAAATGTATAATTCAAGCAATTGGTAACTTTACTAAAATTCCTAAATTATTAAATTAAATTTATTAAAATTAAAAATGTGTTTCATGAAAGATCATTTTAAGGGAAAGGAATGTCAAGTCACAGACTGGGAGAACAAATTTGAAAACACACATCTGTTGAAGAATTTGTGTCCAAGACATGGTAAGAACACTTACAAGTCAAAAATAAAAACACAACCTACCCAATTCAATGTATGAGCAAAAGTTCTGAACAGACACCTCTTCAAGAAAGATATATAGATAACAAATAATATGAAAAGATGGTCTATATTTTTAGAGAAATTCAGGTTAAAACAATAATGAGGTATCACTACATACTTCTAAATGTGGCTAAAATTTAAAAAAAATTCACAATACCAAGTTCTGAAGAATATGTGGAACAATAGGAACTCATATTTATTGCTGATGGGAATGCAAAATGAATTGGTCACTTTGCAAGGCAGTTTGGTAATTTTTATCAAGGTAAATACAATCTTTCCATATGATCCAGTAAGTTAGTTCCTAGATATTTAACCAGCAATTAATATTGAAATAGGGAAAATTGGGTATGGAGTGTACCAGAACTCTCTATACCAGCGGTTCTCAACCTGTGGGTTACGACCCCTTTGGGGGTCGAACGACCCTTTCACAGGGGTCGCCGGGTACTCGTATGTGGGCATATCTGCATGTGGGCCTGGAGACAGATAGAGGAGCGGTGTCTCGGTTCCTAAGACCATTGAAATATGTGTTTTCCGATGGTCTTAGGCGACCCCTGTGAAAGGCTGAGAACCGCTGCTATACTATCTCTGCAATTTTTCTATAAACCTAAAATTATTTTAAAAATTCATTTAAAATTAAAATATTATACTGGTTAAAACAAAAAAAAATGTAAAGTACGTAGAGTATATCTACTGAAAAGATACAGTATATATTTGATGAATATAAAATTTTATTTTAAATCACCAACAAAGATGTAAATAAACATGCATACTATGTTCATAAATGAAAAAAAAGAGTATTTTAGAGGTGATGTCAAATCTTTGAAACTATAATGCATAAATTCAATTAAATCCAACTGAAATTTTGTGTGTGTGCATGTGTATGTGTATAAAAATTTATGGTTTTATCTTAAAATGTGCATGGAAATTTTAAGATGGTTAAGAAAAATTTAACAAAAAAAAATGAGAGACAAGGATTGTATCGCAGAAATAAGATTGATTATAAAGAAATAGTAATTAAGAAAGTATATTAGCTGTAGAATAAGAGGTAAACTTGTTGAAACATGATTAATTGAGAAAGAGTAAACTATGAAATAAATGATGTTGAGAAAATTGGCTATGTGCAAATTATAAGGGAATAAACTGATATATTAAAGGAAGCTTGATATGGTAAAACATTGATAAAAACAAAACTTATTTTCTAAAAAAGGTACTAAAATAAAATAAAAAGACCAAACCACAGAATTGAAAAGGATATACGCGTATGTAACATAAACTGATAAAAGATTAAGATTCAAACTAGTAAAATAAACTCTACAATTCACTAAAGAAAAAAAAACACTTTAGAGAATAAAGGGAAAAAAACGTAAATAGGGAAAATGAGCAAACCCCCCCCAAAAAAACAAAACCCTATGTCTATTGTGTAATAAATATGATCATGCAAATAATCATACTGATTCAAGTTAAAATACCAATGTGCTATTATTTTGGCAAAATTGAAAAGGCTGAAAATACTAAGTGTTAGTGATTAAAACTCTTACACATTTCTGAAGAGCATATAAAATGGTACAAAAAATTTGGAAAGGTAAATATCCATATGCAACTGAGCTGAAAATCTACATACCTTACAGTCTAGCAATTCCATTCCCAAGAATCTAAAGTAGTAATTTCCAATCCTGGCATGATATCAGAATCAGTTGGTGAGCTTGTGAAAACACCAGTCTTCCATGGCATCTCAGTTAATACAGACTCTCTGGGGGTGGAGCTCAGTCATTACAGTTGTTTAATTTTGATTTGTAAAAAGTGACATGTACTATTGCAGCATTTTGATAATATTGCAAAAAACGGAAGATGGATCAATGTTTACACATATAATAATAAATATACTTTTTGCTTACTCACTCACTGGAACATGATAAATCAATTAAAATAAGTGAATGAAAGCTACATGTATCAATGTAGATAAATCTAAAAAATATAATATGGAGTGAGTAAAGCAAGTCATGAAAGACGTGCACCATATATTGAATACAGTGAACTATTTTTTGTGGATACATACATATGTAATAAAATAGCAAAAACTAGTCAGAAAATTAAAAATATTCGGAATAATAGTGACATCTGAGTAACTATTATCATGGAAGCATAAGACTGGTAATAGATGTGGTACATAGGTGATACTACATGTTTGTATTTTACTAGTTTCCAGGAGCTTTAATGAAAATTTGGAAAAATATTAAAGTTCAATAAATCTAGGTGCTAAATACAAGAGTAGTCTTTAATATAAAGGTAGGTACTAACCACAAGGGTATTCTTTATATTTAACACACTTGACCATCTTTGCACACACATTTAGAAAAACAACAACAAAAACCCCCCAAAACCTCTGCTGATTCCATGCAAAGATCCTGAAGAACTGGTTAGTAACACAAATATATTTGATGGGGGAATGGTGGCGAATAGAGAAAGGGCTACAAGTTAGTAGTGTTAAAGCTACTAATAAGGCAGGTGTGTACAGTAAAGTGAAGGAATATTCAGAGCCTTCCTTAGAAAGTAGGCATTTGTACTATTTTCTAATAACCCATATAGAAATCTGCATTCAAACCAGAATAGATGACAGACAATTTATATACACAGTGAAATCAGGGAGCAGGATTATATTATGCATACAACATTATTCAGTGATTTCCTAGTAACAACTACAAACAATACAGCACAGGGTATATGACATAGCTGGATGTTTTAAACAATGATGAAATCAATGACTATTGGTTCTAATGAGAAAATAAAAATTAGAGTTGAAGAAACCTGAAATCCTTAAATTGGTGGTAAATTTCTTTTTCAGAATAGCCAATAATCTTGTGGTAAATGCTAATGGATGATAAAAAGTGAACAATTGTAAAGAAAATCATTATATATTCCTTATCATTAAACTCTTAGAGAATTATTTATTTCCTAGTTTTGGTTATCCTCTATTTAATGACAATATTGTACATATTGATAAATTAAGAAAACTAAAGTAATAAAACAGATGAATACATAAGACAAAAGCAAAAATTGGGGGGCTAGAAAAGCCCTTCTTTAATAGGTTTTAAACAAGAGCATTACAGGGTATTAAATAAAATAACTCAAAGAATGATTAGCAGAGAGAAAACAAACCTAAGACAAAAGCCTCAGTGACTTGCCTACCTGAAAAAAGGCCAAGCATAGGTTGTAACTTCAGATACTGCACATTAATATGTCATTTTAATATGCAGTCCAATGGAAACTAATTTGCATGTTATAATTAACTTTCCGACTGTCTTTCATGAGATAAATATACAGCCATTAACAAAACTTTAATGTATCACATTTTTTTTACTAAATAAATTTGCTTTATGATATTGCTTAATCTTTCTAAGGAAATGGCAAAACCCTTATGCCTCATTAAGTACAAAGAATTGGGAATATTTGAAGTTTCAGTTTTAGTGTGAAAGAGTACTTCATAGCAGTAGGCAAATTAATGACATCATTTTCAAATAGTTGCCACACAATAACTCTCGTCTTATTAAAATTATTAATTTTAGTTAAATTAGGTCTTGGCTTATGTGAAGTAGCCCTGTGGCAATCAAGATGAGAAATGACAAGAACATAGGAAGTGGAGAGGGAGATTAATGTTTATATTGAATCCATCTTCTAATGTTAGTCTCTATCATTTCTGGGGAGGGTGGGGAATCAATCTATTTATATACAAGTGGAAATGCAAAATAAATATGTTCCCCACCCTCTAGGAGAAACAGATAAACATATATATATATAAATGCTGATGGATAAAGAAAAAGAAAAACAAATATATGTTTAAATAAAAAGTTATTTTTAATGGACACACATCTGGAATAACAGTGCTTTTAGATGTGAATACAAAGGGCAAGCAATTGATATCAAATATAAAAGATTTATTTTGAAAAATTTCTGCCTGTGTGATATGTGATCTGCTGCTATACAACCAGACCCCTTTTCACTTCCACTCTAATCTGCACTACTGAAGTCAAAGTGATCTATGTGCTAGCTCAACTGGTGAAGTCCTTGGTGCCAACTGAAACAAACCAGCATGGATTCCCACCTCCACCTTCACGTTCATGTGCATGTGGAATGATCTCCGGCACTTTCTTCATAGGTTGGAATTCTCCTGTGCTCTAGGGTTGAACTCAAACACCAATTACTCCAAATGCCTTTCTGAACTACTTCAACATAGAGGAAACCTAATTCACCGGTTAAACATAATAATTTGGTTTTATTTACGTTATCATTCCTGTCAGCACCCAGGTCACTGTGCAGTACATACAAGTGTTTAATAAACAATTTTTAATAGAATGGAATATTTTAATAAAATTATATATATATATATATATATATATATATATATATATATATATATATATATATATATATATATTTACCTGAGATTCAAAATACAGAAACAGTACATAAAATCACTTTCAGTATATATCCCAGAATTACAACTGTTTTTATAGTCTTTTTATAATTGATTTACTGTTGTAAATATGTTACAGAGAGGTTTGTGTCTCTTTTTCTTGGCATAAATTACTGACGAGTATTTGTTCTCCTACCTAAATTATAGCTTATTAAATGCATAGGAAGAAACCGAGAAACTGAAGGCAACTTGTAATAAATATACCTTATGTTTTATATGTAAGAAATTACATTAATTACATTAAGTGTTTTTAGGTCAAGTATTTGAATATAGTCATGAAATGTGAGGTCTTTTTCTAAATTATTTATGTTTATTTTTGCTAGCTTGTCTCTATGTTTTAAGTAAATAAGCCACTGGGATAGTATTCAGAAACTCCTGTGAGTCTAAACTTATTTACTATAGTTTTAGGGGAACTAGTTCCAGTTTGTATGAATACATATTAAAAAAAACCTATTTAATAGAGCAAAGAATCAGAGAAAGATTGAAGGATAAGTTCAGTATCCCTTCTATTCCAAAAGAAGGACAAAGAAAGATGAAGAGACTTTGCTAAAGTTACACCCAGCCAAACAGCTCCTTCTGATCCCAAATCTCTGCCAGAGCAGGGTGCTGCTCATTCATACTAAGAAATGTTTTTCTTATTTGTTATTACCCATTTTTATGCTTTTTTTCTTTAATGTTGAAGGGTAAGCTCATTCACACTCATAGCTATCTCATGGATATCTTGAGTACCCTAAAGACCAGTATAATATTGAGGTTAATAGTGGAGGTTCTGAAAACATACCACCTAGGATTGAATCCTGGGTGTACATTTCAGCTTTGTAATGTTACTCAAGAACATATTTTATAGAATTATTTCCAGTATTATATTTAATGTGAAATGTGAAATAAAGGTTATTTTAAGTCTGCATTGTTTCCTAGACTTTTTGTATATCTAATTTTACAATTCAACTGTTCTACCTCTTTAGAGTATCCCTTCATTCGGTTCCATTTTTCTGCTACCACATTTAACTCCTTGGCTTAGGGGCTCTTTATAATCATGCCTAAATTGATAAAACCTTCTAACTGGTCTGTCTCCTGTTGCAAGCATACTCTTTTTAAAATGCATACTTGATATCCAGTGAAGATATGACAGGTAATTCACAGTTTGATACTCTACTCTGCCTTAAACACTAGGAAGTGATCTATGAAATAAGAATGACAACACAAAAAAGCCCAGCCCATCTCTAAATAAATAAAATAATAAAGGTAAGTAACTTCAATGATTATAAAATGGACAAGATGTACAAAGCATTGCGAGGGACTGACACAAACCTGGTTTTCAGCTCTGAACACTGGCAGGGAGTTTGAGGCTATTGTTGAAAGCCCTGCTTAGAGAAGGGTTTTGTGGCCTTCATGGGAGGTTATAGTAAAGGCATTTATTCTTCCTTAAAAATGGGTACTAAATAAAGCTATTGATTAGTTTCTTGTCAATTATTTAGATATCTTCAGTGTAAACACAGTACAGGACGCTCCAAACATTATTATAAGACTTGACTCTATATTAGAATTGGAGATGTGAGATGAAGGCAAACAAGGTATTTTGATAAGTCCTTCTACCTTATTTAACAACACTCAGAAGTACTGGATATTACATAACAAATATCCTTTAAAACATATAGAGTTCTCTCTCTTTCTGTCTCTTTCTCCCTCTGTCTCTGTCTCTCTCTCGTGCACACACATACATGTAGACACACATACACACATTGAAATCCCTGAAAATGAAATAGAAACATGTAGGTGAATATCAGGGGTGTCATAAAATTATTTTGGAGATGATGCTTTGCTTCTTCTGAAGTGTTTAAATAGTTACACCACCTATATTCTTAGTTTCTTTCACCGACAACAGAAAAGGTAGAGAGCAAGGCTTATACCTTCCCAAAATAGATAGTGAGAATTGAATCTGCCATATAAAGCTGGAAACCTTAAAGTTTTAAAAATTCAGTGAATAAATGACTTAAATAAAAATTAACCACTAGCAAAAAAATTGCAACTATTCTTGTCTATCTTGGTGTAGGTTTGCAGAGGAAAGGTCTACGTTAAGAATTAATAAATACAAACTTCAAACAGGTTTGTGGTATGAAGTTACACTACATCAATGGTCCAGGAAATCCAAAACTAAAAAACAGCTTGAGAAATACTAAAATTTATAAAAGTGAATTCCTTCTGCAAGAATATATCCTTAGTTCATGTCTCTTATAGACTTCATACAGATGGATTTCAAAAGAGCATAAACCTGAAATGTTCCACAAAACAAGACACCAAGTTTCAGCAGAGACAGGTATCAGAATTAAAATATTAAGAAATTTTATTGTAGTAATTAAGATATAATATAAAAAGTAGGCTAAAATATTATTTAAGGTTAATACAGGAGGGAAAAAACATACAGATGAAAAGATACTGATATTTTCAGTTAAGAGATTTGAAAAATACTCAAATAGAATTTTTAGAAATAATTAAAAACCAAAAGCTTGCTTTAGTTTAATTAACAGATTAGTCATTGCTAAAAAGAGAATTAGTGAACTTGAAGAATAAAAGGTAAACAAAATGCTACAAAAAAAGACAAATAACTTGATAACATGGAAGAGAGGTTAACAGACATGGAGGACAGAGTAAAGTAGTACAAAATGGGCCTAATTAGATTAGCAAACAAAAGAAATACTTTTAAAGGATTTATGAATAGGGAAGGAATAATTGTATTATTTTCTGTTCATCTTGTCATTCTTTTGTCCCTCTTCCAATCCTGCTAAGTTCCTTTTGTGTTTTATTTTTCTTTCTATTGATATGTTTTAATGCTTTTCTCTTTATCTTTTGTTAACTTAAATAGATATGTAACCATAATAAAATATTCAGCCATAAAAAGAAAGAAATTCTGCCATTTGTGATGACATGGATGGAACTTGAGGGCATTATGCTAAGTAAAATAAGTAAAACAGAGAAAAACAAATACTGTATAAGATTCTCTTAGTGGAAAGTTATTGTATGGGTTGGGTCATTGCTCTGGTTTGTATCATTAAAGCTGAGTACACTATCAAAGAAAACTGTTCAAATGCCTATAAAAATCCCAATGGCATATTTTACAGAAATATAAAAAAATTCAAAAACTCACATGGAACTCCAAAAGACCCCTAGCAGCAAAAACTATCAGGAGAGGGGAGTGGTTATATTCTATTCGGTGAATTATAGGAGAGGAGTGGAAAAAACAAAACAAAACAAAAAACAGACAAAAAAGACAAAAAAACAACAAAAAAAGCAGAATTTTGTTGATTTAAAACATTATAATTGACATTCAGCTCAGAAGTTTTTCATACGTCACTGACACATATAAGAAAAATTCCCGAATGACAATGCTATGTAAAGCATTTATTCATTTGTGCTCTCACTCAGTCACACTGCAAATATCCATTGAGTATGTATTCTGTACCAGGCACCAGGCTGGGTGGGGCTGGAGGTTACACAGATGAGAAAGGCACTATCTTTGCTTCAAAAAGTTCACTGGCAAAGGTGGCAATGTAAGAAGAGAAAATCAGCCTATTACTTGTATTATGATTGTAGTTTTTAGTGAGATATGCACTGATAGAAGCAGAGGGCTGCTAGTGTTTTAACAACCAAAATTTCTGTTAAAAACTACCAGCACAACAGCACCAACCGCAATAACTAGATTTACTGAGCACTTTCTTAAAATGAGGTAGTGTTCTAAGGGTTTTACAGTTAATCCTAACAACACTACAAAGTGGGTGCAATTTGCCTAACTTCACAGATAGGGATAGTAGCGATAGTTAAAACTGTTTGGTTTTGATAGTTGTGGGGAGAGGATAGGAGAGTGGCACATCTATCATCTATCTATATCTATCTATCTATCTATCTATCTATCTATCTATCTATCTATCTGTCTGTCTATCTATCCATCTATCTAAACTATCTATCATCTACATCTATCTCCATGTATCTATCTATCCACTCAAGGCTAGTTGCAAATGCATAACAAATTATATGCTTTGTTTACTACAATAGTTCAGAGTGTGTTTTATTCAAGACAATGTAATTTAACTGCCTGCTTTGTTTACTATTTTAATGTTACACCCATAAGGTCCTGACGAAATGGTGCCCTGAATCTCAGGGTACACAGCCAGCAAACCGCCCTATCCCTAAAGGATGAACTTGGTATGTTCCCTTGGTAGATAGTAACTATTGAAAATCAAATGTTGCATGTCAGACAAATTGCCTCTGTATAGTGCTCTGCTGGATGAATTAATTGCCTTTTGTTTGGTTCTGCATGAACAGTCAGTCCATGGTGGCATATTTATTGGAAAGAGAGAAAATGATGGGTTCAGAAGCCTTTCAGGAAAAGTTTCTACTTGTTGCTTACCTGGAATGTCTGAAAGTGAGTCTTGTTTGCTCTGAATAAAGGAGAAATAAATGGAGTACTTTTAGGTATTAATACTATCATCACATTCATTATTTTCCTATTTTTTTCTACAATAGGTATTTTTCTTTAGAGTACCAGTCATAAAATTATTATTTCTTTAAAACATGTGAAAAAGGGTGAGATGATTTTATACTTCAAAACATATAAACAAAAAAAAATGCTACATAAACCAATGAAATTACAAATCAAAATTATATAAATTGTTTTCCTTCGAGGTAGTTATGATAATATTTGAGGGATGTGAATATTATCATAAATACAACTGCATGATACAGAAGAAATCAAAGTATACAAAAATGGTGGTGATCTTACATTTTAAGCATAAAAGATTATGTCTTAATTTATTAAAATTGATAGAATTTTAACTTAAGAATAAAAGTTTATCTCAATTTTAAGGTACCTTGAAGAAAACAGTTAAATATTAATATTTAACAAGACTATACATTTTACAACTTGACCAGTTTATTCTAAAATAACAGAAATCATTGTACACTTTTTTTTTTTTAGTTGGGGAATTAGGGGAGGGGGACAGTGTTGGGGAATTGGGGAAGGGGAACAGCCAAGTTGTCCTTCAGTCTTAGTTGTGGAGGGCACAGCTAGCTCAGCTCCAAGTCCAGTTGCCACCCAGCCGCTGTGCCTGACAGCAGCTTGCAGCAGCTCAGCTCAAGGTGCCCTGTGTTCAATGTTAGTTGTGGGGAGTGAAGCGGGGAAGAGCAGCCCATCATCCCATGCAGGAGTCAAACTGGCAATCTTGTTGTTAGGAGCATGCGCTCTCATCAGCTGAGCAATCCTGCCACCTGTTGGCAGCTCCATGGCAGCTCAGCTCTGGAGCAGCTCACTGGCCCATGCGGAACTCAAACTGGTGACCCTGTTGCTCAGAGCTCACGCTCTTAACCAACTGATTCACTTGCCCGACCCTGTACAGGTATATTTTTAAAGCAGGCTTACACTAATGAACTTACTAAAAAAATAATTCAAATTGTTGAAGCATCTCATTGTAAGAATTTGTGAAGCTTCCACAACTCATATGAACATGGATTCATTTTCTAGTCTTCCTTTGCCTTATTCTTTACACATGAAAAACTAGTGCATCATAGTTCACTTAACCACTGGGGAGGTTAATGAAGCCAATGAGATCATTTACGACCTTTGTTTTCTGTATTAAGCATAAAGTTAATAGTGTGTTTATACAGAGTAATCATTAAATAATAGCTCAAAACTAAATTTGATTGATATCCTATTGAATACAGATTTGTACTATTTAAGAACACAGTATTTGCATTAATCTAGGAACATTAACACCAGATTTTCAAATTAATGTATTTGAACCCAGCGGATCAGTGAGTTAAATCTTATATATCAAATCTAATTAATTGCTATCAAGTGGCTCTATGTTGAGTTCTTAGAGGCCCAGGCTAAGAAAATAATATGTTTGCCTAGTGCATATAATGAAATACTGGAAGAAATGTGTACCTGTTTTAAAACAATTAATGATGAAAGACCTTTATCTGAGATATACATATCTCAAGCAATCATGTTGCTTCTTTATTACTTTTTTCCAGTTTTATTGAGAAATAATTGACATACACCACTGTATAAGTTAAAGGTGTACAGCATGATGCTTTGATTTATATATTATAAAATGATTACTACAATAAATTATCATACATTATCTCATATAGACATAATAAAAAGATACTTTATTAATACAGCTACCTGGATATTTTCCTCAAGGAGGTAAATTTTTTTGGTCTGTGTAACACGTAGTTTGAAAAACTACATTTGAGCTATGGCCAAAACTGAGCTCTTAAAACTCCATAGACTCTTCCAATAAAAATTCTTAATTTGAGATTAGGAGCTTCTGTTCTGATAGGAGTAATTACTTTTTATTTGTTGTGGGAATCTTCCATGTTTAAAGCAGGAGTTTTTTCTAGTGGTGTGTGTGTGTGTGTGTGTGTGTGTGTGTGTGTGTGTGTGTTATATACACATACTTTGTTTGGATGACACAACTATGTATGCCTTTGTGTATCAGTAGCTCTGCTAGTGCAGTGAAAGAAGACGTGTGGTGATATAAGCTGTAAAGGCCTACTAAACAAATTATTTTTCTTTATTAACCCTTTAAGGAAAAGATGTTGATGTTTCTCCCTATTTGAAGTCATTCTTTCTATATTGATGTCCTATAATATCCCTATAGTTCTTATAGTTATCTTAATTTCATTAATTAATACAGAATTTTATTTCTTCACTTTTCCCCATTTTAAAAAGTTAAATTTGTAGTAAATGTGCTCAGGGTTCTTGTAAAATTTATTTCTATGGAACCGTTTATAAGTTTGTTTTAATTTCTCTATGTTGTATGATCAAATGTATCAATACAGACATTTTGTTCAATTTTCAGAGCTATTTGTCTTTTAATTTCTGATCAATCAGCCTTAAGCAATATATAATTTTGGGTAAACAACTTAAATTTGAATTATCAAGCCTGCAAAACATGGATGATCATAAATGTTCCCAACTCATAAGCTCTTATGGGGATTAAATCAGATGACTGATGTAAACTGGGAATCGGAGAATCTGGCATATAGAACAAAGACATACTTGCAATTATCATTAAGGACAAACTTTCTCCCTAACTCAGAGGGAAAAAAAGAACTTTTAATATAAAACTTCTGAGTTGTAATTTTCTGTATATTTTAAACTGTTGAGAACGATAGTTATTGATTTAGATCCAGACCTCAGTTTCACAATCACATTTATCTATCTTTATCTCCTGTTTTGTAGGACAAATTTCCCCTACCATGTTTCAAAAGTATGATCTTCCCCCCACATAATCAGAAGCTTCCTTTTATATGCCACGTAAGAACATAGCAGTAATATACATCGCCATTTACAAAACGCCAATATAGTATATAAGCTGTTTCAGAGGCAGTTTCTGAAACACTATGAAATTAGTTGGTTTCAATGTTAAAAAGCAGTGCACTAAGGTAAAATGTTTCATTTGATATTAATGAACTAGTTCCCAAACAATTCTTGATTTCATATTTAGAATTGGGGCTGAGTTCTCACCTTCCAGAAACCTTTGTTTAATGATTTCCCAGTCTTATCTACTCATAAACACACCTTTAGAGTATCTCTTGACCTATCTGTCCTCTTAAAGGAAAACAATAAAGCATTCATAGTGGCTTGCAATGACTATAAAGAGGTCCTAAATCTTTTAAACAAAAGGTTACAATCTCATTGTCTCATCTGCTTATTAGTGCTATAGTCTCCTGTCATTGAGTGCTGTTGAACTTGTAGTGTCTCAGAGTCACAGATAAGCTTTAAAGAGTGGAGATAACTTTTATTTGTTGTGGGCAATAAAACCAGCATCTCCACTGACTATCTGACAAGATGGCATCTGATGGTGCAGATCTAGTCAAGCAGAACACAGATCAAAATAGTGTCTGAAGGGCAATTACTGGAGGTATATGTGTTATAAAATCTACACAGCAAAACTGTACGGCAATGAGAGAAAATTAGAAAACAGGGGACAAAGGGTAATACAGACCCTGTCAATGGGAAGTGGCAGTAGTAGACTTACATCTTTCCATCAAGACCTGATAATGTCAGTTCAATACATTTTTAATGAAAACAAAAACTATTTAGCTTTGAATTTCTCAAGCATTATCCCTCCTGAGTATGGTTTACACATTCAATATTTATGAATCAAACATGTAAGTAAACTCTAAATTTTTCTGCATAAAATGTTAAATTCCATATTTCTGGTTTTGGAGATACAGACATGTATATATGTATATATATATATATATATATATATATATATATATATATATATATTCCACTTCACATGGTTTAATGAATACTAATTTTTTTAGAAAATTACCATTTTTTCATTGATAATGGGATCCATTTTGCCCTTGCAAACATTTGTGTGAGGGCTGGGAGGGATCTGGAGTGTTGAAACACAATTAAATCATCCATAAAAGACCATCACAACAATATTCTCTGGTAACCAATTAGAGCAATTGGCAATTTTCACCATTAGGCATTTCTTCCTGTATCTCCTCCAAATGCTCTTAAATTAGTACAGACATAACATGCAGTTGTTTAATGTAGTTAATGTTTTAAAGATTTTTTTTCTAGGAGATATAACTAAAGACCAGCCAAGGAGAATTAACTATGGTTGCTTGAGAACAGTCAAAACTATTTAAAAATATATTAAATGTCATATTTGACATAATTTAAAAAATCTGATTATCAGTTTTAAAAAGTATGTAATCACATTTATAACAACACAATGTTAACATACGCATATTAGTTTTTCTTAGTGTCTTTAAAAATATTAAATGTTTTCACTGCACACTGTGTGACATGGCCAAGTGAAATGGACCTTTGACTTCTTCCTAAATCTTTCTTAATGAGTAAAGAGAGGACATTTTTATTTGCTTGACTTATTTGGGTAATCACTTAAGTTTGTTATGTTACCCTGTAAGGTTCGGCACAGAATCACTGGGTCCCTTTAGTATGCAGTTATCCTTCAGCTTCTTCTCTGTGACAGCTCTGGCTTTCTTGACATCTTTAACTGACACTAAACCTGACCAGGGGTGGAGAGCACAGTAAAAACTGCTGAAGAAGCTACTGACAGCTCCCTGGAGTTGTCATCTGTCCATGCCTTCTTTCCAGCTCCATTGTAAACAGTTTGGGCTGATGACTTTAATTCTTATTTCCTTGCCCTGCTCCTTGGGACAACTTGCACATATTACCTTTACAAAGAATTCTCCAAATAACACACATCTGTTTCCCCTTGTGCAGGTGCAAATTAGATCCAAAAGATCACTGAAATCTAATTTCAAGCTGATGTCCTAAATTTGGCTAGAAACTAACTCATGTCTTTTATTCCTTTCATGTCTACAGCTAAGCCACTTAATATTTCAAAGAGTAAGCTCTTTTTTTTTTCTTTCTACTTTTTAAGTCTGATTTTCAAACACACAAATCCTGTTTTAGTTCTTAGATGCTCAATTCAACACTTCAGTTGCCCCTCTCCCCTTGCATTCCCTGTTCAAGTTTAATCTCTCTGAAATCTCTGGGTATGTCATTTTGGTGATGAGAATTTCATTTTCCAGGCCTCCTTTAAACTGACCCCTTAGGAGAGCAAATATTTTAATGAAAATGTAGCTTTTGCAGCGTGTTGGTCTTCTCTTTGATTATACATTCACCTGGTTTTGTTAGTTTTATTTTTTCCTCTGTCTTTTGGAAATACTTGTATAAATATACAGTTACATAAATCATATACTTTATATATTATACAAAAATACAGTTATTACATAGAGTATTCTTGCAAATATAATTCCTTTTTAAAAAACCTGTCTCCCCAAGTGTCATATGATTTCAATAAGTGAAGTCTAAAAAACAAAATAAACGGAAGCAGAGGCATATTTATAGATGCAGAGAACAATTTTCATGGTTGCCAGATGGGAGGCAGGTTGGTGGGGGTAGAAAAGGGGGAAGGATTAAGGAGAAGAAATTGGTTGTTACATGGTAGTCATAGGCTGTAGGGTATAGCACAGGGAGTATAGTAATACTGTGATGGCTGTGTATGGTGTCAGAAGAGTACTAGATCTATGGGGGTGATAGATGGGAGGGGGGAGGGGGCAGCGTGTAAAAGATGAAGGGATTGAGAATTGCAAATTGGTAGTTACAAAACCGTCATTGGGATGTGGAGTAAAGATTGGGGAGTATAGTTAATAATATAGTGGTGGCTATGTAGGTGCCAAGTGGATACTAGTCATAGATTAAATATATTTCTAGCCACCGTGCTGTGAACCTGAAATTAATATAAAATAATACTGAATGTCAAAATTAAATAAAATACAAAAAAAAAAAATTGACCCCCTCCTCCCCACAGCCAGCCTCCTCCATCTCCTCTTCATCCTGGGCCTCTGCCTCTTTATCTTCCTCCTTTCTCTCCTCCTCCCTCCCATCACACTCCCTGGTCACACGCATCATCATTTTTCTCCCCTTCCTCCACCAGCTGTGGGAAGGGCCGCTGGTTTTCGGCCTCCAGGTCAGGACTAAAACCAAAAGAAACATTCTGCACACAGCTAAACAGAAACTTTGGCAGCTCCGCCTCTTCCCGGCTCCTGACAGGCTGCACGTCACTTCCGGAGGAGGAGCCGGCCGGGGAGGCGGGGCCGCCCGCCTGGGCCTGCTGCGCCTGCAGCGCCTCCTGCTGGCGCTCCAGCTTCCCTTGCTGCCGCGTATCCTCGTAGACCAGGTTCAAGATGAGCTGGGTGCTATTGCGTGGCGCTCGCATGCCTGGCACCCGCCACCCGTACAGGTTGATGGGCCGCAGCAGCATACTCAGATCCACGGGCGGGTTCCTCCGCACGAACGACGAGGATGGCGGGGTGGGCCGCGGCCCCTGTCATCCCAGCGCTTCTTCCTGCCATGGGGCCTCGCCCAGCCTGGATTCCAGGGCCCGAGCCAGCAGAAGCAGCAGCAGCAGCAAAGGTGCAGCGGGTGCGAGCCACGCTCTTTCATCACTCGCATCCGGCGGGGGGCTTCAGGCATCCCGCCCGAGGTGCGCACCAGGGCCCTCCCTAAGGCCTCCGGTTAGCGTGCATGGCCCAGTAGGGACTTCTGGGCGCTTGGAACCACGGGCCCTGGCCGTGCTGTTGCTTTGGCTGTTGCTTCGAGGGCTCGTACGCGGTGTTGGGGTCATAGCTGTGCCACCGCTTATAAGTCGGAGCACCGCTGCACCTTCCGTGCCAGGAAGACCAGGTGCCAAACGGGACAGAGGATGACCAGCCGCCGCCGCCCCGGTTGAGAGGGTCTTCCCTTTCGTTGAGGGTCTAGGTCATGGTTCAAGGAGCTCCCAGACGTCTAAATGGATGCGTCCAAGAAGCTGTCTTCAGATATGGCCAGCTCCGACGGTCTGAAGGGCCTCGTCACCCTGTCTCTCTCCTGGCAGCGCCACGTGCCTGCCGCTGAGATCCCGCCTGTCCTCACCAGAGGGACCCCTCTTCTCCGCTCGCTACTAACTCGCTTTTCGTGATAATCTCTTGCCCTTCGCACCCGTCTCGTCCAAGTTGCTTGGCTGGGACCGGGGCTGGATAAAGATGGTGGGGGAGGAAGATGTTGACGGGCTACATGCAGCGAGAGCAGCTCCCGGCTCCCACACGCCCCCGCCTCGAAGGAGGCTCAGGCTGGGCAGGGGGAGGCCGGGAGAGGCCGGGGTTGCGCATTATCTTGCTGCTGGGTCTCAACTCGGGCGCCTCACGGTGGCCGTCCTGGTGGGACTGTGGGGCCCCGGCAGGCAGCCTTTAAATACCTTGCTGAGCATCCGCGTGCCCACCGCGTCCTTGGTTGCCCCGGGTGACAGCCAATTGGGGTCGATGGTTTTCGCTGTGCGTGGCGGTGGGGTTCCAGCTGGAACGACGTGCCCTGTGAACGCTCGCTGGGGGCTTGTGACGCAGATTTTGTGAGGCAAGGCGGGGCTGGGCGGCGTTTGTGCTGCCCCACTCAGTTGGCTTGAGGCCGTTTATCTGAACCCTTTGTACCACTTCCAGGCGTGCGGGTACAGAAGATGGCCGGCCCTTCAACTGAACCCGTGGAGTGGTGCTGGAGGGGAGAGGAGGTGCAAAAAAAAAAAAAAAAAAATCTGAATGGGGGAAAATACCCAGAGATTTTATTTTAAGAATATAAATAAGCAAATACAATAGCATCAGGCATAATGTTACATGTCATGAAAAGAACACTATGTTTTAATTGTAACAGCCGTAAGAACAGTTGTTCTGCAAGGACTGAGTGCTTATTCTGTGAGCAAGAATGTGTCAGGCATTGGGGTCACAAAGGTGATGCTCACAAGACCCCATACCAGGATCGCAGAGCCTTGTGGGGGCGTCAGGCCCAGTCACAGACAGTTACTGTGCCATGTGTTGAGTACAGTGGGAGATTGCAGGGACACCTAAATCATCCTGGGGAGGGAGGAGTTAGGAAAGGCTTCCTGGAGGAGGCTGGAAAAGGAGGACAAGGCAGGGCAAAGAAAGGCATTCTAGGTAGAGGGAAGAGTATTAGGTAAGAAGAAACATGGTGCATGTGAAAAATGCACATGACCATCATAATAGGTTCAGCATTGGCTGACAGCACAATATGCAGGGCTTGCCAAGAGCTGCTGCTATACAACAGCGGTTCTCAGGTGTTTTGGTTTCAGGACTTTACCTTCTTAAAAATTATTAAAGACACCTATAGTGCTTTTGTTCATGCGGTCATTATTGATATTAATTAAAATATTAGAAATTAAAACTAAGAAATTAAAAGAAAATCTGTTTTCTATGTGAGTTGTTTTTATAGTAAGAAAGAAAAGCCAGACATTGTTTTGGATTGGCATATTCTACTCCATGAAGTAAGAAGCATGAATGATTATTTCTTTGAAATAGCAGTCAGATCATCTGGGAGCTTATCGAACTAGACTTTGCAGCCTCTTATCCTACTTCATTCTTTATGGATTCTATGTTTTAGTCAAACTGAGATTCTCAAACACATCATCCATTGTCATGCCGCCATAATTTTGTTCATGCATTTCTGCAGTTGGACACATCTTCTCTGGTAATGGAAAATTTCCTTGTTATTTAAATCTCAACTCAAAAATCACTTCTCTGAAGCAAGTGAAAATTATGTGTTTCTTCTTTATTGAACAGAAAACAATTGGATTTTTATTCCCATTAGATTTTCTTTTGAATTAAAATTGGCTCTTTTCACGTGTGTCTCTACAACTATGTCACAAACTGTAATCAGTTTGTGACATTGGGTTTTGCAGTTTTAAATTACTTAACTCACTTGAAGATGTGCTCCATATTGGAAAGAGAATAAATTGGTAGGTAATATATTCTTTTCTTGTTTGCATGATTTTAAATATATAATTATCTCATTCATCAACAACTTTTTATTCAGTGCTCATTATATCCAACACTGTATAAGTTATTGTGGATTACATTAATGAGATAGTTTCTCTTCTTAAGGAACTCAACATCTAGTGAAAATGTTAGAAAAAAGGAATATAATTATAATTCAATGTGAAAAGCATGAGGATAGAAATATGCACCGGATATTATAGAAAAATAATGAGGAGGCAACTTTCTTACCAGGGATGAATCAAGGATTTCCTGGAAGAAATTTGATAGAAATTTGTTTTCTAATATTGAGTCTCATTGATGAGGTAGAGAAAATAGAGGGTATTCTGGGCAGTGGGAGATACCCAAAGAAAGAGCAAAGTATTGAAATTAGCACCATGTGGGAGCAACAGCGATTATTTCTATCTTGCTTGAAGCAGTCAGTGGCAAGGAATGATACTGGAGAGATATGCAGGTGCCATAACTTGGAGGGCCTTGAATGCATTAAGAAACTAGTTGATCATTCAGGCCAAAGATTTCCAAAATATTTCTATACAGCTCGGTAAGATGCTAATAGGAAATCTTAAAAGGGGGTTCCCGAGGGCCAGTTGAGTGGCTCAGTTGGTTAAGAGCTCACTCTTGAGCGGTTCGATTCCTGGCCTGGCCTAAGCTGCCGCTGAACTTCCAACAGGTGGCAGGATGGCTCAGCTAAAAAAAAAAAAAAAAAAAAAAAAAGGGTGCTCCCTAATCATAGATGTTTAGCAAATTCTCAAGCTAGAGAATACAAATTTAATGAGGTGTCCTTATTGCAGGGCTTCCCAAAGTTGTAATAAACTAATATATATTATGACTATCCTTAAAGGACATCAAATACTGGGCATTTTACAAATACACATATCTCCACATAGATATTAGCTCTTTAAAGAGCACCAATCAGGGCCGGCTGAGTGGCTCAGTTGGTTAAGAGCTCGCTCAAGAGTTTGAGCTCTGAGCAACAGCGGTTCGAGTCAGCCCGAGCTGAGCAGCCGCTGAGCCGCCAACAGGTGGCAGGATGGCTCAGCTAAAAAAAATAATAATAATAATAAATAAATAAATAAAGAGCACCAATCAACAATTCCCAGAACTTTAGTATTATGTAAGTAGGAGGACACTCTTTATAGAAAATGAAGGAAAATATTTGAATTCAAAATAGGTTGCTGCATAGTGTTTGGAGAGTGCAAAAGAGGTAGAGGGGTAAAAGGAATGGGGTTTTTATTGTGGAAGTCCTAAACAATATGAGACTAAATTAGCATTATAGCAGAAAGGATGAAGAAATAAAATATTTGAGACATTCCCAGGTGATAAAATCAATAGGAATGTGTAGTTAATTGAATAAAAGGGGAGAACAAAGTTCAGGAATTTCACTCAGCATTCTGACTTACTTGAATGAGTGACTATGGGGCTTCCAATGGTGAGGCTATGCTGGTAAAAATTTGTTCAGAGAGGGAAAGGTCGTTTTGGTTTTGGAAGTGTCAATTTGGAGCTTTTAGTGGAAATGCAGGTGGATATATCCATTTGAAGTGAGATTTAGGACTCAGGAGTTTTGTAGAGTGATCTGGACTAGGAATAGTTTTTGTAGATCACCCTGATACCTGTGGAATTAGAAGCTATATGTGTATATGAAATTATCAAGTATCAGAGTGATGTTTCTATTGGTTCTTTATTTCAAGGTATTTATCCTTTAATAAAGAAAATTATGGAAAGTTATTTGAATTAGATACAATTTCTTAGTGGAGTTTTAAAAATATGATTATTTTCATTTTAGAGAAAGAAAAAATAGAATATTGGGTCGTTGGAAAAATCATGACACATGTTTGCAACAAATGGCACTAGTTCATTTTTGGAAGTACTAGAGTCATTTGCATCTATGTTATTGCTATGTCACTTGACAGCTGAGAGTTCTAGCTTCATTCTAAAAACAAAATTGAGTGATTTGCTTAAGTTTTGGAGATTTTACAAGTTGAAGATGAAACACCAAACTGTGCATTTTTGCCATATTTTACTGTTGTACTTCCATAAAGCGAAAAACAGGTGTCAAGCTTGTGAAAAGTTGCATAAAGTTTATGGTGACAATGCTTTACAAGAACGTCAATGCCAATGATGGGTCACAGAATTCCATGCTGGTGATTTTGATCTCAACAACACTCCTTGGTCAGGGAGGCCCATCGAAGTTGATGACGACAAAATAAAGGCATTGATCAAGTCAAACCCACGTTACATGACACAAGAGACTTCAGAAACATTGAACATCCATCATTCAAGTGTTCTTGACCACCTGAATGAGCTGGGATACGTAAGCAAGCTCAATATTTGGGTTCCGCATGAACTCAAAGAAGTTCATTAGTTGGCGCATATAAACATCTGCAATATGCTCATTAAATGTGAGGAAAATGATCCTTTTTTGAAGCGACTGATAACTGGTGATGAGAAGTGGATTGTTTACAACAATGTGATATGCAAACGGTCTTGGTCCCGATGTGATGATTCACCTCAAACGACATCAAAAGCAGACATTTATCAGAGGAAGGTTATGCTCTCAGTGTGGTGGGATTTTAAAGGTGTTGTGTTTTTCGAGCTTCTACCAAGGAACCAATCAATCAATTCAAATGTGTACTGTCAGCAATTGGACAGTTTGAATGAATCCATCATCCAGAAACGTCCAGAGCTTTTTAATTGTAAAGGAGTTGTGTTCCATGGCAACAACATGAGACCACACATAAATTTGATCACTGGTCAAAAATTATTGGAGCTTGGATGGGATGTGTTGCCACACCCACCATACTCGCCTGACCTTGTGCTGTCAGACTTCCACTTGTTTTGCTCTCTTCAAAACTCCTTGCATGGTATAACATTCAATTCAGATGAGGCTGTAAATCAGCACCTTATTCAGTTATCTGCAAATAAAGACAGGTCCTTCTAATGATCGAGAAATTATGAGGCTCACTGAAAGGTGGCAAAAGGTTATCAAACAAAACGGGCAATATATCATTGATTGATCTTTGTTCTTTATATAAATAAATGACCTTTGAAAATCATAGATAAAATACTTCATGGTTTTTCCGTCAACCCAATAGCACTTTTTCAGAATGCTTCTTCTGACCAACATAAACTCCATTAAAAAAGTTAAATAATCATCAAAAATAGATTTGACTTTATAAGCCCAGTATCATGGGTTAGGACTTCTTTGGTTTTTCATTTTGCTTCTTTGAGTCATACGTGGAGACTTTAAAGTGCCTCATTAGCTGCCCTTGTAAAGGCAACTGAAGGTGGAGATAATAGTAGCCAATCACCATAACAAGTAAATGAGTTCTAAAGCGCTCATTACTAGTCCATCAAAAGGGTAAATATCTAGCCTCAACTGTGATCCAAGGGTGATAGATTAGTGAGGGATGAGTTACTGCTACCACACTTCCTTCTTCATATACTACACTTCTTAATATTTAGAAAATGTTAAATATGGTGATTTAGATGGGTAGGTTTAAAAATCTCCAATATGTTTTTTCTCATCTCCTTATTTCTACTAGCAAACATCATTGTAATCTGAAACAAGTATGTAAAAACTGATCTAATATTTCTCATGGGTTATAAACAGTCAGTTTATTCTTGACCCATGTCCATATGAGGATAAGTAGCAAAACTTTAGTAATTATATAGAGTTATTAAATGGCAAGTAAAGTTGTTTTATCTTCATATTTATGTAAAGCATCTATAAATTTGGGGTTCTCCATTATAACAAAAGTGACATGTGACAAAAAAGACACTCAACCTGTAATATCTATAAAAGTGAAAAAAATTGAATTATTTAGGAAGGGACTGAGATTAATGAAAACATTTTACTTATGTCAATTTTAAAACAATTTAAATTATTTATCTATTACTTATACTACCAAATAACATACTTAAAGATGCTAAACAGCAGATCGCAATAGATGTAGTACAGTCAAATTATAAATGAATGAATGAATTAATAAATAAATAAATGGAGAATTAGGGGTAAAAAGAAAATAATTGCTTGAAAATGATATGGAGGCAGAGATAAAGTTTAATCCCATGAAATCCATTGCAGTTAGTTTTGAACAAGGTAGAGAATTATTAGCATGTGCTGTTGACTAACTCCACCAAATCCAAACACTGGAAAAACACAGAAGTGAGGCTATGTTTCTCATAGTGAAACACAAAGCTGTGTATCCCCACAAACCCTTGGGGATACTCAAGGTGGTTAGGTCACTCTGTGAACAGAGTTCTAGGGTTATAGTTGAAGGAGCACTAATGTTGAAGCTTAGACCAGGATGGCAACCTTTCTCACTGTGACATTGTCTATTTCCCCACTACTCTAGAAAGATCTCTAATGGTTCCATCACACTCTGGGGCAGGAAAACAAGAGCAATAACCTAGCATCAGTCAGCTGGGGTAAGGAGCCTATTAATAACAAGCACAAATTGTTGCATAGCCTTGAGTGTTTCCTACACTTACATAATCAAAATATTTAACAATTTCTAAGACATAGTCACCAGCCAGGAAGAGCAGACAACATCTGTACTGGCAGCCCATGAAGAAATGTGCTATACCCTCCTCCCAACTGATATAAGTGGTATGGAGTGGTGGTCATGGAGATCCATTCTGTATCACCAGTATCTATTTACTTACTGGATCGTAGAGAGGTTTCTAAGTGATAGGCACAATTGGGAGGTTCAAAACAGCAGCTATTTGAAGCATTTTCCCAGTTGGAATAGTTGTTATGGTGCAAAACAGCCGACTATGAGCCTTATCTCTGTATCACTCCAACCTCTGCTCAAATTCCAATCAGTTGGCAAGTAAATTAGAATAGACAGAGGGAGCTCTAGAAAAGATCAGTGTCTATGGGAAGGTTTCTGGAAGGTGTCCTACAAGGTTACTTGTCCTTTTAGGTGTGAGGGAGGCAGTGAGGGATTGAACTCAGTTTGCTACCTCAAAGGCTCTTTGCTCTGAGACATATTCTCCATCTCCCTCTCTCCTTACTCTCTAAGGAACCCTCTAAATTCCTTCTCCTGGAGGGGTACATGTTAAGATATAGATTTTCCATTTCTCTTTACATGTATAAATGCTGACATGGCTGATAAATCTCAGAAAGAAAACTGAACCATTTATAGAAGAAGAAGACAAATTGGTGGACCAACACAACAGGAATTTAAAATAAAAGTTTCTAGAATTAAATGACCATATTGGAACTATGACGATGAAACCAGAAGTTAAATGAACAAGTTGTCTTTAATTGCAGAATGCTCCAGTATTTTTTTCATAAGTAAAACGTGTTACGCATTGATCTATAACACTTGTATTTTAGAGTTTTTATTATATCCTTACTGATAAATCTCTTTTATACATATTTAGATATAAATTCCACATAACCCATGGCCATATATTGATCTCTTTAGAATCTTTTGCATGTACAGTTTTGTCTCAAATCATATGTTAAAACATCAAGATTTCATTATCATCCATTTAAAAAATTTTACTAAACATATAGTTACTTTCCACCCATTGAAATATATGAGAAAATTAAATAACTTCTGTCCAAAGTCTGCAGAAAATTTCTTAAAAATGTTGTTTAACACTTAGTTCTGAATGTCACACCAGCGTTAGGGATTTGATGATTTAGCCTTCCTTCAGTTACCTTGCTTGGCCTGGGTGATGGTAAATTTTATGTGTCAACTTGGCTAGGCTATGGTACCCAGTCGACTGGTCAACTATCAGTCTAGATATTGTTGTGAAGGTAATTTTTAGATGTGATAAAGGTTTAAATCAATGGACTTCAAGTAAAGCAGATTGCTTTCCATAATATGTGTAAGCCTCATCCAATCACCTGACAGTCTTAAAAGAAAAGACCAAGGTCCCTTGAAAAAGCATTGTTTCTGCTTCCAGGTTGCAACATGGACTTCCCACCTGAGTTTCCAGCTTTGCCCTCAAAACTGCAACATCAACTCTTGCTGGAGCTTCCAGCCCTCCAGCTTGTCCTGTAGATTTCTACAATCGCCGTCTGCAATTGTACGAGCCAATTCTCCAAAATAAATCTCTGTCTCTTTCTATATATAGATCCAATTGGTTAAGTTTCTTTGTAGGACCCTGATTAATACAACCTGCTTTCTATAAGACTTTTATATATATCTCAGTTATAACTGAACATAGCTTTATTTACTGGAAGCCATCTTCCTTTCTTAGATCTCTTAAAGCACTTGGTTGCTGTGTTGCAAGCATTATGAAATTGTGTACATTTCTTCAAAGACAAATATCAATTTCACTATATTCAACTTGACTCTGATGTCACTGTTCCTGTGCCTTGCTGTTTACACAGTAAATTTTAATTTTTAAGGTCAAATGATGGTGTAATATTTTTTAAAAATTTACAAAGAAATTAAACACCAAGGTGTTCAGTAGTAACAGTACAGAGAAAAAAAATCACAGCCATATAGAGAGCTATGACCTAGTTCATGCATGCATAGGCAATAACAACCACTTAATGACAATTACCTGGTAGCAGGGTATTTGGGATGTCATCAATTGTTAGATGTATAACAGTTTTAGAGAAATGGATGAAAATATGTTGGTATTAGAATCCATGGAATACAGTGCATATTAGGTAATTAAGTGTGTATGTATGTGCAGAAAGCATATAATGGTTGTACCTAAAACAATTTACTGAGGAGAAAAATAAAGTCCAGCACTCTCCTGGAAAATGTCTAAAACTCATAGATTTTTAAAGGTGAGATGAGAGGTACAAAATGTAGAGGATAAACAGAAATGTCAATATGTCTATAAGAGGAGTCTCAAAGGAGACAAAATCATGAAAAAATATTGAAAGAATTAAGTATGCCCTTGAATTAAAAAATATACTGGGTCTAAATTAAAAATTTATCTAGTTTCAAAATATTATAAGAGGAATAAAATGAAAATAACACATTACAAAATAAGTATTATAGGAAAATTTTAAAAGATTAAAAAGATAAATTCCAAAAACTAAAAAAAGAAATGTCTATTACCAGTAAAAGAACAATATTGATCTCTGACTTTTCAACAGTTTGCTGGATGCAAAGTGATTATTGAAAATATTTCAAATTGATAAAGTAAAATAACATCGCAGAAGGAATATTACAGCTTAATAAAGTATCATCTAAATCTGAGACTAAGTAAATGTATTCTCAATCTAGATTTAATTATCCCACCAATGGAGGTTTGTTTTGGGAGCCCAGCAAAATAGAGAATGTGCTAAGGTTCTTGTATCATTTTAGTGAAACACATAGACATTGATAAGCATGAGAAAATGGTAGAGATAATTAAGGGTGAAGTTTAATAAAAATAATTAAGTCTTATATAACAAAAATTTGATTTATATAGAGGAACGTAGGAAAAGATACATTAAGCACCAAATAAGATGACAGAAGTAATTTCTAATATAAAGTATATAAGAAATGTAAATATGTCAAACAGCTAGAGAGAGAGAGAGAGAGAGAGAGAGAGAGAGAGAGAGAGAGAGAGAGAATAATCTAATACTATTTTGCTAAGAAAATTCTATTTAAACAAGTACATAATACATTTAAAAGATAGTAAAACCTGCACCAAAAGAAAGCCTTAGATCCAAAAGTGAAATTAAAATGTAAACATCACAAGAACTAAAGAGGAGCATTACATATTAGTAAAATGAAAAATAGATCACAATCTTATATGCCTCCAAATGCATAGCCTGAAATTTAAAAAAGCAAAAATTCTAGAACTTAGATGAGAACCCACAATTATATCAAAATGTACAGTGGGAGATTTTAACACTCCCCAGACACTGAGAGATTACCATTAATTTTAATATGTAAAGGTACCACAGTTTAGAATACAAAATTAAGCTTGGACTAGTATATATGAATATATACATACATTAAACCAAGAATAGCTATTTTTTTGGGATCAAATGGAATATTCTCTCTTTCTCTCTCTCTCTCACACACACACACACACACAGACACACACACACACACACACACACACACACACACACTGACTGTTGTAGGCATGTGCAAAAGAAGCCTAATATTTCAAAATAATCAATATCAGATAGACAGTATTTTTAGAACATACTACAAAACACTAGCACATCAATTTCCAAGTATATGACACTTTCCAGGAAAAACTTTACGTTCCATGCTGCATGTTTCTCCCTCCATGTTGCCCTCTCTTTGCACACAGTTTGCTCAGCACTAAGCTTTTCTCTGAATTGTACCTTCTGATCATATCCCTGCCCCTCCTCAGTCAGTGCTCTAGACTGTTGTCCGGGTATGGTTCTCAGGGAGAGTAACCCCCTTGGTATCCTGGTGAATGTGACTCTCCATCTTTTACAGGTGGAATTAAAAGTAAGGGCGAGGAAGACAAGGAGGAGAAGGAGGAAGGAGGAAGGGAGAAAGAGAAAGAGGCATTTCTTCTCCTTGCCACTATTTATGTATGCTGCTTACACAAGTTGCTTTAATTTCTTACTTTTTTTTTTAAGGGCCTGTTTTATTGGCAACAAGTTCTATGTCTCTTAGGAAGCAGGAAGAAGATTTGGCACCTTGCAGCTTTTTCTTTGATTTTGCATAAACTAGAGACTTTCAAATTGCTCTGGGGTTTTTCTGCAGTGGGGTGATAGGTATGCAGTTCAGGAAGCTTTCCCAATGAGAACTTACACAGGATATCAAAACTATATATCTGACTGCAAATCAACTACCTGATTCCCAGAATGGGGGAATAATTGGCTGGGGATTTTATCTGGTCTTGTGGCTGATGCCAATAAGAGAGTGTGTTTATTAACAATTTATTTACAGAACACAAATTGATTTCACTAGGGCTGCTGCATAGCCAGTAACTGCAAAGAGGAAGTAAGTGATTTCTTTCAGAGCTTTTGGGAATCCACTATTGTGACGGAGTCAGTATATATTGGAAGTGATTATCAGCATGTAGTAGTAAAGTGATGAGCATTGCAATAAGGCACACAAAATTAAATCTGCCTAGAAAATAAACTGGCATAGGTTTTGATTTAGATATGAACAACATAATCTGCATGGTCCCAAATTAAAGGGAAGAGGGCACAGATCAAATACACTCAACACCTAATTATACAAATGATGTAGAGGATAATTACATTAGGATTGTGCAGTGGTACAAAAGTAAGAGTTAGTTTCATATTCCTCAATTAATGAGATTGATATGAGTGAAAACGAAAGGCACAGATTAGGAGAAAATACTATATGAGCGTATAATCTATACCAGCTGAGAAAAGCAAAAAAAAATTTACAGGATCAGGAGCCAAAGACACACTATTTTAATTGTCAGATTAGTCTTAATCAAGTGTAAATCAAAAGCTCATTGCGGTAAATAAAATCTACATTTAAATACATGAGTATGCAAGTAAATAATTTTATCATCTGCAACACCATACTTTCAAAATGTAAACTATTACTTGATTTTAAAAACAAAATAAAAACATGTATAACTTTATATTTGGTGAGTATTCCAAATACTGGAGGCAGCAGAATGGATGTATATAAAAACTAATGGAAGGTATAACAGGTACTATACATAAATATGGCTGTGAGACACTATTTTTTTCTCCTGTCAGTACATTTATACTCATCCTGGGGAATGTGGAAAAGTAATGTATCTAAAAGTATTGATAATTTGCTTAGCCTGAATTTTATTTTATTTTATTGCTAAAATGAATTATTGGTTTCTATGGTTCCTTTCAATTAAAAATATATATGATTAAGAAAATATTATGGCATAAGGTTTTGGTTATATCAGGAAATTACTAGGAAGGACTATTGTTTTAGCAATTTAAGAGTTCTGAAGATATTATTCATTTTTGCTTTATGTTTATAAATATTTGAGCCTTGTAAACAATATAATGGCATTTACTGTAGTTCACTAACTGGGCAAATCATAATTATTAAATTTTTGTTCCTGACATCATAATTTTAGAAATCCTGATCCACAGATGTTTTGGTAACATGAGTTAACAAAGACATTGCATATGAAGAGCCTGTAATTTCCTCACAGCTAAACCAAGTTAAATTTTCCCTTAAGTTCTCCAATATTTAATAAATATGAAAATGCATGTACCATATAGCATAGGGATTCCATTTGCAGTTATTTACTTTAGAGAAACTTGTGTGTATGTGCATAAGGACACCAATTTATTGTAATATTATTTATCATAATGAAAAATCAGAAACTCCAACTTCCAGTGGTTTTATAAACTGCAGTCAGATGCTTACGAAGAGGTACTATACAATTACAATGAATGAGCTAGATCAGGGGTCGGCAAACTTTTGAGACAGAAGCACAGCCAGGGATCAGCAAACTGCAGCTCGCGAGCCGCAGGCTCTGAAGTAAAATTGAAAATGAAAATAAAACTATCATAGTTTCATTTATAAAATTTTTAAAGGATATTATTCACATAATGGTGATTATGTAAAAATATATTTATGGCTCTCGAATTATTTTTAAATTGTTGTCAGGGACAGGATTGGCTCTTCCAGGAGTTGGCAAACTTTTGAGATGGACATACCCAAAAAGCCACATATGGCTCACGAGCCGCAGTTTGCCGACCCCTGATCTAGATCTATGGGTTATATAGATCTATATTTATCATCAGGGTTACGTCATAAAAACAATGCTTAGTGAAAAAAAGTTGTAATATGTCACTTAAGTCACTTATGATGATAAAAGAATGCACTTTCCAAACAATGTGTTTGTGAAGATACACACACACACACACACACACACACACACACACACACACACTCACACACTCACTCGAAAGATATACACCAAATTTATAATAACAACATCCTCTGAAGAAGGAAAGTAAAAAGTAGAATTATAAAGGGATTAGCTTTAGATGTAAAATATCTTACACCTTTAATTTCAAAAACGTGAAGGGACAATGATGAAGAATTAACACTAGTCAATTATAAGTTGTAGGAACATGAGAACTGTTGGCTCATTCCCTGAAATTCTCTGGTCTATTTAAATATTTAAAAAATTGTTCTCCTGGGCCTGCCGAGTGGCACGATGGTTAAGAACTGGCTTGGGACACCAGAGGGCCCCGGTTCGGATCCCACATATGAGGGCCAGTGACACTGCCCTCCACAGCTAAAATGCTGAACAACAGCTCAACCTGGAGCTGGGCTGCTGTGAGTCACCAGCGACGGCGTAGGCTGTAGCCCCTGTGGCAGTGGGTTGCCATGGGCTACCGTATGTAGCCAGCAGCCAGCGTGAGCGGCCAGCAGCCGCAGTGAGCGGCCATCCAGAAGACGGCGACTGATCTGCCTCACCAGGGAAGAGTGCAATGATGGTGCCAAGTTGGGCCAGTGAAGCAACATCCTCCACAACTAGATTGAAGAACAAAATGACAGCAACTTGTCTGTTCCCCTTCGCCCAATTCCCCAGCACTGTTCCCATCCCCCCAATTCCCCAATAAAAATCTTAAAAAAAAATGCAAACTGCTTTAAAAAAAATTGTTCTCCTAATCACCACTCACAAATCAAGGAATCTGTCTATACTACATTATGAGTCATATCACACAATATTGTGAAATAGCATTGACATTACAATGAAAATTATAGTATTATGGAAGCTCCAAAGTAAATATTTATAAATATTGTAATTATAGTAATAATAGAAATATCTGAACACCAAATTAAATATGGATAATGTATAATGTCTGGAGTTATATTTTATGGAAATGGCAAGTCAAGTGTGACATTTTGAAGGAGGTTAAACAAATAAAAATGGTGTTAGATTAGCTGATATCCTGGCATTTCTTGTTGTTTCCTAGAATTCCAGTTGTCTGCATTGGTGGGCTGCATCTGGAATTGGACTTCCTGCATTAGAAGGTTAAAATGGAAATGCTTGTTCGGAAGACAAATGATGCAGTCTTATTATTTGTTGTGTAAGACGCATGTCAACAACAATGACTGAGAAAGGATATTCTTAAAGGTTGCTGTTGTTTTTGAACTGGCATTCTTCCCACCTGCACAACTCCAAGAACACTTAAGGAAATTCTATGTGTCAATGCCCTAAAGAGTGCATCACATCTATAATGGAATACACAGGTTCTATTCTAACAGGGACTATCTGTACCTACACACGTCCCTTGGGCCTCATTTTCCCCACTTCTGAAATTCTAAGGCAGTATAAAAGAAAGGATTGATAATAAGGGGGGAAAAAAGGCAGTGTGTGTGTCTTTATATGTTTGGGAGGAGATAAATGATATTATCTTGAATAAAGAGTGAAAATGTTTAATAAATAAATAGTCTATACCAGAACAAGTGGGCACTATTGCTAATTATGCCAAACAGACTTTAGAGTTTGTCCAGCCATAAATTTGAGATGGAATGGTAAAATTAATCCTGAAGCTGAGTTTAAAAGCCATAAATGACTGGATTATGGTCGTCAGGCATAGTAGTTAGTGACATAACAATTATGTGTTGTTTCTGTGTTGCTGATAAATCTGATTTCATCCACCTGCTGAAAACTTAGTATCATCTAGACAAAAGCTGAAGATTTGAAACATTTATTTTAACCTGATAGCATCCCCTTAAATTTATGGGGAGTTTAACTGTCAGGGATGGTTACTCTTGCCTGAAACCCTGTTCTTCTTTGGTAGTGACTATTGTACTTAACCATTCAAGCAAAATATTCTTTCATTACTAAGTTATGTGGAAATTTCTACCAAAAAGTGAAGCAATTTTCCTTTGACTAGTTTCAATAATTTCCAAATTTCATTTTTATGAATTATGTCAAATGGATACAGGGAAGACTATACATAAAATATATCATTTGTCTGTTTTAAAATGTGTGCATGACCTTTTGAAAATGTCAAAACTCACTGGAAAGCATGTGGAAAATAAAACTTTCAGTTTATTTTCTTAATAGAATTAGTATATTAAGAAAATAAATGCTATTTTCTCCCAAGACACAATTTTGGGCAAGTACTAAATAAGCAAGTAGAGATGTCTGCAATGGGATGCTTTCTATATTTTCCAGTTTTATGTTTTAATCATTAATTAATTTTCCCTAAAATAATTGTATTTTAAGGAACTAATATATAATCTTACTGCATTTGTTCACTGCAATTGTAATATAATTGTTCACTGCATTTAAAAAAAATAATGAACTATATTTTAAAACATGTGAAGGTCATCCGCATAGGAGCAATCCTTAACACATCCATCTCCCACATTCTATATCCTATGTGTCACTATTATTTATTAATGTTAATTTCCAAATCCATCTACTTACCTTGATCTGGTTATCACCACCTTAGTTCACACAGTCATGCATTCTAAAGGAGACTGAAGCAATATCTTTGTAAGTGGTATGTCCGTATTCATTCTTTTCCCTTTTCAAGCTCTGTTACCCACCACAGCTTACACTACTTCAAAAACTTCCCATAGCTCTTAGGATAAACACAGATTTCCTTAACATGTTCCTCAAGGCATTATATGGACTGGTCTTTATCCTGTTAGCTTCATTTCATATAGGCTTTTTACTTACTCCTTGTATCGGCCTCAATTTTGTTCCCTGATCATATCATTTGTCCTTATGCCTTTGATTGGAAATCTCTACTGCTACTCTGCCTGGTTGAGTATCAACTCATCCTACAGGTCTCACCTCAGTTCTTGCTTCCTTAAGTCACCTTTCCTGGACTTCCCTGATGGGTTCAATCTTCTCTAGTATGTGGTTTCACAGGACCCTCCAACTGTCCTCCATAGCACTTATTACATATATATATATATATATATATATATATATATATATATATATATATATATATATATTTTTTTATCACTTATTTAATATTTGTATTTATGTGATAGAGCTTAGAAGGCAGAAACCCAATCTGAGCTTGCTTGCTATTGTTTTCTTAGTGTCTAGCATAGACCTGGCACCTGGTAGTTATTCAAATACTTCTTGACTGAATAAGTGACTGTAAGAAAATACACGTTAAGATATAATTTGGAGAGGTATGAAATGCTGTAGAGAATGAATGGCAAGGATAGCAGCAGCAGATAAGCAAATAAGAAAAGAGCAAAAGGACATGGACCTCCATGAATAGAGATTATGGGTTAATATTAAATTTATCTATATATTAATTATACTTATGGTACTGATATGGTTATATGATATTATATGTAAAAGATATGTATACTATAACATAGAGAAATAACTTAAGTCAATTGTTTAATACATTGCATGTAGAGTATAATTCATACACACTGATTAATCAATTTTTTAAGTTTGTTGTCTTTTTAGAATTAAAAGTGAAATGTCTTTTTAGGTTCCTTAGGAAGATCTGGCATTTATACCAGCCATTTGGGCCTGAGTGAACAGAATTTGTAGGGAATGCCTACTCCCCAATAATGCACAAACAATTCTTTCTTTCTCATTTTGGGAACTCAGTATAGCTGAGCCACAGTTATTAGTTTTCATGTAGAAATTGTAAATTTCTGTCTCAGAATAAATGTCATTCTAAGCAAGCTTCAGTAATGGCACCGTGTTGTCACTGAACAGCAAGAAAATGCTGAAGATATGTTCTATATTTATATTGTATATATGCACATTTTATATCTCTCTCAGAAATGCTTTCTATAATATTCTGTTGCTTTATAGACAGAAACATAGTTTGTGCTATATTTCTTCCAGTACTGTCACATTTTCCTTCCTTCTCATAGTGTTAAGTTTTAATAACAACAATAAAAAAATCCTTGAAGACAAAAGGAAAAAATGAAGCAAGAGGATGTGGCTCGCTTTAATTTAATGGGTTTAAAATATCATTTTAAATCTATTTGGTCTTCTTTGTATTACCACAATGCATAATGACAGGACTAGGAATTAATGTACATCCACATGCATTACAATGAGTACTCACTGTAACTTAGCAACAGCTAAGTGTGACTTCTTCAGCTTGTTGCTTTCCATTGCTGGACCTGGGAGGCCATAGAAAATTCAATTTACTCTAAATTTCTTATGTTGGCAGTTAAATGTTAAGCTCCTATTTACAGAAAGCTCTTTTGTGAATTGCCAGTTAGAATTCAGCAAGCTCTCTTCTACCCAGCAGGAGGTGTTAGCCATTTTTGTTTTTTGGAGAAGGTACTAGAAAACAAGATTCCTCTATAAGTCGCTCCTCTTCCTGTAAGTTTTAACCACCATGGTTCAAAATAGGAAAAGCAGGAGAGGTGTATCTGCTCATGAGACTTAGAACGGACCTTTAATTCATGGAAAGTTTATAATTCTACGGAATAAATACTGTGTCTCAGTAAACGAAAAGCTGGCTGACAGAACTTTTAGGTCAATATTAGTATCCCTTGCCTTTGACACGTCCACAGGGCCCAGATTCCCATATGTTTTGATTTTATGGGTGGAGCACACCTGGAGATCCACAAGATTACCAATTTCTATTTAAACAAGTAAGTGCAACTTTAAAAAGCTTAACTCATATCAGCACACTGTAAAAGCAAAATAAATATTTACACACCAGAAAATGAAGAGGCAATTCAATTCAAAATTTAATAAGGTCCTTTAAATTGAATACATCTATTTAAAAAGAAACCCCATATACTTCATCCTTGTTTTATTACCAGAGCAATGTTGATCTGTGACTCTGAATTTAGGAAGATTCAATTCAAAGGGCATTTAGAGTTATATACATACATTTTAAGTCAGTTTTTATCTATAAGATTTTAAGCTGTATCTTTATTGTTTATTCTTCAGCAAAGTATCCAAAAGAAGAAGGAATAAATTTATGGAATTATTTATCTTGGTGTTCAGGCAGTTTCAACCAAAAGTTTGTGTTAACTTAGTTTATCACAGGGTCTCACCAGGTAAATAGGATACTTGTTTTGGAAGATAAAAAAAGGAAATTGTTCAGAAATTATTATGGAAGTAATTTTTCACTTAAGAAAAATATGAATGAAACAATAATTTCCATGTCTAATAGCACTAAGTTTTTAGGTTCATGTTTGGACTTAAATGACTAAAAGTAAATGAAATATAAAACTTGATTCACCCAATTTGTTTTACATTATTTTAAAAACCAACTTATGGTACACTGGGAAGTGTATCTCTTTCTCTTGCTGTGAAAAGAAAAATGTTCCCACAAGTAAAGGCTTAAATTTAGTCAAAATTGGCCAGTGGATGTGTGTTCTACATTTTGAAATGACTACACTATGAAAACTGGAATTTTTCTGTTTGAACATTTCTTTTGCACCAGTATCCTTTATTATCATGATCTGTGCCACATAGTGAAATGTTTGTCTTTTTTTTTTTTCCTCACAAACTGATTAAGGAGCTTAGAGGAAAGCTACCCAAAGCCTTTTCCTGTAACATCCTGAAGCAAATAAATTTAATCTGGTTATTCCCCCATTTTTTCTTGAGCCTCTGTTGTAATTTACTTTAAACTATGGCAAAGAAAGATAATAGGAAAAGAGTACAATGGACATCAACAAGATGGCTAGTGATGTGGTGTTAAGTGAGAATGCTACAGTAAGAGCAATCTCATTGACAGAGTAGCATAAAAGGTTTAAAAATAACTCCCCAAGTTGTGAAAAAAATAAAAAAAATACAAAAATATTATCTGATTACTATGCATTAAATTAGAAATAAACAATGAAAAGGGACACCAAAATAATCCTTTCATTTGGAAAATGTAAAGCACTTGACCAACCAACCAACAAATGACGATAGCAATACACAACGGACAAACAAAAGAAACAGGCTCTTCTAAACAATAGAAGATAATCAAAATGGGAATTATTTAGAAGCTAACACAATAAACTATATGTAAAGAAAACCATGTGGGATGTTTCTTTGGAGGAAAATTTATTTGGAAGGAAAATGCATCAATAAACTAGGCATTCAATTTAAGAAGCTAAGAAAACAAGCCAACAAAAAGAACAATATACAGTCATACTAAGTAGAAAGGTTTAATTTAAAGTAGATTTAAGTTTTGAAAAGACCAATAAAATAGACAAAACTTTGAGAAAATGATGATAGGGAGGGAGGAGAAAAGAGAATACAAACAATATTATGAATGAGAAAGAAAGCATGATTTATAATGGGAACAAGGACACATATTCAGCAACAGCTTTATACCGGATAATGTGTACTCGTATGCTCTTAGGGGTACTGCAGTAGCAAAACAGGTACAATCCCTCCCTTCATGGACTTTACACTAGCATGGAGAAACACACAGTAAATCAGTAAGTAAGATGAATTATTAAACTATATAATATATTGGACAGTAATAAGTACTGTTGAAAAAAATAACGGACGAGTGTTGCAATTTTTAGATAAGGTGGTAAGGGAAGACCTCACTGAAAAGTAAAACTGAGTCAAATCCTGAAGGAAGTTTATCAGTAAGGCACACACATATCTTAGAGAGAATATTTTATGAAACTCAAACAGCTCCCTGAAGCAGGAATTTTCCTGGTATGTTTGAGGAAAGGCAAAGATCCCTAGAGTGGAATTATGCAGGGGATGGTGAATCATAGAAAATGAGGCCAGAGAAGTAATAAAGCACCTGGTCCTATGTGACCTTGTAGGTCATTTTAAGGACTTGAGGTTGACTTAGAATGAGATAGGAAGTCATTGGAGGGTCCTAGCATGGAGAAATGCAGTCTGAACAAAATCCAAGTTTGGCTGCCTTCTGTAGAAAACAATGAGGAATGGCTAGCTCAGAAGGAAATAAAATAGTATGTTTCCACAGAGGTCAAGTGAGACAAGTTGAGTCAAATATTGTTGAGAGAAATGTCTCTTGATTTTGCTACCAATATGGTGACCTTGACGAAGCAGTTTTAGTGTAGTGATTAAGAAAAGTCTAATAGACGAGGACTCAAGGGAGAATTTGAGGAGAAAACTAGGAAATGATAACGTAAAGACAAGTTTTCCAAATAAGTTTGCTGTAAAAGGAAAAAAAAAAAGAAATATATTGGTAGCTGGAGGGTAATATTGGGTTTAGAGATTTTTCTTAAGATAGCTAAAATAATATCTTTTTTATATGTTAATGGCAAGAATAGCATTGAGCAGGGATGTGATAAAGAAGAGAAAGGTGAGAATTTCTAAATGACCTTAAATAGGTAAGAGGGGCTAACATCTTGGGTACATAATTAATCCATAATAACAAGATAAAATATAGAGTCTATGGGCTCAGACGCAGGTGAGTAGCTAGATATAGCAGTGGGAGTTGTTAATTTTCTATTTCAATTGCTTTCTTTTCCCATAAAAATACAAGTCAGGCTTTCAGCTAAGAGTATTGATATAGGGAGGAGGCTATATGTTTGAGGACACAGTTGAAGCCATAAAATAATTGATTAGAACAGTGGAAATGTCAAAGTACTAATGAGATAAAGTCTGCTTGATATGCCATTTAAGGTTAGTGATTAGAAATTTAGTATGTAAATAATCAGCAAAAGTGTGTGTTTTCTGCAGCCACATTCAACTTAGTGGGTGATAATATAGAGTAAGCAGAAGGTTAGAAATAACTAAGATTTGGTTTCACTAAATGCATTTTTAAAAAGTGAGAGATAGCGGAGTTGAAGAATATGCTTATAATGATTGGCTATGGAATTTAAATTGGAAAAAGGAAAGAAATGAATACATGAAGGTGGTGAGATATAATGAAAAGGTGGTAGAATCAATGAAATGAAGGAAGGTGTTGCAGAGTTGGATGATTTGCAGACATAGAGTGCCAATGGAAGTTGGCTGAAAAGACAGAGATGGTAGTGGGAAGGTAGAATGTATGAAATTAAGATGATTGAAGATTTTTAATTATAGGTAACAACAAGACTAAGGGTATAAAAGTGGAAGCAAATAACTGAAGAAAATATGAACGAGTTTTAAAATGTAGGACAATGACATGTATAATGAAAGATAGATTTGAAAATATAGAAGGTTGGTTGATGTTGTAAGAATATCAACGCATATTTGACTCAAAATATATGGGAACCTATATTATTAATTTGATGGAGCAATACCATAAATGTAATTAACAGGATAACCAAAGATAAAAAAAGAACACGGTATGTTTGGATATTTTATGGGTCAGGATCTAACTAACCTTCAAAATAGGTGCCCATCAATTGAGAACAGTTAAATACATTAAAAGATGTCTATGCCAGAAAAATATGTAGCCATTGAAAGAATGAGATGAGTTTGTATGACTTGAAAGAGAAACTGTGAAAAATGATACATTTTTTATGAATACTATTAGAACAAAGGGATACAATTGTATAAAATGTTATAAGTTGTTATTTTGTTTGCTTGTTTGGTTTGGAAAATATAGAAATGATTTTTTTAGGGGATACAATCTTTTGAAGTTATATACAGTCTTGAGTGTGAGTTTGAAAATTTGGGATGGAAGAAAGACTAATGTTTTTTAATGAAAATACATTTATAGATATGAATTTCTTTTACCAAGTACATTCATGTTATTTTTCATGATAGACCTTAGTAAGTAAAAAACTCACTACATATTCTTGGTGTATATATGGTATATATATTTAGATGCTTCAAAATCATGAGAAAAACAGTGATGACACTTAACTGAGAGGGTCTTGGGAAAAATAATTACAAACATCATTAAAATTTAGTTTTAGTTTCTTCAATAATTTGAAATATATAATTCTGTAAAAAAATAATCAATCTATAATAAATTATTTTTACAAATAATATAGCTATCAATTAAAATTTTCCTTTACAATACATTGGAAGTACAAATTATCTTTTATAATATAAAAGCCAAGGTGAAGATAGGAAGCAATTCAGAAGGCTAATAGCAATTAATATAATAAAAATATTAAAAATCTGACACATAAAATAAATATTCAAGTATATAAACACTGCTTGGCTATAACTTCAAGCTTTATTCACTTAAAGAAGACATTTTTAAATTAGTTTTTAATAGTCATTTAAATTTAACTTTTTAATACTTGATGTTTCTTCTTCAGTTATTTTTTTCTTAGTTGATTTGTGTTTATTAACTACAAGATTTTTTAAAACATGAAAGCAAAGTCTGTCATGTCTTTTATTGTTCTCATTAAGCCAGAAATGAGTTTGTATATGTATATGCACACATGTGTACTGTGTTTTCTAGTAGAACAAAGAAATGATGCCTATGTGCAGTGCTTGTATATGATATACAAAAAAAAAAGTTTTGCTAATCTACATGTTATCTTCACAATTAAATTCTTGGAGGGCCAAATAATATTTTAAATTTTAAAAGACTTTTTCAAATATTGAAAATATGTGACTATTCCATAAAACACACAAAAAAAGATCCATGGATAGATATATGTATAGTCTTTGAGAAACTATATACTTAATGTTGATGTGATTATACTATTTTATTTCTTTTTATCATATAATGATTCATATCGCCTATAGGAAAATGAAGATAAAACTTAAGTGAGTAAACTGGGAGTTTGGGAGGAATGCTATGAATGTACAAATGAGACATTTTTAAGAACTAGCCTTTCTCTTTCCAGGCTCATAGTGTCTAAATCAACTGATCATGAATGATCTAAGAGAAGGTCCCGATATCTCAGTTCTCGGATATCATGTACCAGGAGCACAGTCTCCCTTGGCACCCTAATTTATCAAATCAGCTACAACGATTTAAATATTTCATGCAGAATGCTTCAAGTTCTGGAAGCTCAAAGCAGCTTGCACTTCTGTTCAGCATTGGCACTCCTGTCTCTGTAGCAGTCCTCACTCCCCCCTCCCCCGCTGTAGTGGTGCCCTGAACATAATTCATAAGAAATCTATGCTCTGGCCACAACCTCTTAAATTCTTATTTTTACATCTGTCTCATGCCTTCATTCACTATAAGCCTCCTTTGAAAAATCATAGTTCCCCTATTGAATTTCCCCACTCTTGAAATTGTTTCTCATTCTGAAATCATGGTGACTCATTTCAAATAAAATATTGTATCTTAATTGCTGAAGTCATTTTTCTTCGTCTGCACCCTGATACTGCTACAGGCTAAAATATAGGATTCTACCATCTAGTATATTAAAATATAGAATGTATACTCCAATTTAGAATGTTCACTACTACTGGGCAGTTATTATACTTGTCTCCAGATGGAGTTCTTACAATGTATTTTACACTTAACAGTCTCATCAAATTTCTTAACACCATCTCTACCTTTTACTTCTACCAAGTGCTCTTTTTTTCCTGTTTAACACAGAAATGGATACCATACTTTGAGTTAATTTCTTGCCTTCACTCGTTTATTCATTCAACAAAGGGCTTATTCTGCCCACTGCAAAATATCAATATTTTATATTGGAGAGACAAGAATAGAATATGTATTTCCCCCTTGAGGTGTTCATAGATGGGTGGAAAAAACACATATGTAAGCAGTGATATGTGCATCGTGGTGAATACTTTGAGGAGCTATGCAGTTCATATGCTGCAGGCACAGAACTGGACACAAAGTAATTATACCAAGGAAGGCTGCAGGGATTATGAATACATATTGGCACACATGTCAGAAAGAATTTTTAGCAAAGGCATCAGCCCGTGAAAATTTTGCAAGTGTTAAAAGGCATATAGGGTTCAAGGAACTACAGGTAGTTATTTCTGATTCAATCAAGAAATAACATTTTCAATTGCACATTTTAAAAATTTAACTCAAACAACAGTATAATGTGCTTCAGAGTGTGAAAAATTGGAACAGGGATAGCAATTTGAGGATTTTTACAATAATTCAGGGTCTAAATGATGATGTCTAAAATGAGACAGGGTATTGGAAAGAGAAAAGTGATAAAATAAATACTGAGCAGCTAGAAATGGAGGAATTCAGGGATTGATTAGATATAAGACATAAGGAAGACAAACTGATTGATGCTGCTGTTATTTGGGAATTTGAATATAGGAAGGAAAGCCAATTTTTGAAAAGAAAATATTGAGTTTTATTTTGGCCATATTGAATTTGAGGTACATTTTAAACGTTCAGAAGGAGACTTGTGTACATTTGGATGCCTTATACACTGAACTTTAACAAGAGGATTTCTCCCCTCACACTCCTTCCAAAAAACAAAATATCTAAGAATAGAACAGTTTTTGTATTTAAATCCCTACCACTACGGAAGGCAGTGTGGAAGTTCCTCAAAAAATTAAGAATAGAATTTTACCATATGACCCAGCAATCCTTCTCCTGGGTATCTACCAAAAAAATCTGAAAACACTTATCTGTGAAGATATATGTGCTCCAGTGTTCACTGCAACTTTATTTATGGGGGCCAAGACATGGAAACAACCAAAGTGCCCTTTGATAGATGATTGGATAAAGAAGATGTGGTGTATATACACAATGGAATACTATTCTGCCATAAGAAAAGTTGGAAAAATGCCATTTGCGACAACATGGATGGATCTTGAAATTATTGTGCTAAGCGAAATAAGTCAGAAAAAGTCGAGAACCATGTGATTTCACTGATATGTGGGATATAAAACTGAAAACAACAAAGGAACAAGACAAAGGAAGAAACAAAAACTCATAGACACAGACAATAGTTTAGTGGTTACTAGAGGGTAAGTGGGGAGAGAGGTTGGTAGATGAGGGTAAAAGGGATCAAATATATGGTGAAGGAAAGAGAACTGACTCTGGGTTGTGAACACACAATGTGATATATAGATGATGTATTACAGAATTGTATAACTGAAACCTATGGAACTTTACTAACAATTGTCACCCCAGTAAACTTTAATTTAAAAAAAAATCCCTACCACATCTTACATTATGCGGGATTTTTTTTTAATTACTTTATTTGGAGCATAAAAGCAATGTTGAAAGATAACACATTAACCTGAAATAACTTCAATCAATGCTAATTTGGAAACTTTACAGAGGTCACATCAATAGAAAGGTAAAAAAAGGAAGCAAAGAAAATTAACATCAATTAGTCATTATTTCTGGTAATGTGACCTCACAGATTTAAATGCCTCATGTCATTGTAAACAAGTTTGTTAAATAGTTTGCAGAAATAATGCAGAAAATGGTTATGTAGCCAACTTTACAGAGCTATTCCAAGGGGAGAGTGATAAAAAAGTGTTGTGTTATACAAAGGCTACTTGTAGCTTTGGATAAAATTTGCAGTGACAATGTAATACATGGATTCAACATTGGCCATCTCTCAGACAACATAGATGGATCAAGATGATGATATTCCATAGAAATCTGTGTTACATAAATTCAAAAAGTCACTTTGATAAAGTGAGAGTCTCTGCTGTTGAAAACTAAAGTTCAAATAAAAGAGTTTCATTATTATTTTATACAATATGTGGTTTTAAATATATATGTATAGTAAATTAAAAATTATAATTATACTTTTAAAATATTTAATCTATAGACTGAAAGCAGAGGATATATTTAAATTTCCCTTTGGAAATTTTATCTTTGGGTTTATCTTTCATTATATACGTGAAATGGATCTGGAGCTCTTAATTGTGATAAGTACCATATAAATGCTAAATAAGGATCTGAAGGACATACATTGTACATTGAATTATCATTCTTCATCTTCATATGCCTTTTATCCTGCCAGCTGTTCACAGTCCATGCAATGGAATTATTTGAAGTTTTCATTTTCCCTTCAGTTTCCTGTAAGAACTCCGACCTAGCTTCCAAGGCAGATAATAGGGCTGCAACCAAAGTTCCTAGTATTTTATAACTCTATAATCAGACTATTGTATTAAAAGCCATATATTTCCAGCTGTTAATTGGTGTTCTGCTTTATCACCAGTATGTTAGATATGTCCCCACTGGATTCCGAACATGATTGCCCTCTTAATGCAAATATAGGCAATGGCCAGAGACCACTACTGCTGTGCGTCATTCACAGATTAAAATCTTCCAGGTATTATGGTGGTCATTGTAGTTGCATAATGAGGAATGAAATTTAAGGTGTTGTTATCAGTCATCATGCAACCACAATGTGGAGCCAACTGACACCATGGAAGTAAGACCAGAAACAGAAAGAAATCTGGTCCATGAACAATATTGTAAAACTTCCAATCCAATTCCTGAAGTCTGCTCAAGTTCTTGTTATGTAAGCCAATGAAACTCCTTTAATATTTAAACTATTTGAGTTCAGTTACTTTTATATGCAACCCAATTCAACTACATAAATATTTAATAATCTAGATCCTTCCTTAAATATAGTCATTTTCCTTTATTCATTGTCAAGTTATCCTCATTGGCCTTAGTCCCCCACATTCAGCGCACCTCTTAGCTGAGTTTGTATGGGTGTTGTTATGATATCTGTAGTTCTTAGTAGCGGGTCTAAGCTTCTTGTCATGACATTCAAGGCCTTTATAATCCAGTTCCACTTAAATCCCCAGAGACATCCCCTGGCACTCCTTCTAATATTGGCTATGGTTCCTTAAGTACATTTCTTTTATACCTTTATATATGTTGCTTCTGTATGTTTATATATGTTTATATGTGTTGGCCTCTGTACCAGATATGTTTCTTAACCACTTTTCTAACAAGTAAACTTCTACTCATATTTCAACACCCAACTCAAATTTCAGTTCCACTTGGAGTCTGATTTTCCAATGTGGAGTAAATTATTCCCCACATTGTGTTACCATTGCACTTTGGAACATGGTTAATTATTGATTATGGTCTTTAATCTGTATATTTTTACTGGGTTATTAGATCTTTGATAGCAGAAATTATACTTTATTCTTGTTTGTTTTTATGGAAACTGGCATAGTACCTTGCAGATATCCATGTGGGGCACACAGAATAAATGCTACATGGAAGAATAGGAGACATAAGAGGAGACAATAAGAGAGAAAAAGAAGAGAAATAAAATAGCTCTCATGAAAGAAGAAAAATCTAAGCACAGGAGGCATTTTTACAAATGAGGAGTATAACTAATACTAATCACAGATGACTGCTTTCTAAGAGATGATTCATGAAATATGCAAATGTTCCCCCACTAGGAATCACAAGTAGGGTTCACTATTGCTTGATAACTAGTAAAATGTATCTTATTCATTTGAGGGTAATGAAAAGTAATTTAGTTTTAGTTTAAAGGTCAAAGCATGAAGATAACCCTAATATATTACTTTGAAAAGCAAATTTGATCAAATAATACCTTGTTAGCAATGCATGAGGGAACACAAGAGCACAGATTAGCATAAGATTCATGTAGATTCTTTGACAGAAGAAGGCGCTGTCTTGATGATCATGAGCATTTGTAGGAATCAGTGCATGAGTTTACAAAAGAATATTTTGACATGGAAAAGCAGCAATGCTTTTTTTTCTAGGGTTTTAGTTATAAATATATTTTTTCATTATTATGAAATATTTTATAGAAATCAATACCCCTTCTCATTGTAGTTACTGAATGTTTCTTTGGATGATTTTAAGATTTTCAGTTTTAATCTCAGGTCAGAAAGTGTCCATCAAGTGCAATTAAAAAAAATGTATGGTTCTACTCTGGGGATAACTTTAAGCCTTGCAAAGGACAGCTGAATTGATTAGACCTACAAATATCCTTACCTGATATGGAAAACTTAACTCATAGAGGAATAATTGGATAATTGATCAGTAATCAACAGGAGCTGTTTAACCTCACATTAGTGGCTGTGACCATATCCATGTTATTCAGTCTGGGAGTATTATCCCTTCCAGGAAGTCAAAACCCTGAATGGCTAGACCTGCTTAACTGAGTAATATTTAATCTTCCAAAGTCACTGAATTTGAAATGGAAGAAAAGTATTATACTATTCAGTTAAAATGAGCTCTTATAAAATCAATTACAATAAATTTCCAAATGTATACATTTTCCTGTAATTCCTATTTTGATAAATGGCATAATTTTCCAAAGAGTCAACCAAACCAGAAAACAGTCATCCTGGACTTTTCCCTTTCATTCACTTATCAGTCATCAAGTCCAATTGTTTTTACTTCCTAATTATGTATCTCTGTCTCTATACTCTGTTCCTCTGTTTTCACTATCTCTCTGCTAAATATCTACATTGTTTTCCTAAATTCATTCTTGTTCCTTGTAATTCTATTTTCTATATATACCTTTCAAGCATCATCTCAATCTCAGTGGGTCAACAAATAAACTCTACTGCCACACACTCCAAATTCTCCTTCCTCAAACCTGTCTGAAAAACAGTGTATGGGGGAGATATATATATATATATATATATATATATATATATATATATATATATATATATATATATATATATATGAAGTCTTGAATTTCTGAACCTGTTTTTATACTCTACTGCTTTTTTCATTTTTAGTCGGATGAATGTAGAATTCAAGATTAGAAATGCTTTTTCCTCTAGAATTTGAAAGCATTTTCTCATTTCTCCTTATCTTCTAGAATCCATTTATAAATGGGCCTTAAAAATTCTTATTCCAGTTTTTTGCATGAGACCTATTTTGGTTTCTCCCTAAATGCACTTGGGATATTTTTTCTTATCCACTGTTTTGGAATTTATTAATTGTTTAAATTGGAGTAGGTCTCTTTTTACAAATTGTGCTGAGTAGTTGCTGAGCCTTCTTTGTCTAAAAATTCAGAATCTTTACCTCTAGAGAATTTTACTGTTTTGCTCACTTTATTATTTCCTCCACTAATTTTATTATCTTTTACTTCTATTTTCCATAGTTTTATTTTTTGTCCAATTTTCTGGAAGTACTATGAAATTTAACTTTCAAACTTTAGAGTGGTTTTATTTTCAGTTTTGATGTCATGTTTTTATTTTATAAAATCAATTTTGGTCTCAACCTTCTTCTTCTCCTTCTTCTTCTTCATAAATTTATCTTCTCATTTTGTGAATGCTATATTCTCTCATATATCTGATGGTATTTTATTATTTATTATATATTATATGTAATTATATATATTACATATTATTTATTTTATATTATAATTTAATATTTATTATTTCTTTGAAATTTTCTTTCACTGCCTGCACAATATGTTTGGGCTTTCTTTTCTTATACTTGTTTAATATCTGTGCTGCAGAAAGGTTTTGATGAAATATCTGGCAACCATTATGTAGGAGGTCACGTTTAAAGAGATACACTAAAGGGGCCGGCCGAGTGGCTCAGTTGGTTAACGGTTGGCTTAAGAGCGTGAGCTCTGAGCAACAGGGCCGCTGGTTCGATTTCCACATGGACCAGTGACGCTGTGGCTGAGGTGAGCTGCTGCAGAGCTGCCAACAGGTGGCAGGATGGCTCAGCTGGTGTAACAACAACACTGCCTGTTCAATGGTGGGCTATGCCCACCCGCAACTAAGACTGGACTTGGCACCTTGAGCTGAGCTGCCACCTGGATGACTCAGTGGATACAGCACGGGCTCTTAACAACAAGGCTGCTGGTTCAACTCCTGCGTGGGATGGTGGCTATGCTCACCCGCAACTAAGATTGTAACACAGCACTCTGAGTTTAGAGGCCATGAGCTGTCAGATGGTGACTGGCACCCTCCACAACTAAGATTGAAGAACAACAACTTGGCTGGTCCTCCTCCCCAGTTCCCCAACACTGTTCCTGACCCCAATTCCCCAATTTAAAAAAAAATTAAAAAAAATAAAGAGATACACTAAAAAGCTGAGTAGAAACTGTTTGTTACAACTGTCTGGTTGGAGAAGCTAGTTGGGCGATACTAACTATCAATTTCTATGGTGATTTTCCTTGGACTGGTCAGTTTTCCTAAAGAGGACTTTTCTAATATTTTACTTGGGATATTAGTATTCATGGTCAAGTTGGAGAAAGTAACCAGTGTTCTCATGATTCAATGTCTAATCTTCTACTTAATTCCTCACTCTTTGGTATGCTACCCCATCACGTATTGAGTCTAGGTTCTCTGGGACAAAAGTACTTCTGGAAAGGGATCTGTAGGACCTAACATCTACAAAAGAATTCTTCTGTTGTCAGCTCCATCCCACACCCCATTTTATGAGATACCTAATGCCCCCATTCTTGATGCTTTATACTGTGATTCAGTGAACACCAGCTGACTTCTGTGCTACTTTCATTGCCAACTTAAGTTTCACTTTCTGTGATTTGTCTAGTTAGATAACTCCTGTCCATCTGCATTCCAATAAGTGATAAATTGTCCTTTCTTCTCCTTTTCTCTTTGTCTTGGTTGATTTATTATTATTCCTTTGCTCTCATTTTTATGGAAGTTTCAGTTGAAGCAGTGACAATATATTTATGTACAATCCATCAAGCTTAACCAAAAGCTGAGTACCTCTTTTGGTTGTCTTCTGACATATTATTATTCTTTCTAATTATTATATCAATGCAAGCATATGTGTGTGTGTATATATATGTATATATATATATATATATATATATATATATATATATATATATATATATATTTTTTTTATATGTAACATGTGTATGTATACACATGTTCTCTAAGGTGGACTATATATACACACACACAGACACACACACACACACACACACACACACACACACACGTTATCCGTCCTTAGATTACTATAGCTTGAACAACATCTATTGAGTGCCTACAATATGCCGAGTAATGTTTTAGGCATGCTGGATACATAATTCCACGTGGAGTTTACATTTTACAATTAGATTGATATAAAAATAATAAGAAGAAAAAACATACTTAAAAACCCCCAGACAATAAGGCTATGGAGAATGTGGGGAAATTTGAACTCTTGTGTATTGTTGGTGGAAATGTAAAATGAATTAGATGCTGTGGAAAACAGTATGAACACTCTTGAAAAATTATCATAAGACCCAGAAAACAACTTGTAGGTATATACCCCACAGAAAGCAAAACTGGGACTTCAAGAGATATCTGTATACCGTGCTTATGGTAGCATTATTAACAATAATTAAAAGTGTCCATGAGCGAACCAATGGATAAATAAAATGTGGTATATGTATGCACAATAGAATGTCATTCAGCCTTAAAAAGGAAGACAATTCTAACACAGGCTAGAACATGGATTAACCTTGAGGACATTTTGCTAAGTAAAAATAAGCCAGTCACAAAAGGACAAATATTTTATCATTCCACTTATACGAGGTACCTTGTATAGTCAGATTTATAGAAACACAAAGTAGAATGTTGGTTGGCAGGGGCTGGGGGGAGAGGGAAATGGGGAGTTAGTGCTTAACGGGCACAGAGGGCGAAGGGAAAATAGCTCTGGAGATGGATGTTGGGGATGGCGGCACAACACTGTGAATGTACTTAATGCCACCAAATTGTACACTTAAAAATGAATAAAATGGTACATTTTATGCTATGTATATCTTTACACACATACTCAAAATGAATGGTTGGGGCAGTTTCCACTGAGAAGATGCCTTTTCAACAAATACTTGACAAAGGCTTAGCAGTGCTGAAAGCCCCAGGAAAGGGGGCCTATGTTACTAGAGTGGAGTAAAGAGAGAAGAGATAAGAGATGAGGCCAGAGAAGTAATGAGGTGCAAAGGACTGATGGAGAAGAACCTTAAAGCTGAAAAGTGGAAACACATTATAGGATTTAGCAATGTAATAGTCACCGTAGTTATTAGTAGTTATTGGAAAAGAATACTTTTCATGAAGCAGTGGGCTGAAAAACCTACCTTGTGTGTGTGTGTGTGTGTGTGTGTGTGTGTGTGTGTGTGTATGTGTATGTACTAAAAATATAAAACAAAATGTGAGTTATAAATTTTGTAGTTAAAAAAGAATTGCCTTCCATCAAATCTATATCCTCTCTTAAGAGAATAAATGGAAAAGGAATTTTGCAACAGAGCAGAGAGGTTACAGATTTGTCTAAGGTTTTGTTTTGCAACATTGTTGTCCTGTGCAATGATTAGTTATTTTCTTGTTTAACATAGAACTGCTGAGTCAGTTTTCACACAGCTTCTTGTTTATTCAAGGAGTGTCAGCTGACTTTATTTTTAGAGCCTCAATTTGACTCATAGCTTTTCTTTGTGGTTGAGGGACAAGGGAATAATTAAGCCCAGATTTAACTTTACATTTTAAAGGTACAACCAAACCAACATGAGTCCTGTTTAATACAACTTTCATTTAATATGAATCCACTTAATTATTATGAATCCATTTAATAACAACTTTCCCCTCCTTCTTTTCAGTTCTAAGTAAATTAAATGAAATGGCCCTTAAGGTTATTGCTTTATGCAGACTGTATCAGAGTACAGGGTATTGAAATATAATCTACTTTCATCCCATTAGTTATTTCACTCGTAGTCTTCTGTTGTGATTAGACAATTAGATATGAATGGTTTTTTAATGGATTTACTACAAGACATTAATGGAGGAAAATTTCATGATCTTAGCTCATTTCTTTTCCCTTTGAAGTGTAAAATATTAACTGTTCTAAAAGCCCATTAATTTGAATATCCTTCTGTGAGATGATACATTTTTTGGTGGTAATATTGACAGATATCAGTAAATTCTTTCTTAAATGTAAAACAAACAAACAAACAAAAAACCTGATAGATATTTAGGGACCATTACCTTTTCCCTATGCAGCTACTTACCACTACCATATTTCAAAACCTAATCAAGCTTACACCTGGATTAAAGCAGTAGTATCCTAATTGCTTTCTTTAGCTCTAGACTCCACCATCTCCATTGTAAGGCACACACTTCTATGTGGTTAATCTTATTAAATAACATTTCTCAATAAATGACTTTCTTGTTTTAAAAATAGTGTTAACTATTGGGTTGTCAGAAAAGTCATGACGTATTTTGTCTGTCAAAGGTCATTTATTTATATAAAGAACAAAGATCAATCAATGAGATATTGCCCGTTTTGTTTGATAATGTTTGCCATCTTTCAGTGAGCTTCATAATTCCTCGTTCATAGAAGGACCTGTCTCTATTTGCGAAAAACTGAACAAGGTGCTGATTTACAGTCTCATCTGAATTGAACATTATGCTACACAAGGAGTTTTGAAGACAGCAAAACAAGTGGAAGTCTGATGGCCAAGGTCAGGCAGGTATGGTGAGTGTGACAACACATCCTATCGAAGCTCCAATAATTTTTGACAGGTGATCAAACTTGTGTGTGGTCTCACGTTGTTACAATGGAACAAAACTCCTTTACAATTAACAAGCTCTGGATGTTTCTGGATGATGGATTCATTCAAATTGTCCAATTGCCGACAGTACACATTCGAATTGATTGTTTGGTTCCTTGGTAGGAGCTCGAAAAACACGACTCCTTTAAAATCCCACCACACTGAGAGCATACCCTTCCTCTGATGAATGTCTGCTTTCGATGTTGTTTGAGGAGAATCATTACGTCAGGACCAAGACCATTTGCATACTACATTGTTGTAAACAATTCACTTCTCATCACCAGTTATCAGCTGCTTCAAAAAAAATAATTTTCCTCACGTTTAAAGAGCATATTGCAGATGTTTATATGCACCATCAAATGAACTTCTTTGAGTTCGTGAGGAACCCAAATATAGAGCCTGCTTACATATCTCAGCTTCTTCAGGTGGTTATGAACACTTGAATGATGGATGTTCAACGTTTCTACAATCTCTCGTGTCAGGCAATGTGGGTTTGACTCAATCAATGCCTTTATTTTGTCGTCAACAACCTTGGTGGGCCTCCCTGACCGAGGAGAGTGGTTGAGATCAAAATCACCAGCACGGAATTTCGTGAACCATTGTTGGCACTGATGTGCTTGTAGCGCATTGTCACCATAAACTTTATGCAACTTTTCATAAGCTTGACGCATGTTTTTCCCTTTATGGAAGTAAAAGAGTAAAATATGGCAAAAATACAAAGCTTGGTGTTCCATCTTCAACTTGTTGTAAAATCTCCAAAACTCAACCAAATCGCTCAATTTGTTTTAGAATGAAGCTAGAACGCTCAGCTGTCAAATGACATCACAATAACATAGATGCAAATGACTTTAGTATTTCCGAAAATGAACTAATGCTATCTGTCGCAAACATGCGTCATGACTATTCTAACAACCCAATAAAAATTTGCTTCATTAAATTGATCATGGATGTAGATATGCATGTATGTATAAAAATAGAAATCTTTGTCTCTGCTGCATGGACAGGGCACACTTTCACTAAATTTTTAGCCAATGCCCTTAAATAATCCATTTATCAAGTAACAATTCTTTTCTTTTCTTTGCTTTCTCCCACTTGACAAATTTCTTGTTGAAATTACAAAATGTCCATAAATGGTTAAAAAGTTTGCATATTCACAATTTAGAGACTGATCTCTGGAAGATGCATGACTAGAAAATAAACTTATTTGAATAACTTATTTGAATAAGTATTATGTTTGTGTGAGTGTCTTTTTTAAACCTCTGTCATGAAACTGAGTTTGTCTTTAAACAAAAAAGCAAGAAAGTGAACTGAACTGCATTTCTAACCACGACAGTGTAATCTGTCATCTCACCAAAAGTAAAGCTGTAAACAAAGGGAAAACTACACAAGAAGTATGAAAATTTATGAGACAATTATTTTCACATATTTGATATCATGCAGAGCAAAACTCTGATCATTTATACAAAGAAGAAAGGACAATTCCTATAACCGCTCTGGTTTTCTCTCTGGAGTTACTTTCCAGGTGATCCAAAGCAGGGCATTGCAACGTGCTGAGATAAAATGAAATAGATATCAGCTTTTGGGTAGATGGATGTACATGAAACTAGTGGGGTAGGTATTAGAGAGAAGTGAGACACTCTGAGAAATAACTTCAGAAATTGGTTCAGAGGTTCCCCGAACCTTTAGCTAAATATTAATCTGCGTATTTATAGATTAAAAATTATGAGATAGAGGAAAATAATAATTGTTGGGAAGCTATAAAATGAACAATTTTCACAGCAATAGAAGTTTGAGAGGCATTTGTGTTTTATCATGCCAGTGTACAGGAATTTATCTGAATACTTTCAGAAATTATAGAGGCCACAAAAGGGTCTCTTAATAATTGGGCAAAATTTGATAATTCCTAAAACAGTTTTAAAGCAAACTTTGAAAAGATCAACCTGCTCTGTGAGTAAAATAAATAAATAAATAAATAAATCCAGCACTCTTTAAAGAAAGAACATCAAATCCAAACATTCAACAATATAATATTCATAATCTCTGGCAAACAGATGAAAAGGTACTAGAAATATATAGTAGGGTTTTGGTTCCATAAGAAATTACCACAAATTTAGTGGCTTGAAGTACACACATTTATTATCTACAGTACTATAGTTCAAAAGTGTAAGAGTCTTTTCATATTGAAATCAAGGTGTTGACAGCCTACTTTCCTCTCCAGAGGCTCATGGGAAAAATTTGTTTCCTAATTATTTGGGTTGTTAGCAGAATTTAGTTCTTTGTGGTTTTTAGACTAAGGTCTCCATAACCCTGTTTACAGTGTTGTTGGCTGTAAACTCGGGGACATTCCCAGCTTCAAAAAGCTATCACATTCCTTAGCACATAGCCTCCCCCTTTTCCATCTTCAAAGCCAGGAATGGGAGGCAAATTCTTTCTAATATTGCATCTCTCTGGCCTCAGTCAGGAAATGTTATTCACTTTTAAGCACTCCTGTAATTAGACTGGGCCCACTCAGCTAATCCAGGATAAATTCCTCCTATCAAGGTCTTTAATTTTAATGGAAAAGTGTTCTGTACCATGTGTAAGGTAACATATTCATAGATTCCAGAGGTTAGGACAGAAACATCTTTGGGGCAAGTAAAAGCATTATTTGCTTTTCACATCATGTGAGAAAGCAAAAAAATGAAACTCATAACCAGGATACAAATCAGTGGTTAGATATCAATCCAGGAATAACAGAGATTGTTTGATCTTCATTAAATTTATTCTCAGACAGGGTTATATAAATAGTTATGGAAATCATACATATGATAAACAATTACAAGGAAAACATAAAAATAATGGAGAAATCAATTGAAGATATAAAAACAGAAATCAGATTTAAATTCTAAGGTCAACTATATGATGTTTAAAAGGAAATTTATTCAGGGGCTGGCCAAGTGATGCATTGGTTAAGAGTTGGCTCGGGACGCCAGCTCTGAGCAGCAGAGCGGCCGGTTTGGATCACACATGAGGGCCAGTGATGCTGTGCCCTCTACAGCTAAGATGGTGAACGACAGCTCGACCTGTAGCTGGGCGGCAGTGAGTCACCTGTGGTGGCGTAGGCTGCAGTGGGTCTGGCTGGCAGCAGGTGTGAGCTTTTGTGAGCTGCCATGAGCCACCGTGAGCGGCTGTCCAATGGCCGGCGAGTGACTGCCTCACCTGGTAAGAGCGCAATGATGGTGCCAACATGGGCCAGTGAAGCAACATCCTCCACAACTAGACTGAAGAACAAAAGGACAGCAACTTGTCTATTCCCCTTCCCCGATTCCCCAATAAAATCTTTGAGAAAAAAAAGGAAATTTATTTAAATTTAATAGAAGAGTTGAAAGTATAGTAGAAATTATATTTTGGACACATAGTGACAGAAACCATCCAAATTTAGGCTCAGAGAGGTAGAAAATAAAGCTTGAAAAAGTGAACAAGATCTCAGTGACTTATGACACAATATCAAGTGGTTCAATATATGTGCAATTGGAACCCTAGAAGAAAAAAAGGGAGCTTTAAGAAAATAACAGCTGAAAAATCTCCAAACAAGGTAAAAGGTATAAACCCACAGATCTAAGAAATACAAAAGACTAATTTAGGCTAATAATAAAATACACCAAAGTATGGCATAAGTAAACTGCTAAAAATCAGTAATAAAAAAAAGTATTAAAGACAATCTACATAAAACAGGCAATCCATATAGAGGAATAAAGATATTGATTATAAAATCTTCCCTTACAACCTACTGTAGTCAGAAAGCAGTGGCAAGATATCTTTAAAGTACTAAAACGAACAGGTTAAACTTTTGTTTTTTTCAGGAATACAAGAGGAGGGGAGATCCAGTCTCCAAATATTTGGAAGCCAAACAAGTTCTAAATAATTCTCAATTTTAAAATCCAAGTTCAAAGAGCTCTCAAGAGAAATTAGTAAATATTTTGAACTGAATAAACAAAAATCTATCTAAACCTGTGGGATGCTGCTTAAACAGTATTTAGAAGGAAATCTATAGCATTGAATACTTACATCAGCAAAGAACTGTTTGCAATCAAGAACTTAAGCTTATAAGTCAAGAAACAAACAAACAAATAACCCCCCACCCCCCCCCCCCACCCCCAGCAAGTTAACTCAAAGTATGCAAAAGGAAGAAAATAATACAGGTAAGATCAAAAGTCAATACAGTAGAAATAGAAAAAAATCAGGAAACATCTATGAACCTATAAACTGGTTCTTAAAGATCAAAATCATAAGAAAAAAAAGAAAACAAATTGACATCAAGATTGAGAATGGTGATATCACTATTTTTCCTACCTACTTTAGAGGGTTAATAAAACCGTCATTTATTTAAGAAGACATAATTGTGTACCAAGAAAACTTGAAGACCAAGGGGTCTTATAGATGTGATTAAGTTAAGGACCTTGAGATGGACTTTTCCTGCATTAGCCACATGGGACTAATGTAATCACAAAAATACATGAAAGAGTGAGGTGGGTGATACACCACGAAAAAGACTCCACAGGCCATTGCTTTGAAGATGGAATGGGACCACAAGTCATGGAATGTTGTTGACAGCTTCTAGAAACTGTAAAAGGCAAGAGAATGGGGGCCTACATCCTCAGGAAGGAATGTAGCCCTACTTACAGGAGTAGATTTTAGTCCAGTGAGACCCATTTTGGATTTCCCGCTGAGAGAACTGTAGGTTAATAAGTTGGTGCTGTTTCAATGCACCAATATTTAAGGCATTATTTTAGAGAATCTTTGCATGATGCAAATGATTTTCTTCCAAGAGTTGCCCCAACATGATCTCAAGTGTTCATATTAAATCCTTTCCTGGAAACTTCCTTCTCTGGAAACTTCTTTTTCTTAGTTATTGTATTTTTTTAAGAGCCTGGGCCATGAAAAGTTTGTATAAGTTTTGAGCAGTGAACTCTGATGTTCTGGCAGTAAGTGTTAATGTAGCCTGCAGTGAGCAGAGAACCCATCCTTTTAGGGGTGGTTTGACATGCTTGGGCAGATCCTCCACAGGACAAGGGGGTTCTCCTGGACTCTGTCCCTGCATATTCTCCTGCTGGTGACACTGCTGATACTGATGTTTCTGCTGCTGCTGTTTACTCGTGTTCCTCATGAATGTGTGGTATTTAACTACATCTTGGCTCCCTTTATCCACTCTGTCCATCAGTAACTTTAAGGCACTAACATTGTGGTAAGTTGTTATAATAGCAATAAGAGACTAATACAGGTATTTTAAATTGTTTTGTTATAAATTTATTAATCGATACAGAAATAGATTTTAAGTAAATAGCAATGTATGTACTTTGAAGAATATGTGGGAAAGTTCTGGAAACACTTGGGGATATGATGTCATTCCCGACTCCTCACTTTCATGACCAGGGCAAAGAATAGGAAATAAGCAAGTAGGTGTAAGAAGACATTAAATGAAGGATATGCTATTGAAGCAACCAGAAATCATTCTGAATATTTGAGAAATATATGACTATTATGTTTGGTAATAGTCTTGATTTTAAAATCTAGAGTTCTATACTATAGTGATGAAAAGATAATTGGAATAACATTACAAAAGTGTTTTGGTTGCTGACATCCAAAAATCATCCATTAAAGCAACATATGTCATTATAAAATTGCACAAAATTAATTTGATGTAAAATTCCCAGTGTTAACAATTTTTATTTTCTTCAATTTCTATGTTTCGTATGTGTAGACACAACATCCAATAAACCTGATTTGTGATCTGAACGATGTATGTGCATCTTATGAGAGAGCTTGCCTTGTTGCAAAAGTACTGATCTTCATTTCTTACCCACTAGTATGGAGGAGGGGATTCTTGTTTTTGATTGCAAGGTGGTATCTGGCTTTCCACTGTCTGCAATTTAGGACCCAATTTCTTTGTACCACTTCTGTATTGATAGAGTGCTCTTTTCCCTACCTTCATGGGAAACATTCCATTTCCTTCTTGCCAACCAGGCAAGATTTATGTCATTTAATCCTTACAAGATTTAAAACAACCAACCTTTATTCTTATAATGCCAGTCTCTGTGCTAGGCACCTAGAGAGTCACCAGTGAATTTCTGTGATGTTAAAATAATATATATATATATATATATATATATATATATATATATATATATATTCTGCACATTTAATCTGTATCAACTACTGTGTTGTAATTGTACATGAGAAAGCTGAGTACGTACATTTAAATAATTTTTTTCAAGATCATAGGTTACTAATGTGAAGCATGGGGATGTAACCCCTGGTTGTCTGATGGCATAGGCAGTGTTTTTTTCTCCACTATACCAACATTCATTTTGATATCTGCAAAACACATCACACGTATTATAGGCTGAATAGATTTATGATGTTTGCTTTGATAACTATCATAATGTAGGACAACATTTCTAAAAAATCATTAGAAAAATTGGACCTCCAAAGCCTGCATTCAAATGCAGGTGCTTTTAACCAAGTGACATACTAAATATTTTCCAAATTTTCCTAACTATGAGGGGCAACATGTGTATATCTTGTGACATTAACCATGGGTTTCTCTTATAAGAATTGTTTCAATGTTTTGCAAGTTTTGGGCACTTTTTCTTTTCTTTCTTTCTTTCTTTCTGTTTTGGCAGGGGGAAGGAGGCAGTATTCAGCTAACAAGCATATGAGCTTAATCCAGAAAGGGAAGGATGAATATTTGAAGTAACAGATTTTTATCAACTTGTCTCATAGACTTTTTTAATATGACAAAACCCTTTCATTTTTACTGGAAAGCACAACATTACTGCCTATAAAATCAAGTTCTTTTTTAAAAAAAATTAATTCCATATAGACAGCTACAGCTGTCAGAAAATATTGGAGCATGAGATGTTGCCTTAAAAAATGTCAGGACATTGTCAGTTAATGAAGGTTACTGAACATCCTAGATGATTACAAATACCACTTTGTGTTTAGTGTCGCATTATCAGTTACATAATTTATCACTGCTATGCAAAGCAGATTGAATAAAGCAAGTGCCATTACATATTTTTGCTTTACATCATTAGTGATGGAAAATGAATTTGACAAGATATCTTTAATTCTATATTAAGTTGACCATGCACTTAATATGACAGTTAATACATGTTGATAAACTCCAGTTTAATACACTTAAAAAATTGTAATTTGATCCAAACTTATATGTTTATGAAAGGCAGCATATTATAAATTATCTGTGCCCAAAATCTACTTTGGTTTTAAATCAGGAAAATTCAAACCTCATTAATTTGACCATTCCTTAAGATGCTATTAAATTATTTCTTTGGTCAATAAACTTTACTCTGAACATACAGAAAGACAGTCCTTCTAACTGCAGGACTCATAAACAATGAGATTTTTAGGCAATATGCAAATTTTGTTTTTCACATTTAAAAATGGTATTCTGTCTGAACTAAATGGAATCAGCATTGTATACAGAACCTTAAGGTCAATGTTCTGCATTGGAAAACATGAGAGAACTGAGAATGTCTCAGCTATTTGTCCTATTTTTTCCACCTGCTTCTATCTGATACCTACATTTTTACCATTGTGGTTTCATCGTTTTATTAAGGGATAAAACTTCTTTTAAAATGCAAATATAAACTCTCAAATATTTCCCTACTTAAGCTTCAATATAAATAAATTTATGTGGACCTTTCTAATTAACTATCACAATTAACACATTTTGACAAAAATGATGAGAAAATAGCACAAAGATAATAGATTTCTGAGGAATTGTGAAATGCAAGGCTTCCGAAAGAAAGCCTAAAGCATATGTGTGCATAAAAAGTGTGAGTAACTTTGGATGGTAGAAATACATAGTATATCACATATCTCCCTGTAGTTTACAATGTATTTTTATGACTCTAGCAAAAGAGCCTATGTTATTTCATAATATTATATGCTTTTATGTTTTACTACCATTTATAAAGAAGTATCCATGACAGATATCAATAATGGTTCTCCAGTATCTCAAATCCTTTCTTCTTTTTAATAAAAGAACATCCAAGATTTACCTGGACATAATGATGCATATGTAGAGAAATAGATAGTAATATAATAATATTAAGAACTTCATAACCACACTTTCAACGTTGAATAGATCATCCCAAAAGAAAATTAATAAGAAAACAGCATATCTGAATAATACGATAGACCAAATAGACCTAAGAAACATTCGATAGCACCAGCATATACATTCTCTTAAGAGCACATGGAACATTCTCCAGTATATATCATATATTGGGCCACAAAGCAAGACTTAATCAATTTAAGAAGATTGAAATCATATCTAGTATCTTTTCAAAGTATGATGACATGAAACTAGAAATCAATAACAGGAAGAAAACCAAAAAGTTCACCAACACATGAAAATTAAGCAACACACTCCTGAAAAACCAATGGTCAAAGAAGAAATCAAAATGGAAATTAGAAAGTATCTTGAGAAAAATGAAACAAAAAATACCAAAACTTATAAAATGTAGCCAAAGCGGGTCTAAGAGGGAAGTTTATAGTTATAAATGACTACATTAAGAAAAAAAGAAACATGTCAAAAACAACCTAAGTTTACATCTCAAGGAATTAGAAAAAGAAGAACAAACTAAGCCCAAAATTAGTAGAAGGAAGGAAATAAAGATTAGTTGAGAAATAAATGAAATAGAGACTAGAAAGATAAAACAAAATCGATGAAACTGAGTTGGCCTTTTGAAAAGATAAACAGAATTGATAAATCTTTAGTTAGACTTACCAAGGGAAGAGAGAGAAAGAGAGAAAGGGAGGGAGAGAGAGAGAGAGAGAGAGAGAGAGAGAGAGAGAGAGAGAGAGAGAGAGAGAGAGAGAGAGAGAGAGAGGAGAGAGAGGAGAGAGAGAGAGAGAGAGAGAGAGAGAGAGAGAGAGAGAGAGAGAGAGAGAGGAAAGAGAGAGAGAGAGAGAGAGAGAGAGAGAGAGAGAACTCAAATAAATAAGATTATCAATGAAATAGACATTTCATCCAACACCGAGAAATACAAAGCAGTGTAAGAGGCTACTATGAAAAATCATGTACCAACAAATTGGATAACCTAGAATAAATGGATAAATTCTTTGAGATATACAACATACCAAGACAACTATGAAGAAATAGGAAATCTGAATAGATAAATAATTAACAATAAAATTGAAGCTGTAATTAAAAAACCCCAACAAAGTAAAACCCAGGACCAGACAATTTACAATTTCCCTGGTGGTTTATACCAAACATTTAAGGAATTAATGCTAATCCTTCTCAAACTCTTCCAAAATACTGAAGAGTAAGAACAACCCCAAACTCATTTTACGAATGCCTGCATTACCCTGGTATCAAAGCCAGATAGGAATGCCATGAGAAAAGAAAATTATAGACAACCCTCTCTGATGAATATAGGTGCACATTTTTTTTCATAATATTCTAGAAAACTGAATTCAACAGAACACTAAGAGGATCATACACCATGATCAAGTGGGATTCATCCCTGGGATGCAAGAGTGATTTACATTCTCAAATTAATAAATGCAATACACTATATTAATAGAATGAAGGATAAAATTCATATGACCCTCTTCATAGATGTAGAAAAAGTATTTGACAAAATTCAACATCCTTTCATGATAAAAACTCTGAATAAATTGGGTATAGTAGGAACACAGCTCAACATAAGAAAGGCCACACACATATGGCAAACCCACAGTTAAGATAATACTCCATGGAGGGAGGTTAAAAACTTTTCCTCTGACATCAGGAACAAGACAGGAGTGCCCATTCTCACCTTAGGCACGTAGAGAGTCCTAGTTAGAGCAATTGGGAAAGAAAAAAAAAAAAGCATCCAAGTCAGAAAGGGAGAAGCAACACTGTTTCTGTTTGCAGATGACATGATCTTATAAATAGAACCCACCAAAACACTGTTAGATAAAATATTTATTAAAGTATTTTAAAGTCTAGTGACAAATTACTTGTTTAGTTCAAATAGTTATAACAAGTAGTTATAGAAACATTGTGGGTTGTTCAAATATTAATTGTATTTTATAAAGAGAGAATACATAATTTAACTCCCACCATTTTTATTAGCAATACTTTGTGCAAATAAAATGTAACAAAATATTTTAAGATCTTTGTATAAAAATTCATTATATGAGACATTAAAAATACTTAAATATATTTTCACTATATATATATATATATATATATATATATATATATATATATATTAAACAGTATTGTATAAGTAAATTCTTCCAATAAAAACCCCATCAGGATTTTGAACATAACTTAACAGAAGAACAAAAGTTCAAGAGCAAATAACCAAGACACTCCTAAAGAAGAACAAAATTGTGGCAGACGTTATAGTTTTAATTATTATGAAGTTTTAGAAAGGTGTAGTAATTAACCTGTGAGATTTTGGTATGTGGGTAGACAGAGACCAATAAAATAGCAAAGACCTCAAAATAAACACTCACGTATATGGTATCTTGCATTTTGACAGAGATGGCACTGAGTAACTGGGGGAAATCAACCCAATCAACAAATAGTACTGAAAATAATTGTTATTCTAGTGAAAAAAATATTATAATGGATTCTTATTTTACAACTTACATGAAAATTAATTCCAAATGGACTAATAACTCAAATTTAAAAGAATAACTTCAAAATATAAAGTCAAAATAGATTAATATTTTTATAACATTGGATTAAGGATGTCTTTCTTAAACAAGACACAGGCATTAACCATAAGTGAAAAGATTGATACATTTGAATATACTGAAAGTAAGATTTCTCTTATTTGGAAGACATGAAAAAGAAAGTGAAGTATAATTATAAACTGGGAAAAGACATGTGCAACATATACAGTTTCTGAATATATCATTATACATAACTACTTTGAATCTATAAGGGAAAAAAAAAACCTCTCTTATAAATATGCTCTAAGAAACAGTTGAAAATGTGCACCACTAGTTACTTATGTAGCTATATACCTTTATAATACCATCATCATAGCAATTAATAACACAAAGCAAAAGTAAATAGAAAAAATTAATCAGTCAACATAGAATAGAAAAGTAAATTATTTGTATGTGTACAATATTATACAGCAGCAAGAAACAAATTTATAATTTATAATTATATATAATTATTATATATATATATATATAATTATAAATTATATACATGTCAAATTGAAAAACAAAACATTGAGCAAACAAAGCAAGTCAGAAACAATACAACATAATTCTATTTATAATACATATTCTTCAAAAATCAAAACTAAAAATACATCTTTAGGTTTACCTACAAGTGTGTAAATCTTTTTTTGAAAAATTAAATAATGACTAACAGAAAACAATAAGATATGTGGTAACCTCAGGGAAAGACGTGATATGACATATACTGGAGTATAGGGGTCTTTGAAATACTACATATATTGTATTTTTTTAAGGAAGATGTAAGTTTCATAGATATTCATTTTATTATTATCTTAACTGTATTATCTAACATGAAAAATATAAAATTAAGCAAAAATAGGTATTTTGGGGATGCCAGAAATGATAAAAGAGAGGAATGTGTTTCAAACTGATAGTGATATGCTGACTGATATTACACTTGTTTCCAAATTTTATCTAGTATATATTTTTAATTTATCAAATATGGCTGACTTTAATACTTTGGATCACATTAAAGCTATTAGACTTGTAACTTTCTTCCTTATTACTAATAGAATATTAGCATTTGCAAAGTGCATCACCGTAAAGATCCCTATTGATATTTCCTTTAAAAAGATGGGATATTTTATATCCAGTAAATACATTGGTCAGGGACATTTCCTACAGATGGATGAAATGCTCACCACTAAAAATTATCTGATTAGGTGGAAAAAGAAGTTGATTGTAATAGGAATGGACAAATGATGTCAGATGTCAGACTAAAATCTTGCTCAATGTGTTCTCTGTTATGGAGCCATACGACATACATCTTGAAGGCTATCCCTGGAGCAGACATGCCAGTAAGCAAATCTACAAGGGATCTTCACAGTTGAGTACTTTACCCCCAAATTCTCAAGATGTCCTATTATGCTTTTCTTTTTTCAATCCTTTAATTAGTTATGTCATTTTATGTTCAAATATACGTTTTCTAATTTCAATTACTCACAAAAAATTATTACTCTAGTAACAAGAATAAAAGTAGGCTGAAACAAATTTGATAAACAACGGAACTTTATTTCACTTTAAGTATCCTATTTTTAAAACGTGTAACACTAATTTAAAATAATAATACTATCAATTTGATGAGAAATTGTTTTCATCATGAATAATAACCTCTACTGTTGCCAGATCATAAGTGTATAAAATTGATGGGGAAAAAATGAACAGATTTCTTGATTAATTGATTCTGGGTCACATACTATATCATCAGGTAGTACTCAGTCACATTCTAAAGCAAATTAGCCTTAATATAATGTTAAAGCATAAACTAATAGTCTATTGAGAAGCATTAAACTGACATTGTCTTTATGTCAGGAAATTCAATTATTATATTGACTAAAACATGTCTTCTTGGATCTGTGACCAGCACAAGATGGCCCAGAAAAACTGATCTCAATTTTCCCCCCACCATATCTATCAACATCCAATCCCATCAAAGAACATGTTTTTAAAGAGTAGCAAGACCCCACATCTTGTGTAACACCCAAATTACTTATATTGTAAACAAGAAACATTGCCTCCTCTTTTCAGATTAACTTGGCTTCAGGAAAAAGTTGAGCTTTAACAGTGCAGCCGACCCGGTTTCTTTCCTTTAGTTTCTTTCTCTTCCAGCTCTCAATTCTGCCCTGCCCTGAATTCTTTTTAATATTAATACATTCTTCTGTTTCTTTCATCTTTTCCTTCTTTCTTGCATTAGTCTCCCTAGAGAAATGATTCCAACAACTAGCCCTGAAAATGCCTAATGGCTAAAGTAATTATTTGAAGAATTTAAATCCTGTCTGCTGGGAATAAATAGATTCACAGAATTTTAGTTTGTGTAGATAAGACTTTATTTATAGTTTTCTATGTAAATTTAAAGAAGCAAAGTCTGTAACTAAATGTAAGTTGATGGAGATTCTTAACATTGAATTGCAATATGTTGAAATATATTTAAGAATGGAAATCCACCCACAACTATTTTTTAAAATGATTTTTGAAAAATCATTTTAAAAGCCAACATGAACTTAGGGATTGTTTCAAAGGAGTTGACAATTGAAAATGTGAAAACTATACATGCAAGTTTTAAAAAATATTATTTTCAGTCAATAATTTGATATTTCTAACTTTAAACTATTTAATGTGATTTAAATGAATTAGCATTTCTATAGTTGTCAAATTGAAAAACAAAATTGTACTACTGGAATTCATTCAAGTTGCCTAACTTTTAATAATCAGTAGTAAGGCCAATTCATTACATAATGATGAAAATTATAACTCCAAACTTATCCAAAATATACACTCTTAAAACTCAATAACAAGAAAACAAACAACCCAAATTAAAAAGGAAACAATGGGCCAAAGACTTTAACAGATGCCTGAACAAATACATATATGAAAAGATGTTTTACATTATATGTCATCAGGGAAATACAAGTTAAAACAATGAGATACCACTACCAACCTACTTGAATGCTCAAAATCTGGAACACTGACAACACCAAATTCTGGGGTGGTGGTGGACATACAAACTCCTCCTTTATTGCTGGAGGGAATGCAAAATGGTACCGCTATTTTAGAAGAGAGTTTGGTGGTTTCTTATAAAACCAAACATACTCTTACCATATGTCCCAGCAATCAAGCTCCTTGGTGTTGACCCAAAGGAGTAGAAAATTTATGTCCACACAAAAACCTGCATGTGAACAGCAGCTTTATTCATAATTGCCAAGACTTGGAAGCAACCAAGATGTCCTCAGTGGGTAAATGGATAAACTGGTACATCCAAACAATGAAATATTGTTCAATACTAAAAAGAACTGAGCTGTAAAGTCATAAAAAGACCTGGCAGAAACTTAAATACCTAATACTAAGCTAAAAAATGCCAATTTGCAAAGGCTACATACTGTATGACTCCAGTGATATGACATTCTGAAAAAGGAAAAACTTGGAGGGAGTAAAAATGATCAGTGGTTGCCAGGGGTTGGAGCAATGAGAGATGAATAAACAGAGCAGATAACTTTTAGGGCAGTGAAACTATGCTGTAGGATACCATAATGATGGGTATATGTGACTATACATTTGTCCAAACTAATTGACTATACAAAACCAATAGTGAACTGTAATGTAAACTATGAACTTTGGGTGATTATGACGTGTTGATGTATGATCAATTGTAACAAATGCATGACTCGTGAGAGATGTTGATAATGCGGGGTGTTACTTAGGAGGTATATGGGAAATCTCTGTTCCTCCCTTCAATTTTTCTTTAACCTTAAACTACTTTAAAAATTGTCTTAATAGAAAAATTGTGACTTGCACACTGAAAAAAAAATAACCCTACATCTAAAACACAATCTTAAGCAAATAATCAGAAATTTTTGTAGATGTAATTTATGCATTAAAGAATTTTTTCTGACATTTTATAATATCAAAATAAGAAAAATTTCCAAATGTTAATACTATAGAATAATATAAAAATATTTTATATTTATAAAGTACATTACTTTGCAATCATTGAAAAGTTTTACTTTAAATTTTTGAGGAGGACATGACAAAATTCTCCTCTTAAAAATATAGTAAAAAAAGTAGAACATGAAACTTTATACAGACAGGTCTTTCCTATATATGTACATGTATAAATTTTTAGATGTTCCTATAATGCAAATAGGATACTTTTACAATTTTACTGTGTATTAACAGCACTGTAATTTGAAGGAATTCCATAGAAAAATATTTTTGAAATACATTACTCCCAATTTAAAACATTACAGTAAATCTAGAATGTATGTATTATACTTTCTTTTTTTCTTTTTTTTTTTTTTTTTAGCTGAGCCATCCCGCCACCTGTTGGCAGCTCACGGCTGCTCAGCTCGGGCTGACTCGAACCGCTGTTGCTCAGAGCTCAAACTCTTGAGCGAGCTCTTAACCAACTGAGCCACTCAGCCGGCCCTGTATTATACTTTCTTAAAGCACATGTATTCATCTATTTGTTTAAGGACATACACATATATATCCCCAGATTTCTCTGAGTGGATCAGAGAATAAGGAGCAATCCATCACAAACAGCAATTACCCACAGGGTGCCACCAACACACACACACACACACACACACACACACACACACACACACACACACACTTAATTTCCACCCAGATGAAGAGGAAAGTGATTTTAAGAAAAACTAATTTAAATATTAACATCTGGAGACTTACTTTTAGATTTTAGTATCTTGATTTGGGATTTTGATCTTTGGAAATTCATGCATCGTATTCCCTAATATATATATATATATATATATATATATATATATATATATATATATATACATATATATATATATATATATATGTATATATATATATATATATATATCATAGTATGTAATATATAAATAACATTTATTGTAAATAATTTAAAATGTTCTGATTCAGAGTATTATTTAATGACCAACAGTATCTTACACTGTTCTAAGTATTTCATCATTCTTTCTGCATGTCATTTCTGCCTTAATAAATTCAGATGTATGAAAATCTGAATTAAAAAGTCTAAAGAGTTACTCATTATTTCAGAGATGGTTTTTGGTGGCAATTCTACTATTCTACTGGTGGCATGTGTTTATTTGTAGACTATTAAGCACTATCAGAGTCACTCATAGAGCATTTTAGGTACTATTTTTATTGGAAATTAATAAAATATAGGTCCAGCCATCTATAAAATTTAATTCTAGAGTTAATTTGAAACACTTTATTTATGAAACAATTGGAACAAATTTTCAGGAATCTGGTTATTGTCTAGATCAATATAGGACAGTCATTCAATTCTAGTTTTACTATCTAGTTTTATTTACAAAGTAAGAAGTGTTTGATATTTTGTGCTATAGAATTTAATTGAGCTTTCTCAGTACAAGCTGTGAGAATAACCATGGGTTAATGAAGGAATTGATCAATTTGCTAGTTAATCCATAGTGCATGGGGAAGTAGCTGTTAGAGAAACAATGAAAAGAACAGCTGGTCAGCTCACTGGAAAAAAAAAATCTTATTTACTGGGTTCATTCCAAAGATGCTAACCACATATTCCCCAGGTGCAATGATGGTGGTTGTTTCCTTTACAATCATCCTGAACTGTGGTTTTAATGAAATCATATGTGCAATATTTATTGTCTAAATTGGACAGTACTCCCTATATACTAATTATATTCAGCACAAATGAAAATCTCCAAGTATTGTTCAGTCAATGATATTCTGATTACTGAACAGCTGCTGTGGATGTTTTTCACTTGTCATATATTGTATACTTTTATTCCTTTAAAAATAAATAACCCTAATAAAAATATACACTAGAAATGTTATGATATCCAAAACGCAGACTGTTGCTTATGGTAAACCTATTTACTATGCTACTCAATGACAAATATAGTAATCATTTTAATATGTCTACCTTTATTATTTATTCTGTCATTCATTCTCAAAACACATGATTCAAATATAGGGGAACACATAAAGTAGTTCTAATTTTAACAGATTCAAATGAAAGTTTTTTTTCTGACTTTATAAACATTCATTCTCATGGAAATTTTTGTTCTTACAAATTAAATGATATGACTATCAGTCTCTCAATTTGATAAAACAAAAAAAGGTTAATTTTGCTGAATTTTTTTTGGTATCAGTAGTAAGGACTTCCTGAGTAAATGCAATGCTTGGTGCTTGTGCACATATGAAATATGCATTGTGCTTCTCATAGGCAACTGGGCTCTAAGTCTTCATATAGGATCCCTATTTTGTAAAAGTGCACAGTCCTAAATTAAGGGCTACCTGGATAATACAATAATCTGAGGCAATCTATAATAGCCAACTATACACAATACTCCACTTTTAAATGAAATACTCATTTAAATATGTTATGAAAAGGAAGCAGGGCTCAGTCCTCACATATCTTCTCCTGGTAGTCAAGGCTGCGCTTTCTAGAGACAAGTTAATGGCTTTCTGTAGAGATAATTTCATGAGGGAATTCTGACTAAAATTCTAATGGCATCCTTTTCACAGGAAGTGTGTGTGTGCATGTGTGCACATGCATGCATAAGATCCCTCCAGGAGTGGGCCATATCAAATGACCAGTGTCAGATAATATGACTAATGCTACAATTTAATAGCTCTACCCACAGTCTTTGAATCATGGCCGTATTTATTATATACTTCTGCCTATTTTGCAATGCTCTCCCCATTTCAACAGCGATATTCTTCATCTTAAGTGTTTATGCTAATCAATTCATAATGTACATTCATTCTAGACTTGCAATTATCAAACTACAAAACATTGCTTTACAGCAAACTGTACACTGATAATGTAGAAGCGATTAATCTCTCTAGTACTGTTCATTTGTTGCTATGGAAATACTGCTCCTCTACAGAGCTATTAGTAAACACTGTACTAAGATTGCTGCCAATGAGAGAGTCAACCTTGGCAAACTCTACAACAAATGCAAAGCAGTATGATTGCAGTCACGCTCTGCCATGCATACATACACCAGCATGTGTTTTTATCAGTAGAATTTTGTTTCAGTGAAAAAATAAAAAAAATATTCCTATTATAACACATACTGATAAAAAGTTGACAATACATTGATATAAATTGGGAATGTATGCAATTAAAGTATATATATATATATATATATATATATATATATATATATATATAATTATATAATGCAGAGTTTTTATTTTCTTATTTTTTCAAAATGAAATTTTATGTGCATACCCCTATTAAAGTTGAATATTTCTTTGATTAAAATGAACACTTGCAGAATTTGTTGCTGTCAAACTTAAACATATATAATTCTTTCCTTTCTAGAAATACTGTGATGATATTAAAATAATGTTAATTTGTGAATAAAAATTAATGTAGCACATGCTATGTTAACTTGGAAGGACAAGTAGAATCTCATGTGATCATATACAACATATTTGGTCACATTTGACTGAAGTGTTGTTCAGGCTGAAATAGCTTGCCCTTTCAATTAGGACTCATAACAATATATTTCTATAAGTATATTTTACTCATGAAACAAACTGAAGAAAAATATTTTCAGTTGCCATGAAGTGTATCTACCTGTGAAAAATTTTTGATAAAATTTATCCCTAAACAAATACTGTTTAAGCCTATATATAAATCAAAATAAAAGTTTTAGAATATCAAGGTAAAAGATTTAGAATATCTTTATATTTATTACTAGGAAGTCATTGTTATACATTACCACTTGAAAAAATATTCTTTAAATATAAGATACTAAGCAATAATGTCAAATTACTGAACTGAATGTATTAGAGAAATAATGGCATTAATTTAGTTGCTTTGGTGCTTTTATTTTATTTTTCATTGACTGATGAAAACTGTATATATTTAAAGTCTACAACATGCTATTTTGATATACATTGTAAAATGTTCACCACATTCAAACTTGTAATATATCCATTACCTCCCATAGTTACCATTTTTTATTTTTATGGTGAGAATACTTTCAGCTAATTTCAAGTATACAATACAATGTTGTTAAGTACAGTCACCAGCTGTACATCAGAACATCCAGTATTTATTCATCCTGCATAACTGAACCTATGTACCCTTTGTTCACCATCTTCCCATTTCCCTTACCTCCCCAGCCCTTGTAACAACCATTCTACTCTATACTTTTATGAGTTTGACTTTTTTTTTTATTTACATATAAGTGAGATACTGCAATATTTATCTCTCTATATTTGGTGTCTGGCTTATTTCACTTAGCATAATGTCTTCCAAATTCATCCACCTTGCTGCAAATGGGCAGGATTTCCTTCATTTTAAGACTAAATAATATTCCATTATATATTACATTTCTTTTCCACAATGGACACTTAGGTTGTTTCCATTCTCTTGGCCATTGTAAACAATGACACAAAAAACATGTGAGTACAGATACCTCTTCGAGGTACTGATTTCATTTCCTTTGGCGATATCACTAGAAGTGAGATTGCTGGACCATATGGTCATTCTATTTTCAATTTTTTGACAAACCTCCAAGCTGTTTCCCATATGGCTGTACTAATTTACATTTCTACCGAAAGTGCACAAGCGCTCCAAAATTGCTTCAGTAGTCCACCTTATCTTCACATCCTCTCCAACACTTCTTCCCTTTTCTTTTTCTTTTCTCTTCTCTTCTCTCCTCTCCTCTCCTCTCCTTTTCTTTCCCTTCCCTTCCCTTCCCTTCCCTTCTCTTCTCTTCTCTTTTCTTTTTGATAATATTCTTCCTAACTGGTGTGAGATGGTATGTCGTTGTGGTTATGATTTGTATTTCCCTGATGATTAGTGATGTTGAGCAAATTCTTTTTTTTTAAGATTTTATTGGGGAATTGGGGGAGGGGAACAGCGCTGGGGAATTGGGGAAGGGGAACAGACAAGTTGCTGTCCTTATGTTCTTCAGTGTAATTGTGGAGGACGTGGCTTCACTGGCCCAAGTTGGCACCATCATTGTGCTCCTCCTGGGTGAGGCAGATCAGTCGCCGGCTTCTGGACGGCCGCTCACTTTGGCTGCTGGCCGCTCACTGGCTGCTGGCTACACACTGTAGCCCATGGCAACCCACTGCAGCAGGGGCTGCAGCTTACACCTTCGCTGGTGACTCATGGAAGCCCAGCTCCAGGTTGAGCTGTTGTTCAGCATCTTAGCTGTAGAGGGCAGTGTCACTGGCCCTCATATGTGGGATCCGAACCGGGGCCCTCTGGCATCCCAAGCCAGCTCTTAACCAACGCACCACTCGGCCGGCCCTGTTGAGTAAATTTTTATGTACCTATTGGCCTTTTTTATGTCTTTTTTGGGGGAGGGGACAATGTCTATTCAGGTCCTTTGCCCATTTATGAATAGAGTAGTTTGTTTTCTTCCTATTGAGTTGTTTGCTTTCCTTGTATGTTTTGGATATTAACCCCTTATCAGATGTATGGTTTCAAATATTTTCTCCCATTCCATAGGTTGCCTCTTCATTGTGTTGATTGTTTCCTTTGCTGTGCAGACACGTTTTAGTTTAATGCAATCCTACTTGTCAATTTCTGCTTCTTTGTCTGTGCTTTTGGATCATACCTAAAAATCACTGCCCAGATCAATCTCAAGCAGCCCTTCCCCTATATTTTCTTCCAGTAGCTTTACAGTTTCAGGTCTTACATTTAAGTCTTTAATCCATTATGAACTGATTTTTATATATCATATGAGATAAGGGTCCAATTCTACTTTTCTACATGTCGATATCCAATTTTCCCATCACCATTTATTGAAGACTATTCTTTCCCAATTTAGTTGTCTTGGTACTTTGAACAATGTTAAGAGACAGATCTAATTTTATAAACTTATATTGAAATTTAAACTGGCTAAAATCATTAGATATATAGTGGTGTGCTTTATTCTTCTGTCATTCATTCATTCACTCATTCATTCTTTCACTTATACAATCATTCATCATTAAATAAATATTTGAGCACCCACTTTAGCTTACTTTTAAGAATAAATAGTCAACTAGATACTCTGCTTGCCCTCAAAGAATTTGGGGTCTAGTGGAGTCAAAGAGAAAAACAAGTTAAAAAATTGAATTCAGTGTTTTCAGAGAGCTTTACACCAATTGCTTTTCCTTTAGTGCCAATGAATAATTTAGTAATGAACTCAAATTATCTACAACACAATTGATCACTTTATTAGATGACCATTTCAGAATTTATTTTTTTAATTGTTGTTTAGAAGGTAATACATAAGCCCTGTATTGACAATTTTAGGGAAGACATTCGAATAAATAGATTTATCATTCCAGATCAATAAAGCAAAGCTGATTTTCATGATCCACCATTAATTTTACCCAACAGGAAAACATTTGAGTTTATCTTCTCAATAACATTAACAGGCATAAAACATTGACTAATTTTTAAAAATGTTAGTTATTAAAAGTCATTTTTGCATTTGAATGATGATAAAATGCCTACTGCTACACTGACCAAAAAGAACTTCACAAAATTGCTTGAAATCATATATCATAACTTCAAATGTTTCAATTCATTATAGTTAATGAAGGACAGTGGATCTGGAAAAGATTTCATATTAATGTAGTCACAGTCATTTGTCCTGTTCATTAAATAATTATGTTATCATACTTTCAATTTTAACATATTAATCCAATATCAAATCTTTAAGAATTGGTGGCAATTGATATACTAAATGTGAAAATTATGCTTTAAATCTTTTATGTGTGTGTGTACATTTTATATGTATAATCTCCCAATTATCATGTATTATTTTTAAAAGCTTAAGCAATATCCTTTAAGGACTTTGTTCATCTACTCTGGAGGTATAGTGATATTTACATTTAAATCAATTGTAGTTAATTAATAAAATACAACCATCAGATTTATTGAATAAATACGATTAGACTCAGCTAATATTTAATAGCAATCAGCTTGTAAATGAGGAGGAATAGCTTATAAGATCTAATTTGAGCAGTAAAACTCATTTTCATCTAATAAGCATTAATGTGTGACACAGTTGCTAGATTCCCAAAGGCATCTTGGAACACATTTCATCTGGCTGCATCATTATGGGAATTTTGACATTTGATCTTAATGAGGCATTTGCATTTCCATTATGGAAGTCATGATTTTGGTTAGATACCACCCATAGCAATATATTACATAAATTGTTTTCATATGTAGTTTTAGTTTAGTAAGTGGAGGCATGATGTGGCTGAAACTTGCTAACGGCTAAAGATAGTTGGCACTAATGGTGAATATTTACAAGTGGAAACATATTTCTTAGGAATAAAGCAAGTGAAGCCAAAGGAAGCAGCAGCTTTTCAAAATTGAAAAGATGGGCAGGCAGGTAGTTTTAAATTCCAAAAATCCTGAGAAATGTTTTCTCAGATTTGATATAGTAATAGTGTTAAATAGCACCCAAATGCAAAAATGAACATAAGGACTGAAATGGTATACTGATCATTCTTAGATGGGGCAAATGAGTCTTATATAGTGAATAACGTTTTAAATATCTGAAACTCCACAGTGTGATTAAGAAGAAATTTCACAACTTAGACAAATTGAGTTGTTTTAATGGCATTAAATGGTCAACGTGCTTATTTTTACCTTCATATCCGAGTGACAATAATAGTAAAATTTCACTACATGAAGAAGAGAAAAAGCTTCATACCTTACTTTTGCTGATCTATGGAAAATCATTTGAGACTTTTGATAAGGAAGTGCAAAATATCACTATAAAGCATTCTAACTAAACCAAAAGAAAGAAAAAAAGGTGTATCTTTTAAGATTGATATCATTCTCAGCTCAAGAAAAAATATTTTTGTTTTTTCCCAAACATTCTTCCTTTTATTTCTCCCAACATTTGGTGTCTCAATGATTCTTAAACTAAGTGCACATTAGAAAAACCCGAGGATACTTTATAAATACCAAAGTCTGGTCCACACCAGACCAACAAAATGAGAATCTCTGCATGTAGGATTGGTATTTTTAAAGCCATCAACTCAACATCCCAGCTGATGTGCTTCCAGGGATTTCTGAATAATTATCAATATTTATTCCTCTATCTATCTATCTATCTATCTATCTATCTATCTATCTATCTATCTATCATCTCTACCTTTTCTAGGTATTATGAATATGTTGCACTAACCATTTTTTGTACAAATTTTGATACACATGTTTTTATTGAATCTGTAGATCAATTTTGGGAATATTGTCTTAATATTAAAATACATGAACACAATGTGCTTCCATTTATTTAGATATGCTTTAATATCTTTAAATGTTGCTTAGAGAGTTTAAATGTAAAAATCTTGCACTTCTTTTGTTAAATTTATTCCTAAGTATTTTCATTTTTAGGTGTTATTAAATATTGAATTGTTTGCTTAATTTTGTTTTCAGATGGTTCATTGCTGGTATATAGAGATGAGATTGATGGCTGCATATAGATTTTGTATCCTGCAAACTTGCTGAACTAGTTTATTAGTGTTAATGTTTTTTTCATGGATTATTTAGGGTTTTCTATGTAAAAGATCACTTCATCTGCTAATAGAAATATTTTAGCTTTTTCCTTTCAAATCTCAATTATTTTTAGTTATTATTTTTTCTTGCCTAATAACTTGTGTTAGAACTTTCAGTACAATGTTAAATAGAAATGCCAAAACATGCCAACTTGCCCTTATTTCTGATGTTAAAGAGAAAGACTCATTTTTCACCTTTAAGTATAATGTTAGTTGAGCTTTTCTCGAAGATGATTTTTATTGGTTTGAGGAAGTTCCCTTCCACTCCTAGTTTGTTAAACATTTTTATCTTAAAGGCCTGTAGGATTCTGTCAAGATTCTTTATGTATTTGTTAAGGTGATCATATATTTTTATTCCTTTATTGCATTAATATGGCATATTACATCAATTGATTTTGAGATACTAAACCAACCTTCATTCCTGTAATAAATCCCTTTCATCTTAGTGTGTAACTCTTTTTATAAATAGTCTGACTGCTAGTATCTGTCAATGGGATCGTGTTTATTTATTTATGAAATATTGATATGTAGTTTTATATGCCTGTGCTGTCTTTGTCTCATGTTAGTATCAGGGTATCACTGGTTTCATAGAATGAGTTGAAATGGGTTCTGCCCTTGCTATGAACTAAATATTTGTATCTCTCATAATATTCATGTTGAAGCCCTAACCTCCCACGTGGATGTATTTGGAGATGGGGCCTCTAAGGAAGTATGTGGTCATAAGAATGGGCCTTGATCTGACAAGAGTAGTGTCCTTATAAGAAGAGGCGACAGAGAGTTCAATCTCTCTTCCTCTTTACACACACAAAAAATGGGTCATTACACACACTGTAATAATGGCTGCCTTTATGTCAATAAAAGAGGCCTCAGAATGAGTTTACCTTGCTGGAACCTTGATCATGGACTTCCCAGTGTCTAGAACTTGAGAAATAAATTTCTGTTGTTTAATTCACCTGGTATGTGGTATTTTGTTATGATAACCTGAGCTGATTAATACACTCCTCTTGTATTTTTTGAAAGAATTTGTCAAAGATGAGTATAAATTATTTCTTTGAACGTCTGGTAGAATTTATCAGTGGTACTATCTGGGCCTGGACTTTTCTTTGTAGATATTTTAAACATTTAAATTAAATCTGAATATTTGTTATAGCTCTATTCAGTCTTTGTGCTTCTTCCTCATTAAGATTCTCTAATTTGCATTTTTAAGGAGTTTCTCCATTTAATCTGTTATCTAATTTATTGGGATAGAGTTGTTCATATTATTCCCTCATAATTATATTTATTTCTGTAAAGTCTGTATTCATGGTGCTTCTATCAATCCTGATTTTTAATAATTTGAGCTTTCTCTCTTTTTTCTTGATTAGCCCAACTAAAGTTTTATCAATTTTGTTGATGTAAAAAGAAAAAACAAATTATTGCGTTTCTAAATTTTCTAAACACAAAAATGTTTTGTATTCTTTATTTCATTTATTTTTGTCCTTGTCTTTATTACTTCCTTTCTTCTGCTTTAGTTAGATTTCATTTGCTCTTCTTTATATGGCTTCTTAAAGTTGTTAGACTATTGATTTTTAAAATTATCTTCTATTTTTAACATAAGAATTTACAGCTGTTCATTTCCTTCTGAGTACTGCTAATTCTGCAAAATGTTTCCCCTGCATTTTGAAGCCTCTGATATCATTGCTGAGTTTTTTTTCTCTTGTTTTTATCTTTTAACTAAGTCCCATATCCATAGAAGGGAAGTTAAAAAGATTGGTAGTAAAGAAAATGTAACATATCCTGGATGTCATATGAGGAGACCTAATCCCACCACCAAGTTTCTAAGCAGCTCCTGATTTAAATACATAGTCTAACCTCTTGGGGCCTCAGAGCCTTATAATAAAATTCAATTTTTAATAAATATTTTAAATAAATAAATGAATAAATAAATAAATTTAAGTAATTTAATTAAACAATTCTAAAACTCTTCAGTATCATGATTCTATAATTCTCATTGTAGGAAGCATTAAGAATTATAATGTGATGGAGAATGTTATTCAATGACATGATTCTCAAACTCAGACCAATGAAGTGTCCAAAGCCTGTGCTCTTCTGCTTTCAACACTATTTTGCCAATACTATTTAGTCTCTGCCTCTTCTCATTGGATGATTTTTGTCCTAGGCCATGTATATTGACAGAGGGAAGATTTAAGTTTTATGAGACACTTGAGAGAAAAAGAGAAGAAAATATAGAACTAGGACTCTATTATTATTAATAGTGGTATATATATATATATATATATATATATATATATATATATATTAGTCCATTACATTAACTTCCAAATGAGTATGCCACATACATACCAGTACTCTGTTGTATGTGACAAAAATACATTTTCTTGGCATGTTTCTGATTCATAGACTTGAAATTCTGTCAGATTTTCTACTAATTTTAGTGCTTCCTAGTCATAGTTTCTTATAACTAATAATGTAAAATGAGTCATTATAGGAAAAAAAAACACGCTGGAAAATGAACTTGTCTAGCAGATTCATTTGTGGGCCATTGAATATGCATATTTTATGAAGATGTTAATATATGTCCTAAATAAAAAGAAACAATTTAGCAAATTGCTGATTAATTCATATTAAGGAATTCTCTCTCTCTCTCTCTCCCTTTCTCTCTCTGTCTCTCTCTCTCTCTCTCTCTCTCTCTCTCTCTCTCTCTCTCTCTCTCTCTCAAGAAGAAATGAAATATGGTATATGTTTAAGGAACCGAAGATTCCCAAAGCAGCTATCTTCACTGTAAGGAGCATTTTCATTTTTAATGAATGACTGGATTTGAGATAAAGAATGTACTAAATTCAACATTACTGCTCATTACTTGGAAGAAATTTTGTGTTAACTAAGGAGTTATTCTATGATATATATATTTTCAATTCTCAGTGTTGAAGTAATTTTGAGCATTTCAAGAACATTTTTTAAAGGAGGATGGACAATTATTTGGCTATCCTGGCTTAGCAATCACACATAAAAGAAACAATGATTATGTTCAACAAAAGGTCTAAAACTTCTCCCTGAATTAGCTTATCAGCCAGTGGGAACCATTAGATTTTATTTGATTTACACCTAGTAGTTTTTGACAGCTGTAAGAAACATGTTATTGCAGTCATCTTTGCAACAATACAACCATCATGGAAAGATGACTATATTTTCTTTTTTAAATTAGAACTAGGCTACTTCACTTTATTTACAACCTTAAGTATAGCTGACTTGGAATGTTTACACTACTAGCAAAAATGTGCTTAAAAGAGGGGATGGCTGGACACTTAATGCAGAGGCTTACTTTAGTTGGAATCTCATTTTTATGAGCCAAAAAGAAAGCTTATATTTAGCTAGAGCTAGAAGCCTGCTAATGATGGACCAAGTACCTTTGAAAACAAAAGAAAAAAAAAAAAGAATTTCTAGGGAGATCAGAATACAATATGGTTGGCTAACATAATCCATTTTTTAATGGAAATGTTTGCAAATGCAGCAATTTGTTTTCAGACCACTGCTTATTGACTACATAGACAGAACAACAGGAATATAATAACTTATAATACAACTTTCCTTAAATTATACTTTCGGTTTGTAAAGCATTCTCTATATAAATAAGTTTTAGTAATGCCATATTTCATATTCCTCATTAAGAAATTTAAATTAAAAATAGAACTAACATATGATCCAGATTTCCCAAATCTGTTCAGCCAAAGGAAATAAAATCTCCGTCTGGAGGAGATATCTACACTCCTATATTCATTGCACCATTATTTATTAATACAATAGCCACTGGATGTTAGCAACATAAGATTTCATTGATAGATGAATAAGTAAAGAAAATGTGAGATATGTGCATACACACACATGCATAGTGGAATATTATTCATCCATAAAAAAAGAAGAAAAGCCTGTTATTTGCAATAATATGGATGTCCCTTGAGGACATTATACCAAGTGAAAGAAGTCAGAAATGGACAGTATGTCTCTGCCTAGTTGGTGTAATGACGATGATTGATAGGGCATGGGCACTCCCCTACAAACCCTCTCAACTCCAATTTAAATGAGGTTTCTGTTCTTATATCTTCACAGTTCCAATTGGGCCCTCAAGAGATTGGATGAAGCCCATCCACCTTGGGAGGGGTGGATCTTCTTTAATCAGTGTAATTTAAATGCTAATCTCTTCCAGAGCCTCACAGACACACCTAGAAATAATGTTTTACCAACTACCTGGGCATCCATTAGCCCAGTCAAGTTCACAGATAAAATTAACCATCAGAGACCTCTCTGATAAGGTGGCATCTGATGATACATCTGAAGATAAAAAGCAAGCAATGAAGATATCCAAGGGAAAAGATTTTCAGGCATACAAAAAAGTAAAGGGCAAAGTCCCAGGGTGAGAGCACACTTCACATCCTGAGGAAGAGTAGTGAGGCCACGGTATTGTATAATTTCAGGAGAGAAAGGTGGGAGATGGAATCAGATAGGAAACAGAGGAAAATCATGCCATTCAAAGAATTTTTGCTTATATTCTTATATGAGAGAAGAACCAATGGAGTTCTGAGAATAGAGGAAAAAATAATTATTTTTGTTTTCAAAGAATAACTATCTGCTGAATGGAGACATTAAGAATATATGTCCTAGGGCCGGCCGAATGGCTCAGTTGGTTAAGAGCTCGCTCAAGTGTTTGAGCTCTGAGCAACAGCGGTTCGAGTCCAGCCCGAGCTGAGCAGCTGCTGAGCTGCCAACAGGTAGCAGGATGGCTCAGCTAAAAAAAAAAAAAAAAAAAAAAAAAAAAGAATATATGTCCTTATTTCTTATAATGTTGAAATGGGAGGAGAGGACAAGAACAGGAAGACGAAATGAGTAACTCTTTAATCTAGCAGGGGGATGGTAACAGTGAATTGAAGTGGGGTGGTAGTGATGAAAGGGTGAAGACTGTGCAATTTTGGCAAGATACAACATCAATTTATGATTGATACACTTAATAGGGCCGGCCGAGTGGTGCAATGGTTAAGAACTGACTTGGGACACCAGAGGGCCCCGGTTCGGATCCCACATATGAGGGCCAGTGACACTGCCCTCCACAGCTAAGATGCTGAACAACAGCTCGACCTGGAGCTGGGCTGCCGTGAGTCGCCGGCAACAGCGTAGGCTGCAGCCCCTGTGGCAGTGGGTTGCCATGGGCTACTGTGTGTAGCCAGCAGCCAGCATGAGCGGCCAGCAGCCGCAGTGAGCGGCGGTCCAGATGCCGGTGACTGATCTGCCTCGCCCGGGAAGAGCGCAATGATGGTGCCAACTTGGGCCAGTGAAGCAACGTCCTCCTCAACTAGACTGAAGAACAAAGGGACAGCAGCTTGTCTGTTCTTCTTCCCCAATTCCCCAGCACTGTTCCCATCCCCCCAATTCCCCAATAAAAATCTTTAAAAAACAAACAAACAAACAAAAACACTTAATCTAATGGGTATGAAAGGAGAGTGCCTTAACATAATAAAGGCCATATATGGCAAACTCTCAGCTAATATACTTATTGGTGAAAAACTTAAAGCTTTTCCTCTAAGATCAGGAGAAAGAAAAGGATGCCCCTGCTCACCACTGTTATTCAACATAGTATCGGAAGTCCTAGCCAGAGAAATCAGGCAAGAGAAAGAAATGAAAGGCATCTACATTGGGAATGAACATGTCAAAATGTACTTTTTGCAGATGACATGAATCTTTATATAGAAAGCCCAAAGACTCCACCAGAAAACTATTAGAAACAATAAACAAATAAAGTAAAATCACAGGATACAAAATCATGAATAAAAATCCCATTGTGTTCCTATATACTAACACTAAAATTTGAGAAAGAAATGGAAAAATAAATAATTTGCAATTGCAACATAAAGAATAAAATACATAGGAATAAACTTAACAAAGGATATAAAGGACCTATACACTGAAAACTATGACATTCTTAAAAGCAATTGAAGAAGACACAAAGAAATGGAAAGATATTCCACGTACATGGATTGAAAGAATCAACAGTTAAAATGGCCACATTTCCCAAAGCAACATATTGATTTATGCAATCCCCATCAAAGTCCTAATAGCATTTTTTAAAGAAATAGAATAAAAAAAAATATCAGATATGTATGGAATCACTAATGACTCCAAATAGCCAAAGCAATCCTGAGAAAAAAGAACAAGGCTGAAGGTATCACTCTCCCTGATTTCAACTTGTATTACAAAGCAATAATAATCAAAACAGTATGGTATTAGCAGAAAAACAGACATGAAGACCAGTGGATAGAATTGGGAACCCAGAATTAACCCCCATAAATATTGGCAGATGATTTCCCACAAAAAAGCCAAAAACATACAATGGAGAAAAGAAATCCTCTTCAATAAATGGTGCTGGGAAAATTGGAAAGCCACATACAAAAGAAGGAAACTAGATTTCTACCTGTTGTCATATACCAGAATTAACTCAAAATGGATCGAAGACCTAAATATAAGACATGAAACAACAAATTGCAAAGAAGTAAGCATACGTACTAAACTGATGGACCTTGGGTTTGGAGAGGTGTGTATGATTTTGACCTCAAAAGCAAAAATAAATGAATGAGACCATGTCAAACTCAAAAGCCTCAGCACAGTAAAGGAAACCATCAACAATACAAAAAGGAAACCAACTGAATGGGAGATGATATTTGCAAATGATACCTCTGATAAGGGGCTAATATAAAAAATATTTAAAAAACTCATATAACTCAAAAATGAAGAGCAAACAAACAACGCAATTAAAAAATTGGCATAAGACCTGAACAGACACTTCTCCCAAGAAGACATATAAATGGTTAACAGATATATGAAAATCTGCTTAACATCATTAGGTATTAGGAAAATGTTCATCAAAACCACAATGAGATACTACCCCATACCTGTTAGAATGGCTATTATCAACAAGACAGGTAATAACAAGTGTTGAGAGGCTGTGGAAAAAAAGGAACCTCCATACACTGCTGGTAGAAATGTAAACTGGTACAGCCACTGTGGAAAACAGTATGAAGTTTCCTCAAAATATTCACAATAGAATTATCATATGATTCAACAATTCATCTTCTGAGTATCTACCCCAAAAATGTGAAAACACTTATCTGTAAAGATATACTTGTATGTACTCCTGTGTTCATTGCAGCACTATACACAGTGGCCAAGACATGAAAACAACCAAAGTGTCTTTTGATAGATAACTGGATAAAGAAGATATATCACAGAATATTACTAAGATGGAATACTGCCATTCCGACTACATGGATAGATCTTGAGACTATCATGGTAAGTGAAATAAGTCAGATAAAAAAAGTTGAGAACCACATAATTTCACTCATATGTGGGATATAAAATTGAAAGCAACAAATGAACAGACAACAAAGAATCAAAAACTCATAGAACCAATTTAGTGGTTAGTTACCAGAGGGTAAGGGGGGGTGGGTGGATGGTAGAAGAGAGCAAAGGGGGACAAATGATTATGGAAGGAGAACTGACTCTGGGTGGTGAACACACAATGTGATATATAGATGATGTATTACAGAATTGTACACTTGAAACATGTATTATTTTACTAACCAATGTCACCCCAATAAATTTAATAAAAATTAAAAAATAAGAAAATGTCAATTTTGGGATATATTTTGACAGGATTTAATGGTGGGCTTATGTGAGAGTGAGAGGGGAAAAAATGCCTTACATATGCTAGTGGTGGAAAATAAATGAAAGGGAAGAAGTGGGGTGTTTTGTTTGTTTGTTTTAGTGCATTGATTATGTTTCTTTATAGAAGAAGACACAATCATAATTAAGACCAAGGAGGAAGGACACACCAAAAGGGAAACTTTGAAACTGCAAGTTAAGGAAATAATTGGTTCAGTATTATTTTACAATAGTCAGATTGAAGAAAGAAGCAAAGTTGTAAGTGAAAGAGCTAGCTTTGAAGGAAGCTATACTTCCTGAAACAGTAAAGACGAGAAAGACAATGGAGATTCAGAGAACATAAGGAAAAGAGCATCTCTAAGAATAAACAGGATGGTGGAGATGTAATGCTAGTTTTTACTTTATATAATTTGGCATAGAATTATTTGTTTTCTCTGCTTTAAAATATAATTTAATAAATGAAGATACTGAGTCTAGAACTATTGAGAGATAAAAGAATGTAAATAAAACGAGCCCATTGAGAGAAAGACTTGCACATTTCTGTATACCTCAGTACGGTCTTTGGAAAGAATAAATAACGAGAAAGCTTCTATGCCATGAAAATTGTACAGATGCTCTCAGAGATGCCCTATTCGAGGTTAGGAATCCTGTTACTCCATATAGAATTAATCCACGATACACTGCTTGTTTCATGGCATTTTGCCAACATCCTCTTCCACTTGCCAAGTTCAAGGAGTTTTCCCACTCTTTCTAGGTTTTACTGTCAAGCATTTCATGAGGGAGGGTGGAGGTTAAAGTTTTCTTTGAACCTATGTGGTTCAAAAGCTTATTTCCACAGAATTTTGTAAAACTTAAAACAATGTTCTGTTGACCTTTTCATCTTTTATAGAAATATGGATGGACAAAAAGAATCAGACTTATATGTGGTAAAACAGGATTTTCAGTGGGAAGACACCTTATACAGAAGAGAGCAGGATTGACCAGGCCAAATTGTGTTCCAGATGTTTTTTAAAGTCTCACTGTCCATTTTACTTCTTTCTGTTTTCTATTTTAAGACCTAGTGTCTGGATGTGGGGCTTAGTAGCTAATCCTAGAAGATAATCTCTTTTAGTGATTGATGGGCACTAAGATGGTGCTTCTGTCCACTTGTAAGTATTATAAAAAGTTGTTTGGGAGACACTATGTAAAAAGAAGTCATACCAAATAGTGGGCATTATTATAGGCAATTTAAAAAGCTATGGAAGGTCATGTTTTAAGAACAAATAGACCCCAGTGCATCTTCTTAAATTATATCACATATGTAGCCCTAATTTCTTGTATAAATATTTAATATTTTGCATCCTTTAGTTCTCCCAACCTGCTGCTAAAGTTAAGTGTCTCTAGGTAAACTCTCAGCAGAGCTCTGACCCCATTCACATCTTTTAACGGTATGAGCATGCTAGCTCAGAGGGAAGCCGCCAGAATTTGGTAAGCTTCTTAAAAGCTGTCAGCTTTTGTTCAGTGTAAATTTTTGGAGTCTGAGAGCCTGGCTGCCTGACAGTGTTTTATCCCTGCACTGTCATTCTGGTGATCGCTCTCTTCACACTACTAGCAGGGCCATCACATCTCTTCAGGATTGAGGGATGCGTGTTACACTTGGTTTTATAAGAATTACTTTCCTGGTGGCTCAGGAGCCTTGATGATTTGGGTTGACACGTGTTCTGCATTGGCAAAGCTAGACCTCATTTCACAGAAAAGTTCTTAACTGATGAGTCATGTATAATCTTTCTAAAGATGCAAAGCTTGCAATGGGATGTATTAATAAATGACTAAAACAGCTTTCAATATTATCAACTATTCATTGTTGCAAAAGCAACCTTCTGATGTCTATGTCCATGTTATCCTTCAAGATTTCTTAAATTGTAATATTAAAAATTGTAAGTAATTTTACTCCAAAATGGTATCTTTGGACAGTATTGCAGCATGAGATTTCCCATGATTCCTTTCAGCTCTTCTGCCCATCCAGCAGATGGGACAAATGGTTTGGTTTAGCCCACATTCATTTTGATGCTAAGTAATTGAGTAATTTAAATGAAACATCACATGAGTAATTCGTATAAACTAACCTCCTCTAGAAGAACTTACACTAGATCCCTCATCTTTCACTACCATTAAAACATATTATTACATTTTTAAAACTCTTTACAACTTTATTGCTTTTGTTGTGTTTTGACCTATCAATAATTCAGAGTGGCATTTTGAATTCACCCATTCTGATGATGGATTTTTAAGTATTTTTCTGCTGTCTTAACAAATTTTGCTTTATATATTTTGAGAATATTTTATTAGATGCATAAAGTTTTCACGTCACATAACTTCCTGGGGAGTTCAATATTTTCTCATTATATAGAAAGCTCTTTATTTTTAATCCTTTTTGCCCTAAATTATATTTTGAAAATTTAAACACAGCAATCTTTCAGTTAGCATTTTATTATCATTTTCTATCTCTTTTATTTTAACTGTTATGTTTTAAGTGAATCTCTCATGAAAAGAATAAAAAGCATGAAGCTCATTTAAAAAACATACTACTGACAATTATCTTTCAAATAGTTTGTTTAGTCTATATAATTTTATTTTGATCATAATATATATATACCTTCTGTTTATTCTGCTTTTGCTGTGTTTCTTCTAAGTTTTTTTATATTAATTTCCAATTAATTTTAAAATCATTTTTTCAATCCTATTTTTTCTCTGCTGGTGTTTTCTGCTCTGTATATTTTTTCCTTTTTTTTTCCAGGCAATATCATTGAAACTTTACCATTTTATTTAAGGTAATATATGAAGTTAATGTCTTAGGCCTCTTCTTAAATAATAGTTTAGGATCTTTCCATCTACATCAACACACTTCTAATTTGAATAGCTTTCCCCCCTCCAAACTTTCCATTCTGTCCTCTTTTTATACTTTATATATTAGACAGTCTCCTTGTCAATATTTTCTATAGGCAAACTACATGTCTGCTTAGCTTTCCTTCTTTTATCTTAGTTATTTAGGGAATCACTTTAGTTTTGTTTTTTTTTAAATATGTCCATTCAAAGTTTTTTTGTGTAATTTTCATGGTAATAAATGCAGTTTTTAATGAAAAATATATTGTTTCTTTGTTCTTGAAAGATGGCATTTAGTACACAAAGTTCAAATTTGACAGTCATATTTTCCCAATTTTGAAGAGATTATACATCAGAATTCTGGCTTTCTCTCTTGCTGATTTGATATGCTAATCATCTAATTGTCATTTGTTCATCAGTTATCTCTTCTTTGACTTTAGTATTTTTCAGCTTCTCTGCAATGTGTCTACACTAGAACTTTTTGAATTTTATCCCGCTTATTACACATTACCATATTTTGCTGTGTATAATGCACTCCTATGTATAATGTGCATCCACATTTTTGGCCCAAACTTTCAGGGAAAAAATCTTTCATTTTAATTTTTTAATACAAATTTTTATTTGTTTACATTTAGGTACTTGTTTTTTGTATTGCAAAAGAATTTTAGCATTTATTTTTTAACATACTATGGTACAAGAAATTAAATAATTACAAAACACAAGAACAGATACAAGGTACAAGAAATTTTATATACTGGTAACAAATTTACGATACTTACACATCATAGAAGGCCAAGAACTCTTCGTTGTTGCCAGTTCTTCGTAAATTCACCAAAACTGATTATCATATTCCAGGGTATTATTTTGCATATAGATATTGTTATTGGTTTCTAGAGTTACCTTTTTAACTCATAAGCATATATAAAAGAATTAAAAACATTTATATACAGAATTAGTACTACCCATGTATAACGTGCATCCTTATTTTTCCCTCACTAATTTGGGCAAAAAAGTGCACATTACACATAGCAAAATATAGTACATTCTCTCTTTCCATCAATTCATCATCAGTTTTGGTTAATACTGAGTTATTATCTGTTTATATGGCCTCTTTTTATCATTCTTTCAGTGTTTTCTTTGTGACTCTCATTACACATGGGTAAAACTTCTCACTCAGTTATTTATATTTCTTAGCCTTATTTTTAAAAATGTGTTTTCTTCTTATCTTTTCAGGCTACATTCTGAGTAATTTTTAAAAAATAATTGTCTTTTGAGTTATTAGTTCTTTCTTTAGCTGTGTCTAACTTCTATCTAGCCCAGTCACTTTACCTTTCATATCAATTATTTTATTTTTGCAATTTTTTTTTAGCTGAGCCATCCTGCCACCTGTTGGCAGCTCAGCGGCAGCTCTGCTTAGGTGGGACTCGAACTGCTGTTGCTCAAAACTGACACTCTTGAGAGAGCTCTTAATCAACTGAGCCACTTGGCCGGCCCTATTTTTTTTATTTTTATTTTTGTTATTTAGTAAATTTTATTTTTGTTATTTTTTCATATCTGATTCATGAATTCAGAAAATGTCTTCTTAATTGTTTAATTTTTATGGTATTTAAAAGATTTCCTTAAACATTTCCAAAATATTTGCTTCATTTTCTTAAATTTGGGGTGTGTGTGGGGGAGGCTGCTTCTTTTATATACAGTAAAAAAATATTCTCCTTGAAGGATTTTATTTCTGTTGTAGTGAAAGAGTCTTTCAAAATACCTGTCTACCTTAAGGAAAGAAATTGAAATTCATCCTATTTTCATGTTAGAGATTTTGAATTTAGAGTATTTAAAAAATAATTTCATTAGTATAGTATGTAAACTTTTGTATCATCTGCATATAACAAACTTTTTCCATGTTATAAAACAAATATCCCAGCAGGCATAGTAGTTTATCAAATGACAATGGTGTAACATGTCTAGTCAATTTATGGTGCTGTGTATATCATCGGTTTTGGTTCTACAAAAATATCATATGGTAAAATCAATTAATAATTTATATTGCCATTGGCAATACATGAAAGTTACTTTCTCACTGGAACTAGATGTGGTCACTTTTGTTTTTCTGGTGTGGCAATTTGGTGGCCAAAAGGTATATCTACACGTAGTTTATATTAATTTAATTATGAAAAAGCATCAACACACCTTTCTTATGTCTTTTTTTTGTGAATTATATGATCAAATACTTTACCTATTTTCAAACATTAATTTTAGGTATTTTCTAACTTCTTTTAATGAATTAACCATGGGCTATATTCTACAAATAGTTTTCTTATTTGAGAACATTTGATTATATATCATATACTTTAAAAAATTCTTCTGATGTCAAAACAAGTGTGTCCACTTTTTAATTGTGATATTTCTTATCACTTTGAATTTTAGTATTTTTCCTTAAGTTTTACAGTTTATTTTCTTCCAGTGTTACCCAATTTTCAACTTTATACTCATTTTAATGAGACTATAAATTTGTAATGTTGAGATACAAAAAAACCAACAAAATCAAAAACTAAGTATCTTCACACCAAAAAATTAATACATTGTCCCAACCATATATTGAATATTCTTTTTATTTCCCATTAATTTGTAATGGTTTGTTTTATAAACACCTGAATTTTACTATTCTACCCTGTTTGTTTATATATTTAGTTTTATGCCATTAGCACTTAAAAAAAAAAAAGCCTTAGTAAATGACACCTCAATTCATCTGGTTGCTCAAGCTGAAAAGTGGGAAACAGTTTTGATGTGTTGGAAATTTCCCAGTTTTATTTCATTTATTCTTGATTCTATTTTCATACCTCCTGCCAAACACAAGTATAAATCACCATCACCTCTTGCCTAGTCCCTGGATATGCCATCCTAACTGGTTTCTTAGCTTCCAACTTGATGTTCTATTACATTCTCCATAGGCTGTCAGAGCCATATTTTTGAAACATAAATCAATCATTTTGAAACCCTTTCAACTGTTCTCCATGGCTTTGTTTGTACTAAAGTATAAAATGCTATTTTCCATACCTCTTTCTTACAAAATATTTTTCCCACTAACCACTTCTACATCTTTCTTTACTATATTGATTACTTTTATTTAAGAATAACAATGTTAAGGAAAGTAAATATGTGAATAAATTTATAACTCTATTTCCATCAACCAATACACTAATGTCATTAAAAATTAAACATTGAACTAGTAAGTGGTATTAGAAATTTGAACAAAACTAGTCCTTGATTTCAAGTAGTTGACAATCAAAAGAAAGACACATGAAAATAACTGAAACAAATATTATAGTAGAAATAATAAGTAGTAATTTAATGAAGAGTCATGAGAATATCAGAGGAAATGGTCAATTCCAACTAAAAAATAGCTCAGTAGTAAATTCCTGAAAAAATAAATATATATTTTCCAATTGAACAAGGCAAAGAAGAGCATTCCTGTCAGAGAAAACTACATGAACAAAACAGTTTAGTTTTGGCATTGGCAGTGAGAAAAAACAAAGCAAAAGGTATTTTTTTACATCAATTATTTATTTAAGCACCTACTATGTGTAAGTCCTTATTATATTTACTAGTTATGAGGTGGTAAATTAAATAGCTGATCCCAGCACACATGAAGCCTATGCGTAGCTGTAATAACTGTAAGGTAATTAGAGATAAAAACAGGCTAGAGATATTTAGATTTCATCTTGTAAACAATGCAGTGTTCTGAAATGTCTTAAGCTAAGAAAAATACTAAACCTGCTTGCAATTTAGGAAGATCAACACAGATGCTTTTGAGAAGGCAGATTGAAAGGTCTGAAATTGAGACCAGTGAGATGATTATTGCACGTAATACAGGAGTAAAAGTCAAAATGAGAGAAGAAGATGAATACTAGGGATGTTAAGGAAATAAAATAGACAGAATATGGCCTAAGATTAAATGTAAGGGGTAAATAAAACATTAGACTTCAAACATTATAAATTTATGACATGGTGACTGGTCGATGAGGAAGCCAAGTAGAAAGAGAGAAAATCTATGAGAAATAACATGTATGAGGAAATGATGAAACCAGTTAAGGACATAATCAGACTCAGGTGTCCATGGACAGCCAAGTAGAAAAAAATAAGAAATTAAATAGGATGCACCTATATTCAATCACACATTATATGATCTAAATCAGTATCTAAATCAGGATTCCTTGTCCACCACCAGGAGAAACCTAATCATTGTATAAAAAATAGAAGTGAACTTAGACTTGATCGTGTTATGATATGATAATAATGATCAGAGATCTATATTTTACTGTGGAATTATAGAGCATTATAAGGACTTAGGCACTTTGGGGACTAAAATTATTATTTCTCTCTCAGCAGAGAAAGTCTTACTGACTGTAGTATAAAACTTTGCTAGACCAGGAGTTTTTTTTCTACCTACTTGTATTTAGTTATAATTAATATTTTCTGTTTGTCCTTGAAAATAATAAGAGATATAGTAAATTACCATAGACAATGAGCAATTAGAAGACCAAGACTGTCAATGGAAAAGGAAACTCAGGTGCTCTCATTTCAAACTGTCTGAAAAATAATTTTTTGTTCCATATTGAAAAATATTTAGCTAATGGAATCTATATATTTTCCAACAGCAATTCCTAAAAATCAGTAACCAAATTCACATTTGTTTTCTGACCCCTTTCTTGTACCAGAAGACAGATAAAAAGAAATAAAACTTTGATGTCAGAAACATGGTGGCATGAGGAATGCTCCTTGATCTAGCCCCTTGCAGTTATAACTCGAGCAGCTATAATTCAACAAAGGATTCCCTACAGAAAACACAAACACATCTGAGAGATCTGTGCACTGAAACATGTATGGGAGGGTGAATTGAAGCAAATAGGGGAGGAGAGAGAGCAGTGCAGACATGGGGCCACAGGACACAGCCTAGAGCTCACTGTGGTCCCAAAAGAGGGGAGGATTGACATTGCAGGTGCACTCTCTGTGGCCCCAGCAATCCTGCCTGAGGGATCAGCATACAATACAGCTGAACCCCATGTGGGGCAGAGACTTCAGGGCAAAGACTGAACACAGAAATATGCCAATTGTGGTCGAACAGCCCTCACTGCCAGGCAGAAAGAGAAGCTAAGGTGCCTGGATGCCTCCCTTCACCCTCCCAGAACTCCCCTACCCCACACCTTCACAGTGTTAACAGACGGCCCCAGAACAAATGGTAGCGGTGTCAGATTAGAAAGCAGAATATCTACAGTGCTGAGAACTGGAGAGACAGTTCCTGAGTGACAGGTGCACAGTGTGGCTAATTCTTGTGAAAAGGGAGAAGCTATAGGGACAAGGCAGCTGTGATCTGGTGGCGAACATCACTCAGAGAAGAACTAATCCACAAATACATCAGCCCACCCTGACCCCAACTTTCATGGCTGATCCCATTGGGGGCACACAAGGCTGCTGAAGTGCACATCTCTGCATCTGGCTCCAGGAGTACACTGAGATTTCAGGGGCTCAGAACCCCATCACCCACAACATTCTCAAACAGGGGTAGTGCCCTGAGATGAAAGTAACCTGGTCACAGAGGAGATGCCCGCCTTCCCAGGAAATCCCCCACCCGTGTGAAAAGCTGGAACAAGGCAAAATAAAATAAAATGCTCCACTGCCACCTACTGGGAAGCAAAAGGAAGACCTCTTCATAGCAACCTGCCGAAGAATTCACTCCTGTAGAGGCCCAGGAAGAGAAATAATCCATTAATTACCACGAATAACCAAAGTAACAAGGCAGGCAGCTCAGAAAGAAAATGAAAAATCGCCAGAAAATAAACTTAAAGACATGGGAACATGTCTTAAGTGACAGAGAATTCAAGATCGCAGTTCTGAAAAAACTCAATGAGGTACAAGAAGAGCTAGACAGACAGTTTAGGAAATGGCGCGGCCAGGAGGGAGGAAAGAATTAGTGATATCAAAGATAGAAATATGGAAATGATGCAGATGGAAGAAGAGAGAGGCTGGAGAGTTAAAAGGAATTAAAGAACTCTACAAGAACTATCTGACTACATCAGAAATAGCAATATAAGAATAATGGATATACCAAAGGAGAATAGAAGGGCACAGAGAGCCTATTCAAACAAATAGTCAATAAGAACGCCCCAAACTTATGGAAAAAAACTGGTCCTCAAATTCAAAAGCAAATAGAACACCTAATTACCACAATCCTAACAAGCCTTCTCCAAGGCACATTATATTGAAGCTGTTAAAAATTAATGATAAAGAAAGAATTCTCAAGGCAGCCAGGGAAAAGAATACGGGTAACCTACAAAGGAAAGCCCATTAGATTATCATCAGATTTTTCAGCAGAAACTCTACAAGCCAGGAGGGAGTGGACTCAAGTATTCAAACTATTGAAAGACAGAAATTATGAGCCAAGAATAATATATCTATCAAGGTTATCCTTTAGGTATGAAGGAGGAATAAAGACCTTTTCAGATATACAGAAGCTGAGGGAATTTTCTAACACATGACCTGCATTACAGTAAATACTGAAGGAGGCTATTCAACCTGAAACAAAATATCAAAAGAACACAAAACAATGAGCAAGATTACTAACAGACAGACAGAAGCAGGAAATGGCAACCCCTACACAAAATAAGGCGCTATACACTTAAACATACATAAAGAGTAAAAAAGATAAAAACATTAAAAAAAGGGAAAAGAAAAGAAAAAGACAACTTGCTACTGCAACTCAGAAATCAACTTATAGCATAAGTAAGGATAACTTGTGACAACAAAAACACAAAAGGGGAGAGAGTAAAGGTCTGAATCTGCAAGGAGGAATGGAGATAAGAAGCATGCTGAAGAAAAAGGACTCCTGTATATATGAAAGTTTCTTTTACATAAACTTAACAGTACCTACTCAAAAAAATCCAGAACTGGGTCATATAACATGAAGAAGAAGAAGAAGAAAGAAAAAGGAGAAGGAGAAGAAGAAGCAGAAGAAGAAACAGAGGGAAAAATCATAGAATATCACCACACTGAAATAACAGAAGCAACAAAAATACAAAGAAACAATGGAGACACTGAGATACCAGAAAACAAAAGACAAAATGGGTATAGGAAATCCTCATGTATCAATAATCATTCTAAATGTAAATAACCTGAACTCACCAATAAAAAGGCACAGAGTAGCAGATTGGATCAAAAAACAAAACCCAACTGTTTGCTGCCTCCAAGAGACACATCCCAGCTACAAGGACAAATACAGACCAAAGTGAAAGGATAGAAATTGATACTCCAGGCAAATGGTATCCAGAGAGAATCGGGCGTATCTATACTTATCTGATGAAACAGACTTCAGGATAAAAATGTAACAAGAGACCAAGATGGACACTTCATAATGATAAAGAGCACAATACACAAAGAAGACATAGCTCTTTTCAATATACATGTCCCATCAGGGAGCACCAAAGTATATAAAGCAACCACTAGCAGAGCTAAGGGGAAAAACTGAAAAAGACACAATTATAGTAGGGAAACTAAATACACCATCGACAACTATGGTTATATCATCCAAACAGAAAATCAATAAGGAAATATCAGCCTTAAAAGACACATTAGGGTCTGGCCGAGTGGCGCATTCATTAAGAGCTGGCTTGGGATGCCAGAGGGCCCCGGTTCGGATCCCACATATGAGGGCCAGTGACACTGCCCTCCACAGCTAAGATGCTGAACAACAGCTCTACCTGGAGCTGGGCTGCCTTGAGTCCCCGGCGATGGCATAGGCTGCAGCCCCTGCTGCAGTGGGTTGCCGTAAGCTACCGTGTGTAGCTAGCAGCCAGCGTGAGTGGCCAGCAGCCGCCGTGAGCGGCCATCCAGAAGCTGGCGACTGATCTGCCTTGTCCTGGGAAGAGCGCAATGATGGTGCAACTTGGGCCAGTGAAGCGACATCCTCCACAACTAGACTGAAGAACAAAAGGACAGCAACTTGTCTGTTCCCCTTCCTCCAATTCCCCAGCACTGTTCCCATCCCCCAATTCCCCAATAAAAATCTTAAAAAAAAAAAGACACATTAGACCAAATGTACATAATTGACATTTTATCCTAGCACTTTATCCTAGAACACCAGACTACATATTGTTTTCTAGTGTACATGGAATATTCTCAAGGGTAGATCATACATTGGGAGAAAAAACTAACATCAGCAAATTTAAGAAGATTGAAATCATATCAAGCATAATATCTGATCACAAGGCTTTGAAATTGGAGATTAACTGCTGAAAGAAAGCGGGAAAAAACACAAATACATGGAGATCAAACCACATGCTACTAAAGAACAACTGAGTCAAAGAAGAAATAAAAAGACAGATCAGAAGATACATAGAAACAAATGAGAATAAAAATGCATCATATCAAAATTATTAGGATGTGGCAACATCAGTATTAAAAGGAAAATTTATATAATTACAGGCCTATCTCCAGAAACAAGAAAAATCCCATGTAACCTAACATTACATCTTAAAGAATTAGAAAAAGAACAAATAAAACCCAAAGTCAGCAGAAGAAAGGAAATAATACAAATTAAAGCAGAGTTAAATGAAATAGAGGAAAAATGACAATAGAAAATATTAATACAACAAATATCTGGTTATTTGAAAAGATTAATAAAATTGACAATCCTTTGGCTAGATTCACTAAGGAAAAAAGAGAAAAGACACAAATAAACAAAATCAGAAATGAAAAAAGGAGAGATTAAGACAAGATACCACAGAAATACAAAAAAAATCATACGAGAATACTATAAAGCACTATGTGCCACCAAATTCAATAACCTAGAAAAAGTGGACAAGCTCTTAAAAAGATACCACCTTCCTAGAATGAATCATGAATAACTGGAAAATTAAATACAGTGATTCACAGTAACAAAATTGAAACAATCAGCCAAAACCTCCCCCAAAGCAAAAGTGAAGCCAGGAGCAGATAGCTTCACTAGTGAATTCTACCTAACATTCAAAAATGATTTAATACCTACCCTCTCAACCTCTTCCAAAAAATTGAAGAGGCAATATTTCATAACTCATTATATGAGGCCAACATTACCTGGAAATCAAAACCTGGTAAAAATAACACACACAAAAAGTGAAAAATACAGACCAATATCTCTGATGCATATAGATGAAAAAAATCCTAAACAAAATACTAGCAAATTGAATACAACACTACATTAAAAAGATTGCACATCTCAAAACAGAATTGAGAACACAGAAATAAACTCACATATATATGATCAGATAATTTTCAACAAGGGAGACAAAAGCATACAATGGAGAAAAGAAAGCCTCTTTAATAAATAGTGCTGGGAAAACTGGAAAGCTACATGCACAAAAATGAAACTAGACTGTTATCTGTCACCATGTACCAAAATTAACTCAAAATGGCTCAAAGACAAAATGGACATAAGACCTGAAACAATACATTGCATAGATGAAAGCCTAAGTACTGAACTCATAGACCTTGGAGAGTTTCATGAATTTGACCTCAAAGGCAAGGGAAGTAAAAGCAAAAATAAATGAATAAAACTATATCAAACTAAAAAGATTCTACACAGCAAAAGAAACCATCAACAAAACAAAGAGGCAACCAACTAAATGGGAGAAAATATTTGGAAACAACACCTCCAATAAGGGGTTTATATCTATATCTATATCTATATCTATATCTATATCTATATCTATATCTATATCTATATCATCTATATATCTATATCATCTATATCTATATCTATATCAGCATCATCTATATCTATATATATCATCATCTATATCTAATCTATATCTATATCTATCTATATATCTACATCTATCTATCTATCCATCCATTCATGTATCTATATACAGAGGGTGCCAAAAAATGTATACACATTTTAAGTAAGGAAAAAAACTGTATTAAAATTATGCTGATGGCAACCACTTTGAGCACCTCTTGTAATTGCAGAAGTCAAACATGACTTGTAGTCATATTTTGTTAGTGGTATATATTAAGCATTACAATTTTAATACAGTTTTTCCTTTCTTAAATTGTGTATACATTTTTTGGCACCCTATGTATATATATATATATATATATATATATATATATATATATATATATATGTATATATATATATATATAATATGTAAATATATATATATATAATATGTGAAGGACTCATACAACTCAACAAAAAAGCAAATTATCCAATTAAAAGGTGGGCAGAGGATCTGAGCAGACACTTCACCCAAGAAGACATATAAACGGCCAACAGATATATGAAAAAATGCTCAACTTCACTAGTTATTAGGGAAATGCAAATCAAAACCACAATGAGATACCACCTCACATCTGTTGGAATGGCTATTATTAATCAGACAAGTAAGTATTGGAGCAGCTTGGAGAAAAAGGAATCCTCACACACTGCTGGTAGAAATGTAAACTGGTACAGCCACTGTGGAAAACAGTATGGAGGTTCCTCAAAAAATTAAGAGTAGAATTTTCATACGACCCAGCAATCCCTCTTCTGGGTATCTACCTCCAAAATCTGAAAACATTTATCCATAAAGATATATGCACCCCTGTGTTCACTGGCTCATTTTTCACAGCACTAAGACATGGAAACAACCAAAGTGTCCTTTGATAGATGATTGGATAAAGATGTGGTATATATACACAATGGAATGCTACTCTGCCATAAGTAAAGATGAAATACTGCCATTTGCAACAACATTGATGGATCTTGAGATTATCATCCTAAGAGAAATAAGTCATACAGAAAAAGTTGAGAACCATATGATTTCACTCATATGAGGGATACAAAATTGAAAGCAACAAAAGGACAAGAAGACAAAGAAACAAAAACTCACAGATACAGACAACAGTTTAGTGGCTACCAGAAGGTAAGTGGTGAGAGTGGGTGGTAAGGAAGGAATAGGGTTCAAATATATGGTGATGGAAAGAGGATGACTCTGGCTGGTGAACAATATAGAGGTGATGTATTACAGAAATGTACACTTGAAACCTATGTAATTTTACTAACCAATGTCACCCCAGTAAATTTAATAAAAATTAATTTAAAAAGAAACTTTGTCTTTCTGTTCTTGTTTTAGTTTCTTAGTTCAATAGTCTTCAGTTATTGTGCATTGAGTCATACATGCCAGTCTCAGTTATTTTGGTTTAAACAAAAATGCCCCTAATATTCTTCAAAGGTTGTTATGCAACTTGTAGTGATTTTTCCCCTACGTTTTGTACAGTATATTTACACTATTTTATGCTTATTTTAAAAAATGCTATGAACATCCAGGATTCAAAAAATTCATACATATTAATAATAGCAAAGGTTTTTTGTTACCTAAGTAATAACTATATCTTTATTTAATTGTGTTGTGCACATCCAGAGAATTTTTGGCTTTAGGCTTTGGCCTATCAGTGTAGTGTGTTGAATAAGCATGAAAGGAGTAACTGTCAGTATTTGTTTTAAATGATGCATATAATAGGCAGAACATCAAAATAGTGGTTAAATTTTAATCCCAGTGTTCATAGATCACTTGTCACAAGCTACAATGTCATGGCTCTTTTGGGTAAAAAAAATCAAACCAAAACAAAAAGAACAGCCTGAAGAGCAGTCATGTTTTCAGATGTTTCTCCAATAATCTCTTGGGCAACAGAATTTCTGAGCTGTCCAAAAAATAGCAATTTGTCAACAATTTTAAAATAGGTCTGTGACATGCTGTATTTATTTGACTGTATAATGCAGTAATAGACATACAGTAGGATGATGATTGTAAAGGAAATTATCATTGGTAAGTGCCCTTTCCTATAATTAATTTCAAATGTCTATGGGGAAAATTCTGATTGACAAAATGATTATGGGTGGGTAGATGGACAAAATACATGTTACCAGTGTTGTCATATATCTTTTTGTACATTTACAGAATCAAAATGAAATGTTGCCTACAAAATAGAGGTTAGTCATTTCCCTTTCATTGGTGAGTGCAAGTAAAACATGAATTCTTTAACATCGTAATAGGTTGCAACACTGAATTAAAACAGATTGCAAGTTTGGAGCCAACAAAGCAAAGGTTTCTGTCCCCTCCACCTCCACCCAGCAGAAATTTCCAGTAATTTATTTTGTACCCCTGAGGTTCATCATATTATGAAAAGTTACATATAAAGATATATTTTTAAAGACTGTCATATTGTTATAGAATTTAAAAAATGGCCTATAAGATTAAAATAGGCATAGGCATTCTGTGTATAATTTTATTTAATAAATTAATAACTCTATTGAGTAGCTTCAACACATGAACATAATATAATATTATAATTACTTCAATGAAAGTATATAGTACATAGGTTACATATCAGACCAAAATGAATTATAGAATCCTCAAATACATGAATTTTAATGTGCATCCTAATAAAAACTAACCACGTAATCTAGGGTTAACTTGTATGAGATATTGTGCTAAATTTGGAGGAATAGATGTAAATTTTTCTTGTTTCTTTTTGATGACAGGATAAACATTGTCTTTTAAATTTTTTTAATTGGAGCATTTTTCAAGATAATTATAGATACACATATGCTTGTAAAAAACATACAGAGATCTTGTGTACAGTTTCCTTCATGGTAACATCTTGCAAAACTATAATACAATATCACAGTCAGCATATTGATGCAATCTACTGACCTTATTCAACATTTCCCAGTTTTAATTTTACTTGTGTGTGTGTGTGTGTATTTATTTCAATACAATTTTATCACATGTATAGGTTTGTATATCCACTGCCACAGTCAATATACAGAACAGTTTCATCCTACCTCCCATGCTCTACTCCCTGCTGTCTATATAAGCCCTGGCAGCCATTAATCTGTTATCCATTTTTCAAATGTTTTCATTTTTAAAAAAATGTTATATAAATAGAATCTTACAGTATGCAACCTTTTGGGATTAGCTTGTTTCACGCAGCAAAATTCCCTAGAGATTCATCCAAGTTGTGTTGATAGCCCTTTCTTTTTTATTGCTGAGTCATATTCCATGGGATAAATGTATTATGATCAAGCCATTCACCAGTTGAAAGGCATCTACTGTTTCCAATTTGGGGCTATTATGAAGAAAACTGCTATGACCATTAATGCACAGGCTTTTAAATGAACATAAGTTTTCATTTCTCTGGGCATTTATCCAGGGGTGCGAATGCTGGATGCTCTGGTAATTGCATATTGTAATTTATAAGAAACTGCCAAGCTATTTTCAAAGTGGCTGTACAATTCAACATTTCATAAGCAATGCATGAGTTATTCAGTTTTGTTTTTTTTTGCATCCTCACCAACATTTGGGATTCTCACTATTTTTTATTTTTCTTTATCCAGTCTGGTAGCTAGCTCTGTAGAGATACATCATTGTAGTTTTAACATGCATTTCTCTGATGGCGAATGATGATGAATTTCCTTTAATATGCTTATTTGTCATCTGCAAACCCTCTTCAGTGAAATGTCTGTTCAGTTTTTTGTTTTTTTTCTAGCTCATTTTCTGATTGGATTGTTGTTGGTTACTGTTGAGCTTAGAGGGTGTTCATATAATATTGATATTAGCCCTTGTCCTTTAAAAAAATTTTTTTTTATTGGGGAACTGCATTTTTCCAGGACCCATCAGTTCCAAGTCAAGTAGTTATTTCAATTTAGTTGTGGAGGTCACAACTCAGTGACTCACGTGGGCATCAAACTGGCAACCTTGGTGTTGTGAGCACTGTACTAACCAACTGAGCTAACCGGTCACCCCAACCCTTGTCCTTTTTTTAACTGTTGAGCTTTAAGAGTCTTTATGTAGTACTGATATTAGCCATTTATCACATATGATTTGCAAATGTTTTATTTGAGCTTTTAATGAGTTATTTTCTCCTTTTCATATGTATTTTGCAAAATAAAAGTTTTTAATATTGATGAGACTCAATTTATAATTTTTTCCTTGTGTGCATCATGCTTCTCTTGTCAAGTCCAAGAACTCTGGCTAGCCCAAGTTCTTGATATTGTTTCTGGGTTTTTCTATAATATTTTTAGCTTTATGTTTTACATAAACAAAGTCTACAATTGATTTTGACTTAATTTCTGTATAAAGGGTGAAGTTTTGGTAAGGTTTTATTTTTCTACTATTGGATGTCCAGTTGCTCCAGCATGATTTTGCTTTTTCCATTGAATTATAAACATAATTTTATTTTTGACATTTGTCAAAATATAATTAAAAAATCATAGTTTTGATCTTTGTCAAAATCAGTTGGATATATTTTATGTGTCTATTTCTGGGTTACTTATTTTGTTCCAATGAGCTATGTTTTTAACCCACTGTCAAATCCACAGTCTTGATAACTGTAGCTATATAGTAAGCCTGGTGGTGTGCTTCCTTCTTATTATTTGGCAAGTTTCTCTTAGTTGTTTAAGGACCTGTTCCTTTCCATAAAAATTTTAGAACAGGTTAGGCTATGTCTACAGAATTCTTCCTGGGATTTTCATATGAATCTAATTAAACCTATAGATTAATTTGAGGGAAATGGACATATTTACAATTCTAAACTATGAGCACTATGACTTTCTATTTATTTAAGTCTCTGATTTTTTAAATAATTTGTCGTTTAAAAAATATTGATAGTCTACATGTTTCATTAAGTATATATCTATGTTTCTACATGTTATTTGTTAGTGTATAAAATTGTGATTGATTATGTGTTGATCTTGCATTCTGCAGCCTTTTAGAACTCATTTGTTATTTCTAGGAGTTTATTTATAGAATTTTGGGACTTTTCTATGCTGAAAGTCATATCCTCTGTAAATTAGGGTAAATTTATTTCCTTTTTTCCAATCTTTAATGACTTTTAAATCATTTTCTTGCCTTATTGCAGTGCCTTATTCACTCAAACATCATATATTGTATTTGAGTCTACATATGTCTCTAATGTACAGGATTAAAACAGAAACATTTCTGGTCAGTGTATTTTTTTTAAATGTACTATTCTCATTAAAGTCAATTTAATAAAAGTAATTGATATGTATACATAAATTATGAAAGTAAAACATGTCTTTTTTATATAAAATTTAGAGAAGCCTAGGAAAATGGAAATACAAAACACCTCTATTCTTACTACTGAGATTTAAGTAATATTAGCCTTTAATTGTATATAGAAGTTAAAAAATAATATCCAAAGAAATGTTTTTAATACTAGTGAAATGATGGAATTGGGCATTCTTTAGCAGTTGCTTAACTATTTTTATTTTCTGCTTTGTGAATTGTCTTATACCTTGTCAAATTTTATAGCAAAGGGCTAATGTTCAAGAAATTTTAAAATTGATCTCTCCTATAACACACAGATTATCAAAAGGAAACTATCCAAATGGAATAAAATCCAAAAGCTTCAGTCATTTTGCAGTTACTTTAAAGTTATCTGAGCTACCCATATAATCAATCATTTCTCTTTGTATCTCAGAAATTTTTCAATACCGCTGACTACCTTTATAACATTTTCCTGGTTAAGCCATATGCCACCAAGCAGAAATGCATCATATTATTTTCATAAAAAGAGGTACAACCAGAAGTGAATATTAAATGCATTATTCTTTATATCAAATATTAAGAACAAATATGTGCTTATTGCTTACTGTATGGGACTTTATATATTTTAACACTTTTACTATTATATATTTAAAGCAAGAGAGCTGCATTTAAAAAAATTATTAGTGACTCATAGCTTTATAATAAAAATTATAATTTTATAATGGGTTATAGTGTTTAACCAGGAATAGAAATGTAATGAACACAGGAAAAAGCACTGCTAGATACAGTGTAGTCAAATTTCAGTGATGTTGGAAAACTGACCAAAAAAAAAAAAATCATATTAGCACACAAGAGGAAAATGACAATGAACTTTTCTATATCTTATAACAATGCTGAAAGAAGGTCTTACAGGGTAAGATATGCAAAAAGATCAGTTTGGAAAAAAATTGAGGATATCTAAAAACTATAATTTCTTTAATGATTGACTCTGTGTCTCCATAACCCCATGATTTACTTTATTTAATGTAATGGGGGTATTGTTTTAGATAAAACATTGAATCTCAGATTCTATATACCATACCTAAGTTAAGTTGATCAAAACTTTAAAACTCTATGAAACTTATTTTTGATCTATAAAGAAAATTTGTAGGGCCAACCTAGTGGCTCGTTGGTTAAGAGTTGGCTTGGGAGCATGAGCTCAAAGCAGCAGGGTTGTCGGTTTGGATCCCACATGGGCCAGTGATGCACCCTCTACAGTTAAGATAATGAACAACAGCTTGACCTGGAGCTGGGCTGCCTTGAGTCACCAGCAATGATATAGGCTGCAGAGGATCTTCAGTGGAGTGCCATAAGCTACTGTGAGTGGCCAGCAGTCAGCATGAGCTGCCATGAGAGGCCATCTAATGGCTAGCAGCTGATCTGCCTCAGCCCGGGAAGAGCACAATGACCACATACCAACATGAGCCAGTGAAGCAACATCCTCCACAACTAAACTGAAGAACAAAAGGACAGCAACTTTTCTGTTCCCTTTCCCTGATTCCCCAACGCTGTTCCCTCCCCCAATTCCCCAATAAAATCTTAAAAAAAAAAAAAAAGAAAAGAAAATTTGTAGAAGTTAAAACGAGAGGATGAATACAAATTGCCTACCATAGCTCCTGGTTACGAAAAATTGACAACAGATATAATCAGTTTTTTAATTAAATGATCTCTAATTTTTATATCTGTTTTTATTTTAAACTTTTATATACTTTTAATTTGTTATCCTGTAGATAGATGGATAGGAAAATAGGTACAGTGTACCTTTACAGTTAACATTGTTATATTAACTAGAGAAAAGTGCATATATCCCAAATTTGAATGTTATATGGGCATGAGATATGATATCAAAATCATAAAATTAGTTCTTATTAAGTGTAAAAGAAATCCAACCAATACATCTAGCTGACAGTGCTAGGCCAGATTCACTATTTTAAAACAGTTAGAGATCTAGACTAATGAGGGCAAATTTGTCAAATCTACTTTTGACTATGCCTACCTGCAATCACTGTGCTGCAATATTATAATAAACAAATGTAAAGTGTATCTCTGGAAAAGGTAAAAACAAAAATGTGAATAGGACACAAGAGTTCATGGTTTGAATATGTCTTCAAATATATTTTCAGGTAACTTTTACCATTCAAATTTTATGACTTAAAACATAAAATTATTAGAGTCATCTGACTAACATCCAAAGCTGGCATTTATTCTTAAACCTCTGAATGTTTTAGCTTAATTATGTCTCTTATTAAAATGACTTTATTCTAAATGAGGAAATCAAACTCACTATGTACATGTACAATTTGCAATTCAATTCTGTAAAAGTTCTTCACTAAAAATAATTAGGTAGAAAATTATTCCCCAAGTGTAAAGCTTAAGTTGGTACCACAAAGGGGGTTATGTGATATGATCCTTTTACTATTTTCCCCTCAGCAAGCAAATAAAAAACTAGGTCTTATAATATATGAAAACAAGCAGAAATGATCAAATAATATAACTTGTGACTTTCTGCAATCACTGAAAGGCAAACAGTGATAATAACAATTCAACATTTTTTTCTTTCAATGAGCAACAAATGTGCAATCTGGTTTCTTTTTCTATTTATACAAATATCTTCTATAAAGGCAAATTCTTCAGGTACTAATAATTCTGCCTTTATGTAACTCTATTGGACCTCTGTTGGTAAACACTTGTAAATGTGAGATTGTTTTTGGATTAATCAAGAATTAACATAACTTTTTTTAAACGAGTACATTATTATGTATTAACCATTTGAATGATTAGTATGCCATATGTTATGTGATTAATGATGAGTGCACTAGACTGTTTCCATCTGGCCCAAAGTTTGTTTAGAAAATAGGCTTAATCTTGGTATATGATAGGTTTTGTGTTTGGTAGCACAAAAAGTAAAACAATTTAAAATAATAGTGGTTTCAACAGGAATAATTTTACTTCTCTCTCACTGATAATAATTCCAGAAATAGACAGTGCCAAATGTGTTAGGCATCTCTACCATTCCTGAGGGACTCAGGCTCCAACCCATCTCAACTTCAGCACCTCTAGGATCTAGTCAGAATTTCCATTGTTCCAGATGATTTTAACCATCATACCCATGTACGAAGTAGCCAAACTGCTGAAAGGAAGAGGAAAAAAAGGGCTACCTTATTTTTAAGGACACTTCCATAAAGTCCCGCAAAACTCCTGCACTTACAAATCAGTGGTCAGAACCTAGTCACATGGCTACATATGGCAGCAAGAGAAGCTTGGAAATGCTATTTTGGGGAACAATAGTTAGTAAAATTACATAGGTTTCAAGTGTACAATTCTATAATGCATCATCTATATATCATATTGTGTGTTCACCATCAGAGTCTGTTCTCCTTCCATCACCACTTACTTGACTACCTTTACCCTCTTCTACAACCCTCCTCCCCCCTTACCCTCTGGTAACCACTAAACTGTTGTCTGTGTTTATGAGTGTTTGTTTCTTCATTTGTTTGTCTTGCTTCTTTGTTGTTTTCAGTTTTATATCCCACATATCAGTGAAATCATATGGCTCTTGACTTTTTCTGTCTGACTTATTTCGCTTAGCATAATAACCTTCAGACCCATCCATGTTGTCGTAAATGGCATTATTTTATTTTTTCTTATGGCAGAATAGTATTCCATTGTGTATATATACCACATCTTTTTTATCTAACCAGCTATCAAAGGACACTTTGGTTGTTTCCATGTCTTGGCTACTGTAAATAATTCTGCAATGGACATCAGAGTACATATATCTTTATGGATAAATGTTTTCAGATTATTTAGACAACACCCTATGAGAGGGATTGCTGGGTCATATAATAATTATATTCTTAAATTTTTAAGAACCCTCCAGGGTATTTTCCATAGCGGCTGTACAAATTTACATTCCCACCAACAGTGTATGAGGGTTCCTTTTTCTCCATGGCCTCTCCAACACTTATTATTTGCCTTGTTGATGATACCCATTCTAACAGGTATGAGGCAATTATCTCATTGTGGTTTTGATTTGCATTTCTCAAATAGCTAGTTAAGTTGAGCATTTTTTCACATATCTGTTGGCCATTTGTATGTCTTCTTGGGAGAAGAGTCTGTTTAGGTCCTCTGCCCAGTTTTTAAATTGGATTTTTGTTGTTGTTGTTCATGTTGTTGAGTTGTATGTGTTCTTTATATATTTTAGATATTAGTCCCTTATCAGAGGCATTGTTTGCAAATAATTTCTCTCATTCGGTTGGTTGCCTCTTTGCTTTGTTGATGGTTTCTTTTGCTGTGCAGAAGATTTTTAGTTTGATATAGTCCCATTCACTTATTTTAGCTTTTACTTCCCTTGCCTTTCAGGTAAAATTCATAAAATGCTCTTTGAATATAAGGTCCAAAAGTTCAGTACCTATGCTTTCTTCTATGCAGTTTATTGTTTCAGGTCTTATGTTTAGGTCTTTGATTAATTTTGAGTTAATTTTGGTACATGGTCACAGAGAGCTTTCCAGTTTCATTCTTTTGCATGTGGCTTTCCAATTTTCCCAGCACCATTTATTGAAGAGGTTTTCTTTTGTCCATTCTATGTTTTTGGCTCCTTTGTCAAAAATTATCTGCCCATATATATGTGGGTTTATTTCTGGGTTTTTAATTGTATTGCATTGGTTCATGTGTCTGTTTTTCTGCCATTACCATGCTGTTTTGATTATTGTCACTTTGTAGTACAAGCTGAAGTCAGGGGCTGTGGTACCTCCAGCCTTGTCCTTTTTTTTAGGATTGCTTTGGCTATTCGGGGTCTTTTATGATTCCATCCAAATCTGATGATAATTTGTCATCAATGGCTTCTATTGTTTAAGAGGAAGTGAAGAATGCATTTTGGAAAGCAATGAGTAGTTTCTACTTCAACATTTGAAAGATTAATATTCTCAAAAATTGTTTGTAAAACATGGTAAGGTATATATATATTTGAAAATGATGGCAAAAAGCAGGTTAGACTCTATATATATCTGTAATATTTGACAATTTGCATCTATTTGGTCTTTTTAAAGAAACCTTAGCCTAATGATGTTTATTGACTATTAAATAGTAACAGGTGACTCTTAGCTTTTAAATGAAGTTTTAATGCTTGTTTCTTATTTTTTAAATTTACTTTGCATAACTGCAGGAGGAGAACATGCCATTACCCACTTTGTTCTGCCCTCTTCAACCCAAGAAACTTAAGTAGGAAACCTGGAGGTAATGGTAGGAAAACAGATGGACAGGAATTATATTGTTGGTGGGAGCAGATGACAGGCTCTAGTTACAATGAAAGTAAACAGTAAAATCTTATGCAGTAAATTTGAAAAGTCCCTTGATTTGATTTATACATAATTAATTTGTATTCCTTGAATATGTTATAACTATTTATTTTGATTCTACTTGATTTATGGTAAATTTATGGTATATGTGCATGTTTACATGAATTTTATACTTTAATAATAATAATAAATCTTTGTTTTGCCATTTACTTTTGATCCATCTTAAATTAAAATTAGTTTCTTCATCTGTTGCATGAGTGTGATAATAATAGTACCTTTCTTCTGTGTTGTGAGGATAAAGTGAGATAATGAGCACAGGGCTTAATATAACTAGGTAGCATTATCATTTTTGTAATTATGATATTATTTAAATAATTTAGTATGCTATGAGAGATTAAAAGTAGATGAAAGAGGTTTAGGGGAAGATTAGCAATTGCAGGGGAAACTCCCCGTGTTCAATGAGGCTTTAAAATCATACCATTCTTTCATAATGGTCACTATGCTATAACGTTAGCTTCAGGAAAGACGGTTTCAATCAATTCCCTACACGTTTACAATGTGCATATTTTGAGTATGGAAGCAGAAGCATAATATCACATAATTAAATATCCATACATATAAGATATTCATTAGCCCAATGCTAAGTACAGGAATACTTGCCTAGCTAAATCTGATTTTGCGATTTAAAATCTAGTTGATGTAAAATATATCATATCTATTTGTCTGTATACAAAGGACTTAATTTTTTAGACTTGGTTTCACAATGAATACTAGATTTATCCTGAAGTGAAGATAACTTATGTGAAACTGTTTATATCTACAAATTACTGCTCATAATATTCTGTTACATCAAAATTCAAATTACTAACTTTATATTTTTAGATTATTCTCTGATTTATATATCACACTTTTCATATTATATATTATTACTAATTTTGCAAATGTGCATCCTATAAACCAGAAAGTTGGTTACAATTTATTTGGCACATGCAATTACAGCATTATTATTTCGTGTTTATATGGCCCTTCATGTTTTAAAATTTCACTATAATAATCAGTTATATAATAAAATTCTCTTAAATATTTTCTAATATTAAAATATTCTTCCCTGGAAATCAATGTAGGAAAATGAGAAAATGCTTTTCAGCCTCAAAATTTGTCATTTAAAACCTTTTGATTTGAATTATGAAACCATTATTATCAGCTTTGTATGAGAATTTGAACAATATTAGTGTAGAGAATAGTTGCCTGACTGGAATATATTTGGCATCATAATAATTGTTTTATTGTCTTCACATTTTAAAATACCTTATTGATTACTATTTCCTTCCCTTTTAATTTTGCTCCTTAATCTAGCTTTGTTATCCTGCCATTTAGGACTTCAGTTTTTCTCCAGTTCTTTCAAGATCAAATTTGTTCAAGGACAAATTGATTTGTCCTTAAGTAATTCATGTCTCTGGTATTTTCCCTTCATTTTCTAACATATTCTGTGTATCACGTGTTCATCTACCATCCCAATTGTACATTCTCTGAAAGTTTAACAAGAATGTAAAGTTAATAACCACACCTGGATCCAGTGATATGACAAGGTTTTGTTACATTTGGAAAGTTGAACAAACAGTTTTTAAAAATCTCTTTAACTCACATATACAGTAAAACCTTGGATTGTGAGTAACATGGCTTGAAAGTGTTCCGCAAGACGAGGAAACATTTCTAACATATTTTAACGTGGTGAATAGGTGATGTCTTACAATATGAGTAGTTTGTTTCTGGAACGAATTACGCTCACAAACCAAGGTTATTACTGTACTTAGAGAGACAGCTGGCCTTCTTTCATTAAAAAATAATGTAAATCGAGTGTAAATAAAGTTCTTTAATATACATGAATATTTTTTCTCACACATCTAAAAAAATTGTCCATAAAAATGTATTTCTTATATCATGTGTTTTTATCTCCATCGTATTTTTTTCATCAGGTGTGAGCATTCTTCAAGTTTCAAAGAGGGAGTTATGAAATGGGCACCTGACTGGGGTGGAATATAGTGTTGCAAGTTAAGTCAAGATTCAACCAACTTTGAAAACTAAATAAATAGCAAGAACATATTTTGCAAAGCAACGAGCATTTAGACAAGTGTAATTCTTGCTGAAACAGATTATTTTATGCATGGTGGTTGGTCTTCAACCTCATTTTACACCTAAAATTGTGTGGCAAAAAGATACAATTAAGAAAATATTCATTGACTTTGATCTTTGCACACCAAGTGGTGGGTAAATCCTCAGAAGGAAATGTGATCATATGTCAATTATCATTAGAAATAACTGCATGTTTTTTTTTACTGATGGGTACTGGAAGAAAGTAGGGAGAAAAAAGAAACAATAAGTTCCTTAAGTGACTTGATTTAAATATAATGAAACTTACTCAAATGACTTTAACTTCACTATGGTTCTTTGAAGAGGGAAGTAAATGATTCCCACACTAAGAGAGAAGTCATGGAATGTAGGTGAAGGGCTGAGCAGCAAAGTAAACAGGTTTTAGCTCAATACTGATTATAAACCATGCTACTGTTGTTTATATTTAACCTAGTGACTATAACTTCAGCTGAATACCAGTTATTGTACAGTAATATTTGATAATAGGACAGATCCTCCTTAGATTCTGTACAAGGAAAAAAAATCTATTGGAAGTGAAAATATCTCATTTTAAGATCTCATAACATAAACCTCTACTGAAGATTTTGTTGAACAATCAACTTAGTGAATAAGAAGTCATATTACTTAATTTCATGTGTTAACTCATTTCAAATCCAAAGAAGTGTAGGTTCTCCAGACACTTGCATTGATTTAATTATAATCAGAATGTTATTACAGATTGATAACAGGTAGAATTGTGGAAATGATTGGTAAGAGTGTCATTATGCTGGCATCCCCATGAAGGGCCTATACTCAGAATGAGACTATTCTGCAATATAACAGTTTGCTCTGTAAGTTAGAAAACTGTAATTTTCTTCTTTTGTCTATTTTCAGAACTATAAAATCATCATAATCAAATTCCTGCCGTGATCTTCTGGAGTGTACAGCTAAAAGGAGTATACATTACTTTCTGTTATTCCTTAACATTAAACTAAGTGGCCAAAATGCAAATCAATTTGGAGTGGAAAATTGTCCATATGCATCTCAATAAGAGCAATTTTACATATTTGTACACTTTATATATTCTCCTAATAATGAGGTAAAGTATGTATGAGGCAATGTAGCATTTGAAATAAAATGTCTAAAACATGAATTATTGGGAGAACATACAGTTCTTTCTAGTAAGTACCTAATAGTGCCATCATTAACTAGAATTGATAATTTATATTAGAAAAATGTATTATGTTCTGTCCATTAACCATGTAGAGTGCCAATATTTTTGTTTCATTATCAATTTCATTTTCTGTAGAACTTATGAGATTAATTTTTAAGCAATTACTTTTTTCTCCTAATATTATAAGTGGAAAAATGCTTTGTGAAAAACTGCTCTCAAAGGCTTTGAAAATAGTAGATATACATTCAAATGTTTCACTTAAATCTTATAATTGCCCATGATGAACATCCATGCATGAATACACTAATGCTTAATTATCTTTAGAAAGTAAAATCAACTGTCATAAAAGATCCATCTCTAAGTATAGGTGAATTGAATTTTCTAATGAAGCAATTGGCTGATAGCAGATTTTGATGCTGTATTATTGGGATGTCAGTATTTCCAGACCCTTAAAAAATGTTTGTTGTCATAGAAACCAAACACTCATCTATAATTCAGATAAAAGGAAAGCTACTAAAATATGGTGAACAAACAAGAATTGCTGCTCTGCTCCATTGGAGATGGCTTAGAAACATTAGTGGCTCACAAAACTCAAAATGAAAACTTGTGAAAATGTGAAGAGACAAAAAAAGTGGTTGAGTCTCTTTGTGGAAGGTGTATACGGGCAGGAAACAACAATCTAGAAAAGTAAAGAGCTGGGAGCTTTGGGTGGTAACAGATTAGGAAAAAGCTTTTCTATTATGCTCCTTACTTCTGTTTATTATCATTCTTAATTCTATTGATTACTCTAAATCCTTAAACAAAAGGGTATTATTTCTTTTAAAAAGTCTGTTCTAATGTTAAATTTATAATGCGAATTTAAATTTTTGCTCACTATACATACCTGAAGCACAAGGAAGAAAGTGTTATTTAAATAAAAACAGGGTATTCTATCAGTAAAGACTAGTGCAACAGATTTTCTTGTCTTCAAATCAACACTCAATGATGGTAGGCTAACTTTTAAACAGATGCACGTTTTTGCCAAATGATGACAGGTAGTCATAATTTGCTCATAAAAACCATTACAAATATGCCATCAGGTTTATTTTACAGCAGACAATAGTTTAACCAAGCTTGAGAAGGCAAATCACGAAGCTGTGAATCCGGCATTTTCAACTAATTGTTTTTCCCTGCCCTAGAGAATGTGGTGACAATTACTGTTGGGAGACCACCTTGTCACCACCACTGCTTTGGTAACTATTGTATCCACTCTGACAGAACATTCATGTCCTTAAGAAGCATGACCTAGCAAAACACCTTCTACAAATCCTCCAGATAGCACAATATATCTATGTGATGCATTTGCTGCCTCTCCAATGATCTTTGACTTCAAGTGCTTCTTTATTTCCTATTTATTGATCTGTTTGTTTATTTTACTTTTTCAACTCTCTTTCCATGTTGATTTATACATATCCACTATGACTGGCAATCTGGAGGAGAATAAAACCATCACCTTCTGCAAATGCTGCAAATTTTCCATCTTTCTGGAACACAAATCACAGCCAGTTTCTCCATCCATTACAATCTGCCAAGCTACTATTTTTCTACTACTGGAACTGTGGCAAAACACTCAACTTCACCTGTGGTGCCTTCTTGCATATTCAGTTAAATTCTTACTTTATAAGTCGTCATAACTTGTATTTTTTGGGGTAAAGGTTTTTAGTTTATGTAATTCCACAGCTCTGTGGTCCATTTAAGCCCCCTTTTCTGCTTCACACATGTCCCTGTATTGATCACTGTTTCTTCCATCCTCATTATTGGGCAAAAGCCAGAGGGATAACAGAAACAGGTTTGGATGGGAGTAGGTAACAAAAGTGATGGATAAAGTGGTCTTATACAACTTCTATACTCCCACTCCATACCTATAAAATAAATCAGGCACAAAAATGGAGGTCAGTGAAACTTCCCTGATGAGCAGTCACCTGGTTAGGGGTCTGCAACCAGGAATGGCCCACTCTGACAGCATTAGAGATTCCCTAAATGCAGTAGTACAGACCTAATCCAGGGACAAGAGTTTCTACACATTCACTCAAAGGCAAATTCAGTCAAAGTAGCCAGTGTTCCTAAGAAAATATGTGAAAAATAATGAGACACGAAGAACAAAGGCATTAAAAAAAAGAGAGAAAACAAAACATTAAAACTGAGAAAGATAATAAATAGACTCACCACAATGAATATTAAAAATACACATGAAAAGCTTCAAAATGAAAGACAAAAAGGGGACATTATTTAAAACATAAAGCAAGAACAAGTGACTATGATTAGATGTGTATAATGTGTATTAAAAATATATATATATAAACTCATCCTCATTTTGTATATAAAAATGTCTTTAAGAAGTCATACAAAAAAAGGTAAAAATGAAAGTATGAACAGAATTTTATCAGGCAAATGCAAGTGATAAGATAACTAGGGTAAGACAAGATATAATGCAAGCCCAAAAAGGGTTAAATAATACAAAAATATAATTAAATGCCCAATACCATAATTCACAATTAAGTTAACTTGTGAATATCTATCTACCATATAGCAAAGTAGAAATACTGATAATGCAAGAAAAAAACAGATGGACAGTGTTGGGTATCTGGGGGAGGGGAACAGTGTTGGGGAATTGGGGAAGGGGAGCAGCCAAGTTGTTGGCCTTCAATCTTAGTTGTGGAGGGCGCAGCTAAGTCAGCTCCAAGTCCAGTCATGCCACTCAGCTCAAGGCGCTGTGTTCAATTAGTTGCAGGTGAGTGTAGACACCATCCCACGCAGGAGTCAAAATGGCAGCCTTGTTGTTAAGAATACATGCTCTATCCCCTGAGCCACCCAGGCGGCAGCTCAGCTCAAGGTGCCGAGTTCAGTCTTTAATTATGGCGCATGTAGCCCACCATCTCAAACAGGCAACTTTGTTGTTAGGAGCACGTGCTCTCACCAGCTGAGCCATCCTGCCACCTGTTGGCAGCTTGGTTGCAGCTCACTGGCCCATGTGGGAATCGAACTGGCAACCCTGTTGTTCAGAGCTCACACTCTTGAGCAAGCTCTTAACCAACTGAGCCACTCAGTTGGCCCCCAATTCATTCTTTACAGAGTTCATGGCAGACTGCCTTATTCACATTTTAAAAATCACTAGTAAATTGATATAAGTCTACCTCATTGTAGAAAAACAGTGTAAAATTGCATTGTACTGAACTTCCACAATTTATTCAACTATTCATACCAAGAGGTATTGTTTCTTTTCAGATTTGTATTTTTTAAAAATAATCTTAATGAAGCAAAAATATGTGTGTTAATATCTACTTAAAAAATCATTGCATATGCTTTCATAGGAAATTTCAAAATCCTTAGGCTTAATACAAACAAAATGCTCACAACACTGCACTTGCTGGCTTCTTTATTTCTTCCAACTACTCCATATTTAATAACTGATCCAATAAAACTTTCCTGTGAGCAGTTCCAAGAGTTAATAGGCTTCCCCACACAAATGTAATTTTACTGGCGCTGTGTGGATATGCACACAGCCCTTTACATTGACTTAGAAGACAGGCTGAGAGCCTTAGACATGGCAGCCCAGGCTCAGCTTTACAGCTACAATCTTGTCAGTATTAAACTTTGAATGAAAGAAGGAATGGATATCATTTGGGTACAAAGACAGAATTTTCAGGATGCATTATGATTTCTATCTCCAACATGACAGAACATTTGAAAGTGGACTTCCTGAAGACATCCTGTCCCTGGAATATGCTATTCAAAAGAATAGCTCTACAACTGGTAATGATCTGTTGTTTGTTAATTATGGCAAAGTTCAGTAACACCATTCAGAGATAGCCTTCTTTTTTCAGGTCAGATAAGCAATCTATTTTTGGCTAAAATTCTGAGACTCAGAAAGGGTTTTACTAACAGCCCAGAGAGGGCAACATAAGGGGGACTTAAAACAACAACAACAAATACATAACAAATACACACACACACACACACACACACACACACACACACACACACACACATTTATACACTACACGAGCAAAGTGTGATAGAAAAATACAGTGAATGTTTAAATAAGTTTATTTATTACAGTAAAAGACACATTGCCATTAATACCCCTGAATATACTCCCCCTCACTTTGAACACATTTATCCCATCATTCTTGCCACTTTCTGAAGCAGATCTGGAAGTCCTCTTTCATGAATATCTTTAGTTGCACTGTCATGGCTGTCTTGATATACTGAATTGATTTAAAATGTTTACCCTTCATGGTCATTTTCACTTTAGGGAAGAGCCAGACGTTGCACGGTGCCAGATTCAGTGAATAAGGTGGATGAGGACACGTGATGTTTTTATTTGACAGAAATTGCTGTACCAGAAGAGATATGTGACACGAAGCCTTTCCCGTCATGATCCAGAAATACAGGAAATGCTGCTGCCAAGTACCAACCAACAGAAAGACATGGATCTTCAATATGGGAAGCAGCACGTAGAGCCTTAGTTAACAGTGTGTGACAAGATTCAAATTGTTCGGTGCAATCAGTTGGGTGTGAGGTACGGTTGAGAGAAGGTGTGTTTTAAAGTGTGCTGTAAATCATCTTCCATCATGACAACGTTCCGGGTCACACATTGCTTCTGGCATATGGCAATTTCTGTCAAATTAAAATATTATGGTGTGTCCTCATCCACCGTATTTACCAGATCTGGCACTGTGTGACTTCTGGCTCTTCCTCAGAGTCAAAATGATTCCAGACATCGAGGCAGCCACATCAGCGTAACTAAAGACACTTAATGAAAGACGACTTCTAGAACTGCTTCAGAAAGTGGCAAGAATGATGGGATAAGTGTGTTAGAAGCGAGGGGGAGTATTTTGAAGGAGATTAATGGCAATGTGTCTTTTATTGTAAATTTTTTTTATTTAAACATTCACTGTATTGTTTGATCACACTTCATATATATGTCATGATCCCCATTAACTATCTCAAAATAAAATGGTTGATCCACCAAAGGTTTGAAGTGGATTTGACTTAAAGGTAGTTCAGTCATGCTTCGTGTCACAGGATGTCCACTGACATTTATAAAGTAACACTCACATGAGAGAATACACAATTAATGAGATAATTAAAATGAGAATCATTGTTATTATTATTATTATTTAGCCAAGAAACAGGTTTCAAACCTATTTTTATTATTAAGTTTTGAAAAATTTCTCCTTATTAGTTTTTAGTATTCAGAATGGATAAAATTTTCCTTTCAAATATTTGTTTAAGGCAAATGTTCTCAAAGATTTTTGTCTTAGGATTTTCTTTACACTCCTAAAAATTATCAAAGATCCCAAGAGCTTTAGGTTATATGAATAACATCTATCAATATTTACTATATTACAAATTCAACCATTGGTTTATTATTTGTTTAAATTAATAATAGTGCAATTAAATGGTAACATAAATGATAAATACATAAAGAAGTAACAACTTTTTACAAAAAAAAACTAGTGATAAATGTAGCACTGTTGTAATTCTCAAAAATATTTTTAATAGATGATAGCTGGATTTCTATCTGCTTCAATAGTTGACACTTAACTTTTAATCTTTACTTCTGCATTCAATGTGTTGTGATATGGTGTTTTGGTGGAAGTATGTGAGAAAATTTAGCTCAGACAGATATTTAGCTGGAAAAGGGAAGAATGTTTTCCTAACCTTTTCAGATATTTGTGACTATTCATTGATACTACACCAAATTTGACAAGCAGTAGTTTCTTAAAGGTTCGTTGTAATGTGGAATCTGAAACCACTTCAACAAACTTTTTTGTGCCCTATTACATTAAAATACATTGGTTCATCTTGCATTTTGAACAAATACCTAAAACATGAATAAATTTGGATGGTGGAGCCAGGTTTCTCAATATTTAAGAAGGAGTTAGAGTGAACAACCATACCAGTTTGCCTGGAATTGTCATGGGAATAGCACTGAAAGTCCCACATAGTGAAAAATCGTTGGTCCCCAGCAAACAAGAACAGTAGCCTCCTTAGAAGTTAGAAATATCCAGGGAAGCTAGAAAGAAGTGTGTGACACTACACTACAGTTGAAAATACCACTATGACCTCATATTCAGTTTAATAGAGAGCTAGATGCATACATACAGAAATACATAATTATATATATATATATATATATATATATATATATATATATATATATATGCGTGTACGTGTGCATGTGTGTATGTAAGCATGGGTGAGTTTTATATATACATACACGTGTATAATACACACAGACACACACGAGTTCTGACAATTGAGTTCACAAACTTGTTGCGATGTTGCTAACCTTTTTTGATATCAGAGGGGTTATTCATTATGAATTTGTACCAACTGGACAAACAGTTAACCAAGTTTACTATTTGGAAGTACTGAAAAGGCTGCTTGAAAAAGTTAGATGACCTGAACTTTTCGCCAATTCATGACTCTTGCATCACGGCAATGCACCAGCTCACACGACACTGTCTGTGAGAGAGTTTTTAGCCAGTAAACAAATAACTGTATTGGAATACCCTCCCTATTCACTTGATCTGGACCCCAATGACATCTTTCTGTACCCAAAGATAAAGGAAATATTGAAAGGAAGACATTTTGATGACATTCAAGACATCAAAGGTAATCCAACAGCTCTGATGGCCATTCCAGAAAAAGAGTTCCAAAATTGCTTTGAAGGGTAGACTAGGCGCTGGAGTTAGTTTATAACTTCCCAAGGGAAGTACTTCAAAGGTGATTGTAGTGATATTCAGCAATGAGGTACGTAACACTTTTTCTAGGATGAGTTCATGAGCTTAATTGTTTTACCTCGTGTGCACGCGCGCGCGCGCGCGCGCGCGCGCGCGCGCGTGTGTGTGTGTGTGTGTGTGTGTGTGTGTGTGTGTGTATGTACCAGCTCTGTGCAGTGGGAATGACTTAGAAACAGTGATATCTCAATAGCAATGAGGATACCCGGGCCCCTGATTTTAGTTTCTATATACTATTTTCCAATAAAGGGCATCAGAGCTCATTGGTGAAATGTTTGATTCTACACCTGAAACAAAGAACATATAAAATGACACTTGGGCATCTTGCAGTATCAGAGAGCAAGGAAGCAAAAGGATTGAGGCACATCAAAGAAACACAATAACCAATCTAAAATAGCTCTCAATGGCTAAAGCTGGGACAATTTGAACAATAATGCAAATAAAGTATCTTTGGATTATAGTTCAAAGTATAAAATAAATATACATGAGTCCACAAGAATACAATAATTGCATAAATAAATAAATGAGATATTAAATAATTCCTTATTAACCTCTCTCTTCAGGAGATCAAGCAACACTTAGTGACAGGTTTCCAAATAACAGCATGAAAGGAGAACAAAAGTAACTTCAGTGTGGAGCTCTCTTAACCAAGTAATTGATTTAAACATCATCAGTGATTAATCATGTTGATTGCATGCATCCCCTTAGAAACAATATGATAGAAGGGTGCTTCACCACTGTGATATTCCCTATAATTCATAACTCCAGTTCAGTCATTTAAAAAAATCAGAGACAAAATTGAGGACATTGTAGAAACTATCTTATTAGTAATCCTCAAAAATGCGAACGTTATGAAAAATAAGGAGACACGATGACTAAATGCAACGTGGTATTTTGTACTGGATCCTGGCACAGTTGGAAAACCAGCGAAAGCCAAATAAAGTCTGGAGTTTAGTTTATGATAATGTACCCTGTTTTTTGTTTTGTTTTGTTTTTTACCAGTTTTAACAAATGTCTCATGGTAATATAAAATGTTGACATTGGGGAGAGCTGGGTGAAGGGTATACAGGAATTCTGTACTATCTTTACAACATTTTAAAATTTAAAATTATTCTAAAATTGAAAAGTGTAAAAATATATCTTGTATATAATCAAGATGGTTATTACTTTAGAAGGCAAGTTGAAATTGTTTTGAATGCAAATGTAACATAAAATTATGGATGTATGTACGGTTACATTTTAAGAGTAACCGATAAAATGAAATCAATAATGGCTAGACATATAAAACCTGTGTCACTTTTATGTCAAACTGTGCTTTGACCTTTACCAATACTGGTTTTTGTTTTTTCATTGTAAAAATATAAGGATTAGCTATTTTCTAAAGCCCTTCCTAGCTAATTCATTTTATAAAACATGATTGTGATGACAAGTGTCCAGTCATTTCATAATATGCACTAAATAATTATTAAAATTAATCGTGCAGGTGTAGTTTGACATGTTCATTATGTACTTTTCTCCAATTATTTAGAAAATAAAAACACTTACTTTGTTGTTTAGTAACACCTACATAATTTACACCTGTGAGGAAATGCATTTATATAACTATGAGACAGGATGTTGGTTTATTGTGTATTAGAAAATTTAAATGAGTATCTGAGTTTATATCCCTAATTTCCTGTTTCTTACAAAAAATATTGAGAACATGTTAATTATCTTCTATAGAACTGTTAAATAAGCAAGCGTTTCAAAAACTACATGACAGAAGAGCTTTCAAAAGCTTGAGGGTTTTTTTGTAAGTCAGGTTAATAAATTATTGATGATTTTGCTCCCCCAAGATAGTTAATTTTTTTCTCAATTGAATAAGCATAGCATGTGGGTGAGAGTGTATCAACCTGTGAGAGAAAGTGAGAAAATAACTAAAAATAGATTTAATTTTACTGAAACAAACTTATTTGAACATTTATTCCATATATCATGGGCTATCTGATCACAAATGATTCTCTGATATGGAATGCAAATTTGCATATATTTTATCAATGCAGTGCCTACATTTGGAGAAAGAGACTTTTGTGCTACTTCTGCGTGTGAAAGAAAATTTAGAGAATACATTTTTGATACTACATATTGGAATTCATATGAAATGCTGATAGTTTATTGGGACAATATATTTGAAATCAAAGCTTCCCTGAAATTACCCAGAACTAACACGCTCTCTTTTCAGAATTAATAGGCTCTCCTTCACAGCCTGCAAAAGTAACAGTTCATTTAAGGGTCCTATTTTCAGCTCTCCATATAAAATCACCCATTTTTAGGTGGAAAAAAAATCAAAATGCTTCTTTTTTGTGAGCTCTGAGGAAAATCAAGAATGGGTTAGTAACGTTGAAAGCATTTATGCCAAGATGACATTTACTTAAAAACAAAGAAACTAAATACTTAGCTACAAAATCTGAGATAAATTACTCTCTGAAGTGACAAATTCCACAGTTAGACCATGACCCCACACTCTCATACCTCTTGATCTCCTTGGCAGTTTCTTTGCTGTTTCATTCAACATGGATTTTCATCTCTTTTGACTCCCTAGGTGATCTCATCCATTTAAACAAATATAATCTTACCACGTATAGCCCCATATTTATATCTCTAATTGGGCCGTTTCCATTAACTCCACATACATTTATCCCAACTGCCAACTTAAAAAACTTCATTTGTAATTCTAATAGGCCTATTAAACTTAACATGTCCCAAACCAAACTCCTTATCTTCCCTCCCAAACTTACTTTACCTGAAGTTTCCCCTGTCTTAGTTGATGCCGGCCATGCTTTCAAAGTGCTCAGAGCAGAAAATTGGTGTCATCCTTGACTCAGTTCTTTCTCCCATTCCTCATACCCAATGCTGCAGAGAGCTCTCTTGGCTTTCCTTCAAAATATATCCAAACTCTGATCAGTTTTCTCTGCCTCCAATATTACCTTCTTTCCCCAGTGCATTGTTATTTTGTGCCTGGGTTATTATAATAGCTTCTACTCTCATTCCTTTTTGGTTTACACTCAATACAGCAGCTGAGTATCATGTCTCTCTTTTTCTCAAATCCTTAGAATAAAATAAAATGCCCTGAAGGGGCTTATAGGTCCTCGGAGACCCAGTCCCTCTTCACCACTCTCATTTCATCTTCTGCTACTCCCCCTACTGGCTATTCCACTCCTGTCACACTGACCTGATTCTCAAACATACAATTCCTCCCCAAACTTTCTAACTCCTAAATAAATTCCTCAAACACAACCAGTACTTTTGTTTTTACCTAGATTTATTTTCCCCTTGCTAGGTCTTTCATAAAATTAAAATAAATGTGAAAAATCTGTTTCTGAGACACAAGCAGCACTTTCCCTCACTTGCTGGCACTTGGCTGCTCTCAAGACTAGAACTGTCTCCCAAGATATCTTCACAGCTTGCTCATGCTCTTCTTTCATGTCTTTAGCCAAATATCACTTTCTCCAAGAGACCTTCCCTGACTATCCTATATAAAACTGCAATATCCTCCACAGTCCCAGCTATGCTTTTCTGCCTTTCTCTATAGTACTTATCACAATGCAAAATAGCATATATTTTATTGATTCATGTTAATTTATTTTATCTCCAGAAGAATATAATGTTTTCCTGCAGGTAGGGATTATTGTACATGTTTATTCATTGCTTTATCACTAGTATCTAAATGGACTCTGCCACCTAATAAAAATGTAACAAATACATGATAAACAAATGTGTTGACTGAATTCAAAGGCAATGTTGTTGGAGTGATTAAGGCATTGGACTATGTGAGGAGAGTATGTCATAAACTAAACTGTGGAACTATGAACTGGAACTGTTACCCAGTTGAATACAGTGGTTAGCCTGTTTCACTTGTGGGGAGATCAATAAAATAGAGGGTTGGTTTCTGATTTTTGTTTCTAAGCCCTAAACCTTTTCAGAAAGGCATTATTAGAAAATTTCACAGTCTAACTTTATAAAAATAAAATGAATAGCTTTAAGAAGTCTGGAAATCTTGTTTCATTCTAACTATCTAACTTAGTATTCAGGTTGGCATCACAAGGTTTTCTGAAAAATGGGTCAAAAAGGATAAATTACTTTCATTACTAATAAGATTTCTTAGCTAAATAGTAGTTTTCCTTTAGGCTCAGTAATTAAATCTCCTTGATGTGATACTATGTTGTTTCTTTATCTAGCCTTGTTCCTGAGCTAATTGCTCTTAAATTTATTATTGATCACTGAAAACTCCTCTCTAACCTTCCTATCTCCTAAATCAATTTCTCAAATACAATCAATAATTCTGTTTTCATCAAGCTTCCTTCATTTCAATATTGTTAAGTATTTCTCCAATTAAAAATAGAATTTCAAATTACCTTGTAAAAAATCTATAGACAAATTAATATATCTCACGATATATTTCAGGGGACAGAAAATGAATTGGGTAGATTCCCTTCATCAGGTTAACTTTTCAAGAATATAGTGTGTAACTCATTTAGTCTTGTTTTAAACACTTTTCATTTTAACATTTTTATCCTCTGTCATGTATTTTATATTCAATCTAGTGGGACTAGTAAGGAGTGTGTTCCAACAATAGGGTTTGATGAAAAATTTATGAGAGAAGAGCAGTTAAGAGGACACTGGACATATCTACAATGTTATCTTGCCTAGTTACCACAATATTTTGATTGGCATGCACAGCTATCCATTAATTATAGAAGCATTTATAAGCACATGTTCAAATATGCATTATCTCTTAGGTAAAAATCATACATCATAAATGATACACAGTTAATGGTTAGTAAAGTCTACATGAAAAACTGTTGCCGTTTTATTACATGCCATGTTATTAATATTATTTATATTAACACTGATGTCACATTATTTCATTATTTCTTTTCATTTATTTTTATCTTCATTTTGAATCTTTAGTCATAGTAAGAGAAAACTGCAACTTGCTTAGATACATTCTAGTATAATGTTTTCATTTATAATTGAAACAAGGAAATTGAGTAGTGACAATGTCTACCCTAGTAACAATTCCTTTTAGTAGTAGGCATATCAAGAGCACATATGTTCTTGTTTATGTCCATTAGTATGATCTATAAAAATCAGAATGTACATTATAAATGGGTAGTACTAATTCTGTTTCCCTGAAAGTTTGGGCCAAAAATGTGGGTGCACATTATCCACAGGATCACATTATATATGGCAAAATACAGTATTTCAAATTGCCACATTAGCTCTATAAAAAAAGAAATAGATTTAAACGTAAGTACTCTACATCATACTAAACAAAAATTTTCAGAGACAGAAAAGTGCAACTTATGCAAATAAATATTTTTAATTACACAATGCTTGCTGAAATGAAACAGTCCTTTCCAAAGAAAGATCTTTAATTCACTATAAACATTGCTTCCAAGTATAACCTTTACATTTACTTCATGAGATAATTATAAGTAGCATGCAAATGGCGCATTGTATACACCCAGGCATATTTAGTGTCATAAAAATGTCTTCCAAACTCTAATTTTAAAATGTTAGTCCTACTGCATTTAACAGAAAGAAATAGTCACGAGTATTAATTCTTTGAATCTTCCTCCTCAAAAAAATAATGCACACTCTATATTTTAAAGGAGCAGAACAGCTTGTACTTCAAAATCATGGAGGAAGAAATATGTGAAAGCACATATCTTGTCAAGTGTTAGCATACTGATACCTTTTGCTTTTATGGGCATCCATAGATAGTAATATATCCCAGTGCTTTATGAGAATGGTTTATGTGTTATTCTGTCATTGCTGCCTTCCAAATGTTTAAGCACTTAGTAACAAGAATATCCCTCTGTACAAATAACTGATTAACATAATCATTTCTTATCTGGTTGGGTTTATATATTATTTTATATAAAATACTGCTGAATAGGTAATGAACTAAAAAAAAATAAAATTCAAGATTAGGAGAGAGAATTTCAAAGATGGCAGAATAGGTAAATGCTATGTCTGTTGCGTCCCATGATCACATTAAAATTACCACTAAATTATAGAACAATCAACTTTGAGAAACACTTGAAAAGAACCCCAGTAACCAAGAATATAAAGAAGAGGCCACATAAAGTCTGGTAGGAGAGGCAGAGATGCGAAATGGGCTGACCCCAAACCTACAGGTAGTGGTTGAGCATCGGGAGGGACACCTCAGTGGTGGCGAGGGTCCCCTCTGATGAGTGAGGAGTCCCAGCCTCACAATTGGCTCCCCAGCCCAGAGGTCCTATACAGGGAAGATGAGTCCCCACAACACCCGGCACAAAAATCAGTGAGGATTCCGTCCTTCCATTCTGGTGAGATGGAAGGTGCCTGGAAACCCAGACATTGCCTTAAAGTGTGTGCACACAGACTCACTTCTTGTAAACACTCACCCTAAGCTCTGGTGGAGGGGCAGAAACTTGAGAGGTGCCAGAGACATACAGGGAAAATCTGAATTGTGTGGCTCATGATGAGGGATAGAAGGACAGCTGCTATTACCTGTGTGCGGAGCCTGCCTCATGCGTAACCTACAGGACATGGCCGTCTTTCCTGTGTTGAACCTACCCCCAAAGAGCCAAATCTGAGTTGCTGCTAGTTTGGTATAATCCCAGTGTGTGTGTACCACTTTGTTGACTTCCTTGAACTCCACCCTGTCCAGCTAGTGTTGCATTGCCTGGGGCATGCTTAGCTCCCGTGCAGCCAGCCCTGCCCAGTGAGCTGTGGGAGGCTTGTATAGCACCATATGACCCTCAGTAGCCTGGGAAAAAATTAAAACCAGTGGCACATCCTGAGATTCTCTAGGATCCTGTCTGCCCAGCTAGCACAGCATTGATGGGGCCTCTCTTGGCTCCTAGGAGGCTGGCCCCACCCCATAAGCTGCTGGAGGCTTGTGCAGTGGTGGACAGCCCACAGCTGCCCAGAAAACTTTTGGTGGTGGGCAGTCAGCCCCAGCTCGCACTGTAGCCTTTCTTGGTTGGCTTTCAAAGATCTGTGGACCTGAGATAAATGGTGGTTGGTTGCAATGTTCTCGGGGCATTTTTCAGAATGGCCACAGGTTCAGCACTGGTGCAAGGACTGAATCCATATTAACTTTGTGAAAACCAGAGGCCACACCTTGTGATTCCCTGGATGTTGCCCTTCCCAACTTCTGCAGCATGGCTGGGGGCACTGTCAACATTGGTTCAACCAGTCTGGGCTGTGCAACTAAGCAGGCTCTTTCAGTGGTTGAGCCTCAACAGCAGCTTGTAGATGGCACCAGGCCTAGGAGGGACCTGGGCTTTTTGTTAAGCTGCCCTAGGACTGAAACTGGTGGCAACAGGCCTCAATTCATAGTGAGGCCACCCTCACATGCCTCTAGATCCAAAACAGGCAGCAACCAATTGCATATACCTCTGTAGCTACTATGAGATAGCCCTAGTCTGGTCACAGGCAAGGCTGAAATTAGCCTGCACAGGAGCCCCTCCCAAGAGGCACCAGAAACAACACACACAGAGGCCGGCCTCAGACCACACCAGAGCACTACCAGATTAGCCCCACATGTCACACACCCAAAGGGTGGTCTCAGCAGGCACAAGAGCCTGCCGGAGTGAATCTTCCTCTGAGGGGTCAGTCCCCACACAGCAACCCACATGCTATGGGCATAGACAATCCTCATAGCCAGTCAGTCTGAGAATTAATCCTACCCACTGACATGCCCAAAGCATAAGGCTCAACTACAACAGGAGAATACACATAACACACATAAGCAACACTCCTGGAACACATGCACTGGTGATCAGAAAGGCTGCACCAGGATATCTACTACATAAGCTCACCCAACAAAGACTGAGAGACATAGGAGGTCTACCTAATATACAGAAGCAAACACAGAGAGGCAGCCAGAATGAAGAAACAAAGAAACATGTTCCAAATAAAAGAATAGGAGAAACCTCCAGAAAAGGAACTAAACAAAATAGAAGCAACCAACCTACCAGAGACAAAGTTTAAACACTGTTTATAAAAATACTTAAGGCACTTAGTGAGATTTTTAACAAAGAGATAGTAAGCATAAAGAAGGACATAGAAACCATAAAAAAATCAGTCAGAAATAAAGAACTCGATAACTGAAATGAAGAATACACTTGAAAAAAATCAACAGAAGATCGAATCAGCGATTTAGAAGACAAAGTAGTAGAACACTCCCAATTAGAACAACAAAAACACAAGAATAAACAAAGAAAAACAAAACAAAAAAAAACAAAAAAAAAGCAAAGGTAGTCTAAGGGACCTCTGGGACAACATCAAGTGTAACAACATTCGCATGATAGGAGTACCAGAAGGAGAAGAGAGAAAGCAAGGGGTTTGAGAACCTATTTGAAGAAAAAAATGACTGAAAACTTCCCTAATCTGGTGTAGGAAATAGACATAAAAGCCCAGGAAATGAAGAGAGTCACAAAGAAGATGAACCCAAAGAGGCCAACACCAAGATATATTATAATTAAAATAGCAAATGTTAAAGACAAATAGAGAATCATAAAAGCAACAAGATAAACACAATTAGTTGCTCCCATGACACCATAAGCTGATTTTTTCAACAGAAACTTTGCAGGTCAGAAGGGAGTAGCAGAAAATACTCAAAGTGATGAAAAGCAAGGGCCTACCACCAAGACTACTCTATCCACCAAGACTACTCTACCCAGCAAGGCTATTGTTTAAAATTGAAGGAGTGACAAAGAGCTTCCCAGATAAGAAAATGCTGAAGGAATTCATTACTACCAAGCCAGTATTACAAAGAATGTTAAAGGGACCTCTTTAAGAAGAGGGGAAAAGAACAAACAAACAAGATAAAAATATGAATAATAAAATGGCAATAACTATGTACCTATCAACAATCTCTTTAAATGTAAATGGATTAAATGTTCAAACCAAAAGACATAGGGTAACTGAATGGATAAAAAACAAGACCCATATATATGTTCTCTACAAGAGACCCACCTCAGATTGACAGACACACACAGCCTGAAAGTAAAGTGATGGAAAAAGATATTTCATGCAAAATGGAGCCAAGAAAAAAGCTGGAGTAGCAATACTTCTATTGGACAATATAGACTTTAAAACAAAGAGTATAATATGAGATAATGAAGGAAATTACTATATATAATGATAAAGGGATTAATCCAGCAAGAGGCTATATCCCTAGTAAACATACACACACCCACCTGAAGTACCTAAATAAATAAAACAAATATTGACTGACATAAAGTGAGAAATCAACAGCAACACGATCACAGTAAGGAAATTTAACACCATATTGACACCAGTGGATAGATCTTCCAGACAGAAAACCAACAAGGAAACAGCAGCTTTAAGCAATATACTAGACCAGAGTGATTTAACTGTTAGTTTTAGAGCATTTTACCCCAAAGCAACAAAATATACATTCTTTTCAAGGACACATAGAACATTTTCCAATATAGACAACATGTTAGGCCACAAAACAAGCATCCATAAACCTAAGAAGATTGAAATCATATCAAGCATCTTCTCTGACCACAATGGTAAGAAACTAGAAATCAATTATAAGAAAAATAACTGAAAAACACACAAATACATGGAAGATAAATAACATGCTACTAAACAATGAAAGATGAGATCAAGAAAGAAATCCAAAGATACTTTGATATAAACAAATGAAAAGGCAACCCTTAAATCTATAGGCAACAGCTACAGCTAAAGCAGTCCTTGGAGGGAAATTCATAGCAATGCAGGCCTACCTGAAGAAATAAGAAAAACATCAAATTAATAATCAAACTTTACACCTAAGGAAAGTGGAAAAAAATAGCAAATAAAGTCCACAGTGAGTATAAGGAAAGTAATAATAAAAATCAGAGTGGAAATAAACCAAATAGAGGCTAAAAAAAATACAAAAGATCAATGAAACCAAGAGCTTGTTCTTTTAAAAACAAAACAAACAAAACAAAACAAAACAAATATTGAGAAACCTTTAACCAGACTCATCATGAAAAAAAAAAGGACTCATATGAATAAAATCAGAAATGAAAGAGGAGAAAAATGACAATGGACACCACAGGATACAAAAAAAAATTAAGAAAATACTAGGAGTAATTAACTGCTGACAAATTGGATAATCTGGAATAAACGGATAAATTGCTAAAAGAATACAATCTTACAAGGCTGAATCAAGATGAAACCAAAAATTTGAAACAACCTATTACTACTAATCAAATTGAATCAGTAATCAACAAGCTCCCACCAAATAAAAGTCCTGGACCAGATGGCTTCACAGGTGAATTCTACCAAACATTCAAAAAATAATTAACACCTACTCTTCTATTTCACAAAATTCAAGAAGTGGGGAGGCTCCCAAGCTCATTCTATGAGGCCACAGTTACATTGATTCCAAAGGCAAACAAAGACATTACAGAAAAATAAAATTATAGACCAATATCCCTAATTAATGTAGATGTAAAAATCCTCAACAAAATATTAGAAAACCAATTATACACCACAACAAAGTAGGAATTTTTCCTGGTATGCAAGTTTGGTTCAATATCTGCAAATTGATCAATGTGATACATTACATAAACAAAATGAAAAATAAGTCATATGACTATATCAATAAATGCAGAAAAAGCAATTGACAAAACCAAGCAACCAGTTATGATAAAAACTCTCAGCAAAGTGGGAATATAGAGAACATATCTCAACATAATAAAGACCATATATGACAAACCCACAGCTAACATCATACTCAACAAGGAAAAGCTAAAAGCATTCCTTTTAAAATCAGGAACAAGACAAACATATCCACTGTCACCACTTTTATTCAACATAGCATTGGATGACCTAGACACATCAATCAGACAAGAACAAGAAATAAAAGGCATTCAAATGGGAAAGGAAGAAGTAAAACTGTCATCAATTGCAGATGACATGATATTATATATAGAGAGAATCCCAAAGATTTCACCAAAACCACTATTAGAACTGATAAATTTGTGAAGTAGCAGGATACAAAATTATTATTCAGAAATCGGTTTCATTTTTATGCACTGATAATAAACTACCAGGAAAAAAAATTAAGAAAACAATCCATTTACAATTCCATCAAAAAATAAAATACCTAGGAATAAATTTAACCAAGGAAGTAAAAGAACTGTACTCTGAAAATTATAAGACACTAAAGAGAGAAATTAAAGAAGATAAAAATAAATGGAAGCATATACCATGCTCATGGATGGCAAGAATTAATATAGCTAAAATGTCCATACTACCCAAAACAATCTATAGTTCAATGCAATCCCTATCAAAGTACCAATGGCATTTTTCACAGAACTAAAACAAATAATTCTAAATGTATATGAAACCATAAAAGACCCCAAACAGCCACATCAATTTTTAGAAAGCAGAGCAAAGCTGGAGCTATCATGTTATCTGATATCAAACTATACTACAAGGCCATAGTAATCAAAACAGCATGGTATTAGCATAAAAACAGAATGTAGATCAATGGAACAAAATAGAGAGACCAGAAATCAACCCACACCTATACAATCATTTAATATATGACAGAGAAAGAAAGAATATATACTGGGGTAAAGACAGTCTATTGTTCTTTAGATTCCACATATAAGTGAGATCATATGGCATTTGTCTTTCTCAGTCTAACTTATTTCACTTAGCTGGGAAAACAAAACAGACACATGCAAAAAAATGAAACTGGACCACGTTCTTACTACATATACAAGAATAAACTCAAAATGGATTCAAGATTTAAATGTAAGACCTGAAACCATAAAACTCCTAGAAGAAAACATAGACAGTTAACTCTCAGGCATTACCCTTAGTGATATTTTTACTGATACATCTCCTTGGGCAAGGGAAACAAAAGAACAATAAACAAATGGGACTACATCAAACTAAAAGTTTCTGCACAGAAAAGGAAACCATCAACAACAACAAAAGACATTTTACTGAATGGGAGAAGATATTTGCCAATAACACATCTGATAAGGGGTTAATATCCAAAATTTTTAAAGAACTCATACAACTCAACACCAAAAAACAAATAATGCAGTTAAAAAAAATGGCATAGGATCTGAATGACATTTCTCCAAAGGGGACATAGAGATGGCCAAGAGATATGAAAAGAGTCTTACCATCACTAATCATCAGAGAAATGCAAATAAAAACAATAAGATACCACCTCACTTGTGTCAGAATGACCATCATTAATAAATGAATAAACAACAAGTATTGACAAGGATGTTGAGAAAATGGAACCCTTGGGCACTGTTGGTGGGATTGCAAATTGGTGTAGCCACTCAAGAAAACAGTATGGAAGTTCTTCAAAAATAGACCTTGTGACCCAGCAATTCCACTCCTGGGTATTTATTCAAAGTAATCCAAAACACTAAGTCAAAAAGATATATGCATTCCCAAGTTCACTGCAGCACTGCTTACCATAGCCTAGACATGGAAGCAACCTAAATGCCCATCAATATACGACTGGATAAAGAAAAAGTGGTATATATATATATATATATATATATATATATATATATATATATTTATATCCAGTGCAATGTTAATCAGCAATAAAAAAGAATAAAATCTTACTATTTGCAACAACAAGGGTGGACCTACAGGGTACTATGCTAAGCAAAATAAGTCAGACAGAGAAAGACAAATACCATATGATCTCATTTATATATGGAGTATAAAGAACAGAATAAATAAGCAAACAAAAGAGAACCAGACCCTTAGATGAAGAGAACCAGAGGCTTGGATGATTACTACATGGGAGTGGGTAGGGTGGTTGGGTGAGAAAGATAAAGGAATTAAGAACTACAAATTGGTAGTTACAAAAGTCACAGGAATGTAAAGTACAGAATGGAGAATATAGTCAATAATATTATAAAAACTTAGTGTTAGATGGGTACTAGGCTTATCAGGGGATCACTTCATAAACTATATAAATGTATAACCATTATGCCGTACAACTGAAACAAATATAAAATAATATTAAATGTCAACCATAATTTAAAAAATAGTCAGGGATATATGTGTTTAGTACAGCATAGGGAATATTGTCAATAATAGTCTAGTAACTATGGACAGTGTCAGATGGTTAATAGACTTATTGGAGTTACTACTTCATGAGGTGTATGTATGTCTAATCACTAAGTTTTTTGTACACCTGAAACTAATAAAAATAATAAATAAAAAAATTAGAATTCAAAACATATAAACTATGTCATTTAAAAACCTTCTCCTTCCTCCATTTTTTATCTGCCTGGTTCTCTCTGCAACTCCAATTTTCTAGGTCATCCACTGTCATCAATTTCCTTCCAAGTTTTTTTCAGACGAATGCAAGAATGTGAACATACTCTTCCCTTAGTAGTATATTATATAAACTCTCCTAGTCCTTTGTTTCATAATAATAACCAATAATGCTTCCTGGAGTCCATTCCCATTTTATAACTGCATAGACTTCCATATCATAAATGTACACAATTATTTAGCTAGTTCCCTGATGATAGACTATTACAGTTTTATTCCCCTCTCCTTGATTCAGGGACAGCCTTTGTACTTCTATGGAGTATGGTATACCGTGGAAGTGACTGATTTCTGAGGTAAGATTAGAAGAAATATAGTTTCCTCCTATTTCTTCTCCCTCTCCATCTCTCTCTCCCTCTCTCCATCTGGCTCATGTTCTTCATTTGTCTTTGAACCACAAGATTATATTTAGGGGCTGGCCGAGTGGTGCATTGTTTGGGAGTTGGCTTGGGACGCCAGCTCTGAGCAGCAAGGTCCCTGTTCGGATCCCACATGTGGGCCAGTGACACTGTCCTCTACAGCTAAGATGGTGAACAACAGCTCGACCTGGAGCTGGGCTGCCGTAAGTCACCGGGGTCGGCCTAGGCTGCAGCCCCTGCTGCTGTGGGCTGCCATGAGCTACTGTGAGTAGCCAGGGGCCAGTGTGAGTGGCCAGCAGCTGGTGTGAGCTGCCAAGAGCCGCTGTGAGCGGCCGTCCAGTGGCCAGCAACTGATCCTGACTCATTCGGGAAGAGCACAATGACAATACCAATATAGGCTAGTGAAGCGACGTCCTCCACAACTAGACTGAAGAACAAAAGGACAGCAGCTTGTCTGCTCCCCTTCCCCAATTTCCCAACGCTGTTCCCCTCCCCCAAATCCCCAAGAGAATCTTAAAAAAAAAAAAAGAGTATATTTAGAAAGAAAATTTACTGGAACTCATTGAGGAATGAAAGGTTTAATAAATACAATATCTAGAGTAGAAGAATTTATTCTTAAGCAATCTGCTTTGAAATTTTCAGGGTAATGCTATTTATTGTCCTATTTTCTTTATTGAGTTTTATTCTTTTTTAAAAGTTCCATTGGACTATGCTAAAAATGGTTAACTAAAATTATTGACAGAATTCATTCAGGAAAAAAAAATCATTTTTTAAGGGAAAGATGGGTATTATTTCTGATTTATTTGGTAAGGCCCTGAAAGTGAAGATTAATCAAATACCAGAAAGAGAAGAGGTACTGGTCACAAATAGAAGGATTTACTCTTGTAAAAAATAACAGAGATTGAGGATTGCAAAGGACTTGGTGAATGAAGTCTATGAACCAGTAAACTTGCAGAAAAGAGACAATGGAAAGGCCAACTTGTTTTAATTAGCATAACTTACAATGTTAGTTTTTAACCATTTTCACTTGAAGAACACTCAGAATTTCTTGAATATACTGTCATTATTCTAAAAACAATAATTAAATACTCTTTCAGTGAGCACTTAATATAGTGTAGTCTTGCTTAGTAAAATATTTTATGCTTGAAAAAAACCAAAAGTGTGGTTCTTAACAAATGTTATTAAACAAGTAAAAAGATTAAGAAAAGGGAAAACAGTAAAAATATATTGGGCTACTTAGTTGTGACACATGACTGCTTGTCTTCTGTGGGAGTTGAAATGGTTTTTCAGTGGCAAGTTACAATTCTCCTGCCTCCCTTGGAATCGTCACTCCTCATTTAAACGACATGCTTAATAACTTTTTCAACTTACCTGAAGGGTACTTCTGTTGCAAAGCAATATGCTGAGGCAAAATCAATCTTCCTAATGGTTACGTGACTGTGCCACCTCAGTTGGCATTACAGGTTATTTAGCATAAACATATGTGTTCATATTAAGAGCCATCTTTCCTGAAAACAAAATGACGCACTGGTGAAAAAAATTTTTTCTATATATCTGACGCTAATTTCTCCAGTGCACTTTTTATATGTTTAGGGGTAAGACTACACAAATGTCTCTCAGAAAATAAAATTATGTATAAAGAATACATATAGTACTTTACATGATATTTTTTTTCTTAAGAGCATATTACATAATTATAGAGCAAAAGGGTCAAAATTGGCCTTGTGTGTTTTTCTTCATCAGCAGAAAGCTCAAACCACATACAAGTAAACTTATTTAAAAATCATTTAACTTACATGGATATAACTTTCTTAAAGAGATAAAATAATTTATACTACTTCATATTTTTCTATTTTGTTTTCTCTGTTGTTTAAAATTAGGTAAAAATAAAACTAAGATTGTGGAATAGGTTAAGCAATATTTACCTAACTTAATGGTTTCCATAAACTACACAATTAATGCTATCTAGCTAGCTATATCATAGCTTCATTCTAATTATAAGAAATGGAATAGAAAACTGGGCAAGTGTGAATGGGTCAATATCCAGTGCATGTGCTACTGGATATTAGTACACATTCATGTTCTTGTTAACTTGATCGATGTCATGATCTTCAATCTTGAAAATGTAAATATAAATACAAGAATACCAAACAACACAATTGTAGTAATAAATACTACATGTTACCTTAACCAGCTCAGCAATTTCTATTAAATATTTTTCTGAATTTGCAGAATTGTTATTTTGAATTTTTATTGTGTAACTTTTTTCTATCCCTGAAGTTTGCATTTCTATAGCTGAGTTATATGAAAATCTCTAAAAAAATATCCCTGAAGATTAATGTCCCTTTAGAAATAATAGGTACATTTCTATCAGATTTTATATCTTTAATATTTGCCTTCAACATTCTAAAATATTGGTTACATTATAGGCAAATAAAAAAGGTAAAAAATGCTAATTTAATTTAAAACAAAGTCACTAATGTATTAATTAGTTTATTTTTAAATTTTCTTTTTATTGTGCTTATTATAAATAGTTATTTAAAAGACTTATCAAGCACTGACTAGTAGAGATGAGGACTAAGTGTAATCAGGATACATATTTTATATTATTGTTTCATCAAATATATTTTAAATACTTCTTTAAATAAGGCACAGAAGTTCTAAGAAGAATATAAAATGTTATCTGCAAATTTTATCCAGTGCAAGTAAAAAAAATAATAAAAAAGTGTTCTTTCAAAATATTCCAGTGATAATTAAACATATTGTAATTACTAAAGTGGTTTTCATTCTAACTAATTATCACCCTAGGGATGAGAATAACTAAAAAAAAAACAACAAAAATTACTTACATTAGAATATGTGCAGAGCCATTGTTTGATGTTCAGTACTTTTTACCCATATTTTCTTTGCTTTGTTCTCAGAAAACTCTCCCACATAAGAATTCATTCTTTGACAATTGTGGGGCATATAAGAAGTGTACTTGTTAGATAAAAATTGTTGTTTTAGAGTCAACACTCTAAATATTTTTGATTTAAGATGATTCCCACAAAGCTCCTACTCTCCCATTCATAAAGCCACGTGTCACCCTTAACAAAGTGTGTGTAAGATAGTGAAATATAGGAGCTTACATTGACCTGTAAAACCTTGATTACTTTTTAAAGAAAAAAACAAACAAGCAATATTTCAAAAATTCTATTTTTTTGTGTTATAGTTTCATTCACCAAAACAATGAACCACATATAGTTTAGGTGCACATCTATATTTAATTCTACTTGTAATGGCTCAAATGCAAACATTTCTCATAAGATAATCTTCACTCAATCCCTCCACACTTGCCTCACTAAACCGCCTGTTATTCTCACAAGATTTTGCTTACCTTTCTACAGGGAAGTAATAAAATTAGCCCAACTGCAGATAGCTATAATTTTCTAGCTTTATTTAAGATTAAATAGTAGCCTTGATAAGTTTGTGTGCTGATTTATTGGTTCCTGATTTAATGTCTGACCTCTAGACTACACTGTCTGTCTGATCTTAAATAGCATTTTGGAAAAAAAAAGTTTTTCTTACCATTACTCTAAATATCCCACCTGCTTGTTGTTCAGTTTCATTTACCAAATAAGAATAATTTCTGGCTTTCTAACCTCTGTTACCTAGCATATGCTGTCTAACAAGTGTGATATAATAAATGGCCAAATGGATGATAAAGAATGCAAGGTAAAGCAGAGTTGCACTGTATTGCAGTTCCAAAGCTTCTTTATATATACGTGTATTTACCCCAAATATCTGCTATTCTATTGGCCCTTCTGGAATTATATTTTCAGATCTTCCTGAAATTATTTTCATAATTTTATTTTACACCTAAAAATCCCTAGTCTCTATAAATTAGAAATTTAACTATATATATATTTTTCTCTTAACTAAGTCATGATACTAGTAGTAATCCTCTTCCATGAAATGGCTTTTTCTTTAAACTTCCTCTTGTCTGTCCATAAGTGATTTATCTGTAAGGCAATTTCTTTAGAATTTCCATTTATGAGAAATTTAACAAGATATTTAAAAAATTATATTCATCTAGATTTAACCATATAGAAATATCTTCTTCACTCTACTGTTATACTTGTTTTTATAGCAAATCCAGTATTTTAATTTCACAAAGACAGGAAATTGATTTGTTATTGACTATTGTATATATGTTTGGAATCATTCATTAATTCTTATTACACAGAGCACTCACATAGTACCACTTTAGTAACACTTTGACAAAATGGTAATTTATAATGATGACTCAGAGCAAGTATTAGCACAATTTAATCCTTGATTGTTCTTGAAATCCTCAGGTGTTTGTCAAATGATTTTAGAATTTGTTTATACTAGTCATAGAGTTCTAGGGGAAAACTATTCTTTAGGAAAATTGTAAGTATTTTATATGTTGGGAACTTTATAGCATATTGTGATTTGAAATAAATACAATCAGTTGCTCACCGGGAAACAGATTTATTTTTCTCCATACTTGAAATGTTGCAAAATAATATATTCAAGGCACTTATTACTTGTATTTGACTATAAGTATTACAACAATATTTCCCAATTATTCTTTGTGGTTCACCTGACCTGTGAAGTGAGCTGCTTCCACCGGTGGGTCATTTTTGCTGTTACCAGCCACACTGCCATGATGAATATCGTTGACACTTTCTTGACTTTGAAGCCCACATTGTCCCCAGAAAGAGCTTCACTCCAAGTTTCATGGTGCATTTTAACAGACTTTATACTTCAACTGTAATGCTGACCAGAGCAAAGATGACCACCATGCCGGGTTTCAAAACACCAGTCTCCACTCGGCCCACAGAGACAGTACCAATATCATCAATTTTGTGGACATCCTGAAGGGGCAGATGAAAAGGCCTGTCAGTTGGATGAGTTGGTGGCAGGATGCAATCCAGAGCTTCAAGCAGCATGGTTCCACTGGCATTGCCATCTTTACGGGTGATTTTCCATCCCTTGAACCAAGGCATGTTAGCATTTGGTTTCAGCATGTTGTCACCATTCCAAACACAAATTGGCACAAATGCTACTGTGTCAGGGTTGCCGCCAATTTTCTTAATGTAGGTGCTGACTTCCTTAACGATTTCCTCATATCTCTTCTGGCTGTAAGGCAGCTCAGTGGAATCCATTTTTTGAAACTAACAATTAGTTGTTTCACATCCAGTGAGTAAGCCAGAAGGGCATGCTCAGGGGTTTACTCATTCTTGGAGATACCTGCTTTAAATTCACCAACACCAGCAGCAACAATCAAGATAGCACCGTCAGCCTGGGTTGTGCCTATAATCACGTTTTTGATAAAGTTGTGTGTCCTGGGACACACAATACTTGCTGATCTCGAATTTCCAGGGAGATGTCAATGGTGATAACCACACTGACATTCAGCTTTCAGTTTACCCAAGACCCAGGCAGACTAGAAGGAGCTCTTTCCCAGCTCAGCAGTCTCCTCAAATTTTTTTATTTTCTTTTTTTTTAAGATTTTATTGGGGAATTGGGGGAGGGAACAGCATTGGGGAATCGGGGAAGGGGGACAGACAAGTTGTTGTCCTTTCATTCTTCAGTCTAGTTGTGGAGGACGTTGCTTCACTGGCCCATGTTGGTATTGTGATCATTGCACTCTTCCCGGCTGAGGCAGATCTGTCACCAGCCATTGGATGGCCGTTCCCGGCAGCTCACAGCAGCTCACACCTGCTGTCGGCCATTCATGGTAGCTTATGGCAGACTACTGTAGCCCCACTGCAGCCTACGCCATCGCCAGAGACTCATGGCAGTCCAGCTCCAGAATGAGCTGTTGTTCATAATCTTAGCTGTAGAGGGCAGTGTCAGTGGCCCATGTGAGATAGAAACTGGCAGCCCTGCTGTTCAGAGCTCATGCTCCCAAGCCAACTTTTAACCAACGAGCCACTCGGCCGGCCTCCTCAAATTTTTCAATAGTTCTTTTGTGAATCCCACCACATCTGTACATCAGATGACCAGCAGTGGTAGATTTGCTGGAATCTATGTGTCAAATGATGACAATGTTTTTTTTTTTTTTTTTTTTTTTTTTTTTTATTTATTATTTTTTTTTTTTATTGTTAGTTTCAGGTGTACAGAACAATGCAATAGTTACCCTTTTCACCCTCACAAAGTAACAACCCCCCTCCCCCCATCCACTGCCCTCCCACCCCCGATATCATGCTTATCTATTACAATTCCATTGAATCCGTTCCCGCACTCTACTCCGTGTCCCAAGGTTATATGTATATATAATTATAGTTGACATACAGTATTATTCAACATCAGTTTCAGAAATACAATACGGTGGTCAGGCCTCTACATCAACTATGAAGTGGACTCCCCGAAAGGGCATTGGTCCATCTGGCCCCCTAAGAAATGCTTACAACGTTATTGATTGTATTCCTCGGACTATCTTTTTCTATCCCTGAGGCCATATTGCAATTACCAATTTGTATTGTCTCATCCCTTCCCCTCTCCTTCATCCCCGCCCCCTCCCAACTAACAACCCTCAGTTCTTCCTCTGTGTCTCTGAGACTATCTCCATCCACTTCTCCCATCCATTCAGTTCCTTAGAATCCACGTATAATGATGACAATGTTGATATGAGTCTTTTCTTTTCCCATTTTGGGTTAGATTTAGCAGTGGTTTTCACTATACTTGCTTTCTGGCAATAAACCCATTGAGAAAAAGCAGATCTCACAATTATTTTGTTGAGTCTCTAGGATTTACCATATATAAAATCAAGTAATCTGCAAATAGAGACACTATATTTCTTGATTTCCAATTCTGATACCTTTTATTTCTTTCTCTTGCCTGGTTGTTCTAAGTAGGACTTCTACTACTGTTTTGAATAGGAGTGGTAAGAGTGGGGACCCTTGTCTTGTTCCTGATTTTAGAGAATAAGTTTTAACCTTTCAACATTGAGTATGATGTGAGCTGTAGACTTGTCATATATGCCCTTTATTATGTTGATATATGTTCTTCCTGTGCCTAATTTGTTAAGAGCTTTGATCATGAATGGATGTAGAATTTTGTCAAATGATTTTTCTGCATCCATTGAGATGATCGTATAATCTTTTACTTTTTCATTCTATTATTGTTTGATGTGTGTATGTTGAGCCATCCTTGCATCCCAGAGATAAGTCACACCTGATCATAGTAAATGATCTTTTTAATGTGCTACTGAATTCAGTTTGCTGGTATTTTATTTAAAAAGTTTGCATCTATTTTCATCAGATGTGCTGATCTGTAGTTTTATTTCCTAAAACTATTTCTTTTGAGAACAGGATAATGCTGGACTTGTAAAATGAGTTTGACTGTGTTCCCTCTTCCTCAAACTTTTGGAAGAATTAGAGAGGAATTGGTGTTAATTCTTCTTTAAAAGTTTAGTAAAATTAACTAATAAAGCCATCTGGTGCTGGGATTTTCTTCATCAGGACAGTTTTCATCACTGATTCAATCCTATTTTTTAAGGATTTCTATTAAAATATAGCTAACATACAATATTATATTAGTTTCCAGTGTACACCAGTTATTCAACATTTATATACCTAAAGAAGTGATCACCATAAATGCAGCAACCATCTGACACTGTACCACACTATCACAATATTATTGACTATATTCCCTATAAGGTATATATTACATCCCCATGACTTATTTGGCTTATACCTAGAAATTTGAACCTTTTATTTGTTTTCATCTTTGTCCCCTCTTTTTAATTTTTTCAATTATGGTTGACATTCAATACTATTTATTTTATTTTATTTTTTTTATTGGGGAATTGGAGGAAGGGGAAACAGACAAGTTGCTGTCCTTTTGCTCTTCAGTCTAGTTGTGGAGGACGTTGCTTCACTGGCCCAAGTTGGCATCATCATTGCGCTCTTCCCGGGCAAGGCAGATCAGTCGCCGGCTTCTGGATGGCCGCTCACAGCAGCTGCTGGCCACTCACGCTGGCTGCTGGCTACACACGGTAGCCCATGGCAACCCACTGCAGCAGGGGCTGCAGCCCACACCGTCGCCAGTGACTCAGGGCAGCCCAGCTCCATGTTGAGCTGTTGTTTAGCATCTTAACTGTGGAGGGCAGTGTCACTGGCCCTCATATGTGGAATCCGAACCGGGACCCTCTGGCATCCCAAGCCAGCTCTCAAACAACGTGCCACTCGGATGGCCCTCAATACTATTTTATATAGATTTCAGGTGTACAGCATGGTGGTTAAACATTTATATAATTTAAGAAGTGATTACACTGACGAGTCTAGTGCCCACCTGGCACTGTACATAGTTATTATCATATTATTGACTATATTCCCTATGCTTTACTTTATATTCCCATGATGATTTTGCAACTACGAATTTGTACTTCTTAATCCCTTCACCTTTTATACCCTACCTCCCAATCCCTCTCTCTTCTATCACCATCTGACAACATACATAACTATTACAATATTATTGACTATGTTTCTTATGCTGTACCCCACATCCCCATGACTACTGTTAACAACCAATTTGTACTTCTTAATCTCTTCCCCTTTTCCACCCCACCTCCAATCTGGCAACTATCAAAATGTTCTCTGTATCTATGAGTTTGTTTTTATTTTCTTTGTTTAAGTTTTCCTTTAGATTCTACATGAAAGCAAAATCATATGGCATCTGTCTTTCTGCCCGACATACTCCACTCAGCACAACACCCTCCAGGTCCTTCCGTACCACTGCAGATAGGAAGAACCCATTCTCTTCCATGGCCAAGCAATATTCCATTGTATATATGTACCATCTATTCTTTATCCATTCACCCAGCGATGGACACCCAGGCTGCCTCCACATCTTGGCCATTGTAAACAATGCTAAACTGAATGCATGGATGCACAATCCCCTTGAAGTAGCATTTTGAGTTTCTTTGAATAAATATCCAGAATGGGATTACTTAGTCCTTTTTTGATTCTTGTTATAGCCTTTGTTTAAAGTGTATTTTGTCTAGTATAAGTATTGCTACCCCAGTTTTTTGTTTTTTTGTTTTTCCATTTCCATTTTAATAAAATATCTTTTCCATGCCTTTACTTTCAATCTCTGTGTGTCTTTCATTCTGAAGTGAGTCTCCTGCAGGCAGAATAGGTAAGAGTCTTGTGTTCTTATCCATTTTACCACCCTATCTTTCATTGGGGCATTTAATCCATTTACTTTTAAAGTAATTGTTGATAGATATGTAGTTATTGCCATTTTATTATTAACCTGGATAGATAGGTAGATAGATAGATTAGATAGATAGATAGATATGAGGTCTGACAATTAAGTTCACAAACTTGCTGCAATGATGTTGATGAACTTTTTTATATTAGAGAGATTATTCATTATGAATTTGTACCAACTGGACAAACAGTTAACCAACTTACTATTTGGAAGTGCTGAAAAGGTCGTGTGAAAAAGTTAGACGATCTGAACTTTTCATAAAAAATTCATGGCTCTTGCATCACGACAATGTACCTGCTCACATGGCACTGTCTGTGAGGGAGTTTTTAGCCAGTAAACAAATAACTGTATTGGAGCACCCTCACTACTCACCTGATCTGGTCCCCAATGGCTTCTTTCTTTACCCGAAGATAAAGGAAATATTGAAAGGAAGACATTTTGATGACATTCAGGACATCAAGGGTAATACAACTACAGCTCTGAAAAAGAGTTCCGTAAAAAGAGTTACAAAATTGATTTGAAGGGTGGACTAGGCGCTGGCATTGGTGCATAGCTTCCCAAGAGGAGTAGTTCAAAGGTGACTGTAGTGATATTCAGCAATGAGGTATGTAGCACTTTTTCTAGGATGAGTTTGCAAACTTAATTGTCTGATCTTATAGATAGATAATAGGTAGACAGATGATAGATAGATAGATAGATAGATAGATAGATAGATAGATAGATAGATAATTTTGTCTTCAAGAAGCCCTGCTAAGATCCCTTGTAGTACTGGTTTGGTGGTGATGAACTCCTTAAGGTTTTTCTTGTCTGAGACACTCTTTGTCTCTTGTTCAAAATATAGTTTTGCTGAGTATTCTTGGTTATACATCCTAGTCTTTGCTTTTCATCACTTTAAATATTTCCTGCCAATCCCTTCTGGCCTGCAAAATTTCTGTTGAGAAACCAGCTGACAATCTTAAGAAAGGTCCTTTGTAGGTAACTAACAGCTTTTCTCTAGCATGGTGTGGGGCTGGCACCTCTCTGCCTTTGGGGTAACCTCTGCAGATGGGATATGCCTCCTGTTTTTAATGGTCACATGTGGGTGTGGGACCTACCTGTTCCATGTCTCTGTCCCACCTACCAGTCTTGAAATGGCTCTACTGTATGTCTTTAGTTGCAGGACTTCGGTTCAGCTACTCTTCAGTCAGTTCTCAAGGATGGTTGTTCCGTAGTTTAGTTGTAATTTTGATGTGCTCATGAGAGGAGGCAAGCACAGTGTTTATCTAATCCACCATCTTGACCAGAACTCTCAATCTTCTTACTAGTAATTGGTCTATTCAGATTTATATTTCTGCCTGATTTAGTCTTGGTTAATTGTATATTAATAAGAATTTTTCCATTTCTTCTAGGTTGTCTAATTTGTTGATGTATAGCTGTTTATAGTAGCCCATTATTCTTTGTATTTCTGTGGTACCAGTTGCAAAGTCTCCTTTTTCATTTATAGTTTTGTTGATTTGGTCCTCTGTCTTTTTTTCCTTGATTACACTACTAAGTGTTTGTCAACTTTTAAAATTTTTTTCAAAGAACTAACTCTTAGGTTTAATCTATTCTTTTGTTTTTCTCTTCTCTATTTTATTTATTTCTGCTCTAATCATTATTATTTCTTTTATTCTAGTTTTGCACTCAATTTTTTCTTCTTTTTCCAGTTACTTAAAGTGTAGGGTTATTTTGTTCATTTGGGATCCTTCTTACTTAATGCACAAGGTGTGATTGAAAAATACTGTGAACGCTGCTGCTGAGTGCATCCAATGGAAAGGCAGGGATCTTCAATACGGGAAGTGGCACATCAAACCTTAGAAACAGTGTGTGACAAGTTTGAACTTGTTTGGTGCAGTCAATTGGATGTGAGCTATGATTGAGAGAAGGTGTGTTTTAAAGTGTGCTGTAGGGCCAGCCGAGTGGTTCAGATGGTTAAGAGCTCGCTCAAGAGTGCAAGCTCTGAGCAACAGCGGTTCGAGTCCTGGCCTGAGCTGAGCTGTTGCTGAGCTGCCAACAGGTGGCAGGATGGCTCAGCTAAAAATAAATAAATAAATAAATAAATAAAGTGTGCTGTAAAATCATCCTCCATCATGACAATGCTCTTTGTCACACATCACTTCTATTATGGCAATTTCTGTCAAATAAAAACATCATGGTGTGTCCTCATCCACCTTATTCCCTGGATCTGGCACTGTGTGACTTCTGGCTCTTCCCCAAAGTCAAAATGACCATGAAAGGTAAGGTTTTGAATTGATTCAGGACATCAAGCCAACCACAAAGCAAAACTAAAGACACCCATGAAAGAGGACTTCCAGAACTGCTTCAGAAAGTGGCAAGAATGATGAGATAAGCGTGTTTGAAGTAAGGGGGAGTATTTTGAGAGGGATTAATGACAATGTATTTTTTTAATTAATATTTTTTTAATTTAAACATTCACTGTATTGTTTGATCACAACTCGTATTTTATGCTCATGGATTAAAAGAATTAACATTGGTAAAATGGTCATATTACCCAAAGCAATATACAGATTTAATGCAATCCCATCAAAATCTGAATGACATTTTTCAAATGGGACAAAAAAAATTATCAAATTTCTGTGGAACCCTAAAAGACCCCAGATAGCCAAAGCAATCCTGAGAAAAACAAATATCAAAGAACCTGAAACAATAAAATACACAGAATAGAACATAGGTATTAAAATTATGGACCTTGGTCTCAGAAAGGATTTTATGAATTTGACCCCAAAGTCAAGGGAAGTAAAGGCAAAAATAAATAAACAGGACTGCATTTAATTAAAAAGCTTTTACATAATAAAAGAAACCATCTACAAAACAAAAAGGCAACCAACTGAATGGGAGAAAATATTTGCAAACAACAATGTAAGTTATATTTCTTGGACCTGTGCTAAGGTCAGAACGTGCATAAAAATACTTTACTTGGTAGTATTTTGCTGAATAAATGTATACACTCTTTGCTTTACAGAAAATGTAAACTGAGAAAAAAAATTTAAACATGAATATTTCCTCCATACTAGAACATACATAGAACATATCTTTTATTTTGTGCCTATGAATGTTTTGTTGTTCAAATATCAAGATCTGTGAAGTGTATTTAAACAAAAGAAACAAATATTTACTGGTAATGATATTTATAAATTAAATTTATCCAAATTAATTAATCACCAATAACTGGTAATAAAGATATTTACTAAAAGTTGATTTGCACACATGTGTCTGTATGATATGATAGGAATGTGTGCCTGAACAATAACATGTGTTTATTTTGCTAGATGCCCTGTAGTTGTTTTGTTTTTCTACCACTCAGAGCGATTGATGATGCTTCACTACATCTCTCAGGAAGGGTGGCTTAGTTACCAGTGAAGGACCTAAGGAAGACAGTAAACTGTCTTCCCTTCAAACATGAGAGTAGGTCTGCCTGATAACATAAGGAATGTACCCTAAGAAACAAAAAGTGCTTTGAAAATATTCACATATTAGGCAGTTGCCAAAATCACTGTATGGATTAATATTTAATTCTTATAAAATAATAAATAAGACACTTTCAGATGCCAATACCTACAAATAAAACAAATAATTGTTCTGGTACTTTTTTATATTCTACATGGACCAACATTACACAATATTTGGATTTTACCACACTGATTTTGGCCTTATATTTGTAGTTTAATTGTTTTTTCATGTTTCTGAACATAAGTAGATGCTTCATATTTATGATAAAAGAGCCCAGAAGGTTTTCCCCAGAACCAGATAAACAGCTTTAAAGAAGAAAGTGTTCTGTGCCTCTCTGAGTTCTTCTGTGAACAATGTGATTGGCAGTGATGATGTCAGTCATAATCACATAACCTCATTTAAACAACTTTAAACAGCGAGCTAACACAATTTCTTATATCATCTTTGTAAGTATTCCACATTTCCTGCATTTCATTAGTATAAAAGTTTGTTTTTGATAAAGGTACACACAGATTACAGAAGGACTTAAAACCATAACTACTTCTCAATAACAGTAGTTAGCAATTATAATTTATTGCTTTTTTTTTCCCAAAGAACAGAAAAATAATCAATGCTAAAGTGTTTCAGCTTTAAAATGACTAAGATTCTCCTGCAACAATTATTAAAATAAATAAATAAAATCTTTAAAATGAAGAATTAATAACAAAAATCTTCCTAAGTACAAAACCAAGCAAACATAAAAGGTCTTGATCCACTAGGAGTGTTCCACAAAACCATAGCTTATTTGAAAGTAGTGACCCTCAAATTTGTTTCATAGGATGTGGTGGTATGTTATAGACAGGTCTGAGCATAGAGAGGACTATGTGCAATTCGTTGAACTATTTTAATATCGTCCATTTCTCAGCCACTCAAGAGAGAAAATACAAATGTGCATGACTGTGAAATAGAATTCACTCTATTTTGAAAAGTAAATCATGCACACATTTAAGTTTAAAATTGATAACTAGTTACTTGCAAACACACAAAGCTAAATGTATTGTAATGCACCACACACCATGAAACTGTGACTCAAAGACTAACTCTCCAAGATGTTATGAGGCATTCCCTCCTCATGTGACTCTTACAAATAAACACTGAGCGTTTGAAGATGTTTGAAGACCTAGAACCGTCTCAGAGGAGTAAGACCTAGAAGAGTCATCATTAATAACAGTTAATATCTAAAACCATGAGTTGCTGTCAATGACTGCAGGCATTGCATTGCCAAGTGGAACTTTTGAAAATACTGCTAAGAATTGTTAATAAATCTTATATGCACCTCTCTAATGGGGCTCGCACCAAGGTCTTGCCATTGGGGATAGAAAGAGTAGGTATGAAAAGAGAATTTCAGTCTATGTAGCAATTCTGATCCATTGATAATATCCCTAGAAATGCTCTGTTGAGATATATTGAGAAGTGTTATATTGGCTTACTGAAAATAGTGTTATGACTGAACAATGATCTTTACATAAGCATGGACCAGGGGAAAGATATGAAATTTTTGCCAATCCTGGACAAATCTTCTTTTCTAGCTAAACATTACATTTTTCAATGAATGTGTTTTGTATTTTATATTTTTAATGAGTGAGTTTTTGCTGGACAATTTAGTGATGTACAGTGAAGAGAATCTATCAGGGAGATCAAAAATTAAAACAATTTTGAGCTGTAACCTGGCATGCAGGTTTATGGTTATATAAAGCTCTCTGGGAGGACAGGGTGCAACTTTAGGAATTTAACACAGTGGGGTAAATGCATTGACAAGAGTTAATCTTGCCAATTTTTTAGGTAACCACTACAGTGGACCAAATTTCCCAAATGATGTCACTTAAGTGAAATAAAATACTTTTGCATCTTTAGATCCAGAAGTGTTTATTATTTGGTCCTGTGTATAATTTCATTTTGAATACTTTGTATTCAGCTATAAGCATAGAGCTCAAAAATACAGTTACTGGGACCAGACTACTACACATCATGAAAAAACCTTCAATAAATTATTCATACACCCTATGCCTTAGTGTAATCTGTAAAATAAGGCTTCAAATATTATTTATTTAACAGAGCTGTTAGGGTGAAATGAGATGCTATCATAGAAAAATTATTGAATATCAGAGAATCAGGTATATTTGTCTTAGTTCGTCTATACTCAAGTAGCTGAATCCTTTAAACAACTCATTTCATATATCTGGCTTAGAATATTATCATCATCATCATCATCATCATCATCATCATCATCATCTAGGATCTACGGGCACTTATTATGTGCCAGACACTGTTTAAAGTGCTTTAAATGCATTAACTTATTTTATCTCCATAACAGACCTAAAGAGTATATAAATATAAAATGAAGTATTTTTAAACTAGAAATATTTATAGTTCTGTGATCCTGACTTGATTATATCCAAATGAAACAAGCTTTCCCTTTCAGAGACAAATCAAGCAATCAAATTAAAATTCAGAAAGGAAAAAACAAGATTATAATTACATGCTACCAAAATAATCATTCAATTAAATACAAAAGCATTTGAACTTTGTCATTCCTAGGTAAACATGAACATCTATCTTGTTATTTACTGCCTATAATATAGGTCCACTTGTTATAAACTTATCCTAATTTTTATATAGAAATAATATTGAATCTCTGTTATATTTCAAATTCACTTATCAACTTTTAAATTCCAATACATTATTTGCATAGAATTGATAAGATTTCAGACACTGCTGAGATAAGCAGAGGGCTATACACATGAGTTTACAAATATTAGGTTGCCAGAATGTTAGAAAAGGACATATAAGTTTCAAGAAAGAAAAACTCATGGTGTCTAGTTAACCATTTTTTAAAAAATGTGACAAGAAAATAGTCCCTTTACATGGTGCATGAGAAACCCCAAACAGATTAAAAAAACACATCCTAAAGGTAAATTTCTAATGATCAACAAATTAGAGATTGATAATGAATTCATCTTTTTTTCTAAAGGATTCTTTCAAGGTGACTGTTCTAAAGTTTCACAGTTTCTGAAATGAAAAGTTCTTTGGTATATTTATCTGTCTATATACGAATTATTGGCACATAATGATTGATAGGGTTGCAAATAATCACAATTTTAAATTAATGTAAGATTTGGGTGCATTGGTAAAATAAGAAGCAAAAAAGCTTAAACAAAATGATATTTACATATGTACAATACAAGTGATATAATGATTAATTAAGAGATAAAGATTATATTAAAGACAGTTGAATCAACCCTTTAGTACATGTTATTTGTTAGAGAAAAAAACCAACAACATTTTAATCTGAAGCTAGTGTGAAAGGAAAAGAAATAGGAGTCAGTTTTATTCTCAGAATGCAGTTAACACCATTTACTAATTTCCTTCCAATCTTCAGACCTGACGAAAAAGCTTAGAGACAACAGTGGGTGTGAGGCTGTGTACACCAGCCTAGTTCATATTCATTGTACACTACAGACTGAGTGACCTGCATCTACAGCTTTTTAAAGGACCAGTACAAGTAGTTGATACAGAAACATACATCATGTCTACAAAAAAATTGAAAGCAGCATGCTTACCTACAAAACAGAACCACTTGTTAATTTTTATTCACTTCAACTCAACTTATATGTAAATTATGATTAACATTTTAATGGATTTATGATCAAGTGAGAGAAACAAAATTAAGAGTGTCTAGGCTCTATAAAAGGCTTAAAATTGCTTTGACTACATGGGCCAATGAGATAGAATCCTCTGTGTGACTGTGGAAAGTCTTTGGACATTTTTGTCTGCAGCAGTTGGCAAATAACCAGCTAGCAAGGAGACCCATAACAGAGCTTACTGGTAGAAATTATTTTTGGAGCTGCAGAATCTTGAGATCGTTTGCTGGAAATCTGAACTCTCTTAATTGGATTTTGCTGTGAAGTGGGGCCAACCTACCTAGATTGTCCTACACTCTTGGAAACCTGCCTTGACAGATGGTTCTTGGTAATTTCTATAATCACAGCACCCCAACTTATACCACTTACTTCAATGTCATTTGTATTTATTAAGGTTATACCAGACAGAGGGGTATAGGGACTACTACTTTATAAAGAAATTATTTTTCGACGCAAAACACATAAGTAAAAATTTAAAACTTGGAAAAATCTATGAAGCTTGTATTGATAATTGAGTAAATAATACCTTGAAATATTGAAAACTACAAGGCAACATACTATTTTTAAGATAATGTAAAGTTTATGCTTCAATATAAAGCAGGTATGTATACAGAACCCCTCATTGTCTCAAAGGGAACTTTAAAAATAATAATTTAGCCAACAAAAGTGTAATATTTAAAAAAAAGTGATTAAATAATAAATCTATTTATAATATGCAATATAACAATTGCGATACAAACACATATATATAATAAAATTACACATGCACATGTATATACATAGAAGTATCTGTATATGTGTGTATGTGAGAATCTTGCTTATTCTGTAATATCAGGTAATAATTTTATTTGTACTTTTGTCTTCTATATTAGAACTGTGTTTTGACTCTAACACAGTTTTCTAGAGCATTGCATCTTCCATGTAAAGTCTTTGAGCTTTTGTATTTTTTGAATTGTATATGATACTATCACTGAAAATTTGATTCCAAACCACTATTATCCATGTTATAACATTATGCTCAGTTTTTAATATCCATATTTATTAACGTTATACTGAATGCCAACATGAAGTTTCTTAAGCAGATCACTATTATTTACATATACTAATAAATGTATCATACTCCCTATGCTAGTAGCAAGTAGAAATTGTAATGGAAAAAATACCATATTTCAACTAACATAAAAATACACCTTTGAGTGAATAAAACATATAATTTGTTATATAAATTAGAAGAAAACCCCTAATTCTACTAAGTGAAATAACTGACATAAAAAAATAGAAAGACACACCTGGTAGCTGAATGGGATGACCTTAATTGCAAATGAATTTCTATATGTAATAAAATTCCAGTCACGTGAACTATTTTGCTTCTATTATTAGAACTATTATTAGAAAAGTATCTAATTTGCTTCAGGGAAAAATTATATGATTTTAGAATTGTACGAAAGAGGTTAAAGGTATCCTTTAATGCAGTCCTATTCATTGTCTGGCAGAATCTCTGAGAATTAAATACTTCTATAGTAAGATCACCTTTTATTATTGTTGATTATTTAGGATAGTTCATACACATCTATAGAGATAAACTTAAGTTGTAGAAAACTGTTTCCTGTCAATAATAATGCAGATTCTTGTCCATACAAATGCAAATTGTTATTTCATAAAAATACATTTTATGTTCTACTTTTAGTAAAATTGACACCAAATATTATATTGCGATATATTATTTGATACTAACAAGTTGCTCATCCATTATTAAACTAATTTCAGCATTCCTGATTGTGTGTTTGCATTTGTATGGGTATAGTTTTCTTTTTCTGATCTCATTTACACTGGCTGTTAATACCATACTTGTTCCTTTGTTAAATAATGAGTTAAATCTTTGGCATGTGTTTAAATTATATTTGCATTAGGGTCATGGCTTTCCCAGTTTGGATTATAATTAAGCTGTGTTGGAAGTCCAGGACATTGATATCGATACAGTGAAAACAGAACATTTTCATCACCATAAGATCCCTCGTCTTGCCCTTCAGTAGCCACAACAACGTGTTCTCCATTTCCATGCTTTTGTCAGTTCAACAATGATGTATAAATGGAATCACAGAGTATGTAACTCTTTGAGAATGGCCTTTTGCACACAGTATAGTTTTCTGGAGATTCATCCAGGTTGTTGCATGCATCAACATGTTATTCCTTTTTATAACTGAGCACGTGATATAGAAAGACACATGGCATGGATGTACCACAGTTATTTCACTCATTCACTGGTTGAAAACATCCACGTTGTTTCCAGTTTGGAACTATTAAGAATAAAGCTTCCATAGTAATCTGTGTACAGGTTTTTGTGTAAATATGTATTTTCATTATCCTACGATGATTGCATAAGAGTGCAACTGTTGCATCGTATGGTCATTGCATGTTTATTTTTTTAAACACTGCCTAAACTGTTTTACAGACAAGCAGCATAATTTTATAGTCTCACCAACAATATGTGAATAACAGAGTTTCCCCACATAATTGCCGGCATTTGTTTTTTCTTTTCTTTTCTTTTTTTTTCAAATAATTTTAGACATTCTCGTAAGTGTGTAGTTATCTCTCATTTTGGTATTAATATGAATTTCCTTGAATGCTAATAATGTTGAACATCTTTTCATGTACTTTTTTACCCTGCTTCATTGATATATCTGTGTGTGTCTTTTGCCCATTTTCTTAATTAAATTGCCTGTTGTTTTTAAGTATTGAGTTTTGAGAGTTCTTTATATTTCTAGATGCTAGCTCTTTGTCTGATATGTGGTTGTTTAAACATGTTTTCTCCCAGTCTTTAGTTTGTCTTTTCAGCATCTGACCACAGCGTTTTCACACAGCAAAAGTTTTTAATTTTGATGATGTCTAATTTAGCAATTTTTCCTTTTATGTATCTTGCTTATGTTAAGTCTAAGAATACTTTGTCTAGCCCTAGTTCACAAATATTTTCTCCTATTTTTCCCTGAAAGTTTTTATAGTGTTATATTTTAAATTTACGTCCATGATACACTTTGACTTAATTTTTGTGTAAGGTATGAGGTTTGGGTTGAGCTTTATTCATTTATTTTTGCCAATGAACGTCCACTTGCTCCAGCAGTGTCTGTTGAAAGGATGTATTTCCTCTAAGGAAATGCTTTCCCATCTTTGTCAAAATCTATAGGGAATATTTTGTGGGTATTTTTCTGAATTTGTATTCTGTTCCACTAATCCATGTGTCTATCCTTTCACTAGTATCAAACAGTTTTGAATACTATAGTGATGTAATAAAATTTGAAATATGTTATACTGATTCTTTCCACATTGTTCTTCTTCTAAAATTGATTTTAGCTATTCTTGTTCCTTTGATTTTCAATATAAATTTTAGAATAATCTTGTTTATATCCAGAAAAACTCTTGCTTGGATTTTGATAAGAATTGCATTAAACCTGCATATCAGTTTGGCGAGAATTGACATCTTAATTTAGGCAAGTCTTCCAGTCCTTAGGCATGACATGTCTCTCCATTTGTTTAGATACACTTGAGTTCTTTCATCAGTATTTGGTAGTTTTCAACATACAAGGCCTGTGCATGATTTTTAAATTTACACCTAAGTACTTTGTTTTGAGTGATTGTAAATAGTATTGTATTTTAAATGTGGAGGTTGTGTGTTCATTGCTCGCATGTAGAAATATAATTTTATTTATTTATTTATTTATTTATTTATTTATTTATTTAATTTATATTGATCTTGTATCCTGTGACCATGTTAAACTCATTTAATAACTGTAAGAGTTTTTTGTTTCGTTTTTGATGTAATCCTTAATAATTTCTACATGTGCAATAATGGCTTGTGCAAATAAAAACAGTTATTTCTTGTTTATCTTTATTATGTATACCTTTCATTTCCTTTTTTTTGCTTTTTGTACTGGCTAGAACTATTACCAAAATATTAAATAAGAGTGGTAAGGGCAGATATCTTTTCCCAACCATAGGAGAAAGCATTCAGTCTTTCACTATTAAGGATGTTAGCTATAGCATTTTGATAAATGCTTTTTATAAAGTTGAGGAATGTTCCCTCTATTATTATTTGTCTGAGAGTATTGATCAAGAATGGCTGTTAAATTTTGTGAAATGCTTTTTCTGGCTCATTCTGTATGATCATTCTGTGTGATCATGTGATTGTTTTCTTCCTTTTGGCCTGGTAATGTGGTGGATTATATTGACTGATTTTCAAATATTGAACCAGACTTGCATTCTTGGAATAAACTCCACTTGATATATAGTCTTTCTTCATATTGATGAATTCTAATCTCAATTTGCTTGCTTTTGAAGAAAATTTATTCAGAGACTATTTGCTCAAACATATTTTTAAAAACCTGTTTCTGTAATACAGTTAACTATTTGGAAAATCGCACTGATTTAACAATTTTGTTTTTAAAAAAAATTCTAGGTTGTCTCTTCTCTGAATGTCAGTGGTAAGTACACTACAAACCTACATTTTGTTTTCTAAGCTTTAATAAGAGTAGTTACATGAATATCCTAAATATATGCAGATTTACTAAAGAAATAACTGATTTACTCCTAGATAATATTTAAGGTTATGAAAAATATAATGTGTGCTAAACAAAATTGATTTGCTCTGTACAAACTTTTTATTATCTATAATAATTATGTTGTATAGTATTTCGGCTTAAAGATCATTTCTAAGATACTTGGGTAATTTTAAACCTTGGCTTAATATAAAATGGAGTTAATTAATGGATAATCATTACTACCTAGATATAACCTAAGCACTTTGCAATATTAAAACTTTGATTATTAATTTTAAGCTTTTATACAATTGCTTCTTATTTTTTGTTTAATTAAGGTATTTTCCAATTACAGTTGGCCTGCAATATTATATTAGTTTCAGGTGTACAACATAGAGATGGAACATTTATATACTTAGAAAGTGATCAGCCCAGTAAGTCTAGTACTCATCTGACATCATATAATTATTAGAATATTATTGACTATATTCCTTATGCTGTACTTTATTTTAAAATAACTTGTCATTTTGAATAAACATTTATTCTCAGACATCTATAATACTATCTTAAGTGCACCCCTTCTGATATTAAAAAAAACCTCTTCAAAACTGTACCTTAAATGTAGAAAAAATAAAATAACATGATCAGAAAATCTTTTATTCCTAATTGTTGAAAAATAACAAATATTTGTTCTTTCACAATCTAGAAAGAACTATGTGAGAAATAATTAAACTTGATAACCTTCCTATTTAAATAAAATTATTCATCATATCATAAAAGATACATGAATAGACTTTTCAAATCAGTATGGAACTCAGATTTTCCTAAGATAAGATTGTATAAGTAGAATGATATTAATATAAATATTTCAGATAGTGTACACTTTTTGAGAATTCCCTGTATATTTATCCATTTCCTTGATGTCCATAACATGTTTTTACTTTCAGGGGAAAAAATGATCAAACTCTTATGAAAAAGCTGTTTTACTCTCCTGCATTCTGATATTGCTTACTGTAATAAATTATATAATCATTCACTTTTGTCATTTTAAACTACTCTAGCTTACCTGCAGAATCTACTCTGAAATATAACCCAGAGTCAATATCTGTAAAATAGAAGGACATCAAGGAATATTATGGAAAAGCTTAAGTCAGGTATTTTAAACAATTAGTATTTCAAAGAATATAATGTTGTATATAACATCACGTTGGCAAACTTGCGTCCATATTACTGAACTGCATTAGAATTTTCAGAACTCTTTTAAAATTGAAAATCAGACAAATTTCATGAAAGCAGGATGTGGCCTCAAAATACACTGGGACAGGAAGTAATTACATAAGACTGTATGCACAGATAAGAGAAATTGTACTCAGGTCATTTTCTTGGGAATATTGTTGTATTATTTCAATGATGTATTTACTTATATATATGTGAAACCTTAAATATAGTAGACTCCGTTTTTTTTTAATTAAAGTGACATATTTTAAAACTCTTGTTAAGTTTGCTTAGTTTTTGTGCCAATATAGTTATTCAGATAGGTTGAATAAGAAATTGTTCTTTCTTTTACCACTATGTAATTGGATAAATTGAGTGTGAAACAAGGACATACCTGAAGTGTCATATTGGAATATGATTACTACCTAATCAGGTATGACAAACCACTATTAAGTAACAAAGATAGACTCTATATAAGGAGCTAATATCCAGAAAACCCTCCCAGGAAATTGGCCTGGTACCTGCCTTATGGAGTGCCATCTATATAAAGGGAAGGAAAATCACTTTCTGAGAGACAAGAAACCTGAGTAAATTTTGAGGACCTCATAAAGTGAGTGAATTCACCCATATTTATAGGCTCTCCTGGTGAAATTTCATGGAGTGAGTTTCTTGGCCTCAGTTTCCTAGCTTTGGGATAATAAATAATACAGGCTTTAAAGCTCCAACCAATATGGCTTAGGAAGCTTCCAGAGAGAAATTAACTTTGTGGACTCAGTGTTCAAAACAGTGTGACTCTATATTTGCAAAGAAAACTTAAGGAGGTCTATATGGTTAATTAACAACAGTTTTGTTTCCAATATAAAAATAATCAGACTAACCAGGTACTCATCAATACAAATTCAATTGTAATTAATATACTTGGAGGGAGAGCAAGCGAGCATTATTTCATCCAGGAAAAGAATATGATTCCACAATAAAGAAACATTTAGAGACAAAAAGGAACAACTTAAAATTATTAGTGATGGAAGTTAATTTTTTTTAAATATCCTTCAATTTTTAATAACAATTGTAATATAAATGAAATGCAAGAGTGTACTAAATTTTGTATACTCATTCCAGAAAATGAATAAAAATAAGATCCACAAATCCACATCTTTAAAATACTACAGCTACCAGAAATAAAGGGATTTCCAGAGGAAAAAAAAAGTTAAATATATTTTATAATATGTCAGCTAAAAAAACTGGAAATTATAATGTCATCAGACCTCTTAAAAAAATGCTGACAATTAGAAGATAATAGAGGACTCTCCTGAAGAAAAATGATATCCAACAAAAAATTCCAGATCCAGTCAAAATATAAATCAAATGTGTGGGTTGAATTAATTTTTTTTTCTCATAGATTTTCACAAAATTTTATTTTCCATGATGTATTTTCAGAGGCTATTGCAGGAAGTGTTGCACCCCAATTAAGAAGGTATTTAAAGAATAATATTAAATTAAAAATAGGAAGCTATGGAATGCAATACAGAGATCAACCACTAAAAAAAAGACAAACAGAAATTCCAGCATGATAGTATGTTTTGTAAGGGGGATTGAGGGTGGGAGGATAAGAGTGGAAAATAAAAAGGTGACAATTTCATCTATTCTAATAGCACACCAAGTAATATTTGAAACAAGAAAACCAAGAACTTACACACACAGACTTTTGATTGTAACATAATGATTAAAAGGAATGCAAACCAAACAATTTTCTGAAAATGCTTGCCTTGGGAGAGTAGAAAATGACCACTCAGAAGGGTTGAGCAGAGCTGGTAACGCCATATGATATTTTAAACAATACTGTATATAAATATTGTATACTATGCTAAAAAAATATTGTCAGGTTTCCCAAATCCTTACAATAATAAAAACAAAAACCTTAGAAAGAGTAATGAAAAAGAGTAATAAATTTCCCAAAAGAGTAATGTCAAAATAATATAATCTTGAGAAAAAGAATACATAATACATAATACATAATAACCATACAAAAATACACTGAATTTCACTAGCAACAAAGTTGGATGGGTAATATATTTTGAATTTTCTGAAAGGCTTATCATTTGGCTAGAAATACAAATTGGTAGAGATCAGAAATAACATTTTACTGCCTATAGATATATTCATAGCTATAATCAAGAAAATGAAGCATATATAGAAGAATATTAATGTCTAGTTAACTTAAACATAAAAAGATAAAGAAACAGCATAAAAGCCCATGAATTAAATGAATGAATACCAGGAAAACTCTTACAAAATGACCTGGCACATAATAAGCAGTCAATAGGTGCTGGCTACTGTCATAATTGGAGAACTATTTATTTATATTGTGATCTAACAATACATTACAGTTATCTCAAAGGATAATGCTCATTCATACATATCAAAAAAGAGGTTTTCCACCAACTATTGAAGGATTAAAAATGTTATTCATGATTCAATATTGTGTGGTGCGTATAGGTGTAATGTGTATATGAGGTGTGATCAAACAATACGGTGAATATTTAAACCAAAAAAATCATTACAGTAAAAGACACATTGCCATTAATCCTCCTCAAAATACTCCCTCTCACTTCAAACACACTTATTCCATTGTTCTTGCCACTCTCTGAAGCAGTTCTGAAAGTCCTCTTTCATGAGTGTCTTTAGTTGCGCTGTTGTGGCTGCCTGGATGCCCTGAATCTGGCTCTCCCCCCAAGTCAAAATGATTCAGGACATCCAGGCAGCCACAACAGAGCAACTAAAGACACCCACAAAAGAGGACTTCCAGAATTGCTTCAGAAAGTGGCAAGAATGATGGGATAAGTGTGTTTGAAAGAAAGGGGAGTATTTTGAGGGGGATTAATGGCAATGTGTCTTTTACTGTAATATTATATATATATATATATATATATATATATATATATATATATATATATATATATATATGAATATGTATATACATATATACATACATATATATTTATTTATTTAAACATTCACCGAACTATTTGATCACACCTTGTAGATCTGGGCTTAGCTCAGCTATAGGGACTGAACTTTTTAAACAGTTTCTAATGTGGGTTTTTGACTGATCCTATTAAAGATATAGTTAGTGTTTACCATTATTTTGTAAATAACACACAGACTTAAGAATGGTTAGTAGAGAAGTGAACTGGTTTCCTAAAATGTTTGGTTGGAAACATGCTTTCTCTTGTTTGCCAATTTTTACAAAATACTAGTTGTACTTTTTATTATTTTCAAATCATAAAAAACAAACAAACAAACTAACAAGCAAGTGAAATTAGAAGTGACATTTTTGCAACATTTTTGTGGAGTGAGTTAGTTTTGGTTATATTCCTAACTTGTTTGACATGGTTGATACTTATGTGGTCATTTTTTTTTCTTTAAAATCATCTATTTATAAAGCAGTTGTTTTTAAGTTTGAGAATGCTGGCACATTAGTTTTATGTCAAGAAGATTGCAGCGAATATACAGAAAAATCTAATTATTTTTCCATCAGCTATGATTGCAAAAGTAAGGTTAGCAAGACCGAGTATTTTTTCTTTAGTGCCATTTAAATATGGGTACTTTGAACATAGCAATTATTAGGGGGTGGCGGGGTAGTAATGAGAATGGTTTGCCACAACAGTATTTCAAAATGTAAGAGAAAAAAAACCCTGTAATTAAAGAGCACTTTTTAAAAAGAAAGGTGTATTTATTTAGATTTTTAAAAGTCATAACCTTTGAATAATGATTTGTTACTGAATGTCTTAGAACAGGTGTTCAGGTGTTCTGTATAAACATTTGTCAAGAGTAATTGGTGGGTTACATTACCTTAAACATAGGTAGTTATTTTATTGGTGAATAGAAGAGGAGGTATGTGTGGGAAGTTTTATACTCTTCTTGTACATTAGGTAGAAAAAAATGCCATCTATATATTACATAATTTCCTTGTATATTCATAACTATAATTTTAAATAAAATAGGTGTCACTATTTGATTTTGCAGAACTTTAATAAGAAAGTTGTCTTAGGTTTTTAAGGATATGAAGAATCCCTTAAATTAAATCCAAAATGACATAAAATAAATAGGAGTTTTTCATAGTTACTACAATTTTTTTTTTATCTTTCACTTCATAAACCCCATTTACAATGAGGGAAAATATATTTAAAAATATGTCTTTTGTGTGTTTTATTAGAGTGGTTTGATCAAAGTACATTATTGTGTACTGACTGAGTCTGTAATTCATAAGCATCTTATCATTTGCCTTGATGGACATTAAGAACTGGCCTCATACCATTTAGAATCTGAATACTTCTTATTCCTGTGATATCTTCTTTCTTTTCTAATGACACTTCCCTTAGTTCGGTGTACAACACAAGTGTGATATAACACAGTAAGGCATTGTTAGAGAGCAAATTAAACTTATTTTATACTTCATGTATTCTCAAAATAACTCTAGTATCCTAAATGGTACTGAGTTCATATTAATTTTAATAACACAGATGAATTATTTTTAATTTAGCTCTATATGAAAAATAAAAAGCATGTGCTCAAAATGCAATAAGCCTAAAGATTAGATAATATTGTACTGCTATTTTATTTAGAAACAATATTGTAAGGTGTTTCCTTTCATTACTCTTCAGTAGGAATTCCAAACTACTTGTTTGAATGTTTGTATTCATGTTCTTATTGTATTATGCTTTTTTCAAATGCTCAAATCAGCCACTAAATTATATCAACAATGACCTGATAGATTAATTCAGTTATAATCACTTGAATTGTTAACTGTACCCAGGTCTTTCCTACATCGATATTCAGGAAATCCAGTCTTATAGATTTACATTCCATTAATATTAACTCTTTAATTTTCTAAATGATGAGAATAAGTCTCTTCATTTACAAATTTGTTCCACAGAGACGATTTTTCTCTCTTTCCTGTCTTTCTCCACACTCTCTCTCCTTTTCTATCAACCTAGGACCCTTCTATTCAAATGTAAGGTTTATTTAAAAAGGGAACGAAGTTGGTCAAACCATCTGTAGAAGCCCAATCGCTTGTGTGTAATTCACTAATCTAACACTCAAGAAAAATTTCAATTCAGAAAAAAACCAAACAAACAAAAAAACACAGTTAATATATTTGTTTCACGTTTATTTTTCTTTCAGAATTTTTGAGCCAAAACAGATTTGAAATTAACATAAGTTTAAAACAAAATTTTTGATTTAAGGTATATTTACATGCAAAATGTACAAAGTTTAAAATTATAATTTGGACAAAAGTAAGTTAATTAAGCTCATTACATAAGGAATGTTAAAAAAAAAAAGCGGGTTACATTCAGTGCTGTTTTCCTTACCAAAAGGGAGCGCTGCTTTACTACTTGGAATAGATTCTCAGTGTCATTCATCCATATATACACACATATACTATATACACACACTATATATATATATATATATATATATATATATATATATATATATATGTACGAGGCAGGACAATTAAGTTATCAAACTCATCTTAGAAAAAGTGCTACATACCTCATTGCTGAATATCACTATGGTCACCTTTGAAGTACTCCCCTTGGGAAGCTGTGCACTGACGCCAGTGCCTAGTCCACCCTTCAAAGCAATTTTGGAACTCTTTTTCTGGAACTCTTTTTCAGAGCTGTCGTTGTATTACCCTTGATGTCCTGAATGTCATCAAAATGTCTTCCTTTCAATATTTCCTTTATCTTCGGGTAAAGAAAGAAGTCACTGGAGGCCAGATCAGGTGAATAAGGAAGGTGTTCCAATACAGTAATTTGTTTACTGGCTAAAAACTCCCTCATGGACAGTGCCGTGTGAGCTGGTGCATTGTCGTGATGCAAGAGCCATGAATTGGTGAAAAGTTCAGGTCCTTTTTGTCTAACTTTTTCACACAGCCTTTTGAGCACTTCCAAATAAACAACTTGGTTAACTGTTGTCTCGTTAGTACAAATTCATAATGAATAATCCCTCTGATATCAAAAAAGGTTAGCAATATCGTTGCAACAAGTTCGCAAACTTAATTGTCCAACCTTGTATATATATATATATATATATATATATATATATATATATATATATATATTTAAATGAGCATATATGTAGCCAAACTGATACAATCTAGTTTTTGCTATTTGTGTTTGCATAAATTTAATGTAGTGAAAAGTGACACCCATTTTAACATGCAAAATTATGTGTCAGAAATGGTGCTTCTTCATGGAGAAGAGTATATGAAGGAGTCTTTATGGTTAATGCCCTGGGGATTAATTGGTGAATGAGAGCACATATTTATTTTAAATTTAAATAAATATTGCCAAAATGAATTCTGATTTATTTTCATAAAAATTTATGGAAGATACTGTACATAGATGTTTCTAAATTTTCTATTAAGTTATTGATCTTAGTGATTTATTGCAGGTCTCCATAGTTTGTGAATATTAACTCAGATATGATACAAATGTTTTCTCCCAATCTGTCTTTTGTTCTTTTACTCTGTGTATGGCATATTTTATCATATATGTGATTTTTTAAATAATATGGTTTAATTTATTAATGTTTTAGATTTTGTTTCTGTGTATTATTTATTTTAAAATGATCTTTACCTTCTAAATGCTATAGATATGTTATTCTATCGAATAATTTTAAATGAATAATCCTATATTTTCTTCTGATACTTTACAGTTTAGTTTTTATAGTTATTTATGTGAAACATTGTTTTTTGGTAATAATCTGAGTAGGCAATAAAATTACCTTTACTTTTTCCAATGGTATTTCCAATTTTCCTATCATATTAAAAATTTCTTCACTTTCCCACAGAATAAAAATACCATTTTTTTCATACAGTATAATCAAACATGGACTTGGTTTTGATCACATAGATTTGGTTCTGATCTTGTAATATTTATTTTCATGCATTAGTTTATCATACCATGGTTTTATAACATAACATTTTACCATCTACTTGGAAATCATCTTTTAAAAATGTCCTGTCAGTTTCTACAAAAATCATATTATCTTTGAATAATGATAATTTTATCTATTTCTATAATAATTATTCTTTTTAACTTTTTCTTGGTCATAGTGTGATGGCAAAAACTTCTAATCTGTGTTGGCAAAAACAGTGATTCTGATAAGACCTTCCCTCATTCCTGATTTTAAAGAGAAAGTGTACTGCATATTTTGTATTGTTTAATGTTCCAGGAGGAAAAAAAAATTACTTTTGATACTAGGAGTTTAAATGGAGGGCTCTGGTAAAGGAGATTGGTTATGAAAGTGCTGTATGTATTGGAGGAGCCAAAGGGGGAAAAAAAACCCAAAAACTTGATGTTGCTCAAATGTCTCCAATGCTTAGGGTGTGAGGAACTGAGGGAGAAAGTTGTTACATCAAGTTGAATGAAACATTTATGAGACTGCTGCAGTTTATGCTTTTGAAACTGCCATTTCACATCTATGCAGAAATCCAAGAGAGAGTTTGTATATAGTCTTACAATCCTGTCCATTGTATGACCAACGCTGTCCAATACAGTCTTATACTGTCACTATATGTAGACAGGAGAGGGCATGATCGGAAATTTGGAATTAGAGTCTATAGGCAAATTAACAGTAAACTACATATTTGGCTACTAAGCAAATGAGCCCAAATGACCCGTATAAGTGAAAAAGGGAGGCAGGAGTATAGAAAAATGTGGTGACTGAAGCAGAGTTATTCATGCTACTACTCACATTTAACCTTCTATAAAATAACACCGGTAGTAATTTGTTTTTGTCTAGTATGACAACTATTCAGCATGCAAATAAAGGTATGCCCACACTATGCCAAAATAAGATAATTAAGGATACATCAGTCATTGTATCCATTTCTGGGTGATGTTAATTCTTTACTTCTTCAGATAAGTGGATATTCTGTGGCCTAAAAATACATTGTAAAATTAATCATGATCAACACTCCTGTTGATATAAAAGTTGATATAAAGTTGATATAAAATGTTGATATAAAGTAGAAGGAAAAATGGTTAATAATTACAAATAAATACCCAAAAGCAAGAGACCCAAAATTTATAGCTGCCACAGTCTTCATTTCTGCAACAGAAATGAGGAAACTTGATATTTATGTTACAAGTCTACCAACTCTTTTCCTGCCCCCTTTGCCCACAGACAGTATCTAAAGCTGGTTATAGTTCGTGACCTGGTGAGGTGACCTAAACCTTCATGTTGAAAGTTCTGAATCATTGGTGGTCCTGATCTGATTAGGTTGATTTCATCATTCATTAATTTGTTACTGAATATGGAGTAATAAGACAATTTCTAGAAAATCTTTAAGTTCTAGGCATAGGCCTCTCGGTCTCCACTGTATAGAAGCAGCCCTATTTCCCTTCAGCTTACAGAAGTTTTAACATTGAGAATGCCACATACTCTTTTTTTTTTTTTTTTTTTTTTTTTTTTTGCTGAGCCATCCTGCTACCTGGTGGCAGCTCAGCGGCTGCTCAGCTCGGGCTGGACTCGAACCGCTGTTGCTCAGAGCTCAAACTCTTGAGCGAGCTCTTAACCAACTGAGCCACCCGGCCGGCCCAGAGAATGCCACATACTCTTGATTAGCTCCTTTTGTTTCAATTTGGAAGTTTTGTTCGAGATCTTAGATTCTTTTAGCAGCTGGTGTTGAAAAAAAAAAATGTTTTGTCTTCTAGAAGCGCTAGTTCCTGAATTTCTGAACTCTATTCCATTTTATTCCTGCATGTATACTAACCCTTTTCTAAGCTTAATTTTTCCTTGAACAACTTTATCCAATTTAGCCAAGAGCAACCAATACACAGTACCAACATTCTGTTTTATGGTCTCTAGACTTAAGTTACAAGTTCATTATATATAATATTCAATTTCATAATTACCATAGGAAATATTTTTCAAACAATCACTGCTGCATTGAAAGGGACACCATCCTTCTACTTACTGACTTTCTGCTTAAAAACCAAGGACTATAGTGTTGACTATTCTCCCTTTCTCTCTCTCTCAATATATATATATATATATATATATATATATATATATATATATATATATATCACATAAATATATGAAAAGGCAAAATACCATATAGTTTCATTTATAAATATAATATCTATAATTATATAAACATTTTATATATAAATTTATATTCTCTATTTAAAATTATATATTTAATATATAAATATTATAATGTATATAATAAAATGAAACTATATATCTATGGTATATTTTTTTTGACAGTGCCCACTTATTGTCATCATGTATTTTAATTTCTCAGGATGGTACAAACTCAAAAATCTCATTGGCTTAAGACAACAAAGTTCTATTTGTTGCTCATTCTACATCTATCACAGGTTGACTAAAGCTCTGTCCTATCATCGTCACTCTGGAAATGGTGAGGGAGCAGTAATCATCTCAATTGCTGCTGATAATAATACAAGAGTGAAAAAGTGCTATGAACACCTGACTCTTAAAACCTCTGCCTGGAATTAACATAGTATCATTTTCATTTTAGCTTATTATTAATGCAAATAAGTTCAAAAGTGACAGAATGTGCATCTGACGATAGGCCCACTCATTTGATGATCAATATATATATATATATATATATATATATATATATATATATATATATATATATATTCATATTCTTGTAGAACAGTATCCCAAACTCATATTATTGTCTCTTAGCTGGAGCCTAAACTGAGTATTCAACCGGCAATTCTAACATTTTATGAGGCAACTGCTTCTAGATGATGGGATATTTCTCAAGGGCAGTAAGTTTCATATATGTGAGACTACTGGTACAGTTACTTTAATGAAAACTAATTTTCTTTGATAGAAAGAAGTCTATGATATCATAACAATGAATACATCCTAGACATCCATAGATAGTGGCTGGCATCGCATTACAGGAAGGAAGATACTCCGTAGGAATGTCTTTTCCATTATCGATAAATCACTGTCTATGATTCCAGGGTCAAATGTAAATGATCTGCCTCTAGGTAACTCGGTCTCTTTGGTGAACTGTGCCACAGAATAAACGTAGGTAGATCTCTATTCTTGGGAGATGAGACACACATTGAGGTGGTAGCCATATCAGTGTTAGAGGAAAAAATCCCAAGTTATTAAACTCACATGCAACCTCCATTTCTGCTACCATTGCTTTTTGTACATGATGAATATGTGAGCCCAGAACTGTAAAGTTAGGGAAAGGTGCCAAACAATGGGTGATCACATCCTCCTGATTATTTCTAGCCTCGGTTGTAGTGACTACTACTCCCTGCAAGACTTCCTGTTGTGTACACATATCTGCACATCCGCTACTTATTTCAAGAAAGTCAACAGACATTACTTTTGTGCAGATTTCTTTATCAAAATCTTCCAATTTTGTTCTATTCAATTTCTGGGCACCTGGCTCAATTATTGGCCACTACCTATAAATTGGTGCAACACACCTGGCTATAACTCCCTCCAGTCAGAGTAAAAAAAAAAAAAAAAAATGTGTACTTTGTGAAAGGTTGCCTACTGGGAAGGTTTTTCATCCCTATTGTTTGCAGGGATATTCCTGGGTGGGACTTTGATGCTCCAGCGATCGAATTCCAGATGATGTCATCATATCATGAAGAACCATCTGCAAACTAGGTTTAGGCTTTTTCTTTTGTTTATTAATTTCTCATACTAGTTGTAAGGAATAATTCATAGAGCTATGGGTGTGGGCTGTCTATTAAACTAATCTTAAAGGATGGTGTATGTACAACCTGAGAATTCAAAACTGGCCACCTAATGATTATTGTCCAAGGACCAGTGAGAAGGTAATACTTCGTCTCTAGAAACTTACTATTAAAATTATTGAAAGGAAAGTCTAAGAATGTATTACATTTGAATAGTAAGAAAATTTGAGTAAAAAGAATATAAAATACACAGACATAAAGTGTGACATAAATAAGAAGCACAATTCACATTGAATGAAACTCAACAACAAATTGTAATGCCATAATTGGAAGATAAATCCAGTTTATCGTTCAAAATTTGAAGTGTTCAGTTGAATAACAGTATAGAAAAGAAAGTATTTTATCAATGTATGCCCATAATTTAACATTAATTCTGTAAAATCTTTCTTAAGTTCAGTTCTCTTCAACTGACTTCCTAAAGAATAAAAAAAGAAAAGGTCTGCTCCCTGCTGGGTTTGTTATTGAGGGCTTGCTACTTTTCCTTAACTGTTAAATTGGAGTTTTATTAAAACTTCAATATGCACTGCAATGTATTTAGTCAAAACAGCAATATGACAGGCAAATTTAAAAACAATATTTTAAAACTATTCATGGCATTTCTAGAAAAATTACATGTTTTACGTGGCCTCTAATATTTCTCATAAAAATTCCTTAAAATCAAAATAGACTTTCCACCTGATCTTAAACTAGTCTTCCTAGCAATTTTTGTCACTTACTGTGTGTCTTTGCCAAGTTAAGTTACTTCTCTAAGTCGTAGTTTTTTTATTTGAAAACATAGACATAATATTACCTACTTTTGTAAATAATAATTTTTAACATTTATTATCAATAGATCCATATAAAGAGTATCAATGATTTTTCATGAGCAGTTTCATGGATTTATGGCACAAAATCTATCAGTGATATTTACTGAATGCAACAGAAAATTTTCTTTTGCACATCATTGTTCTTACTGGAGAAAGAAACTATTAACTAGTATCTTAGACTGTTCGCATCTCCTCCATTGATAAAGTATATCCTATCTATACTTGCATGGTCAAGCATTTCCCCTTTATCAAAGAAGTATATATATGGTGCCAGAAAATGTATACAAGTGGACACTTTGGTCAACGTTGCTCAAGCAGTAGCTCGCCATAATCAGAAGTGTCTGGGTGCTTAATGGCAACCACTTTGATCACCTCTTTTAATTGCAGAAGTCAAATGTGATTTGTATTCAACTTTTGTCATTGGTATACATTGAGTATTACAATTTCAATACACTTTTCCTTTCTTAAAATGTGTATATATTTTTTTGGCACCGTGTGTGTGTGTGTGTGTGTGTGTGTGTGTGTGTGTGTATGTGTGTGTGCATACATATACATATACATATATACATATATTCATTAATTTTTATTATATTTATTGGGGTGATATTGGTTAGTAATTACATAGGTTTTAAGTATACAATTCTATAATACATCATCTATATATTGAATTGTGTGTTCACCAACCAGAGTCAGTTTTGCTTCCATCACCTATATATTTGACCCCCTTTTCCCTCTTCTACCACCCCGCCCACCTCCCTTACCATCTGGTAACCACTAAATTTTTGTCGGTGTCTATTAATTTTTATTCCTTTGTTTGTTTGTCTTGTTTATTTGTTGCTTTCAGTTTTATATCCAATATATGAGTGAAGTCATGTAGTTCTTGCCTTTTTCTGACTTATTTCACTTAGCATGATAATCACAAGATCCATTAATGTTGTCGCAAACGGTAGTAGTTCATCTTTTTATGGCTGAGCAATAGTCCATTGTACTATATAGAATATATATTTCATTTATTCTTGTTTAAGTTTAAAAAAGTCACAGACATTTAAGTTTGTGAACTTGTTGCAACAATGTTGCTAACCTTTTTTGATATCAGAGGGGCTAGTCTTTATGAATTTGTATCAAATGGACAAACAGTTAACCAAGTTTACTATTTGGAAGTGCTGAAAAGGCTGCATGAAAAACTTAAGACAAAAACAATCTGAACTTTTCACTAATAACTCATGGCTCTTATATCACGACAGTGCACCAGCTCACACGGCACTGTCTGTGAAGAGGTTTTTAGCCAGTAAACAAATAACTGTATTGGAACACCCTCCCTACTCACCTGATCTGGCCCCCAATGACTTCTTTCTTTACCTGCAGATAAGGTAAATATTGAAAGGAAGACATTTTGATGACATTCAGGACATCAAGGGTAATAGGACAATAGCTCTGATGGCCATTCCAGAAAAAGTGTTACAAAATGGCTTTGAAGGGTGGACTAGGTGCTGGTGTATGTGCATAGCTTCACAAGGGGAGTACTTAGAAGGTGACCGTGGTGATATTCAGCAATGAGGTATGTAGCACTTTCTCTAAGATGAGTTCATGAACTTAATTGTCCAACCTGGTATGTACCACAGCACTTTTATTAAATCATCGATCGAAGGACACTTTGGTTGTTTCAATGTGATTAATGCTGCAATTAACATAGGGTACATATCTTTATGTATAAATGTTTTCATATTTTTTGTGTAGATACCCAGAAGAGGGATTGCTGGGACATATAGTAATTTTGTTATTTATTTTTGAGGAAACTCCATACTGTTTTCCATAGTGGTTGTACCAATTTATGTTTATACTGGCAGTTTATGAGGGTTCCTTGTTTTCCACGGCCCCTCCAACACTTGTTATTAATTGTCTTGTTAATAATAGCCATGCTAACAGGTGTGAGGTGATATCTCATTGTGGTTTTGATTTGCATTTCTCTTATAGCTAGTGAAGTTGAGCATTTTTTCATGTATGTGTTGGCCATTTATATGTCTTCTTGTGGGAAATGTCTGTTCAGATCTTCGGCCCATTTTTTAATTGGGTTATTTATTTTTTGTTGTTGTTGAGTTGTATGGGTTCTTTACATATTTTGGATATTAGCCCCTTATCGGAGGAATTGTTTGCAAATATCGTCTCCCATTTGGTTAGTTGCCTCTTTGTTTTTTGATGGTTTCTTTTGCTGTGCAGAAGTTTTTTAGTTTGACATAGTCCGATTCACTTATTTTGCTTTTACTTCCCTTGCCTTTGCTGTCAAATTCATACAATCCTCTCTGTACCCAAGATCCATAAATTTAGTCTCTATTTTTTGTTCTATGCAATTTATTTTTTCAGGTCTTATGTTTAGGTCTTTGATCCGTATTGAGCTAATTTTGTTATATGGCAACAGATAGAAATCTAGTTTCATTGTTTTATCAAAGAAGTATTACAGTATTTTAATTTTCATTGGCTTTGAAAATGGAAATCCTCAGCTCATAGCCATTTCTATTCTATTTCTTGATATCTAAAACAATATAGGCCAGGAAAATAAATATGCAGTAAGATTATCTACAACTTAGAGTATTTTAATGTTTCTAATAAGGTCAATAATTATATAATAAGTGATTAGCTAGCTCAGATCAATTTTAGAAAACTAAATAATACCGGATCATATTATAAAGCTTTTCTCTAGGCAACTTGCACTTTTAATATTACCTCTACTGCAAATGAAATTGGTTGCTTTATTTAGGTCAATCATTATTGAGGACAACCAAAAGTGTGACTTAAAATTAACATGTATTTTATATTTCCCTAATTATTTTGAAAAGCATTTACATGCCCAACTGTGCCCAAGGAATCCCACTCAATATTTCCAGAAAGTCTGGAACTTGTAATAAGTCCTTTGTCACCTATTTTAAAAGTAATATTTGAAGGTAACTATTTTACTAGATTTATAAAAATAATTTAGTTCTATAAATGTATGCAAGTCTTTGTTATTATCTTTAGCATAAACATTTCCTGTATCATGTTCACCAACACAGAAAGTTCCAGCTGATGGGATAATAATCTATATTTACATAATAAGGATTTCAGATCTTATAATAATATAATGAAAGATGATTTGTATCCGGTTTCCAAATCGAGGTACATAGCTGCTTCTTCCAGTCATCCTTACCAGGCAATTTTTTCAAAGTATTTCTTCATAGGAAGCTATTTCAATTGACATAATTATTTTGAAACAGTGCAGAATTCTTTAAATGTGATTATGGTGAATGCACTCTAGGGTGGCCCCTATTGGGGAGAAATTCATAACTCCAGTTTGTTTTTCTCCTAGAATATAATGCTTTTCATCTTTATACCAAAACCAATAACTATCACTTTAATTTGATATAAAGAGCAATTTTTTTTCATGAGATTTAGCTGCAGCATTATATTTTACACCTGCATTTTTACAGGCATGGGATTTAATCACTCCTTTATTTGGCTGATTATTTTTCTGTTTGGGCATTTTTGCCATTACACTGAGATTCAATTGTGCATTTATTGATGCCCTTGGGAAATTTTGCTCCATACTGACAATTCATAGCTATAATTTAATTGTAGAAACCATGTGTGTGGGAAAAAAAGTGCCTGTTAAATCTATTGGACCAAAAAATAAATTTCCAAAAGGAGAACTATTATTGGCAAGTACTTTCAAACCATTTCACAATAACATTTTTAGAGAGCTATGTCTGACTACCTTTATTTTTATTTTGCATGACCACCTGCTTTCAGGGAGAAATATACATTGTATATTAATGTATATAATTTTGTATACAATATCTTTGTACATTAGTTGGTAACTCTACTGCTCCTTCATAAACTGAATATCTTGTCCCAAACTAAATAAACTTTATGTTGGCTTTATATTGCAGAATGACATATGAGAGACAAAAGTGTGTTAGTACAACTATATTATTTGAAATTCTGTTTTACCCTAAGAGTCCCTCCATGTTTTTTCTTTTGTGCCATTTGTTAAAACAGCTCAAAATGAAGACATTTGAAATTTCAACCATATAATTAAAAGTAACAAGATTGTGGAAGGTGAGGATAAATGGTTTTAATTTTAAGATAAAAGAATTTGCTTTCATATAAAAAAACCCCAAAACCCTAGTATTGGTATAAGTACTTGAAACCTTCAAGTCAAGTATCGAAAGCAAACTATTAAGTGCTTTCATTCAAAGTTTTATTTTTAAACCTTTATCAATATGGTGTACATATGTGATAAACATTAATGTTTACAGAGTCCTTTAATGAAAAGCAGCAACTCTTCACCCTCACCTCATTCTCAGTTACACTTTCTAGAAGAACACATTTTAATTGGTTTTCATCTTAGTTTCAATGGCAATTTCTCCTTTAATTACAAAACAAAGCTGATTATATTACTTTTTCAAGTGCAGATATTGATGTCCAGTTTAGAAAGGTAAAGATTTAGCATATAATCCTCAACCTCCACTTTCACTCAGTCCCTTCTGAGATTTTTTTCTTGTATAATTGATTTTAACTCTTCTACTGCTTTTACAGGTAACTCTAGATGATATGCTTCAATCAACATTTTTCCATAAGCTTTGTTGCCACAGCATAAAGGGAACATTTTAATGTCAAAAGCCTTTCCTTCCTATCTGCTCTCCCACCTCCCAGCTCTTTTAGCTGTACCACTACCTTGTTTTTTTTCCCAAGGCTGATTGTATTTGCATTCTGTTCACTATCTTAAATTGTCCATGCATTACCTGTCATTTAATTCTAAAAGCTGAAAGCCAATGAACATCATCTATATAATTATGAATATGAAAACTACTCTTCAGAACAAAGGCACCTAATTTCCCAGGGCATTTTTATTTTTATAAATGCAATATTAAGATTTCTATTCCATTTCAGGGCTCATTTGAACCTCTAGCTTTATTTTTCAAAAATCGCTTATATTTATGTTGACTTCATATTTTTCTCATAGCTTAATTATGTAGGTTTTTTTTCTTTAAAACTGCTGATAATTTCCCCTCCATCTTTCCCTCCCTCCCACCCTTCTTCCATTTTATTTTTTCTTTGTGTTTTTGAAATAATACACGTGTATTTTCTTTACTATATTACAATTTTTAAACTCTTAAGATAGTACATAAAATCCATCCATTTTTCTTGAAGACAGATTTTTTTAACTAATTGTTTAAATTACTACTAATTAATACTTTATTAATATTTCTTTTCACTGAACCCCTGGTTTACTCCCGCTTCTTATAGCTCACATCTTCCTCTTTGTCTATTACACTTATTTATTAAAATAGATTCTCAGACTATTTTCTCATAAAGAGTCTGGAGCTTTGATTTTTCTCAGTTATAGCAACAGTGAAATAGTCTTATTTTTTCATAAGTTAATTAGGTATAGAATTCCTGTTCAACATAAGTTTTCCTCAGAATGAAGACACTGTCCTTTTGTAAGTGAAGAGTGTGGCTAGCCTGATTCTTTTCCTTTATTTGTTTGTTTATTTGGTGTTGTATTTTCTCTCTGATATATGTTGCTTTTTTCCTTCTTGGTTTTATTGCCTCTCCAAAACTAATTTCCCTCCTCCCCCACACCGCCCCCCACACCAAATGGCCCTTTGAGATATATATATATATATATATATATATATATATATATATATATATATATATATATATTATTTTTTTTTTATTTTTTTTATTTTATTTTGTATGTGTTGAAGGTTTTTTCATTATTCTGGGAAAATTAAACACACTCCCACCTTTCATGAATTCTAATCCCTCAGGTGTCTTCCCCTCGCACTACTTCACTTGACAACACCGCTTGCTTTTTCTTTTGATTATGAAATGTACAGTATGCACACAGGGCTGATTTGCCATCAGTAATCATAATATGGCAGCACTGATACTGGTTTACACTAGTACTCAGTCTGATGGGCGGTGTCATTAATTTTATTAGTCTGTTTCAGTGCCATACTGGTTGCTAAATATTTCCAACATTCCCCATGCATGCATATGTTACAAGGCTTGAAGAACATAGATTAGTAAAAAGCAAACAAACAAAAATAACCCTAAAATTAGAAAAATAAATATTATTCTTAAAAATAGATTCTGTTTCAATAGCATGCATACATTCTCTTAACATTAATATCTATTTGTTTACAAAATAAAGATAAAATTATTTTCAAAGATTTATACCTTCCATTTGTTTTCAGTTTTTGTTGTTTTAAAATTTATGACCAGCAGGTTTCTATAAGTTTAAATATTCTTCCATATGAATTTTAATGGATGGACAGTAGTATTGTATCTGGAGGTATAATCACTTATTTATCTAAACTTATTTTTGAGCTGTCTAGCTTATGTATTTTTATGCTTTATAAATGAAATTATGATTAATCTCATTGTATGTAAAAGTTTTAAATGTCTATAATTATATTTGAAAATTTTTCTTCTTGTTTGTTCCAAAGCAAAGAAAAAAAAATGAGGATATTGGTATATATTGTCAAATTGTGTTCAAGGAAGGTATACCATTTTAACTTTCCACCAGCTTTTTCTGATATTGATATTTGTCTGTCTTTTACTAGTCCTGGAATTTCTAATATTTTCTGTATTTTTCCAAAATTTGTGTCTGAAGTTGGAACAAAATTTCATTTTGTATTCCTTTCATTGCTAATGAGGTTACATGTGTCTTAACATAATCACTTAAATAAAATCCAATAATATTTTTCATTTTAATGTGAAAGAATGTCAATTGGTTTTACTCTTAAAAAGGTATTTTCTATATTTAACCCTAAAATTTATCTCCCTATATTTTCTTCTACTTGTATAGAACATAAATTTGGAATTAATGTTGATATATCTTATATATGACTATAAATTATGTTTTTTTAAATTTAAAAATTATGGTTGGACAAATTATTCAACATTATCCATAATCATATGTTTCTTCACTCTTCCAAAACCTGCATTCATTATATATGGTTTTCTTATTTTTGGAAGAATCTACTTCTGAGCTTTCTTTTATTCCTCTGAGCAATCTGCCTACCCTTGTGAGAGTATTAAATTCATTTGATTAGTATAGTGTTTTAGTTCATTTTATTACTTGTAGGGCAAATTTTACTGAATAATTTTTCATTTAAAACATTTCTGAGATATTTTCATGGCTATTCGGTGAAATGCAGACTAACTCACTGCTTTAATATACACAGTGTCAAAAATGTATTCACATTTTTAAGAAAGGAAAAATCTATTAAAATTGTAATACTCAATATACATTGATAACAAAAGTTGAATACAAATCATGTTTGACTTCTGCAATTACAAGAGGTGCTCAAAGTGGTTACTATCAGCACCCAGACACTTCTGATTACAGTGAACCACTGCTTGAGCAACGTTGACCCAAGTGTCCACTTGCATATATATTTTTTGGCACTCTTGGTGTGTGTGTGTGTGTGTGTGTGTGTGTGTGTGTGTGTGTGTATGAATAAAATCTTACTGAGAATTTGTAATTTCAATAAACCTATTAAGATATTTGGTAGCTATAGCATAATCCTTAATAGTCTAGCCTTTGCAATCACAGAAACCTAAGTTTGAAGCAGAGTTCTTCCATCTATTAACTGTGAAATCATCAGCAGTAGATGGCATACTAATTTCCAGGCCTAGTATTTCTCAACTGTAAAGGCAGGGTAATTATATGGGCCTCACAAGGGATACTGTGAATTTTAAAATAAATAATTATTTTAAGTGCTCACCTGAGAACCTGGCACTCAACGATCATTCAGTAAGTGGTTGCAGTATTAATCTAATTTTGTCAGAGGCCTGAGGAGGATTGACGTGGAGTGATTTATTCATCACCCTTTGCCCCTTTCTCATTGACAATATGGGCTGACTTAAACACTGAAGTATTTCTGAAAATTAAAACCATAAACCCATCCTCCTTTGTCAGAACAAGAGAAATAGTGAATCCAGAAAAACTGGTATGCTACCATGTAATAGTCCTAATTATGTGTGATAATGACTAAGCCTGTTAGGACATCTCTGGCTTTGCCTTACGTTACCTTAGTGGCCCCCAGTGAATTATCCCTCCCTATGCCCCTTTGCACTGTGACATTGGATCGTTCCCATCAAAAGATGAATTTTATCTACAACTGTCCAGTCTGTCTGGGCTGCTGCAACAAAATAGCACAGACTTAGTAGCTTATAAACAGCTGTAACTTGTTTCTCATATTTCTGGAGGCTGGATGTCTAAGACCATGGCCCCAGCGAGGCTAGGTAAGGGACCGCCTCCTGGTTCACAGCTGGAGTCTTCTTCCTGCGTCCTCACAGGTTGGGAGGGGCTAGGGAGCTCTTGGGAGCCTCTTCTATAAGCCACTGATCTCATTCTTAGGGGTTCCACTCTCATGACTTGAGCACCTCCCAAAGGCCCACCTACTAATACCATAACCTTTGGCAGTTAAGATTCAACATAGGGGATACCCAGCATTTCAGGACATAGTAACCACGTGACTCTGAGCTTTAATGGGAGCTTGCTTAGACCAATAAGACGCAGCAGAAATGGCATGCAGATTCTAGAGCCCAGGACTTAAAAGGCTATCAGTTTCCACTCTCACCTTCTTCTGAGAACACCATGTTGTGACACTCCAATCTCACTTATTGGAGGACAAAAAGCTATAAGGAGGGGAATCAAGGCTGACAGCTTGCACTAACTGCAAACCATGGGTGTGAGGCCAGCTTGAACTGGCCTGTGTTAGTGGAGGATGCAGCCGTGTGTATAATCCTAGCAGGATGAGCAGAAAACTGCCCAGATTGCTGACCACAGAAGTTTGGAAAATAAATCATTGTGTTAAGCCACTATGCATAAGAGTAAATTGTTTCACAGTAATAAAAATAAAACAAAATAAAACAAACGTGCTGGGATTGGGGACGGCTCTTTCCCTCCGCTCAGTCATTCTGCACATCAACTGCCTTTTCTGGGAATGCGGTCTGAATAAAAGAAGATAGAGCTTCCTGTCTGAACAATATAAACCAAAGACTAAAACTTCTGAAAGAATAATTCAAAGGAAATTCTTCCATTTTCATTTTATGTAGGTCCAATCCATCATTGAAAAGACTCTTATAGACATCTGGATAAATATAATACAGTGAAAACTCAACATCCCTCTCCTTTCTGTGACCATGCCAGAAAGAAAAAAGAAAATGAAAAATAGAAAGAAAACCCCATATTCACACATGGAAACAAACCCATTCCAAGCAACAATTTTTGCAAAAGAGCTCTCAAATGCAGTGACAGTTGAAACAAATCTGGGGAATGTGTGCATGGTGGACATGTTTTGCTACAGATTTAAACAGCCTCAGATCAAACCTACAGGTATAAAAGTAAATTTTAAAGAAGTAAATGTACTAAGTAAATGTAGTAAGCAATTTTTTGCATTTCAGGATGAAAGAGTTCTTTCCTAAGTACAATGACAACAAAAAACTAATATATTGCCAGAACTGATTTGAAAAACTTCTGACACTTACAGATAATAGAAATGAAAGTACAAAAATTCAAAGGCAAATCATAAATTGGGAACTAGTTATCCATAAGGTTTATGACAAACAGATTGCTATACAAACTATACAAAGCAATTTACAAACAGATAACAAAATAAAGGGTTGCGAAACTAATGATCATTTCAGGAAAGAGGAAATAGAAATATCCCATAAAATATGAGCAAATATGTCACCACATTAGTTAAGTAATGAAATATAAACAAACAAATAAAACAAGGAAGCAACCTTTTAACTCTGCATCTGTTAAAAATGGTGAAGGGTTAGGAAAGATGGGCTGAATGAGATCCCACAGACGCATCATCATTTTCTACAAGAGCAATTTGCGGGGACGTGGTGGAGAGATTGAAAGCTGGAGGGCAGCCATTACATAGGAGGAAGTGTATGGACACCACCATAACAGGAACAATTTATAGCCCACATAGCTTCACGCAAAGTTATCAGTGTCTTCTGATTACTCAGAAGTGAGAGAAAGCCAGGCTGCTGAGGTCACAGAGTAAACACTATATTGATTGAGAAAAAAGTATCCCAGGATAGTATGTTGAATTTCAAGCTGCTACCACCCTCACTCATTCCCTAAACACTCCCATTCTATAATTTTTATTCAATAGTTGGCATATATAATAAACCTAAAAAGGAACATCATTAATGGAAACGAATCAATGTGGAGCCGATGCATACATAACTCAGCTTTTTTTTTTTTTTAATAGGAAAGAGACATTTTATATACACACACAAACATTCACTCACGCTATGAAAACAAAGAATCTACTACTCTGATAAGTGGAATTCAAAGAAAAAAATACAAAACAGGAGACCAAGAAGGATCTGGTAAACCCTCATAAATGGAATAAAAAGTAAAATATCACAAGTAGCAGAAGGGAGAATAATAAACACTACTTAAAACACAATCATGCATACAGAAAGCAAATATAAGAAAAACATATAAGAATGAAAAAAGATAGACTTTTGAATATTAATTGAAAACAACTAGATAGAGGACTAAGGTGACCAAAACCCTAAATGACTGAAGTAACTAAACAAGAGAAAATATGACAAAATCTTGCTAATTAATTTTTTGTTACGGTTGCATTTGAAGTAAAAAGAGACTATTTCAACCTGTGCCAAATGAACCCTCTTAAATCAGAGTTCTCTCTTCTTAATGATGTGACAAAAAATAACAAGGACGCATTTTCCAAAACCTTATATCTTTACTCTTCTCTTATGCCATTTCTCATTGATTGCCTCATTGTAATTTGTTTTCCTTTTCAAATGCCTCACATTTCTTTCCTGCTGTTACATACACAATGAACACATCATCTTATTTACTTTACCATAAAATATGACTCAATTCTGTTGTGATAATTTGATAATAGGAATTCCCTTATGACTTTCTTCCTTAATTAAAGATTCATTCTGCTTATCAATATATCTCTTTCTTTGTGCTGCGCCTGCTTCTCAAGGCAGTAGTCACAGAGTAGGTGACTTTTCTTCAGTTTCCTTGTCAGATGTCACTTAATCCAAATTTCAATTCTGACACTTGTTTGTATCTTAGAAAATTAAGATCCCCAAATCACAGATTTTGTATTCACAAAAAAACATAATTACTGTATTATCAGGCTGTTAATGAGATTTGAAATGATGTTGCACATATAATAGATATAATAAGCACTTAAAAGGAATTTGCTAGCATATGTTACCAATTTAGTATTTGGAGAAAAGTATATTTGAGATACAGAATTTAAGGGATCATTTCCAAGTTATTACATTGGAATTCAGAGAAATTAAAAGATCAAATACCTGTCACTCTCCATGCCAGGAACCAGAAATTGAATTGTAAGCAGAATATTCCTGGGTAGAGAGAAAACAGAATTTTCTGAATATACAATATTTTGTAGATTTAACTGGGGAAAATAAAATGTTTTACATAATATAAAACAAAATTATACAAAATTTTTAAAAAGCAAGGTTTAAAAAGCTAAAGCAAAATGAAAGAAAAAAAACCTATGTCTTAACCACACACACATAACTAGTAATATATTTACAGGCATATCTTGTTTCACTGTATTTCTGTTACTGTGCTTTGTAGATGTTGCATTGCAAATTGAAGGTGTGGCAACCCTGCGTGGAGTAAAGTCTTTGGTGCCAAAAAGATTATGAGGCTCAGATGGTTAGCATTTTTTAGCAATAAAGTTTTGAAAGTTAAACTAGGTGCATTGTGTGTTTTTTCGACATGTTATTGCACACTTTGTAGACTAGTACAGTGCAAACATAACTTTGATATGCACTGGGAAACCCAAAAATTTGTGTGACTCACTTTATTACATTGGTCTGGAACCAAACCTGCAATATCTCTGAGGTATGCCTGTATAAATTTACACACACACACACACACACACACACACACACACACACACACACACACGTGAGATGACATAATGTCTGTTACTCGTTTCAAAATTTCAAAATGGAACAGTGGCGATGCGGAGGAGCTAGTGAATGACAGAAGAAATAAGACCCTCCCTGCGTTGACCACGGCCACTCTCACAATCTTGCTCACTCAAAAAGAATACCTCTGCAATGAAAATACAAAAATTGGTGTTCCTTTTTTATCTTAAAAAAATGGTGCTACTAATATTGCCTTCCTATGTTCTTCAGAGTCTCCTATGCTTTATTGTATCATGTGAACAGCATTTTTAATTTATTGTGTAATGGATCAGCATTTATGGTCAGTGTCTCCTCTTGAATTTTCTTGATTTTCTTTTTTTCCGTCTGAGAAATATCCCAGGCAGTTATGAAGTTTCATGTTATTTCCTAATGGATAATCTATTTCCTGGATCTCCATTTCTTGGTGACAGTTTCGTTAGTAGCTCCTGTGTGGAGCGTGATTCCTTTGTTCTAGTTTATAATTGGTTCCCTAGACACAGAGTTTTACACCAAAGTATTTTCCAAGGTGTCACAGATTTCTTAGCTTCTTTCTCTGGCTTTACCAGAGATACTTACTTTTTTACCCTTTCTGTTTACTGTCTTATGAAATGATGTTATGAAAGAAAGATATCCCTCTAGGCATCATAATGTTTTTATCCTGAGTTGTACATTTATCCAGGCTGTGATTTTTTTATTTTTATTTAAAAAAATTTTTTTTAAGCAGAAGGTGGGTCTCATGACCATTCTGAATTCATGATGGCTTTTCATTTATTTCATGAAAGATCTATTTTAAACTATACTTCTGCACATACATTTATTTCTCAGAGTTTTGGCATGGATATTTTGCACTGAAATCTATCATTTTATTCCATGCTCTTTACAATTAAAGAGAAACCACTGAAGGTTCATAGATAATTTTCACAAGTACTGATAAATAGTGTACACATATCTTTTGTTTCATTCTGACATTCAGGACCTTCCAGCCCAAAGAAAATACTTCAATTTTGAGGACATTTTTAACAGGATTTTTTTTTCTCTATTTTAAGTAAATGTTCATACTAGTCATAGAGTGCCTGGTACATCACTTATAAAAGGAAAATACTATAATTTGTAAAATGAGAAATGAGAATTCCTTCCTATACAAAGAAGAACACAATCACCCTCATGCTAACTACTTCAACCTTGACAGTGCTTAAATCCATTCCTAACATGTTAGCTTCCAGGAAAATATAGATCCAAGCCAGTGTGAAAATGCTGTCTGTGTTCCTGTGGCCATGCCCCGTTGTAAGCCCCACACAACTGAAGGAGTATCTACCAGGAATGGGCTCAGGGATCTGCATCTTAATAAGCACTTCAGGTAATTCTCTCTACACACAAAACCTTTCTGTGGACCATGGATAGTTTCAGGATTGAAGCAGATGTTCCCAACATTTCCAAATGAATGAAATCTCATGCATTCAATGATCTTAAGTGGGAAAATTTTTCTACATGCTATGTGCTTTTCCCTTCTCCCCATTGGGTTTTGTGAAATATGGAAAATAACATATTCTTCCAACTACCTCTGTTAAAAGAGTTTACAAAAATCAAGTCTATAACTATGTTAAATCCACATTATTTCTTTTGTTCTGATCATCAAATTTGATCCTTCAGAATATCTGGAAAATACAGCAAAGTAAATATGAAACTAAAAGCAACCAAAGATAAATACTAAAAATACATTATTTTCCTTTTGACTCTTCATTTTATGGATGCATGCATATCTGCATAGAATTTACAATACAATTTAGATCATACACTGGATAATATATATTTTAACATTATAAAAATATTTAATTGATATGTGAATAGAAAATACATTCATATGGTTTAAAAGTAAAATTATAAAATTGTATAAAGTAAGCATTCACTCTTTCTCCCACAGCTTCCTATCCTCCCTGATTCCCAGAATACCACCCCCCCCCCCGCAGAAAGCAGTTTATCACTGCTACTAGCTTCTTATATATCCTTTCAAAATTTTTATGTGGATAAAAGCAGATAAATATACAATATATTATTTCTCCTCTTATTTTTATGCAAATATTTGATTACTATATATTCGACTCTGAGCTTCACCAATGGTGTGTGTGTGTGTGTGTGTGTGTGTGTGTGTGTTTGTGTGTGTGTGTGTGTGTGTGTGTTTCTCTATTTAATTGTTGCTATTTGGAATATTTGGCTTTTTTATTTTACTGCCAATTTAAAAGAAATAGCAGGATCCTATATGTTCAGTGAATGTTTTGTTTCCTACATTTTGATCTTATATATTCCTTCTCTTTGGTTTCTCTATTTTATGTTGACAGGGCCCGGGCACGTTCAGATACACTAGCGAAAGCTAGGAACAGGAGACCCGGGTATGTCCAAATATGTGCAGGCTGGGGTAGGGCCTTGCCCAGGGAGCCTACTGCACAGGCGCATTAGATCCGGTTACATAAGCCCTTATGTAAGCATGACTTACACTTGCAGGAGGGAGCATGCGCATTGCCCTGCACTTTCCTCCCCGAAACCACTATATAATGTTGCTATTGCTGATGAAAGACACTGGTTCCTCCTCATGTGGGCTCCATGTGCCTTTTTTCACTGGGCATCTCACCACTAAAACCTCCCCCACAAATTCCCCGGCATTGATATATGTATTTTTATTAGAGTGCTAATCTGTTTTAGCTCTTCACCATATAAAAAAAATAAATTTTATGTCATTGCTTTTATGTAGTGCAATATAGCAATACCTTGTTTGTGCTTTCATTTGTGGTTTTAATTTTCAAAAAATATTTTCCAGTTAGATATCAATTCCCTTCCAGTTGGTTTACTGAAGTTTCATCACCTGTAGCACCCAATAGAATAATTATTAGGCTTATTGTAAACAGTACACATACACAGAGGTATGTGAGTAGTTAAATAACCATCTCTCTGCAGAAACAAACAAACAAAACAAAACAAGAAAACAACAACAAAGAATGCCCTGACTTGTGTTCTTTCCATTTATGTAGTGCAAAGCACTATAAATATTACCATTGTCCATGTGAAACCCATGTCAGGCTACCAACGTGATGTTTAGCACCTCACACAATGCTGAAATTATTTCACTCAGCTCTTATCTTGTATAAAGCTCTAAATAACAGCTTCTTATAGTTCTTGTTTTGCATTTTCTAATAACTTCATGTCTATTTTTATTCACTTAAGTTTTCACCTATGTGAAATTTATTTTGATGTAAGTTGAGTGGCAAGGCTCTAATTTTTGTTTCCAGAACCAACTGTTTCAGTTCATTTTAGTATGTAATCCACTAATTTGGTTTATGATCATGGATACTATATTCCTTATTTGCATCCATACACCCCCATTTTAAATAGCAACAGCTATGAAAATTAATGGGAGTCCTTTCACTAATGAAGATATCAAATAGTTTTATAATCTAAAGACTATTCAAAATTTAGAACTTGAAGAAAAAGTTCTTATGACTCTTTACTATACAAACTCATTTATTAATGAGGAAACTGAGAAAAAACTATCATGAGCAAGGACCAATAACTAATTAATTATACAGTTATTTTTTGAGTTTCTTTTTAACCAGTATAGTACTTTCCACTTATACCATTGTTGACATCATGAATATTGGGGCTAAATCACATGTTTAACAATGACTTTTATGATGAATTTTATAAGTATGCAACTGATGGAATTTAAGCTAGAATAAAAAATAATGCCTATATCTGGTGCATACTAGTAGGTTTCAATGGATATTCCAAAATCCAATTTATCCTTAGATTGCATCAACTTTCTATTGAAGAAGACATGACTTCCAACTACTGAAAATTCCCTAGACATAAGAACTGCAGGAACTTTATGGTGACAGGTTACCAGGCCAAATTTTCAATTTTACTAGTCTTCTCTCAGAATTAACATCTCTTCTGTCTTCTATTTTGTTATGTTTACTATCCTGTCATTAGGTTCAGCTGGCACTTAAAAAAATTCAGTTTGGTAGTTATTTGTAAATGTGAGCAATGTTATAAAATAGCATATAGATACTATGATTAAGAACTCACATTTTTATTTTCCATTGAGGACTCTGAAATTTAGGTAAAATATAGTCATTCTGGCAGAATATAGTAGGGTGTAACTTTTAAACGATTGTGTTCTGATGAATGAATTCTTTGTATTAGAGATATGGTTCTTAAGTAATTCTTGGTAGTAACTATCTGGGTCTTATTATGGAACCATTATGTTGGCTTCTAGTTACAGATTGATTTGTAAATATTCCTAAGCTTACTTCAGGTGCTGCCATTTAACATTTAAAGTTGTGATGATAAATGAGTTTAACAAAATATTGCCCTTTAGATTTAAGTAATTATCTTTGGAGAGATCGTTTATAGCAAATTTATTAAGCCTTGGGATATCCATTATCCAACAGATAGTTCAAGTAATTCTAAGAGATGATATAATCACCTCTTGGAAAACATTCTTAGATAATATACAGTTCAGAAAACTCTGATTTTTGTCACAAGGTATTTGTGAGATCAACATTCTTTAAGAAAAGGTACATCAGTACTGAAAAAATGATTTTTGTCTTACAGACAAAACCAACCTGTTAAGTGAGATCTGAGTATATGATATCAGACATAATGCTATTTCAAAGTTATTTTGCTTCATGATTTTATTTAAATATGGGTATATATTACATGGTTGTATTCAAATGGAGACTTATAAAACTAAATAACAAACAATTATACACTTACATATTTATATAAATATATAATAATGTCATACATAAACATCTTGTAAAGTGGTTTATATCTCAACACATTTACCTTATTCAAAATTAATTTGAAGTATTTAATTTTAAAATGACCACAGACACTGAATCAACAATTATAATTATGTTCTATGTATAGTTTTATGAACATACTTAAAACTCTCACAACTAATGAATCTTGGGAAAATATAGATGCCACAAATGTATTCAAAAAACAGAAAAATCTGGACACGAAAAATCAGAGAAGTAATTATTAAAATGATTAACAAATTATCTCCCCAAAAGATTCATGTCAAATGATAGCATTGTTGAGTTATTTTATACATAGGGAAAAATCTCTTTACTATATAAAATGCCCAAAGATAAGAAAAAAGAAAGACATTTTCACACTTTGTCATATGAAGGGTGTATGAAACAGAAACAAAAATATGGCAAATAAATGACCAAAAATATCTACTTATAGGTATGAGTATAAAATAATTAATGAATCAAAAATATTAAATATATAAAAGATACTGTGATCAAATACTTTTTAAAAGAATATTAGATAATTTAATATTATAAAATTAAACAATGTATTTCATCACTTCATGAGGTAAAGGAATTAACTATTTGAGCATTTCAATATGTCAAAATGTTAATCTAGTTTAATCAACTATTCTTCATAAACAACAATTTTACAAAAACTTCCTTTGCAGTGATTAGCTTTATTAGCTTGAAACTGTATACACACACACACACTCACCTAGGTTCATATAATCTACATTATATGTAGATTAATACACACATACATATTATGCATGCATACGTATATACACGGAGATGTATATGCATGCCTATTTATATGTATTGTGATTGAAATTAGAGTAAAGAAAATGTAGATCACTGTTTCACTGTTCCTTAGCAATGTTTGAGATATTCATATAATTGTAATAAATATTGGAATAGAAATATGAGACATAAATGTTCAAGAAGAGAAGAAAATATTATTTGTTTACCTAAATTAATAATAATCAAATGAAATGTAATTAGAACTAATAAGAATTCCATTAATGTGACTGAATGCAGAATAATTATGCAAAAATACTATGTAATGGTCATGACCATTTTTGTTTACATATTTTCAGAAGTTTCACATTCACAATTGTTTTAAATTGATAAACAAATAGAGCAACCTTAATAAGACATGCATGAAACTTGTGTTAACACTATAATCTTCATTAATGCTTTTTTAAAGTTCATTTTTGCCTCTTTGAATAAATGGAAAATTGCTATATGATCATGGATGGGAAAATCAAATGCTGGTCCGTAATGCCATGTCTACCATACAAAAAGCTGTCAAATACCAATCTTTTAGGAAAGTTTTTTGTGACATATTCTTACATAGAGTGGCATGAATCTTTTTTTAGCTCTTCACTTCCTTCTTAAAGCAAAAATATTGCGTTTGATTACAAAATATCACTCTGGTCCTTGTACAAGCTTTCTGTAGGTCCCTTATTAACTTTGAATAGGTCCCATATTAACTTTGAAAAAGTCCCATATTAACTTTAATAGGTGCCATCTTAACTTTTAAAAATGTTAAAAATTCTGAGTTTTGAAACACACCTGGCCTGTGGAGTTTTGAATAAGATATTTCAAAGATGTCTTTTCTATGTAAATTAGTTTACAAATGTAAATTAAATGAAAATCACATTCCCAAAGTGATTATTTTGGTTTATGTGGCAACATAAAAAGGTTTCATTTGCAAGAATCCACAGGAGAGAATAATAAAATTATTTTAGAAAAGGAAGGATGATTATTAAGAGGGAACTTACCTTAATAGATATTAAAACTATAAAGATACTGTTATTTTATAGAAAGAATTGTGGTCCTCACAGGGGAGGAGATTATGCAATGAACCCAATTTTCAGGCTGGTTTCCAAGTGTTTCTGGAAAGACTTTGCTTCTGTCTCTGACAAGTAAGTGCACCTCTTTAGGTAGGATCAAAGATTAGAGATGCCAAATTCACTTTATACTGCTTTCCAAATCTCTAAGATATCTAGTATTTTCTAGTCAAAATCCACTTCCTGGAGGCTGGGAAAAATAGTTTCTGGTAGAGCAGAAGCTCAAAAGTTTTAAAGGTAATGATGGTGACAGTATACAGAGGATAAGTGTAGTCCAAGGAGTACAAGTGATGGAACTAAGAAAAAGTAGTAGAAAAGTAGAAAATTTGGTGAATATGAAAATCATCTCTTGAAAATTCTCCAGAGCAGAAATTTCCTTTCCATAGCATCTATTTATTCATGAGCAAAATCAATTGAATTATTGAGGCAAAGGAATGATGCTACCTCAAAACTGCCCAATGCTCCTAAATCTGGCATGTTTTGAGGGGCAGGTTACTTATATATGTTAAGATTAAGTGGGGGCAGAATACCAACGAGGTAAGCTGGGAGTTCCAGTCCTGTAATTAGCAGACTGGAGGGATTTCCTGGTATGAGATATGTTGCTGCTTAGATGAGCAATCTCAGGTTAAAAGTGTCCTATCAGTCTCTAATGCAAACCTTATTTTCCCGCCTGAAAATGTTTGTTTTGCTAAGACTAGCAGATACTGCATTTAGCCTACTGTTTTGATGGTTCTCCCTACCTCACTCTGAAAGGGTCCTAATGCTGCTGCCAACAGGAGGTATGATTAGATAGGCTTATTTACTTTAAACTTAGTCTACATCAGGTAATTCCATGATACTGGCAGCCTGGGACAGCTCATAAAAAAACGCTCAGTTTATAACACCATCCTTCTACTGCGCCCCAAATGAAGGATGTAGCAGCCCAACCATTGAGCTAGCTTATGGAACTCTGATACATTGGCTGACTAGATTAAGCAATTAAAAGGGCTTCCAACTATAGTGAATATTAACTTTGAAGGAAAGTACATGATTAAGATAGCCTACTCTGTGATATTCTCTGACTGTTGGGGTGCTTGAAGCATGCCCGCTTTAATTTTTCCTTAGGTAGGAAACTACTGACTATGCACATGTTAAGTAGATTATTAATACATGAAAAGGATACATTTTGCAGTTTTTACTGAATATTCCTGCATCACTTCCCCCATAATGAAAAAAAAAAAAAAACTACTTATGCTGAGGCAGGTTTAAGTGATATCATTGAAAGTTCAAGGTTAATAACTACACACTTGTTTCTGGTATTTTAGACACAACAGCTATTTGCCTACTCTCGGATTCTGTTTAACATTTGCTGCTTTATTATTCCAACACCCATATTCTGGTGAACAGTGAGGACTCCATACATCTTGCCAAGCTTATAACAGAAGGAAATCTGAAGCAACAGGGTCATATAAATCAGCCTTCCCATTCATTTTGTGTTATACATGGAATTCCCAGCCCTGAGTGGGTATATAATGTTAGAAGTTCTGGACAAATGTCGGGTTGCAAGCTTCAATCACTGGAATACCAGGCAGTCCAGTATACCAATATTTACAAACAATTAAAGACCTAACCCTTTAGAAGCCCCACATTTTCATGTCAACCTAATGTAATCAGAACAAAAGCAGGTCATTTTTAAAATGCTTATTTGAAAAGTTCATATTGTAGCTGGCTCTCATCGCTTTCATGAGTATGGTTAAGCCAGGCAGGTTGAGAGGTCAAGGATCAGAAGACAGAGTTTCATGAATTTCATTCAGAGCCATCCTGCTTCTCACCAGCCCATCAATCCATCATCCCCGCTCCATGCCCCTATCAATTTATCAGTCAGGTTAAGTCCTGCTATAGATCTTCCATGTTTGGCATTTGTGTTGACCTAAATTTCCAGCTCTTGAACTCTGTTCACTGTTTGCTTTATAGCTGGTGTTCCCCTGGGTATTATATTTTTAGACTGCCTCCCTACTAACTGACCTTTTAGCCTAGTCCTAGAAATATCTCTCCCACTATAGTTCCAGAGACACATTTCTCAGACGTGGAACACTGTAATGAGATATCTTTGACAGCGATGTTAGAAAATATTTAAAACTGTATATGGTCGAACCATGAACGTTTTGTATATTACATCTCAGAAAAATCAAAGTGCTGGTGTTAATTTATAGTTCATTAAGGTAATTCTGCCGAGGCCAGAGTAATATGGACACAGTAGTCTAGCTTTGTACATGTATAAACCTAGAAGAACTTTGAGGAGTATGTGGGACTCACATTTCTTTTAAAATATCCTTAGCAAGTATCAAATATGAATTTCCACAGCTGGACTTTTGCAGAAGCAATATATTACACAATTAAAGACTAAGTTCGGCATTAAGTATCTTAAATTTTCATTCTGTTTTAAAAGCAATCTACATGGTCTCAATACCAGAAGTGCAGATAAAAATAAACTGCTTTTAATTATTTTTTAAATAATTATTTTTAAAAAGCAGGAATCAAGTAATTATAATAGAGGAAGGAGAGATATATGGAATCAGAAATTGTTGGGATGTTGCAATTGAAAATTTCTCTCAATAGTACCATTAAAACATCACCACAGCTTAAGGGGGAAAAAAAAAGAAAAAACATATATTTTCATTTATTTACAATCTAGGTAACTATTCCACATCTTCACCTCAAGTCTCTAACATCTCTCCTTTCTTCTGGTCCTCAACCAAAGACCAGACTTGCTATCTCACTAAAAAATAAAAGCAATTACAAAAAAAAAAAAAAATCACATGGGCTTTCACAGTGCCTCTGCATTTTTTATCTCCGTCTTCCCTCTAATAAATAGCATTTTTGCAGTTCTGTCCAAAACCATTCTCTTCACATGTTTACTAGATCCCGTTATCTCTTTTCTACTCAAGGATTTTCCTCCAGAAAGGGTTCTCTCGCTCTCCTATACGGACAGCTTCCATTCTATACTAATCTATTCTATGATGTTATATTTCTCATGTTTAAAAATTAGTTTTTCTCCACTCATCATCCCTTTCCATTCTGTCCTTCTTTCTGCTACCAAATAGAACAAAATGCTCAAGGTTATTCACATTTGGTGACAATGTTCCTGTGATTTCTTACTTCCTGGAATCCACCATGATACCGAAAGAGCTCTGTCAGGATCATCAGTGAATTTCATGCTGCTAAAGCCAATGGTCAGTTTTCATTTTACTTTATTTATCAGCAGCAGTTGACAAAGTTGATCAATAACTTCTTTTTTTTTAAATTAAGTGTATTGGGGTGACAATTGTTAGTAAAGTTACATAGGTTTCAAGTGTACAATTCTGTAACACATCATCTATATATCACATTGTGTGTTCACCACCCAGAGTCAGTTCTCCTTCCATCCCCACATATTTGACCCCTGTTACCTTCATCCATAAGTTCTTGAAACACTTTTTTCCCCTTTTGCTTTGCAGGGCACCAATCCCTACATTCTCCTCCTCCTTCCCTGGTTAATCCATCTCAGTCTCCTTTGCTTCTCCTGAGGCTCAAAATGTTGTAATGCCCCAGGGGATCATTTTTCTGACCTCTTTTTCTCGTTCACTTTAGTTGATCTCATCTAATTGCATAGGTCATAAAAAAAGCAAGTAGTAAACCAATACCTGTTCTAGATGTTAATAATTTCCAAATTTTGGTCTTTTGCCCCATTCTTTCCCCTGAATTTCAAAACTTCTATAGCCCAAACTGCTTTGATGTGTAAAAAGTACTCCACAGTGATATGCTCAAAACTGAACTCTTGATACACAAAAACACTCATATATCTGCTTCCCTTATAATCTTCTCTACCTTATTAATTATAACTCCATACTTATGGTTGTTCAGGCTGAATACCTTGGAATCAACTTCATACAAAGATCAGAAAATTCTGTAAATAAGACTTCAATTTATAGAACAGAATTAAACCATATCTTACCACTACATATTTATTGGTCCAAGGTAGTAACGTTGGTTGACTACATTATTAAAATAGACTTTTAGCTGGTTTCTGCTCTTTCCCCTCTATATTTTATCCTTCACACACTATTAACATATTCTATCCTATCTTATGCTAGCCTACTCTATCATATCCTAAAATATCCATATACTTTTTTATCCTCCAAAAACTTTTCATCATCTGGAATAAAATATTCCCTCCCCTTGCTCAGGAAAGACTCAGGACAGATGTTTCTGTTAACCACTGAAATCAACCACTTAATCCCGAGGAACAACTACACACACACACACACACACACACACACACACACACACACACACACACACCTGTGTGTGCAAAAAAAACAAACATGTGCACATATATATCCTGATATATATAAAATCATGTATACATATGCAAAACCTTTCCCTTAGTTTACCTAGTATAGTAGTGACAGGCCAAAATAGATTTAAAAGTATATAAATAACTCTGAATATAATTATCCAATTTACTTCGCAAGTTTTTGAGGTGACAGTAATGAAGATCTTGATATTATTGGCATTGTTGAGTTGAAGTTCATACAAGATTAAGCAGTGACACTCACCTCTATCCTGTAATTTCTTTTCTACTCATAAGATCCACCCAATGATACTCTTATAGGTTTTGAATTTTGTCATTTTTACTTAATTAATGAGCAAGTTGTATTTTGATAATTTGCTGATTAAATTGCATTAGGTAGGGGCTGGAAGACCAAGGATATATAACTGATTTCACAAACTGGTAAGCACGCTTACAGAGGAAGTGGAATTTACATTCTCAGTTTAAGATCAGAATCTCAGTACTAGCAAATTTCTTGATGAAATCCCTATCCTCAATTATTTTTATGAGTTACTACAATGAGCATATACTCAGTTATTTTTATGGGTTACTACAGTTGCAGTATATGTAAGTATATCAGGTATTCTCAACTATTTCCTTTAAAATCATTTAAAAGTCATGTCCAAATCCTTCACGTTCATTCCCATTCCAACCAAGGAATATTGGATACTATCAGGATTCAGATGGTGGGATAGCATGTGGTAATTTAAAAATGAGTTTTTAGAGTGACACCAATATAGTTACCAATGTAATTTCCATATAGTAAAACTTGTCAGTGTTAATTGAACAAAGTATAAGTTGTGGAGAATTTAGTGCATAAGATCATCTATGATCTGATGCCTCATAACTTCCTACCTCAGTCCTTCTCAACCCCTATCCACAATTTCTGCTGCACAATGCAGACTACTTGAGTTCCTAGAACACACAACTGTGTTTTTGTTTCTATGCTTTTGTTTATGTGATTCACTCTATGCTGAATACTTTCCTCCCACTCTATATCTTCCAAGAGTCAGAAAGGATCTGAATGGTGCTTTTTAAATTGCCTCTTTTAGCACCTCCCCACACTTTTCACTATATATTTAATATTTCTGTATAAATGAGTAGACCCATGATTCTTAACTATGTGTGGAAAACAAACAAACAAACAGAAAAACCTTGAAACACTTTTCTTTAATATGTTTGCATCCTACATTCATCCTTCATGTGCCAGGAAACTTATTGATATTGACAGGGTTAGGATGGTGGGGAAAATGTGAGGCTTTTAAAATGTTTTCCAAGTGATTCTGGTAAGAAATCACTGATGGAGAAGACTGAAAGAGATCTTGAATTCCTACAAGAGATTGAAGACAAATTTTAAGCTCATCATCTAGAAATAATAACTGGCCATATACTAAGTTTTTGATAATTTTATTTTTTTAAAACTTCAGTGTATTTTATATTCTTTCCAATCCTGTAACTAATCACCAAATATTATACTCCCACCCACCATTTATCCAAATAGGAAGAGGTACTGAGGACATCTAATGGGTCAGGCACATGCGTTTCTGACCACCCAAGAACTCTATTCCTGGTCTGAGAGAAATGACATTTATACTCATAATTGACACAACCAATGAACTCACTGTTAAAACCTTCCACAAAGTACATTCAGAAGGAGGATGCTACTTCTCTTGGAGGATTCCTTGGTATACAAGCATTTACTACACAACAACCATAACATTTCTGCAAAAAGACACACACAATATCAGAAAAGTATCCTTCTGGATTGCCTGATTTTCATCACTGGAAATTTAAGTAAGTCCATCTCAGCTTTTCTGCCTCTTTTTGGAACCTATTTTCAAGCTTCCTTTTCATCAAAATATTTTATATAAAGACACCACTGTGTTCTTTTTGTCCACAACTAAAATATATGCATCTTTGAGGAGGAAAGAATAGGGGGAAAACCTATCAAGTTAAGATTTATTCTGTTTAACTTAGAAGACAGTAGCAGAGTAGCTGCTTAGTTGAAACCATAACATGTGAAATGATCTAGACATCAACTTCTAGTTTGATTTCCAGGTAAAATGAAGGAAACAGAATTTACAAAATGTAGCAGGCAGAATAATGCCCACCCTCAAAAATGTTGATATCTTAGTTCCTGGAATGTGTGACTATGTTATGTTACTTGGAAAGGGGAATTTAGAATTAAGGTTGCTGACATTAAAATAGAGAGACTATAACTATACTGGATTATCTGGGTCAGTCCCATATAATTGCAAACATCCTTAAAAATGGAAGAGGAAAGTGGGAGAGTTAGAAGGAGATGTGGTCACAGAAGGCTGGTTAGACAGATGCAATACTCCAGGCTTTAAGAAGCAATGCAGAATCCACATAAAACAAAAATTTATCACATTTGTATGGAATCACAAAAGACTCCAAATAGTGAAAACAATCCTGAGAAAAAAGAACAAGACTAGAGGTGTCACATTCCCTGACTTCAAATTGTACTGCAATGTGACAATAAACAAAACAGCATGGTTTTGACTGAAAAACAGACACACAGACCAATGGAATCGAACTGAGAACCCAGAAATAAACCCACATATATATGGACAAATAATTTTCCACAAAGGAGCCAAAAATATACAATGGAGAAAATAAAACTTCTTCAATAAATGGTGCTGGGAAAATTAGAAAGCCACATGCAAAACAATGAAACTAGACTGTTCTCTTTCATCATATACCAAAATTAATGCAAAATGGATCAAAGACATAAATATAAGAAAGACCTGAAACAACAAAGTGCAAAGAAGAAAGCATAGGTACTAAATTTATAGACCTTGAGTTTAGAGAGGATTTTATGAATTTGAACTCGAAGTCAAGGGAAGTAAAACAAATATAAATGAATAAGGCTATATCAAATGAAAAATCTGCACAGCAAAAGAAATCATCAACCGAACAAAGAGGCAACCAACCAAATGGGATAAGATATTTGCAAGCAACATTTGCAATCCACCGATAAGTGGCCAATATTCAAAATATATAAAGAACTCATACAACTCAACAATGACAATAATGAAAACAAACAATCCAGTTAAAAAATGGGCAGACACATGAACAGACATTTTTCCCAAGAAGACATACAAATAGGTATATGAAAATGTGCTCTACTTCACTAGCTATTAGAGAAATGGCAAATCAAAACCACTATGAGATGCCACCTTACACCTGTTAGAATTGCTACTATCAACAAGACAAGTAATTACAATTATTGGAGAGGCTGTGGAGAAAAGAAACCCTTATACACTGCTGATGGGAATGCAAATTGGTACAGCCACTATGGAAAACAGTATGGAGCTTACTCAAAAATTTACCAATAGAATTACTACATGACCCAGTAATTCCTCTTCTGGGGTGTCTACCCAAAAGATCTGAAAACATTTTTCCATAAAGATATATGTATCCCTATGTTCATTGCAGCCTTATTCACGGTGGCCAAGACATGGAAATAACCAAGTATCCTTTGGCAGATGATTGGATAAAGAAGATGTGGTACATATATACAATGGACTATTACCCAGCCATAAGAAAAATTGAAATACTGCTATTTGTGACATGAATTGATCCTGATGTTATCATACTAAGAGAAATGAGTCAGACAGAAAAAGTCGAGAACCATGTGATTTCACTCATATGTGGGATATAAAACTGAAAGTGACAAACAAACAAGACAAACAAACAAGCAAAAACTCTGACACAGACAAAAGTTCAGTAGTTGCCAGAGGATAAGGGGATGGGGGAAGGTAGAAGAGTGTAAAGTGGGTCAAATACATGGTGACGAAAGGTTTGACCTTGCGTAATGACTACACATTGCAATATATAGGTGATGTATTATAGAATTGTATATTTGAAACCTATATAATTTTTTAACCAATGTTATCGCAATAAATTTAAACTAAAAAAATGCAGAAACTGGAAAAAGGTAAAGAAACAAATTTTCCTTCGGAGTCTCCAGAAAAGAAAGCAGCCATGCTGAGAACTTGATTTTTATCCCAGTGATATCTATATTGGAATTCTAACCTAGAGAACGCTAAGATAATAAATTTATAGTATTGTAAGCCACTCAGTTCATGATAATGTGTTATAGTAGCAATAGGACACTAACTCACAACACAGTAAGGGATAATTTATGTCTTGATTAATGAATATTGATGATTTGTTACTTCCTAAAGAAGGTGTAACAGAGCTTCTAAAATCTTCAATAATGATCTAACAGAGAGTGTCTCAACCTTTATTATAATTGTGCCTGTCTTGGCTTTTGATATACATAAACTATATATTGGGTTGTCAGAAAACTCATGATGTATTTTGTCTATGTTTTTCAATGGTCATTTATTTATATAAAGAACAAAGATCAATCAATGATATATTGCTCATTTTGTTTGATAATATTTTGTCATCTTTCAGTGAGCTTCATAAAAGGACCTGTCTTTATTTGCAAACAACCGAACAAGGTGCTGATTTATAGCCTCATCTGAATTGAACATTATACCACACGAGGAGTTTTGAAGAGAGCAAAACAAATGGAAGTCTAACATTGCAAGATCAGGCGAGTATGGTGGGTGTGTCAACACATCCCATCCAAGCTCCAATATTTTTTGATGGGTGATCAAATTTGTGTGGTCTCATGTTGTTGTGATGGAACACAACTCCTTTACAATTACCAAGCTCTGGACATTTCTGGATGATGGATTCATTCAAACTGAACAATTGCTGACAGTACACATTCAAATTGATTGTTTGGTTCCTTGGTAGGAGTTTGAAAAACACACCTTTATAATCCCACCACACTGAGAGCATAACCTTCCTCTGATGAGTGTCTGCTTTCGATGTCGTTTGAGGTGAATCATCACGTCAGAAACAAGACTGTGCACCACATTGTTGTAAACAATCCACTTCTCATCACCAGTTATCAGTCGCTCTAAAAAAGGATTATTTTCCTCAAGTTTAATGAACATATTGCAGATGTTTATATGCACTGTCAAATGAACTTTGAGTTTATGCAGAACCCAAATATTGAGCTTGCTTACGTATCCCAGCTTCTTCAGAGGGTTATGAATGCTTGAATGATGGATGTTCAATGTTTCTGCAATCTCTTGTGTCGTGTAACGTGGGTTTGACTCGATCAATGCCTTTATTTTGTCATCAAAACTCAGTGGGCCTCTCTGACCGAGGAGCACCATTAAGATCAAAATCATCAGCACGGAATTTCGTGACCCATTGTTGGCACTGACGTTCTTGTAGAGCATTGTCACCATAAACATTATGCAACTTTTCACAAGCTTGACACGCGTTCTTCCCTTTATGGAAGTAAAACAGTAAAATATGGCAAAAATGCAAAGCTTGGTGTTCCATCTTCAACTTGTTGTAAAATCTCCAAAACTCAACCAAATCGCTCAATTTGTTTTAGAAAGAAGCTAGAACTGTCAGCTCTCAAGTGACATAGCAATGACATAGATGTGGATGACTCTAGTACTTCCAAAAATGAACTAGTGCCATATGTTGCAAACATGCGTGATGACTTTTCTGACAACCCAATACATATAGTTCTATGTGACATTTCAAAATGAATTGAATATATTGATTTTTTCTTAAAAAATTTATTGGGCAACTGGGGAAGGGGGACAGTTTTGGGGAGTTAGAGAAGGGGAACAGCCAAGTTGTTGTCCTTCAATCTTAGTTGTAGAGGGCGCAGCTAGCTCAGCTCCAAGTCCAGTCACCATCCGGCTTCCTGACAGCAGCTCATGGCCACTCAGCTCAAGGTGCCATGTTCAATCTTAGTTGTGAGTGGGCGTAGCCTACCATCCCATGTGGGAGTCAAACGAAAGGTTGCTAGGAGCATGTATTCTCACCAGCTGAGCCATCCTGCCACCTGTTGGTAGCTCAGCAGCAGCTCAGCTCAGGCGCAGCATCACTGGCTCATGTGGGAATCGAACTGCCAACCCTGTTGCTCAGGGTTTGCACTCTTAACCAATTTAGCCACTCGGCCGGCCCTGAATATATTATTTTTTAAAAAATCAGAGCAAAGGGTAAAGGTGCTATTTTGACTCAAACCTCCTTTTATATTTAAAATTTGACTGAACCACACTGTAATGTGCCACTTAGGTTGATATTTCATTCTCTAGTACTCTCTAAATATTAATATGTTAAAATGTGGGAGGTGATTATGCTAGGTAAATATTTAAATTTAGCATCATTGTTGCATATTTTCATAGATTTTCTTAGAGAGTTTCCAAATGTATTGATGTGAAGAATTGAGCCTCAATAGCTCCTGAGCGAGCTCAGCTCATTATTTACTTATGAGAGAATTTAAAACACAAGTTATACTGGAGTCCCAGCAGAGCTATTTTTAAGTATGGGTCTGCCAACCGTCTCAAGAAGAAAAGACTCTAGAGGTAAGTCAGCATTTTTTAGAGAAAAGAAAATATGGGTACTAATATAGACTGCACGGGGCCAAGGAGGACATGAAGCCTCCACTGTTTAGGTGCATGGCCCATCTACTATATCTTTATGTTGATTTTTACTAACCATCGTATTAAATAAGTATATCAAAACTAATTTTATAAACATTAAAATTTTTATATAGTAATATCTGATACTGAAAGCCAAACAAAGTTACTTTCTAGGATAAAACAAGCTAAAGTCAAGAAAAAGTTACTAAATCAACTTGTTAAGGTGATACTGAAAAGCTTTCCCCAAATATGCATTTTTATTGTTGGTTTATCTTTTTTTTTAAAGATTTTTATTGGGGAATTTGGGGAAGGGGAACAGACAAGTTGCTGTCCTTTTGTTCTTCAGTCTAGTTGTGGAGGACATTGCTTCACTGGCCCAAGTAGGCACCATCATTGCGCTCTTCCCGGGTGAGGCAGATCAGTCACCTGCTTCTGGATGGCCGCTCACTGTGGCTGCTGGCCGCTCACGCTGGCTGCTGACTACACACGGTAGCCCTTGGCAACCCACTGCCACAGGGGCTGCAGCCTACACCGTCGCTGGCGACTCACAGCAGCCCAGCTCCAGGTTGAGCTGTTGTTCAGCATCTTAGCTGTAGAGGGCAGTGTCACTGGCCCTCATATGTGGGATCCGAACCGGGGCCCTCAGGCGTCCCAAGCCAGTTCTTAACCATCGCGCCACTCGGCCGGCCCAAGTTGTTTTATCTTTGAGGGAACCAGAAAATGGCCTGAAAAAAAAAAAAAAATCTCTGAAGCCAGGCACCAGAAGACCTAACATAACTTAAATTACTAGTATTAGCTTTTCTTAAGACTAAGAATTTGACCATAAACTAGTAAATTCCCTATGGCAGCAGATGGTAGTTTTTAAATTCTAGCAATTCCCCTTCCCAAAAGAAAATGCTGTTGATTTTAAGACTATTATCAAAAGAACATCCAGATTTTTGTCTCACTGCCCTACGGTGTTCAGAGCTTTCAAAGCTTCCTCCAGTGTACTCGGGTTAGTTATCACTGGAATCTTAGCTTCACCTAAAACTCAGCTTTCTCTGTCTCTCATTCATTGGCTCCCTCAGACATCCACTGCCTTTAATGCTACTTTTGAAGTTTGGTTCCCTACTGAAATTCCACAATATATCCTCAATTTATCCCCCCCCACACACCTCATTCTCATAACTTATCCATAAACATCACCAAAAATACATTGTTTTTCGTTTTAACACTTTGTTAGCTCTGGTTTAATTCATCTCCTGTAAGTAACTATAACTATGCTCTTTTAATGTTCTAAGATTGAATTATCTCTAATCAAAAATGATTATTATCATTAGCGATCTTCAGTGATGAGTCTAAATTTCATATAGTTTCAAAATGAAACCTTTTTTTCAAGATTTTTTTTTTCCTCCTTTGGGAATTCAGACTGCATCGGAGTAAAGCTGGCATATGAAATATTTCTTAACTTTTTATACAAGTAGATGATTGGTAGATAGAGTTAGAAAGGTGTTCTAACAAAATGAACAATGGGAAATAAAGCATACAAGTCAAAAAATGTGGCTAGACCTATGTTTAAATGAATCTAAATACAATCCATTTCCCTTTATATCCTTATCTATCACTTTCTGAGCATGTATTTTGGAAAGAGGGAAGAAGCGTGTAGTAGCGAAAGGGAAGAGCACAAGATATCCTAACTGGAATGAAAGCAGTGTCATTACTGTGATACAATTAAAGAAATACACTCACCCATTCATTCAACAAATATTTAATGAGCACCTAAAATGTGACCCATACTAGTTGAGAGGCTGGTGAATCACTGGTGAGATGTGGATGTGCCAGATATAACTGGTGAATTGGTGAGATTACACAGAGTAAATAGATTGACCAAGTCAATATATATGAGAAAATATCCAATAGGGATTTTGGAGACAAAGTGAGAGAGGATATGTTTCGGATGATGAGATATGGGAAAGATTGTCTGTTATCTCTTTTAGATATCTGTCACTTGATCCAACTTCTTAGAAACATGTCTGGGACTTAGGGAGAGAGGAGCTGTAATTAGAATCTGGAGAAACTGCTTTCACACTGGAACTTTTCATATTGCTCATTTAGGCCCAGATAACAAAGTGTGACATGGAGTTCCTGAAAATAGTTACATGTTATTTGCTTTTGCATAAAAGAAAGCATGGCTTTTGTGCTTTGAATTCTGTATATAAGGCAAGGATACCTTAGAAACTTGAAGCTTTGTAGCTTTTGGAGTGTTAGGGGACAAAGGCTTTGACACAAATAAGTATCAGCTCCTCTAGGGCTGGAAACACAAGACTATCTTAGATGATGAGGTAAGTACCAGGCATCCAAAAGACTTTCTGGAAGAGCTGGGTGAGATTTTATGGGGAATGGATATCTCAAATAGTTGCTAAGAGACAGACTTTGTTTACAGAAAGCTAGATTTGAGTTCAACTCTTTGACTTAGCTCTGAGTTTTGAAACATTTAAAAGAATCAATTAAACTAAGTTTCACTTTTATTCATCTCTAACATTGAGATAATTAACAGTAGCCCCGATAAGGGTATGTTTGGAGGAACTACATTAGCTAAAACAGGTAAATTAATTAGCATGATGATGAAAATAGTGCAACTGCCTCCAAAATTAAACATTGTATTTAGTGTAGAATATTATTAAAACATGCATTAAAATATTAGGGACAATGTGTTTATAAATTCATACTAAACAAAGACATCAAGAAACATAAGGCACTAGAAGATTATATTCCATATAACTCACCTATTCACTTATTTATTAATTTATTTAATAAACTAATGTATTGAGGATACAAACATGAACTCTTGTCTTCCTTTTTGAGAGCATATTGATAACAATATACAAATAAAAGATTATTTAAATGTATTATGATTAATCACATGATAGAAGTGTACGCAGAATGATTTTTTAAAAGGTGTGTCAGAGAAGCAACAAATTCCAATATGTACCACAGATTCTTTTTAGTACTGAAGGCAGAAGAACACTAGACTAGATGAAAGAGTTTTAAAAGAGTGGTTCAGGCAGAGAGAACCACATATGGGGAAAAAGGAAGTATAAATATGACAGTATACTTAACCCTCTGAAAGTAAGCTGGCTCAGTTGGAGTAGAAGATGGGACTAGAGATACAAAATGGGTAATGACCCTACTCTGCTCAGAAGCCAGCATGACCCACAAGGACAAAGGACTCTGAGGGATAGATTACTGCCTTATAGTGAAATGACTTGCCGTTGAGAATACCTTTATTATGCCTTATGCTAATTAACTTATAGAAGTATTTGGGGTTCTCTAATTTTTTCTTGGGACACATATGTGACATCAATGATACGATGGAAGTTCTTGTTCTTACTACATTATGCAATGAGAATCGAGGTCAATAAGCAACAACAGGCAGTTAAGGAAACGTGTATGTATGAGGGCTGAAATTTAGAAAATTGTCAAATAAACATTAGTCCTTACTTTTACTGTGGCCTCTAGCCTGACTGCCTTGTTCATTAGCACAGCAATTTCATGATTCAGTGATGAGCAGCCCAGGGTTTGACTTCCTGGCCAGACTTTTCACAGCCTTTCTGGTTTTGTCAAACATATGTAAACCAGAGTGGCTACTACTTGGTAAGTTCGATCAATGTACACAGTAAATAAGAATGATTTACAAACACGAAATGAAATTTTCCCACAACAGCAACCAATTTGCCTTATAAATGTATGCATATTTTTCAATTTCTCATTTTAGGATGCAATGGATATATTATTTCACATTAATTTTATTTGTAGATCCCAAATTATGGCTCTTCATATTTTAACTTATCCTATTAGATATTCAATAGCTCACATATCCGGCAAATTATTTCTCAGTGACAGACACTATTTAAGTTTTTGAAAACTAAAATATTGCTTATGTTTTATAGAGGCCAAATATAAAATTTTCAGAATGGCACATAAAGGTAATGGGTTTATTATGAATAATGGTATTCATTTAATCAACTTGACTGAAAAACCCACCTTATTACTGTGTAACATAAGTTACAAGCATTGTCATTGGAAGTTAGATAAACATATAACCCATCATAGGGAGTCATCTATGAATACACAGCACAACTTATTCTTTACCTTTCTTGTTAAAAACAAAGTTGTTAGGATGGTTCTCACATTTACAACGAAGACAGCTGGTTGTCTGATACCTTGTAAAAGAATTACAATACTGTATAGCTAATATTTTATCCTATTTTAATGGCAATAGAAGTGCTATTTATGTGTTGTTTTTGTTCCAAGTTTAAGATGAAGAGAAAAAGAAGAAAATCTACAAAAATCATTTACTAACATTAAAATTAATTTTTAACCAATAAACTTTCACTTAATAGTCTCATATGACCTTACCACTGACTAATATTTTAATAGAAAATTTCTGAGGTTGCAGTATGATTTTTAGGCATATATGATCTTAGTTCACAGCCTGCTTATGTAACATGAACTACAGGCACATATTAATGAACAAATAACAAAACAAATTGTTAGATTGGATCAAATTGTAACTCCTAATATTCCCAAATACAGATAAGCTACATCAGAATTTGGTATAGTTTATTGAGTTGTTGAGGGTGTGGTATAGTTTCAGAATGGTATTTCTTATTTTAAGATGGATGTTGAACTCAAATATTGCTCATACTTACAGAGTATATAAGTATCCTCAAATTTGTGAAAACTGGTAATCGAATACTACCCCTGCAAGCTCTGTAGACATGCAAGGAAATTCTCAGGAAACCATCAAGTAACATCTCCCTCTCCTTTAGCTCTGACATGGCATGTGGGTATAGTGGATATGTGACAAATAGAGGAGGCATAAGGTCTTTAGGCAGGATGAGGTAATATGCTCTTATTTTTAACATAAGATGTTCTTTAGAGATTCTAGGATGGTAAAATTCTGCAAGGTATGATTAGAAGAGTGTGATCATTTTTACTCATTTATTATGTTTAGTGAAGAAAATTTTTCTAAGAGGAAAAGGAGCAATAAAAAATGTTTGCTGTATAGAATGGATTTTTTTCTATCATTACTCAGATAACCTTGCATTTCTTGAAGTTGCAATGGTTTTCTAAATTAAAGGCAAGGCTGTTATTGCAGTATATTTGTCATGGGCCATATCTATAAATATGCTTTCTTGATGTAAATATGATATTTAAGTTGCAGCCCTAATACAGGATTCAACTGCTATATGTTAATTAGATACGAATTTTAGTATTATCAATTATGCAAAATGGAAAAAAGTCATGTCATAATATATACACAAGTTCTTTAAATTAATTAAACAAAACTAGATAAAATAAATTTATAAATTTCAATTAAAATAATAATATATCGCCTCAGTATAACTTTGAAGGTTTTCTCGGAGATTTTTGTCTTTACTTATCTGGCTGTAGGAAAGTTAAGCTACAGTTTTAAATATTTAGCCCAGAGAAAAGGAAACTTGATATTAGCTGGCTTTGGGGGTATATTAAAATGCTAATATATTTAAGAAAGTGGTATTCAGGTATTCATCCAGGCAGTTGGATATCTACTATATGTATTCAGAGGCTTTGGTGATAGGTACCATTAGAAAGTTGATCATTACAGAATTAAATAGGTTTCTTCTAGTTATTTTGAATAAAATCCTTCTTATCATCAGAGAATCCTATTTACTTTGTATATACTTCTGCTTGTAGTCATATCTTCCAAATTCACATCTTCAGGTTTTCTTGCAATTTTCTTTTCTTTTTAATTCCTGCTGGGCCCTAATCCATGGTTTCATCTTGATGTAGATTAATGAATTAGCCTCCTGATCAGCTTCTGGTTTTGTTTCCCTGTGTTCTATCTGCCACCATTTTCCCACTACAACTTCTCACTATGCATATGCCTCCTGTGACCAAAATCAAGCATATATATATATATATATATATATATATATATATATATATATATATATATGTTTTCATAGTCATACCTCCACTTAGGAAATCTGCTCTCTGAAGTCTATCTACTGTGTTTCCCCAAAAATAAGATCAGGTCTTATATTAATTTTTGCTCCAACAATCTACATTTACTCATTTATTCATCTACAAAAATCTATATTTATTCAAACGGTCATGTCTGGCTGACCATCTTAACTGGGGCTTATGTTTGGAGTAGGGCTTATATTACAAGCATCCTGAAAAATCATGCTAGGGCTTATTTTCCAGTTAGGTCTTATTTTTCGGGAAACACGAATGACAGTTTCTTTCACTTATCAAGGCAGAGTCCTAAATAACTTTCTTGAGTAGCCCATTTTTGTCCTTAAGTTCAAAATAATCTTTTTCTCTTACACTTAGCCATAGTACCCCATTGCTCCATTATATCATGCTTTATCTATTACCATATATTTATGCTAATGATTTACCTCTTTTTCAGGAGAAAAGGCCTTTCATCTCATTGTGTGAATGAGTCATAACTTATTTTCCATAGTACTTTGCATGGGGATGATTATTAGCTATTGCCTGGCAATAAACAAAGAAAAAATGGAGTCACCTTATGAGACCTCTAATAAACAAGAAAATGTCACACATTCAAATAGTCTAACAGTCATATGCTGGGAGGCAGCTGTCACAGATTGATAAAGAATGAGTCATGTGACTTGGACATAGGGAATAATTCCATATAATTATTAGCTCTTTGTCTAAAAAATAAAGGTCCACCCAAGGGCAAAATGACAGATACAAAAAAATCACTATCTTATCCCTTTATTCCCCAAGTTTGAAAAACAGTTCCATTTAGAACAATTTTTATTTAAATCTCTAAAATTTTATTTTAATTTTTATATGTTGGTGGTGAGTCTTAATCATTTTCATGATTCAAAAGAATTCATAAAAACTGAAGTGATGAATAAATCAATTTTCTTACACTTCATGTTGTTTCTATTTGAAAATTTACAATAAAATGGCATATGAGAGAATGTGATTCGTATGTCCACCCCACTAACTTTCTATCACTTTCAATAAGGTACATAACAGGCTATACTAAATGGCAGAAGTATTTGTCATAAGAAAAAATGTGAGAGAAAACACAAAAGATTTAAAGTGAGTTTGGAATATCTGCTGTTCTCTTTTGAGCAGGAAAGTCACAATTCAACTTTTAAACATTGTTGAGAAAATATAATAGAATGCATTTATATAGTATATCTGGTATTTTTTAATTTAACATGTTTTTAAAGATAATGATTAATTATTGATATTTAATATTTTATTGGAAACAGACTTATTACCCTTTCCAAGAACATAATTTTTGTCATCTAGATTTCATCATATTATAAAGAATACAAAGGTTTTGGCAACTGATGAGAACATAATTTTTGTCATCTAGATTTCATCATATTATAAAGAATACAAAGGTTTTGGCAACTGATGAACAATGATTCCTTTGAACATTTATTTTTACAATTGTAGTAAAATAATTCTTGTCTATGTGTTGAGCATCTTCTATGTTCTTGGCCTTTGTCCTTTGTATAGCTGATCTTAATTGTCACTCAATTCTGATAGAGTTGTTATTGTTACCATATTCCAGATGAAGAATTTAGATTTATTTAGCTTAATTTGTCTAGGATAATGCAGCTAAATGACCAAACTGGATTCAAAACTAGGTCTGCAGTTCTCCAATGCCAAAGGTTTTCCTTACTTCCTGCTGATACTTGGATTAAATTGTAAACGGGATTTGGAGCTGAAAAACTGCAGTGTTTTACAGAGGAGACATCCTGTTTAAACAAAGTAATCTGAAAAGGAATGGCTCCAAGCGAAATGAATAACAATTATTATTAAATGTTAATTAATCATTAAATATGTACCAGGGAATTCTAAGAACTTTATATACTTTATATAATGATCCAATCATTATAAGAAAATATTAATTTAGTAATATCACCTTGTTACACATGAATAATTCTAGAGAGGACTGGTAATTAGCCTAATTTTACACAACTAACAAACAGCAAAGTAAGCACAAGAATTGTTTTGATGTAACTGCTTCTTTAATACTTCTAACAATATGCTATTAAAGTCCTGCTTATTAATGAAACGTGATACCCTTCTCCCTCTTTTTGCTCTCCCAATCTAAAGAAGAAACGTTTTTCCTCATCTACCATTAACTCCACGTTCATTTGTCTTAGGGAGAATTCATCATCATTATCGATGATGCCTTTGCTATTACGCCAACACCGTTGGCAGCTGTATCTAGACCTTTGGCAGGTGCACGCTCCCCTGTAGTCTTGTACAGGTCGTGTTGCACATTCATGCACTTTCTATTTTGGTATGTTTATTTTTCCACAGGGCTTTTTGTGCTTTATTGGATCTGCTCAAAGATAATTGAAATCAGTAGGAAAAGCAGTAGTAGCAAAAGTCTAATTTGCTCATTGAAACTAAAAAAAAAAAAAAAAAAAAAAAAAAATCCTGGTAATGTATGATGAATCTACATCTTCAAACCTCTATTCAAATGAATTTATAGAGTTTGAAAGAAACATGAATTTTCAGGGCACTCTGAGAGCAGCAGTTAAGAAAAATAAAGCAGTCACTTAATTTTCATCGATGTTACATTTTCTACACCAGATCCATATGTAAACTGAATGACATTTTAATATTACTAATTTTATTACTTTTTTGTGCAAAGTGATCTTTATGTTATAAAGATTGTTCTTTAGCCATATGAGATACATATGGGGTATCAAGTATGAAAATTGAATACTTTATTCTGGAGTAAACATCTCCTTGCCCAGTACATTATAAACCTTACACTTGAAGAAAGCTCTACAGGTTTCAATTGTTTGGCATTACAATAGATTTTACAGAATTGCTGAAAGCACTTTTGTAGTTCAGTAATAGCAGTGGAGTCAATATCCTCATTTGAAATATAAGTCATAACTCTGAAAGAGGCAGCCGCATTATCAAAACATCCAGGATGTGAGAAAATATCACAAAGTTGCCTCTCGAGCTTGACTCTGCTTTATATTCAAGTCCTCTGATTGCTCTAAACTACTGCTAAGGAGTTTTACCTAAATGCAAAACAAATATGAGGAGCAAGGTACTTCCGTCAGGAGGTCATTTCACATGCATTTAGGAGGGACTGGCTATTATTCCTCTTTGGAAGGAGAGGGTACATGTAGACAAGTGAAATCGCTGACGCTGAAGGTGATTCACACTGAGGCTCCTGGCTATCAAAATATTTAAAAACAAATGAGGATCCTTTTACAAGAGACTCTAGCCTAAATTGCCCCGCTAATTAGAATGAAATTAATTTATTCTGCTATATATGAATTAATGCATTTACTCATTTATTTATTCCAGAAATATTTAGTGAATACTTACCATGCTAGTCCCTATTCTAGGAACTGGGGAATGTAGTGACAAACTAACCCCATGAATTCATTTTCTATCCATTTTATAATTAAGGTAATTAAGAGTTTATAAGCTGTCTCAGAATTTTTTTTTTTTTTAAGATTTTATTGGGGAATTGGAGGAAGGGAACAGCATTGGGGAATCGGAAAGGCGAACAGACAAGTTGCTGTCCTTTTGTTATTCAGTCTAGTTGTGGAGGACATCCCTTCACTGGCCCATGTTGGTATTGTGATCATTGCGCTCTTCCCGCGTGAGGTAGTTGGTCACCAGCCATTGGATGGCCGGTCACGGTGGCTCACGGCAGCTCAGGAGGCTGCCTGCCGCTCACCGCAGTTTACAGCAGCCCACACCAGCGCCAGTGACTTAGGCAGCCCAGTTCCAGGTTGAGCTGTTGTTCACCATCTTAGCTGTAGAGGGCGCAGCTTCACTGGCCCATGTGCGATCCAAACCGTGGCCTTGCTGCTCAGAGCTCGCGCTCCCAAGCCAACTCAACCAACAAGCCACTCAGCCAGCCCTGTCTCAGAATCTTTAAAGAACAGAATGAGGTGCATTGGTTTATTCCTGAAGTCATAAGGAAAAAGCATATATCTTTGGAAAATTAAAATATAGAACAATTAGATATTGTAAAGAAAGAAATCATAGTATCTTAATTGATAATGAAGGTTAAATGTCATTTACCAGAATAACACAGATATTAGAAAATTCTATATTCTAATAGAATTAGAAAATTATATTATCGAATTGTTATTTAATTCCAAAACAACTAGCACCACAAAAGAGAATGTTAGGGAAGATGGTTTTGTGGTAATACAAATAGTTTGATCATTACTGGCAACAGTCAAGAGTAACAATGAAAACATGAAGGTTGTTGGGCCAAAAATTGTGACTTTTTTTTCCTAACTTGAAAACCCTACTGAAAATACAATGAGTTTAATAGATTTATTATCAATATTTTCATTAACATTTCTGTTTTTTGAATAGCAATGGGTATCTCTTACCCTCTGTTTATATAAATACATATTTAAAATTCTGGCAGTTTTTTGTAGTTGCTTTCTTTCTTTTTTTATTTCCCCATCTGCAATAACCTTTCCTCAGCTAACATATGGATACTATGTGACTAAAGACATGAAATAGATATCTACTAAAAATTTGAAGACTTTAGCATCAAGCTTTTTGAAGCAGCGTTAAAAAAACTTTCTAATTGTTTTCTCTACTTAAAAAATCAGTATTAATATTACAATATCAACATTATCTCTTATCTTTGGATTGACTAATTTCCTTTTAAGTCGAAACTTTTGAGTAATAAGATGTATGACTTTGAGTCAGAAATATGCTAAAGTACCAAATGCTACCAAGGAATACTATTTTGTACTTATTTAAATAATGAAAATTGACCATTCAACTTGTACTTTTTGCATTGTTGTACTCCTCTTAATTGGCAATGACTTTTTGATCTTCCATAGCTTTTCTCATGAATAATGGACCTTTTACACATAACTCAGCCAATTTGGCTACTATCCCTGACTTACTTGAGAACATAATCTAGAATTAAGCTATTGTCTTATCATAATTATGAAAAAAAAATTGTATTCATAGAATTAAGGCATTGCTAGTCCCCCTCCATTTAATCTCTCTACAAGTTATTTATATTTAGGTTATATTTTGACATATTCTATATATAAAAATATCAAAGATCTTTCGATTTGAAGGGGAAGTGAGAAGTCCGCCATAAATATAAGGTATTGAGAGATCATTACTAAGTTGAACATTTGAGACATTTCTCAAAAATTACAAGCCTTTGCTCTACTTGATCATCCTTAGTGACAAATAGATTTCGGCGAATTTCAAACTAGATTTACTTAATAAAAAATAGTATGGAAATGTGGTACAATAATTCATGGAAATGATCTGTATAGCCACAGAACTATGTGTTGCATTCATTTGGCAGTATTTAAACTGTGAAGGTCATATCATGCTACACACTAAGAAAAAGATAAATAAGAAAATCCTTAATTTCTGTGAGCACAAACTCTAGCAAGGTGTATGAACAGATAATTGAAATACATGGAAAAATTGCTATTAACACAGTAGGTATATGTGGGTATAATTTTCCATATGTTTTAGATGGAGAACATGGCCTGTGATTTGAATATTGAAGACAAGTTGGAGTCTCTGTGAAGAGAGAAAAAAGATGAGCAATGTAAGCAGCAGGAGTAACGTACAGAGGTAGAATCTTGAATCTTAAGTGTTTTTTGAATAGCTGAAGGTGATTGTTATATAGGTTGTTTGGGGGGATTGACCTTGCTGGATAGAAAAACAGATAGATAGACTGCATGCAAGTGTTGAAGGGCTTGTATGCCATGCTAATTTACTTGGATTTTGGAAATAAAATGCCAATGTGGTAGAATCAGAGTTTCTGGAAAAAACAATGGAGACATTTAACAACAAAATGGAAAATGGATCAATATTTGCAAAATAGAAACCTGTAAGAATTTGTGCTCAATCTCCAAAATTTAAATAGAAATGCACTTAAATGTTTGAAAATAGTAATATGAACGCTGCACCTTGAGCTGAGCTGCTGCCTGGATGGCTCAGTGAATAGCGTGTGTTCTCTTTATAGCAAGGTTGCTGGTTCTACTCCCGCATGGGGAAAAAAAATACTGACATTATAGACAAAATATTAAACTTCATGGTATTTATAAAAACTGAAATTAAATGTACATATTTTTGATATGTGCTTTCCAGTTTTGGTTTTTACTATCAGAGATGCAACATCTGGTAGTTTATCACTTGAGAGAAAACTGAGATTTTCTAGGAGAGTATAATTAAAAAAATAAAACAAAACAAAACTTATTCCTCTTGAAGGAAATTACAAAATTAAGTAAAAGGGTCAAAGCATTTCCTAACATGACTCAAAGTGAGAAGTACAACCTAAAAGTATAAACACTGAAAAAGATATTGTGCACAGATAGATTTTATAGTGAGCTCTTTGCTTCCCCTCACCAAATATACATAAAACATAAATAAAAAGGTGACAATTTACAAACAATTTAAGAGTATATATTATTAAATTACTAAAAATAAGTAACTAAATCATCCTATGGAAATCAGAGAGAGCTACAGGTGCCTAAAAATAAAGAAAAAGCTGACTTTGTTATTTGTGTAGGTGATTATTTGTTTCTTGCTTTTCTCCCACATAGCATTCAATATCAGAAAAGGCTGGATAGATTCTGCAATATATTGAGGGAGAAAATGGTCTTAAGTATGTAATGAGTCAGAGATCAGAGATAGGTCACCTAAATATTCTTCTAAAAAATGATTCTTAACATTATTTCCAGATAAGCATTATTCTAGCTAATCAAGGGAATCCTCAAAATTAATCTATCAGAAATGATGAGCCATGTTATAAAAATGTAGCAGTGACCATTGGATTTATTAAAATATAAAACAAAGGCTGGGCCCGCTGAGTGGCACGTTGGTTAAGAGCTGGCTTGGGACGCCAGCTCTGAGCAGCAGGGCCCCAGTTTGGATCCCACATGAGGGCCAGTGACACTGCACCCTCTACAGCTAAGATGGTGAACAACAGCTTGACCTGGAGCTGAGCTGCCATGAGTCGCTGATGACGGTGTAGGCTGCAGTGGGGCTGCAGTGGGTTGCCATAAGCTACTGTGTGTGGCTGGAAGCCAGCATGAGTGGCTAGCAGCTGGTGTGAGCTGCCATCCAGAGGCCGGCAACCAATCTGCCTCACCCAGGAAGAGCACAACGATGGTATCAACATGGGCCAGTGAAGCAACATCCCCCACAACTAGACTGAAGAACAAATGGACAGCAACTTGTCTGTTCCCCTTTCCCTGATTCCCTAACGCTGTTCCCCTCCCCCAATTCCCCAATAAAATCTTTAAAAAATAAATAAATAAAACAAAGGCTAACAAAGGTTTGAAATAATATTGTTTAAATAACATAAATATTACAAAGTTTGGAATAAATTATATGTAACAAGATAATAATAATTTAATTGTCATATAATGTCTCAGTACAATTATTTCTAAAGCTTCATAATAAAATTTGGGAGTTTGAAATGATTAAGGAAAGTACATGAAGTGAAATGAGATAGCACTTTACTTCTAAAAGTAGTAAATGGAAAATACAGGCTTCATTATAGTAATTCAATTTGTAATGGTAATAGTAGAAAAACTAAAAATAGTGAATACATTGTTCAAGACTCTAAGTAAGATAAATAAACAAAATAGCAAGGTTTATAGGAAGATACAGTACACAAGGTAAAACAGTACATGTAGAAAACTGTACCTGTGGAAATGCCACTTTCAGTTAGGATCTGTAGAAAGGATCTGTAGAGAGATCACAAGAGATGACCTCTCAAAACACTGAAGAACCAGCAGAGAAGCTGCAAGATCATAGTTTGAAAGAGATGGTTGTAGATCTTATGGTCAGATTGGGCTTCTGACTGCACTAGGCCTTGTCCTCTATTGCAATAGTCTTTACTATCAACTTTAATACGGTTCCTTTAAATAAGATCTCTCCTTGCTAGCAACAACAATAATAATAATAATCCCCACATAAACACATACTAGAAAACTAAATATATAAAACTTGAATGAACTAAATTTCAGAAAGCCACAAGTGCTTCTCCATAGGAGAGAAAGGAGAGTTTCATGTGGCTCTTCATGTGAGCAGCAGGACAAGGGGAATTACTACACCTAGGGAAGAATAAACATGCCAATTTTTATCTTGTGGTCAATACTTTTCTTTTTATTTTGAAAAAAAGAATATCAGTCCAAAGAAGGGGCAGGAGAATGTGTAAGCCTTTCTAAAGAATTATTTTGAAACTATTTGCTCCACAAGCAAATAATTAGTACAAGATGTATCATAGAACTAAAAACAAAAGCCGAAGTCATAGGACCTCTAGAAGATGTAGGATAATGTATTTGCAAATTTTGAATAAGTATAGATATATTGGACAAGACATAAAAAATGATTAACCATAAAAGGAAAACCATAAATTTATCTACATCAAAATTAAAACTTTCTGTCGATCAAATATAACTATTAAAATGGATAGGAAAAATTATTGAAAAGGAAAAATTATTTCTGGTGCATGTATAGAACTACTTAAACATATATAAACTAAACAGATAGGTAACACAAAAAGAAAAAGCTAAATAAGTGGCAAATAAGTATATGAAAAGGTATTCTATGTTATTAGTCTTTAAGAAAATGCAAACTAAAAACAAATTAAACACCATCTCATACACACTATAATGGTTCAAACAAAAAGACTAACACCAGACATTGGCATAAATATAGAACAACTGGAACGTTCATATATTGCTGATGGGAGTGTAAAATTATACAGCCATTTTGGAGAAAAGTCTGGCAATTTGTTTTGAAAGTGAACATAAATCTAACTCCTCTCCCAGGTATTTGCGCAAGAGAAAAGAAAACATATGTCCATCAAAAAACAAAAACAGAATGTCAAGATGTTCACAACAGCTTGATCCATGTATTAGTTTGCTAGCGCTGCCATACATAAAATACCACAATAGAGTGACTTAAAATACACATGTTGTCTGATAGTTCTGGAAACTAGAAATCCAAGATGAAGGTATCAATAGTTTTGGTTTCTTCTGAGGCCTCTCCTTGACTTACAGATAGATACTGCCTTCTCACTGTGTCCACACATAGTCTTTCCTCTGTGTACATGTAGCCCAAGAGTCTATTTTATATGTCCAAATTTCTAAAAGGGATACCAGTCAGATTAGATAAGGTCCCACTCATATGACCTCATTTTAACTTATTCACTCTTTGAAGGCCCTGTCTCCAAATACAGTCATTCTGAAGTACTAGAGGTTAGGGCTTCATTTAGAGAGACAAAATTCAGCCCATAATAATTCATATTTTCCCCATATTGGAAATCAACAAATGCCCACTAACAGGAGAATGGACAAATAGATTTAGATATATTTATATAGCATATGACTATGCAGCTAGTAAAATAAACATGCTACTGATACACATAACCTGCATAGATCTCAAAAACATTGTGTAGATTAAAAGAAGACAGACACAAAATATACATACTATGTGATTCCATTTTCATGGCATAAGAGCAGGCAAAACAAATCTTTGATGTTACAAGACAGAATGTGATCGTTTCTGTAGGTTTGGAAACTTGACTGAAAAAGGGTATGAGAGGACTTTCTATATCTTGTTTTGAGTTGTGGTTACCTGGATATACAACATTTTCAAAACTTATTGAAGCAAGAAGTTAGCATATTGTTATTTTATTGCATGTAAATTATACTCTATAAATATCATAAAATAAGATAGGTTTTAGATCAAATATTCCTAGTATAATAATAAAAATTATTACATTAAAATATTGAAGTCAAGCATCTTAAAAACAAAGGGCGCTGAGATTTAAAATACAAATATTTGAACAATGAATATATGTTTTAAAAAATTGATTCAGTTTTCAAGTAAAAGAAAGCTCAAACATTAGCTAATGCAAACATACAGGAGACAAAGATGAAAGTTAGAGAATTTTATTATATTTTTTGTTTCTTTTGTTTTTTTCTTGTGTGTTCTTGCTAAAAACAGCTATAGTGGAGGTTTAATAAAGAAAATAATATATTTTTTTAAAAAGTTAATAAATTAGAAAGAAAAACAATAAAGAAATGAATTAGAGGGAGATCCAAGAAGGCAGAGTAGATAAACACTGTGCCTGCTTCCTTCCATGAACAAATGAAAATTACAACAAAATTATACAACAATCAACCTGGAAAACTATCTGAAGTCTGGCTGAACAGAAGTTTTATAACTGAAGATATAGAGAAGAAGCCACATCAAGAGTGGTAGGAGGGGCGGACATGCAGAACTGCCTAACCCCAAGCCTCCATGTGTGGATGAGAACTTTGAGGGATATCTCGGCCATAGAGGTTCCCCGCACTGGTGCAAGGGACCCCAGCCCAGAGTACTGGTGCCAGGAAGAGGAGCCCCCACAACATCTGGCTGTGAAAAACAGTGGGAATTCCTACCATCTGGGTGGGACACAAGGCAGCAGTAAATCCAGAAGTCCTTTAAAGGGCCTGCACACAGTCTCTCTCACTCCCAGGTGCTCAGCTTTGGCTGCAGCGGAGGGACAGTAACTTGGGGGTGTTGAAGACATACTGGGGGCCAACTGAGTTGTGTGGCTTCGGGACAAAGGATGGAGGACAGTCAGCATTTTCCCTATGAGGGGTCATTCTCACATGCCGCTGGCAGCCTGGAGCCATCTTTCCTGTGTTGCACCATCTCCCTACGCTTGGCCAAATATGAATCTGAATCTGATTGGTCTGGTGAGCTCCGCAGCTGCACTCTGAAGACTCACTGGGACCTCACTCCACCCAACACCTCCAACATCAGAGGCACTGTCTCCAAAAGCAGCCATTCTCACCCATATTGCACTCTTTCTTGGGAAACTATCAGAATCTGATAGACCCCAGGCAGGTGGCAACGGGCCTCAGTGTTCTCTGAGATGTTTTCTGAGTAGCTTCAGATTCAGCACTGACACCAAACCAGAATTTACTTTAACCCAGTGACCATAACTCTTCCCACTCCAGTGACTCCAAGATGCTGCCTCACCCAACTTGCATACTACACAAGGCTTTATCAGTGGCTGAACCTTAAGGATGCTGGCAGGTGGCAGCAGGCCTCAGGGTGTCCTGGCATTTTGTAGAGCTACCCCAGGCCTGGTACTGGTGACAGATGTCCTTGGTTTGCACTGTGGCCTCTCCCACATGCCTCCAGGGTTAGCAAAGGCAGCAAAAAACCACTGATCACTCTATTGCTCTTACCAGGTAGTCCCTGGCTAGTCATAGGCATGGGTGATGTGGGCCTGTATGGGAGCTCCTCTCAAGAGGCCCCAGAACCAACACACTTGGAGGTTGGTTTCAGGCAACAGCAGAGCACAGCCCAATTAGCCCCAAGTGGCAAACCCAAAGAGTGGTTTCAACAGGCACCAGAGCTCACTGGGATGAATCTCATTCAGTGGAGTAAGCCTCCTGTACAATAGCCTATAAGTTGTGGATGTGGCCAAACCACACAGCCAATTAGCCCGAGGTCAATCCAACCCATTGATGTGCCAATAGCAATCAAGACTCAACATAACAGGAGGGCAAACACAACCCACACAAGGGACACTCTTGGAGCACCTGGTGCAGGTGCCAGGGAGACTGTGCCACTGGGCCCCACATGGCACCTACTACATAAGGCCACCTGGTCAAGAGTGGGATTTGTAGCAGATCTACCTAATACATAGAAATAGAGACAAAGAGGCAGCCAAAATGAGGAAACAAAGAAATACATCCCAGATGCAAGACTAGAAGAAAACTCCAGAAAAAGAACTAAGTGAAATGGGGACAAGCAACCTATTAGAGACAGAGTTAAAAATAATGGCTATAAGGATGCTCAAGAAACTTAGTAAGAACTTCAACAAAGAGATAGCAAGCAAAAAAAAGAACATAGGAAACATAAAAAAGAAACTGTCAGAAGTGAAGAATACAATAACTGAAATGAAGAATGCACTAGAAGGAATCACAAGCAGACCAGATAAAGTACAGGATTGAATCAGCGACTTGGAAGACAAGGTATTAGAAAACACCCAATCTGAACAGAAAAAAAAAAAAAAATCCAAAACAATGAGGATAATTTAAGAGACCTTTGGGACAATATCAAGCATAACAACTTTCTCATCATAGGGGTACCAGAAGGAGAAGAGAGAAGACAAGGGATTGAGAACCGATTGAAGACATAATGACTGAAACGTTCCTAACCTGGTCAAGGAAATAGACATGCAAGTCCAGGAAGCTCAGAAAGTCCCAATCAAAATGAACCCCAACATGCCCACACCAAGATAAATTATATTAAATGGCAAAGGTTAGACAAAGAGAAAATCTTAAAAGCAGCAAGCAACTCATAACTTCTAAGAGACCTCCCACAAGATTGTCTCAGCTGATTTCTCAACAGAAACTTTGCAGGTCAGAAGGGATTGGCACAAAATATTCAAAGTGATGAAAAGCAAGGACCTACAAGCAAGATTATTCTACAGAGCAAAGCTATCATTTAGAATGGAAGAACAGATAAAGAGCTTCCCAGACAAGAATAAGCCAAAGTAGTTAATCACCACTAAACCAGCATTACAAGGAATGTTAGAGGGACTTTTTTAAGATGGAAAAAAAATCAAAATTATGAATAATAAAATGGCAATAGCTACATATCTATCAATAATTACTTTCAATCTAAATGGGTTAAATGCTCCACTTATACATAGGAGGGCTTAAATACATGGGAGGGCTGAATGGGTAAGAAAACAAGACCCTTACATATGCTGCCTACAAGACACTCACTTCAGTTTGTAAGACAGATACAGATAAAAAGTAAAGGTATGAAAAAGATATTTCATGAAAATGGAAAGGAAAAAGAACAACAACAAAAAAGCTGGGATAGTAATACTTAAAGCAGGCAAAATAGAATTTAAAACAAAGGTTATAACAAAAGACAAAGAAGGACCTAGTAATCCCACTTCTGGGTATTTATCCAAACAAACCCAAAATGCTATTTGAAGGGGACATGTGTATCCAATGTTTATTGCAGCATTGTTTACAATGGCCAAGATGTGGAGGCAGCCTGAATGTCTGTCAATGGATGAATGGATACAGAGGAGGTGGTACATATATACAATGAAATATTGCTCAGCCAGAGAAGGAAATGCGTTCTTGCCATCTGCAGCAGCATGGATGGACCTACCTGGAGGGTATTATGCTGAGTGAAGTGTCAGACAGAGAAAGACAGATGCAATGAGATTTCACTTATATGTGGAATCTAAAGAACATAAACAAACAAAACAGAAACAAACTCATAGATACAGAAAACATTTTGATGGTTGCCAGGTGGGAGGGGTTTGGTGATGAGTGAAAAAAGGGAAGGGATTAAGAAGTATAAATTGGTTGTTACACAGTAGTCATGGGGATGTAGGGTATAGCATAAGGAATATAGTCAATAATATTGTAATAATGATGTATAGTGTCAGATGGGTACTAGATTCGTTGGGGTGATAGATGGGAGGGGGTTAGTGGGAGGGTATAAAAGGTGAAGGGAGTAAGAAGTACAAATTGGTAGTTATAAAATAGTCATGGGGATGTAAAGTAAAGCACAGGGAATACAGTCAATAATATGGTAATAACTATGTACAGTGCCATGTGAGTTACTAACCTAGTCAGGGGGATCACTTCTTAAATTAAATAAGTGTCTAATCACTATAGCATGGTATGTTGTCAGAATGTTGCTCAACTTATCATGGTAATCATTTCTTTAGGTACATAAATGTTGAATAAGTAAGGTGTACACCTGAATCTACTATAATATTGTATGCTAGCTATATTTTAATAAAAATCATAAAAAATAAATTGAAAAAAGAAATAATTATAAATGATAGATTGAAAAACATTAACAAAAGAGTGGAAAGTCAAAGAAGCAGAGAAATTAATTTGGCTTTTGAGGTATAATTTCACACAAAGCAATACAAACATATTTGAAAATAAATATAATGAAAAATTTGGGGAATATATAAATTATTAAAATTCATTCAAGAAAAGTCATAAAACCTTAAATGGATGACTCATCATTAAAAACAAGTAGATAATGCTTACAAAAATATTCTTCTCTAAAATGTCACATTCACATGATTTCTCAAGTGAACAATTTCAAATTCGTTGAATAAAATTCTGGTACAATTTAATTCAGAAAGAAAATGAAAGCTACCCAATTCCCTTCACAAAGTCAGTGTAACCATGATAAGAAAGTGTGTCTGAGAGAAACCACATGTATGTATGCAGATTCTGAACTGTACTGCTTCCACAGTGTTTCTGATATTCTTGGTTGGCTTTAAATACAAGACAAAACCCTAAATTTTCTGGCCAGCCAGCCCCACACTCTTAGTCTATTCATGTGACTGCTCTCTTCTTGAGCTTTTCTATGACATGGTACAATTTGGGAATGGTAGATCTTATAGGATGAATTTTGGTCAATGGAAAGTGAGAGGAATTTAATACAAAATAAATACTCTCTCCAATTTCCTTCTGTGAACTATTCATGGTGTTATGGGCTGAACTGTGTCCCTTCAAATTCCTATGTTGAAGTTGTAACCTCCAGTATCTCAAAATGTGACAGTATTTGGAGATAGGCCTTTAAGAAGGTTATTACCCTAAAATCAGGCTGCTAGGGTGGGCCCTAATCCAACTGACTTGTGTCCTTATAAGAAGTGAGAATGTGGAAATACAGAGGCATCAGAAATGAGTATGCAGAGAAAAAAGACTATTTGAGGACATAGCAATGAGGTCTGCAAGCCAAGGAAAAGAGGCCTCGGAAGAAACCAAATCTGCCAACACCTTAATCGTGAACTACTATCACATCACTTATATCTTTTTTGCCTGTTTACCTTTGTTTTCTCACCCTTACCAAACTTGTACTTCCCAATTAAAGTATCAGGACTTTAATCTTTGCTTCAGTCTCTGCTTTCTAAGCTAAGACAGAAAACCTGGTAAAGGATAATTTTAAAAACAAATACCAAGGGCAATTATGAATAGTGATACAAAAAATATAAACTAAATACCAATAAATAGAATACACGAACATTAAAGTAATACATGGAACAAATAAAATATAAGTAAGTTTTTAAGAAATTTCTATTAAGCCATTAAATATTTATATAAAAATATTAAACAATTAAACTTTGATTCCAGATAAAAGCTGAAAAATATCATGAATACATATATTCACATATAAACACACACGGGTATGTAAGTAAAAACCTTTATCTTGTTTAATAGTAGAGTGCTTAATATATTCCTATTAAAATCAATGAGGTAACGGAGGAGAGAAGAGGAGGAGGAAAAGAAAAATGACATATCATGTAGCTGATATTATTTACATTGGTCTGGAAGAATGCATCAATTAATTAAAACATACACACACACACACACACACACACACACACAAAGTAAAGTCACGAATACTAGAAAGTAAAAAGCAAAATTATTACTATTTCCTGAGGATTTGATTTTTTTTTAAATTTGGAAGACCCAGGGGATTGAAAAAGTATTAAATATAAGATATTTCATTAATTTTGCAGGTACCAATAATTAGACATACACACACACACACACACACACACACACTAACAATTTAGAAAATACAATGGAAGAAGATAAGCACAGGATCAGAAGCATAGCAAAAAAAGCATAAAATATCTAAAAAGAACATAAAAAATACACATGTTGTATTTACAGGGGGAAAATATTAAAACTCTACCAAGGAGCATATAAAAAGACAAACAATTAAAAAGATACTCCACGTATTTACATTTATCATTTTAAAGATATTAGTTAAACAATTACAAAGCTAAAAAACACAGTATCCAGGGAATGGCCATCTGATCAATGGTTTAGAAGTGTAATTAAAAAAAAAAGAATATTTAATATGTATACTAAGGTGATTACATTGATCAGTGAAGAAATGCAAATTAATAAGTAAACAATATTGAAGAAATTAGGCAGCCACTTGAAAAAAATAAAATTAGATCGCCACCATTTTCCTTAGAATAAAATAAATATTAAATGGATCAAACATCTACATATACAAATAATTTTTAGTAGGGCCAAAAAATGATGAAATTGTAACCTTGTAGAGATAAAGGAGCTTCAAGGCATAATAAAAAATTCAGAATCATAAAAAATGATAATTTTTTACTACATAAAAATTCAAAATTCATGTTCAGGATAATATGGCAAAAATTTTCAAAAGTGATCTATAAAATAGGGAAATATTTACCGCACATGTGACCTTAAAGGCTGATTTTTGTATTATAGGACATTTATACCACAACATGAAAAGCAAATGAACAAATGATACCACAGATAGTTCTTTGAGGAAATAATTCAAATGTCAAAAAACAATGCAGAAAGTTGTTCATTATTTTACTGCATAGTGAGCAGTTATGCTCATCTACCAACATGAAAAACTCAGTAAATGAGCAGTATCTTGAGAGAAAGGAGTGTCAGAGAAGTAGCCTCCTTCCTACTCTTTGGCATGACAGTAATGTCACATGTGCATTCCTGTGGATCAACTGGCCACTACAGAAAGTAGCTAGGCTTGAAGTATTTGCTGATATCTCAAGAAAAGGGGCTATCTGCCAATCAAGGGTATCTCAGTTTTACAGGAGCACCTATTTGGCAGGAGCCGAAAGAAAGCAGGCTGAAACTCATTTACACATATAGCACACATCAGTGAACTGTGCAGCAGGAGTAAAGCAAGTAACTTGCTTCCATAAAAAAAAAGAATTAAAAAAATAACGAAACAAAAACATCACCCATGAGCCCCAAGATGCCCACCACATAGAAGTATCAATGATGTGTCAATATTTAACCAGAAGATAGAAGATAGCAGTGATTGAGAGAACTGCAACTGCTTTCCAGTCAAGAATAAAGCATATGGCCCACCTTTTCCAACCCTAGATAAACTAGAAACAGGTGAGGAAGGGTTTACGAAAAGTAGGAGTGATCTGTAGAGCACGTCCTGTTCCACAGTCTAGATCGCAGTCAAGGATTAAGTCTGAGGCAACGTAAGGGTAGAGATATTCAAAGTTGATTTTAGACTTCTGTAATGATAAAAAGTGACTGAAAGCTATTGAATTTGCCTAATCTATCATTAAAGGAAGAAAAGGGAAGTGTGTCATACTTTTTCTCTCCATGGAGTTACCATTGTAGTAACTTCATGCTAATTTCTTTTCCTCATTCTTCATGTAATTCTGATGTTTGGCTTTGATTTGTGGAACTCACTTGGTTTACTGGCATGGGACCTTAAGTAGGCCCATCAGACTTTCTTGAGAATTCAAGGATCAGAAACTAAAAAGTTAGTACTGATTCATCTAATGGCAGTCAACGGCAGTGACGTCCATGCACTCCTTCCTTTGTTTGATACTCATTTTTTTGGTTTCTTCTAATTATGAAGAAGTCTAAGTAATTCAGATATAATTCTATAAACTATTTTGGAGGGTTTATATTCTCTCAGTGATATGGAGCAGTAGAAAATGGTTATTAGGTGAACATGTGGTGAATGGCAGAGTTATTGACATCCCACTCAATCAAGTGGAGCCATGTGCAGTGAGGAAAGAACTAATCCAGATGCCACATCACCTGGGACAATGTGTCCACCAACTGCAAAACTCAGGTGATTGGGAAAATGTTGCCTTATCCTTTTTTAATAGCAGGTAAAAAATTTCATAAACTATAGGACAGCTTTCTTAAAGGCAATAAAATATTAGTCAAGAGAAAAATAAGCTAACTAAAAAGAATTATGTAATTATAATGAATACTATTATTGTACATTTTCTCCTATTTTGTCTTAACTGATTTGAAAAGCAATTTTATAAAGTAATATCACATATGGTAATATTGGGCATATAACACAAATAAATGTAATATTTGTAAAGTATATTTGTCAATAACAGCAGCACAAAGCAGTGGGTGGGAGCAAAGCTGTAATGGGCTAAGGAAATGATGACAGATGGGAACATAATAATTATAATAACCTTGTTAAGTTTTTAACAATAGATATAATAGATACAACAAAAAAATACCCAAAAAGGGGGCACTAGTTTGGAAAAAATACCAAAAACTTGAACAACAATTTCTGACACTTGGAGACCCTCAGGCCATTAAAGAAGCATCAAACGTTCATTATGATGCCCACTCCATCTCTCTAGCCTGGCAAAGCTCTGTAGTAACCATTATTAAACTCAACCTTGCTGGGAATGCACAGAAGCATTCCCAGGGTGTGGAAAAACTGTCAAATTAGAATACAATTTTTAGAACAGCATTTAAATATACATTGGTTCAAGCTAAATCAATTGAGAATTGTATAGCTACAAAACATGCATTCACTGCTTTCATTGAGGGAGCTAGCCATTATAATACATCATTTTATTAATTAATTTAAGTTAATTTACACTAAATGGCATGAAAAATACTGATGTTTCTTGGCAAAATATACATGATAGAATAGACAGAGTTAGAGAAGTCTGGATTGAATCACTGAATAAAATGCATGGATAGCACATCTCACTATGTCCCTTACAAGGATCAGAGAATTTTGTGACCCTTGCCAGAGAATAATTATTCTCTTTAGACTAGAAATATTGAAGAGAATGTTTCATTTTCAGATCTCATTTACACAGAGAAATTCAGCATGAACAAGTTTACAGAACCCTGCTCCTATGACCGCAGGGGTGATGATATACATTAAACCAACGGTTCTCAACCTTTGGGGGTCGAACGACCCTTTCACAGGGGTTGCCAGGTACTCGTATGTGGGTGTATCTGCATGTGGGCCTGGAGACAGATAGAGGAGCGGTGTCTTGGTTCCTAAGACCATCGAAAATATGTGTTTTCTGATGGTCTTAGGCGACCCCTGTGAAAGGTTGAGAACCGCTGCTTAAACTAATCCAACATGGAAATTAAAAATTGAATTGAGACCACAGGAATGAAAAGATCTCAAAGCTGAGGAACTGGATGAGGTTATCCCAGAAAATACTCTGAGACTGTATTCCAGGAAATTATACTAAGATCTTAGGTTCTTATCCTTTTCTGATCTTGACAATTCTGTTTTTCCTTTGATTATATGGGCTAATAAATTTATTATATTATTAAAAATAATAAATTAAGTTTGGCAGAGTTGGTTTCTTTTGCTTTTTTTCAAAAAGTATAAACTAATTTCAATATAATCATCATATTGTATGTAATTGCTGTTTTTACCCCAGAATTCAATAAGAAAAGGAAACTCCTAAACCTATACTGACAAATGCATGATATTCGCCTTTCTGTAACTGTAATAATTTGCACTTTATCAAGGTTAGTCAGAACATATGCAATAAATGTGTCTTCCTCAATTAGCTTTGTCTCTGAATTTTACAGTGGCTTTGTGTGGTAGTTCCTTATTGATTCTCTGCATGGGAGTGTCAATGAAAAAAGGGAAAATGCTTGAACTATTTAGACATAGAAATAGCTGTTGAATTGCTCTTGGGTAGTCTCTTGAAAGAGTTAATGCTTGTAATTTAGTATCTTGAAAAACCAATAGATCCTACATTTTTCTTAGACTCAAACCTAAAATCCAATATAAACATGTGTGAAAGAACAAAATTTATTATATCAGGAAAGTATATGATGACTCTAATCTCTAAAGAGGATATCTGTGATGAGTTATATGAGTGTAAAATAATGTCCAGTTACAAAAACAGTAATTTAAATTTTTCATCTCTAAGTAGTTGGTAGATAGTTGATCACTTATTTATGAAACAGTATATTCAAGGAAGTTATTAAGGTATTAGGAATTTTAACATTAGATAATGGAAACTATAACAATTTTATGCAATTCTGATACAACTGAAGAGAGCTAAGTCCCATCTTTGGCATTGTTGGCTTGGAAAACGTGTCAAGTAGATTATTTCAACCTAAGAGTCTTTATTTATAAAATTTTGATCGTAACACTTGTCTTATTTCACATATTTTTTTGTGAAAATGTTTTAAAAAATGAAACAATAATGGAGAAGCACTTCTGGAACAAGAACTACCAAAAAACCTGTCTTTCATAAGAGCAATGAGAACACTGACAACTTGTCCAAATCAACAATTTTGCAAAAACTGAGGAAGCATTTATTTAAAAACAAAGCAAAACAAAACATGCTGAATCTCAGAAGAACAGTGAGCATTCAGGGTGTTTTGACATACCCTATTCCCATCTTCTTTCCTTAGCTCTGTGATAGCCTCAAAACCAACAACCTAACAAGGGTCAGCATCCTAGCAGCCACAGAGGGGTAATAATGAGTTGGGATCCTCCCCAAAGCTCTTCCTGAAGAGAATCATCAGCATTTTATCCATCCAGACTCATCTGGACAGCCTGATAATTCCACTTCAGGGCTTGTCTTTATTTGATCTGACTTGGTGCTCTCTCTGTGCAAAGAGCTCTATCCCTAAGGTGTTTGTTGAAAATAATCAGCAGCAATTATTTAACATCATAAGTGATTGAGGTGACAATATGAGTTGGGGTTAATAGGAGACTGACCAAAATACTTAAAGGGAAAAACTGGGAATGAGGGGATTTTGAAAAGCTCCAACATACTTGTGAGAATCTATTATAGATGGCTATGGCATATGCGCAGCCATACACATTTCCATAAAATATCTGACAGGGCCCTAATCTTTCACCTTTGACTGACCTCAAGGCTCTGCATGAGCAGGAAGTGAAGTTTAAGACCGAAATGTAGACTCTCTGCTAGACCATTGAGGACTTAACCCCAAAACACACAGAATCCTTCATCAAAGGCTGAGAGACTTATTAGTTCAAGACAATTAATGGACCATCTCTTCAGTTATTAGCCAACTAATAGGCTAACTGAATACAAACATCAGTGGCCATATATGACAAAGAATGCACACTTTAGAGAATTAGACCAGGAAAGTCACTAATCAAAAAAAATAGCAATTACAACAGCAGGAAAAAAATATCCTAGGGAGGACCCAAAGGAGGAGAGTAACTGATTTTCAGAGTGGCCACATTATATTATTTAAAATTCAATTTTCAACCAAATCATATGGAAATGCAAAGAATCAGGAAAACATGGCCCATACACAGCAAAACGTAGAGATAATAGAAACTGTTTCTAAGGAAGCCCAGACATTAGACTTGCTGAACAAAGACTTTAAATCAGCAACTCTAAGGTCAAAACACTAAAGGAAAACATGTCTAAGAATTAAAGAAAAATGAGAAAGCTATCTTGCCAAGTAGAGAATATCAATAAAGAGATGAAAATTATCTGTAAAAACAAACCAAAACAAAAAACAAACAAAAACCAAACAAACAGAAATTATGGAATTAAAGTATCATAACTGAAATTAAAAAAAAATAGAGTGGTTCAATAACAGATTTGAACTAGCAGAATTGTAAAGAAAGAAGATGTTAATTTTAATGTCCTAAACCATCACTAAGAAAATCATTTTTAAAATACAGTAAAAGAAAGAACAAGGTAATAAAAAAGTTATACTACAAAATATCTAACTTAAAGACAGAAATCAAGGAATAGAAGCAAAAGCCGACAGAATTGAAATGATAAATAAACAATTCAATAATAAAAGTTGAAACCTTAATGCCGTTACCAATAATGCATAGAACAACTAGGAAGAAGACCAACAAAAATATAGAAGACTTGATCAACACTCTAAAGCAACTAGATCTAACAGAAATCTATAGCACACTCTTCTAATATATATATATATATATAAATCTTCCTAAGTGCACATGAATGTTCTCCAGAATAGACCACATAGTAGGCCATAAAACAAGCCTCAATAAAGATAAAAGTATTGAAGACATACAATGTAAATTATTTGACCAAAATGGAATTGTTAAAAATCAATAACAGATATTAACAGAATCAATAACAGTCTTTTGAGAAATATACTAATAATTTAGAATTAGAAAATTCTCCTAAACAATCAATGGGTCAAAGAAGAAATCAAAAGGGAAATAAGAAAAATATTTTTTGATCAGTGAAATGAAAATACAACATAGCATTAATGGAATGCCATTAAACTAGTGTTTAGAGTGAAATTTACAGTGTAAATGACTATTAAAAAATGAAAACATGATCTCTAGTCAATAATCTAGCATTCCAACTGTAGACACCAGAAAAAGATCAAATGAAACCCAATAAAAGCAAAAGAAAGGAAATACAGATTAGAAGGGGCATATAGATTAGATTGGAACTAATAAAACAGAGAATGGTAAAACAATAGAGAGAAGCAATTGGTCCAAAAGATGTTTCTTTATAAAGATTAATAAAATTGACAAACCTAAAGGTTACATATGCCACACTGTGCCCAAAAAAAGATATGTAGAGAGAAGACTAGAATAATTAAAACCAGAATTGAAGAAAAAAAACACATCATTACTGATCTTACAGAAATAAGAAGGATTATAAGGCAATAGTATGAACAATTGTACACCAAAAAAAATTTAACTTAAATGCAATAATTGTCAACATAATACAAGCAAAAAAAATCTAGCCTATTATATATAAAAAAATTATTCATCATAGAATAGAAAATAAAAGACACTCTATTTACAGAATAAAGGACAGAGCCCTGATCATCTCAATAGTGAAGGAAAGAAGTTGACTAATGCCAATACTCTTTCATGATAAAACTACTCAACAAGATATTCAACAACCTTAGAGAGGTCATGTGCAAAAATCTCACACCTACATCCTATTTAATGATGATGGAATGAATGCTTTCTGCTTAAAAATAAGAAGATAAGAATATTGTCTTCTACATTTTTTTTAACTTTGTACTTGAGATTATAGCAGACAACAGGCAAGAAAAAATAAGACACATTTTCTGATTCCATTTATATTAAATGTCCAGTATGGGAAAATACATAGAAACTATTAGATAGTAGATTAGTGCTTGCCTAGAGCTAGGAAGAGAGGTTGATAGGTAACAGATATGGCTTTCTTTTTGGGGTGATGAAAATCTTCTAAAGTAAGATAGTAGTAATGGTTGCAGAGCTCCATGAATATAGTAAAAAACATTTAATTGTATAATTTCATAGGGTAAATTTCATGGTTTGTGAATTATATTTTAATGAAGCTGTTGAAAATCAAATCATAATAGCTCATGCCAAGTATTTTTGGGGGTAAAGGTCTTAATTTTAGGGAATTAAAATAAAATAATTTAATATTGAATGAAAATATTTAGTGCAAGTGAAAAAAATTAGAGTATAAGTTTCCAACAGTAATAATTGAGCACCTGTGTATAAAAATACTCCCTCAAGTTAATATGATTATTTATATTAGCCAGCATTAATTATCTCATAAATCCTAGGCAGAATTTGCTTGCTTTTCCTCCTTTAATTCTCAGAATATTTTAAAATTTATTCTCTTTATTTTATAGATTAGACTCAATAGTAAGGTTAAATAGTTTATTCAAGTTCTTGCAAGTCATAAATGGCACCACCATGACAGGAACACAGATCAATTAATTATAAAGCACATACTCCTGCCCACTAACCTGTATTTTCTTTTTATTCAAGATTAAATGAATAAGAAACATTTATCCACATTAATGATATTTTTACAGCTGCCTTATAAGTGTTACAGGAGATTTAATGTTTGAAGTGGGGTTTAATTGGATATGCATTCTTATATCAAAGAAATGCTGAGAAAATAGATTTCCAGGACTTACTACCACAAGCCCTCTTCAACTCATCACTCCCACTCAAACTAACTGAGGTCACCTATCTCAAGGAGTTGTCTCATTTTAATATGTGTCTGCTTATATTGGAAAGCACTTACAAGTCACAACAATGAGCATTATTCAAACGACAAATTGAAAGGAAATCCTTAGGTAAAAACACTGGGGAGACTTAACAAATAAATACAGTTACAAATAGGAAGATGACATTTTCACAGTGAGTCAAGTTTTGGTAAAGAATTTATTTGGAATCAGATAGTTTACAGTGGCTTTCCTTCAAGCTAGTGATTAAGATCAGAGCATTCATGTTCTATTTATTGGGTTGTTGGAAAAGTCATGACGCATTTCTGCGACAGATGGCACTAGTTCATTTTTGGAAGTACTAGAGTCATTCACATTTATGTTATTGCTGTCATTTGACAGCTGACAGTTCTAGCTTCATTCTAAAAAAAATTGAGTGATTTGGTTGAGTTTTGGAGATTGTACAACAAGTTGAAGATGGAACACCAAGCTTTGCATTTTTGCCATATTTTACTGTTTTACTTCCATAAAGGGAAGAACGCGTGTCAAGCTTGTGAAAAGTTGCATAAAGTTTATGGTGACAATGCTCTACAAGAACGTCAGTGCCAATGATGGTTCACAAAATTCCATGCTGGTTATTTCTATCTCAACCATGCTCCTTGGTCAGGAAGGCCCACCGACGATGACGACAAAATAAAGGCATTGATCGAGTCAAACCCACGTTACATGACACGAGAGATTGCAGAAACATTGAATATCCATCATTCAAGTGTTCACGACCACCTGAAGAAGCTGGGATATATAAGCAAGCTCGATATTTGGGTTCCGCATAAACTCAAAGAAGTTCATTTGACAGCGCGTATAAACATCTGCAATATGCTCATTAAATATGAGGAAAATGATCCTTTTTTTGAAGCGACTGATAACTGCTGATGAGAAGTGGATTGTTTACAACAATGTGGTGCGCAACGGTCTTGGTCCTGACATGATGATTCCCCTCAAACGACATAGAAAGCAGACATTCATCAGAGGAAGGTTATGCTCTCAGTGTGGTGGGATTTTAAAGGTGTCGTGTTTTTCGAGCTCCTACCAAGGAACCAAACAATCAATTTGAATGTTTACTGTCGGCAATTGGACAGTTTGAATGAATCCATCATCCAGAAATGTCCAGAGTTTGTTAATTGTAAAGGAGTTGTGTTCCATTGCGGCACTTTATTTCTTTTGGAATAATTTACTCAATGTCCCTTTTGTAAAGTCCTTTACTGATGATCATAAAATCTTTAGAATTTTAGACCTTAATCTTACAGGCCATCTAGTCCAATCTCACCATTTTACAGGAGAAGAATTTGAAGCTAAGATAGGTTAAGAGCAATACAAATATTTATCCTTCAAAACATGAGAGGCCTTATTCCATGGGTTTCTTTATGGAAAATACTATACCCAGTTTGATTGTAAATCTATTTCACATAATATGCTTGAAATGTTTAAATTAAATTTATTCTGTTTTTCCTAAGATTTTCCTTCTGCTTTTAAATCTAAGATTAGTCTCTTCTTTCAATCTGAGCTATTTAAATAGATGTTCTGCTCTTTTTCATTCTCATTCTTAAATGACAAGTATCTAAACAAACCAGTTATCTGCCAGGACATAGGGTGCAGAGTTCTTTTTAGCCCCTCTCGGAAGTACTCTTTAGTAATAAAAGATTCCAGCCCTCCAATCTTAAGAATTATTTGAAATCTCAGCATTAAAACGTGTTTAAAAGTGATGCTGTGCTGGAATAAGAATGGATAGCCTCTCCTGCCTTCTCTGTCTCACCAATTGTATTCAAAGACCATAATTTATTCCGAGCAATTTGAAGCAGTCTGGGCTTCTCCTAAGATCAGAGAAAGTACATAAAGGCTACACTTACAATTTATAATGTACATTGTAAAACTCTCTCAGTACCTTGCAACTTTGCCATTACTATTTGCCCTAAATTTAACTCATAACAGATTCTAAGTAGGGATGTCCTAGTTCAAATAGAAATTGTACATAAATACGAGATCTGGCTTCTTCTCCACCCATTTTATGTGTGCGTGAGCTAAAATCATGTCTATAACCCACATGCAAAGGGTTTGAAAAGTTAAAAGAGTGATTATTATTACTACACTGCTCAAAAACTTCAATAGCATCATTAAAAGGCAAGAATGTCATATTGGCATTCCATAAACATTTGTTCAAATGAATCACAGACAGTTTACTAGGTCTTGGAGATTTATTTATTTTCTTTTTTTGTTCTCCTTCTCTAAACTAGTGGGAGCTATCCTAGTAATAAGCTCATTCACAAATGTTCTACATTCTGAAATTGCTAAGGCACATAGATTTAGATAAAAATAATTAACTATGTCATTCCAGGTTGTTAAGCACACAATGCTTTCTAAGCTGATTTGGAGCCATTATGGCCAGAGTAGGAAGATTCCCCCAAACATAGATGAGGCTTTACTTTCAGAAAAAAATCCAGAGTCACAAATGGAAATAACATGAATTGAATACGCACCCTAGAAGAAGAGGAGGAGCTCCTCGGGGAGCCAGAGAGAAATAGCATTTTCTTCTTATTAGGGGTTTTGCTAGCAGTGGTGGTAGTTAATTAGACACACACACACACACACACACACACACACACACACACACACACACACACACATTGGATGTTGCCTAAATGTATTGAGTATGTGCATTGGTCATAATTTACTTATATTTTTACATACCATAACAATTGTTATTAAACTTATACCAAGTATTGGTCATTAAAGCAAGAACACATTTTCCTAAGCCAGTAAAATTATTTCTGAACAAGAGAGAGGCCATTAAAGTGAATTATTTGAATGATACTAACAACTACCCATTTTGTTCATTTCCTTAGCTAAATTCCCTAGTTTCAAAGTCTGATTTCTTGCTGTCCTTAGTATTTCAACCTTCCTGGCACTTATCTCTCTGATGTCTTATATCCCAGAGTGAACACAATGGCTGCCCACTATGGTATATACTGATTTTTATCTAGGCCCTGCTTATGGCAGGTAACCTGCAAGCAAGATGTATACAGTTAATTCCGTAATGTATGTTTAGTCCTCCTCAGCTCAGACATTTGTGTCCTAACAAAATGCTATATTAAATAATTTCTGGAAGTACTATACGGAAGAGGGACTATAAACTGTTTGCCTAATTTTCCTGAAATTACATTGAATAAACCAGATGAACATGCTTTCAAAGAAGTTTCAATCTGACAGGACTCTGGTTGTGCCAAGTTGTTCAGTAAATCTACAAAGGTCATTATTTCAACTGCTTGGAGGAGTCATTTTTGAGAAAGAATAGATTTGAATTTTATTTTCTATTGCAACTACCCATCATCTATTTTGGAAACATATTAGCATGTGATCAATGGATTATTATTTGTCCTAAGTTTTAATTAATGTGTATTTGTAAAGAGGGTTCTATTTGCCCCCGTATCTGGAATTCAAATGGGACTCTACAAATACTGCATATATACAGAAGGAAACAAACCTTACCAGATAAACAACAGCATCTAGTTTCCAATATTCACCCTTTGGCATCCCCATTGGGTCAAAATCTTTGTTCATTCTTATACTTTGTGGTTCCTCAATTCCTTGACTTTCTTGGGCTCCCATGACTAACACAAGTTTTTCCTATTTTAATTATCTGTTTGAGCTTTTGTACTCCCTCTTAAGTATCTTTCTGTGGCCCACTTTGGCCTTATATTCATCATTTTATAGTCAGAAAACACATCAGCCAGTGACTCATGACTTCAAACCAGAAGGACCAACTTTCAATATGTTAGGTTCTGGGAAAACAAAGAATAGAACCTTATGTTATTTTCTATTTGGCTTAGAATTTTACTTCGTGGAGTTGTATTATTATCAGAGATGATATTGTTTTAATTTTAATTAGTATAGATTCTAGTTTTTATAACTGTCAAGAATGGGTGCATTCTAAGTAATATAAATATTATAAAATATTGCCAGAAATATGACAGTATATAACAGATTATCCATATACATATGATTCTGACATTGATAACAACTAATATTTTTGTGGGCTTCACCTGTGCCAGATACTACTCTAATAGCTTTATATAAATTAACTACTTGATTCTGAGACTCATGGTAAGTTTATGTTTTAAAAACTACTATTTTAATTTCATCCATGAGAAAACTGAAGCAGAGAAATTAAGCAACATGTCCAATGTTTTAAATCACAACTAGTGAGTGATTACATAGGATTAAAAGTCAGATGATAAAACTCGGTATCTCAGAAGATTTAACCAACATGCAGGTCTGAGGGTTACATTTGCAGAAATTCTTCTATATAGCTTATGGTTTATCCTCTCCATTAGGTAAGCATTAAGGGACACAAAAAATGTGCCAAGCAAGCATTTTTCTAGACACTGGGATAAAAATGAGAATAATGCAGACTTGATTATTTTTCAGAGCTTCAAGTTTAGTGGAGAAATAGAGGCTAAACTTAATTTTGCAGATATTAAACAATTTTGATACCTACTTTAAAAGGTCTGTAGAGGCAGTCAAGAGGGCATATAGAAGGTCATTTAAGAAGGTTGAAAAGAAAGAAGAGTGATTGGAGAAGCAACTCTAAAGAATGGGCTCAAGCATCCAAAAGAGTAGAGGTAGTGTGATGAGATGGAAAAGCAGGAGCAGCAGCGAGGGAGGGGGAGGGTGAAAACATGTAGGCAGAAGGGAACACATGTATGAGGTCCCTGAGACAAAGAGGGTCATGGTTTTGGTGGGACTGTGGAAGGAGGCTGGATCAGTCACGCAGAACTCTATAGATGTGCTGAAGATCTTCGATTGTCCCACAAGAACCATGGGGAGCCACTGAAAGGTTTTTAGTTGTAAGCAATTTACTTACTCTAGCCGCAACATGGAGGGCAGGATAGAAGGATAGACTCATAGAATCTAATAAAAACATGACTATAATTATAATGATTTAGATAAGTTTCTTTTTGTTTGTTTCTAGGGCATCTAGATTTATAGTAAAGATAAATACAATTGTTTGTTAATAAAAACTTTTGTTGTAATTGCATGCATAACACTCTAGGACCACATATGAAAAGCTTAAATTTTCTGGCCTCTGGGATGCAGAATATTTAAAAGCATGGGTTTAGAATCTAATGCCAACTGCTGAACTCTATTTGCAAATTTTATGACCTTGGGCAAGCTATTCAAATGGGAAGGAGGAGTAAAGGTGGAGGGAGGCACAAAAAAAAACCTGCTGAAAAAGCCCTTTGGATAAAGGAGACACAATTGCTCAAAGGGCATACGTGTATGAGGTTAAGTTGCTTTCTTTAAAAAAAATAACTTCAATAAAAATATTAAATACTACTTAATGTATTAATCTTGTGAGTGTTTGTTTCACATGTATCAAATAAAGTTAAAACAGGCACACAGAGACGTAAACATCAGTTTACAGGAAATTTCCTTTTATGGAATATGTCATTCCTCAAAGAATAAAACATGACTTTATATCAGAGCTCTGTGGGATGAAAGCATCCAAAAAGTAAAAATCTATTGATCCTACATTACGTGCGGTCCAGTAGATTTGCAACTTCATAAACATACATATTCTTGGTTGATGGGGTAAAATTTCCCCAGTTCTATGCCTTAGTCATTTCTGAACCTAATTTTAATCATATTTAAATTTATGGATTAAGCATTTATTAATGGGTTTATTAAGGAGATAAGTTTATGCTTTTAAATACTAAATTTATGGCTTTTATGATGACCATGATAAAGATGTCTTGCTAGAAATACATCCAGTGTAAAAGAAGAAAAGAAAAACTACTCTATCCTTGCCTCAACTTGACCTAATCTAATTCTACTAAAAATGTTATTATCAGTGTTGTATATTGACACGTTTTTTTCACCAGTAGAGAAAGTTACTGTGGCTGATATTTGATTGAAAAGGATGTTGCAGCTGTTAGGGAGGGAAAAGGAAAGAGAAAGAGACACCGGCTGCTTGTTCCTCAGGCTAATTTGCTGCGTCTAACCTTATATTTGTTGACCCTCACCTTTTGTCCACATTTTTCTCACACCACCAGTACGTGCTCATAAATTTCAGTTCCAGGGCTTATTACATTTGAGATTGTAAAATGCCAGGAGCTCTGGTGCTAAAAGTGCTGCCTCTCAAACAATTTTCTCCAATGCTATTAACCTTGAATGCAAGGGATGTAAGTGATGGAGAGTTTACAATACCAAATAAGTTACAGTCTATTTAGTCTAAACCTTTCATTTAAAGGAAAATGACTTAATTTGGAGGTTGGGGAATGTTGTAATTACAGTGATATTCTTAGCTTGTTGTGTGACTGTACTTAACTAAAGCAACAAAAACACTAAAACTACCCTAATTTTAAATGTTCACATTTAAAAAGTTACTGTTAAAAATAAAAAGAAGGTTGATCTGTTTGGATTACTGATTTCAGATTGCTCTGTGTGAAGAAAAGCCTATGCAGAGGATGGTATTTTATATGAGGTGTGTGAAACATACACTTTTGGTCTATATACATTGATTACTTCAAGTTCATTTCAATTAAATCCTATTGTCTTAATAAGTATGAATAATATTTAATAACTTCTGGAGTATATAGTGTGCATTCCTAATGCCTTCATGAAAAGTGTGAATTTTATTAGGATTTCATATCTCAAAAATATATAGAAATGAATCAATTTCCTTTAAAATTATTTATAAAATAAAAATGATAATATAAACCCATAAATCATTCAATTTGAAATTTATAAAATTTGTTTTGTATTAAAACTTTGGCAGTATTTAAAAAAAACAACAAACCTACATATTCTCTTGTGTAGATTTCTCCAATGTCAAGACTCTCACTCCTCAGCTGCCAGGAGTGTTGGAAGCTCATTTCTCACAGCTGAGCCTCTACCTGGGAGCTGGCATAAGCCAAAGGGAACTAATTTCCTTACTCAAGGTTGTGTGCTCTCCCAAGAAAAGCTTGCATCCAATGACTGATTGACTTGTGAATACAAATGGCCAGGACTTTTGCCATAATTCAGGATAACTGAACATCATCCTGGCTTCAGATTTTCCTGTGGGATTGATAAAGATCCTTGCACTCTGCTTTGCAGTTCAGCTTCTCACTCTGCTTAATGATATTTTCATTGACTCCCTCAAGCGTCGTGTCCTATAGTACCTTCCCAATAAACTTCATGCTTACCAGCCTTCATCTCAGGGTCTGTTTCCCCAGTGAATCCATTCCAAGATGGTGGGTCGTCCAAGGAAACATGCTTACAAATGTGATTTTGGAGCAGGCTCACCCCCTGGAAAACTAGGACCCCATGGATAGTGTTGGTCCTTGGCACGCCATAACAGAACAATTCTTAAATAAGACTCACTGTAATAAAACTGGATGAGATGGTAGAGGAAGGGCACACATCATCATGGGCTGCTGCCATATCCCAGGCATTTCAGAGGTTCTCAGAAAGTAGGAATTATGAAGACAGTAGGCTTAGATAGTGGTGTTGAGTTCAATAATTTCCAATAACAAGGGCAATGACAATGAAAGACATAAAAACAAAAATTAAAAGCAAAGGGTGTTTAATAAAAAATTGACTGCAAAGTGTGAAAGACACAAGGTCTCCTTGGAAACATATAGACTCCTCCCATTCAGCCTGAGAGTAGGGAAGCTAAAGATCAATCCCAGGGCTTAATTTAAAAGACTTCAGTGGACTGACTCCAGTGCTCTCCAGCAACAAGGCAAGAATAAAGGAACAAAAGGACTATAAAACAATAAGAGGGCATTACTAAGTCCTTACCAGTCAATAATTACATGTGAATGGATTGATTCCTCCAATCAAAAGATGCAGAATGCCTAGATGGATTAGAAATACAAAACAAGATATGGTATACGGTATTCACTATACCAACTATACGGTATTCACATTGCCAATAACAGTATTGTTCTGTTACGGTATTCACATTGCCAATAACAGAAATTCCCAAAGAAATCAAAATGAATGGGATAAAATCAATATCTGAATGAATAATGAGATCATTAAATAATAAGAACACTGAAATCAAGCATGTCATAAGACATACAACATTTAAATAAAAAGTAAAATTATATAAAAAATAAAAATAGAATAAAATAAAAGACTTCAGGGACCTAGAAAGCTATTTATGACAGAAGAGGGATCTTGAGAATTAGAATTGGTGATATCTGGGTTGAAGCTCCCTAAAACCTAAAATCTCAGATTCCCTGAACTCTCCTACCTCCCAATGGCTAGTCCTCCCACTCGGTTTGAAGGTGATTCGAAGGCCTCTTTTTCTTTTTATGAAATAAAATTGGCTTTCACCTCAGGATATACCCGCACTACTCCTTCTAGCTGCCAACCAGTAACTAATGTAAAGTCACAATATAACCCAGATACAGAACTGCTGGCCCTGCTAAGGGAATGGATTGTAACCTAAGGGAGCTGCACAACCGAGCCACCACATCTAGACAGGACCTGGGAGAGTACAGATGGACTGGGTTCTGAAGGTGTCAGAAGACTGGAGGGGCAGAATATAAAGTTAGATTGAAGTATTTACAGGCATACTCTTTCAACCAGGAGATGATGGCATCAGTATACCAGTAGCTTAGCTTGGTGACATTGTATGTTTCCCCTCAGGAGTGGCCTGAAATGTGGTACGTAAGGGGTAATCCTCCCACTGAATAGAGCTCTAGGCAGTGGATGTGCACTTCCACTTGGTGTTGAAAAGAAATAGTTTAAGTTTATAATATAGATTCATGGGCACTGGTAAATTGCTGGTCCCTGATGGAGAAAGACTGGAGCCAGAAGGTCTCAGGACGAGCCATGTGGGTACACTTGTGATTGCAGGCAGTAAATTATGAACTTTGTATCACCTGTTAATGGCTTCCTGAGAACATCCACAATAATGGAGGCACAAAGAGTAACACTCTTAATGGTTTGAGTATTTGTTATCAGCAAGACTCAGTCTTGAGCTTTCCCAGGCCTGATACAATGAGAGAGTGAACAGCGTCGCTTTGGGAGCAGTGGCGAAGGACATACATCATGAACATGCATCTCCACAATGGGCTGCCACTGAATTCAGTAATCATCACATGGTCTGTCTCCCCCAAATTTCAAATACTTGCACAATAGTTTAGGAATTCAGGGGTGGAAGTTGGAGCACCCCTGCATACTAGTTTTCTATTATTATCAGGACAAAATGCCACAAGCCTAGCAGCTTAAAACAATACAAATATTTTATCTTACAGTTCTATGGATCAGAAGTCTGGAAAGGATCTCACCAAGCTAAAATCAAGGTGTTGAGAGAGAGACTATCCTCCTTTCCGGAGGCTCTAGGGGAGACTCTATTTCCTTGCTTATTTAGGACGTTAGCAGAATTCAGTTAGTTTCAGCTGTAGCAATGCAGTTCCTGTTTCCTTGGTGGCTGTTAGCTTAGAGCTGTTCCCAACTTCTGGAAGCCACCCACATTCCTTAGCACGTGGCCCCTCCCTCCATCTTCCAAAGCAACAATGGTGCATCTAGTTGACATTAGGCTTCTACTTTTCCTGACTCTTCTTCCACGGTCATCTCTCTCTCACCTACCATTCAACCTTCCTCTTCCAATTTTAAAGGCCATGTGATTACTTTAGGCCCACCTGGATAATCAAGAATAATATCCCTTTTTTAATGTCAGCTGATTAGCAACCTTAATTCCATTTCACCATGAAATGTAACTTATCCACAAGTATAACAACAGGAGGTAAACGTCATGGGCCATAAAATCCTACCTATGGCACGTCGCTTACCATCACTCCAGTGACCCACCTTGTGCTTCCTGGCCTTACAATTCCATCTCTGTGGATTTAGAGGTGTTGGTTTCCAAGGGAAGGAGAAGGCACTGCCAACAGAGATCCCCATACGTTTTTAAGTTAGTATATTAGTCACATCAGACTCCTGTGCAAAAGACAAAGAAAAGGAGCCACCATCCTGGCGGGGTAATTGGCCCTAATGGTAGGAGAGTGTGGAACTATTCTTACACACTAAGGTTAGGAAAGAATATATTTGGCACCTAGGTAATTCTTGGAGGTCTATTCTTCTACTTCCTTTCCCAGTATTGACAGTACAGAGACAAGTGAAGCAGCGATGGCCTGAGAATGTCACTGGCTTGGACCCTGAAGGGATGAGGGTCTGGGTCACACCACAAGGCAGTCATTTAGAGCTACTGGATGGTGGACCGAGGCTGAGACCAGAGTGTATAGTAGAGAAGAGGCCTGATGAGTATCAGCTGCAGTTGTGAGACCAGCTACAGCAGTGGAGTCTATAGATCATCCACAAAGTTTTCTCTTACAGGTTTGTCTACAAAAAGAAATCAACCAGAATTCTAGAAGAGCTGTTTCTAGAAGAGATGGGTTTAAAATGCATAGCAAGTAGGTCTGAGTGGTACAACATGGTAGAATCTTAGTATGTCCTGTGGTACATAACCAGGTACACTCACTCTTCTTCAGGGTAGATGATATTATTTCATGAGAATTGCCATCAGATGAAGGGACCAGCTTTAACCAAAATTATCCTCCCTTCCTGGAGGCAGTCCATATACAATGATGGTTCAACTGGGGATACAAATGTCCAGCCACTTTACCTCATTTGGGGCTATCTCTAGGATTGGACAAGGCTTTGTTTGTGACTGAATCATAGTTCAGCTTCCCAGGTGCGCTTCCTCTGCTACCTTACACTTATTGAGCTGGGGCTACTCCCCAATAAGCTTCCTGCAAGCAAATCTCCAGCTCAGAGTAGATTCTGAGAAACCTCACTGAAGACATCTTGCTTGTTCATTGAAATGTTTTCTTTGTAGACTTTCCTTCAAATATGGACTTTGAAAAAATTGATTTTATTTGCTTTCAGATGATACTTTTAAAGGTTATCAATCAGCTATTTTCTAACACTTATAAACTATGTGAGCTAATGGCAAGGAAACACATTAGATATCAAAGTACATGCTTTTAAAAATGTTTCCATTGGCCATATCTTGGCAATGTATGCTTTATAGTGTTATTAAAAATTATTTTCATATTAATTCCCCTTTAAAATGGATAGGGTTATCTATAGCAGCAGAACCTTTTCTATTGAACTCTCATTCCAATTGATAATGATTACTAAAAAAAAACAGTGTAGCAATTTAAAATTATGTTTTGGATATGTGTTGAGTAAAATTAATAAACCTTAAAAACAGGAAAAATATAATTTGACTGGAACCCCAATGGGAAACCCGACAAAAGGCTTCCCACTTGTTCTAAATGCAATAATTATTGAAGATGGTAGTCAGATCATTTTATCAAACACAGAGACAGGCACTTGGGTATAAGTGCCTTACTAAAAGACATTTTTCTTAGGCTTATAGGATATTCCTGATATATCCACATGTTCCCCTCCCCCCCCATAATATCATAATTTCCTAGGTACTACTATTTTGACAATTTCAATCTGTGTGACCTTGGAAAACTCATCTAAGATTAGTTATGCATTTAAATAAAGAAAGGCAATAGAGTTGTTGAGAGCATAAATATAACTTGTAAAAAGTTTTATATTCATGGCATATGGTAACCAATAAATAATTTTAGCTGTAATTATTATTATTTATGTTTAAACATTGCTTTAATAAATAGGTCAGCATATAAATTTTCAGATCACATAATATTTCACCAATGAAAATAACATCTCATAAATGTATGTTTCTTAATAGGTATCAGACTTCTAGTCACCTTTTCTGTGTTATCTCATTTAACTCTCACAACAATCATATGGTGTAGGCACTACTACTGGCATCATCATTTCAATTTTAGAGATGATAAAATTATAACACAGGGGATAAGCTACTTTCCAGCATGAACACAGTAAGTAGCCAAATCTGAAATTTGATTCTGTTATTTTAAAATCTGTATCTTTAAAATTTCATGCTCTGGATCTCTAGTTTGTACTGCCTCCTGCATTATTGAGCCTGGACATCAAAGGACTACCAATGGTATGGAATTAGAGTTGAAGGCAAAGAAGGGAGTCAGGGAGGGATATGTGTATGGACAGAGCTGACTGAATAACTAATCAGATTAGGTTTCTGGCTGGATTATTGTAAATATTCATACAGGTAAATTGATCTTTAACCACGACTACTGAAAAAGCAAGTAATAAAATATAAACTTTATTGGTATCTCTTCTTCCCAAATTTGAACTACTACTCTAAGCTGCAAATCTCTCCAGCTTTCCAAAATGTCCATGATAAATTTTCATATACCTATATATCTAGCGTTTCCTTCAAATTACAAACCCAAATATCTTTCTGGCCATTTATGCCCCTTTCCCAATGCTATACTCTTCTTTTACTTCCCAAATTCTTCCATTTGATTTTCTGGAATTCCTACAGACCTATAAGAAAAGTGGTGTCTTCAGTAGTATAACAAGATTGAGGGTATACTGAAAAAAAAAATGTCCCACCTAAAGGGATTGTAGCATGGTTCAGTAAAGAAAGCACTTCATGTGGATATGGCTAGTTACAGTGCTATACTACTATCTACAGTTTCTATGATTTTGAGCCATTTGGTAATTTTAATATATGTCCAAAAATTCTTCAACATCCTCTCCTCAAAAAGTAGAGGTTAATTTCCCCTCCCTCTGAGCATGGACTGAACGTAGTGACTCTTAATGAATAGAATTAAGCAGAAGTGAAAATCTGTCACTTCTGAGGAGAGGTCATAAGACATTGCAGGTTCTTATGTGTTTACCCCTGCCTCTCTCTCTGTTTCTCTTTATCTCAGATCACTTGCTCTGGGGGAAGCCCAATGATATATGAGGAAAATCAAGCAGAACTATGGAAGGGTCCCCATGGTGGGGTGCTAAGGTCCCCACCAAAAGCCATGTGAGGGTGCCGTCTTAGAAGCAAATCCTCCAGCCCCAGTCTAGTCTTCTGAACTGCAGGCTCAGCTAAATAAAATCTCATGAGAAACCCTGAGACAGAATCACCCAGATTAGCTGCTCCCAAACTCCTGAACCACAGAAACTGAGATAATATATATTTATTGTTTTAATATGCTGAATTTGCAAATAAATGACAAACATAGACCAGTTACTAGTAATCTCTGAGCCATGCAATACAATTGGTTAGCTAAAATGCTGGGAAAAAAAGATATTTTCCAAGAGCTATGCAAAATAAATAAAAGAGAAGTATTTTTAATAGCTGCATCTCAATTATCTATATCCTCCTTCCTATATTAAAGTTGGTGACGTGAAAATCTTCAAAGTACAAATTCCTGTTTCTTTTTTAGAACCACTAATTTAGAAAACTACTTAATCATAGATAATGACATGTGAAATTTGCCTCCAGTCTCTGTTAAAAACCATTAGAGAGCATGGGTTGACTGCACCAACTACTTCAACAATACTGGAAATATAGCAAAAAGATCAGGTCCTACCTATGTTGTGAACATTATTCTCTTCATATACAGATGAAAATGTGCATAATAAAAACATCTCTCTGAGTTAAACCTACTATGGAATTAGAAAATGTGTTATGACTGAGAAACAGATTTATTTACCTTTTCAAGTTATCCTTTTGTGAACAGGGCTCCAAAACACAATTTAAATTATTAGCAATTGTGTGTATATTGATATAGCTTGCATTAAAATACAAATAACTTGCTTTCATATAATTATTAGTTTTAAACTGTTTGATAATATGCATTGGTAGCAAATTTTCAGTAAAATAAACCATTTCCCCAAGTATTTCATGTGAATGAGCCTGGGCCTTCTTTAAGATAAACCATTGTAAACATGTATGGACCCATTTAGAAGTACAGGTTGTACTGCACAATACAAGGTGTAGGGAAACAGTCCTGGTTCTGTGAGCTTCTTTGACACTATTAAATGGTTCTTTGACACTATTAACCCTTTAGTTATTATTGTGCTTCAGTAATAATAAAATGGTAAGAGACAAGATAATTATTTTCCTTTATTGACACATAAAGCTAAGTTCTTTCTCACTTGTTTTATTTTAAGCAGTTAGATATAGGAGCTCAATGCATTTAAATATAGGAATCCAAGGGAATAAAAAAATAAATGAAATTAAACTACAGTTACTGGTGGTACACAAAAAAATAAGAGAGAGAGAGAGAGAGAGAGAGAGAGAGAGAGAGAGAGAGAGAGAGAGAGAGAGAGAGAGAGAACCTTCTCAACTGTTCAGTGAAAATTAATCTGAAAAAAATGTATTGAGTAGAGTGCTAAAATGTACCAGACACTTTAGTGAAGGTTGAGTATTCGAAGATAAATAAGATATTGTCTATGCACTTGTGTAACTTATTGTCTAGTGTGAAAGGACAGGTATGTAAATAAAAATTTTATAACAATGCAATAAAATAGGATTATGTTTTGGGAAAAATAAGAGGACTAAAAATTTTGATTTGGTTGAGTCAGAGATTTCACAAAGTCAAGGATACTTGATCTGTCCCTTCAAGAAATGGTAAAAAAAAAAAAAAAAGGATAAAGAAGATGGAGAATGAATCAGGTTGAAGTGAGATCATGTGCAAAGACATGGATATGTGGGAAAGAATGAGATAATTGAAGGAAACTTGAAATGGGTGTAGAGTATGTGCAGAGGAATGTGGAGAGAACAGAGGAGACTGTAATGTATATTTTTTGGGAAATAAGAATATTGTTTGGTTTAAAACAAAAAAGAGATATTTAAGTGATTTGATCAAGATGGTGTACTAGGTAAACACTGTGTTCAACTCTTCTCATGACCATATCAAAATTACAATTAAACTACAGAACAACCATCATTGATAATCACCTGAAGTCTAGCTAAACCAAAGCCCTGCTAAGGACATACAGATGAAGCCACCTTGAGAATGGTAGGAGGGGCAGACAAGAAGAACAGGCTGGTCTCACACCCAGGTGTGGCAGTTAAAAACTGGGATAGATATCTTGGCTGTAGAGGTCTCCCAAAGAGCAACAAGGGGTCCCCCAGCCAGAGAGAGAAGTCCCTAATACTTCTGGCTGTGAAAACCAGCACAGATTGTGGATGGAAACCCTGGGCACTCCTCTTATAGGGTCCATGCATGAACTTACTCACTGATGGACTCACTCACTTTGAGTTACAGTGCTGGGGCAATAGCTCAAAAGATGCCAGGGACATACAGGGAGGTGTTCAGTTGTTGGCTTCAGGGAAAGGGCTTGAGGGGCATCTTTCTCCTGGATAGAGGAGCTAGTAGATATCATTATTTCTTTGTTGAACCCTCTCCAAACTCAGTGTGCAGATGCATGTGGCTGCTATATTTGAGTCTCCATCAACCTCACTAACACCATTTGTTCATCCTGATTCCCTGAGACCTGCCCCACCCAACACTTGGACCCATCAGAGCCCCTTCCAGTGGCTTCTCCATATAAATTGCCTGTCTTGCTCATGCTATGGGCTTTCCTAAAAACTCTCAAAGGTTCACAAAACCCACACAAGCAGCATCTGACTTTGGTGTGTGTCCTACCTCTGGCTGAGCAGTCCGAAGCAGGCACTAGCCAGTCAGTGTCGGTTTGCAGCTTGGCCTCTAGAGGCACTTCCAAGCACAGCGCAGGTGGCAGCCATCTATGGATTGCTTCGTGGCTCATGCCACGTGGCACTGGGGAGGGCACAGGCTGCCGCTAAATTTAGACAGCAGTGGGGCCCCTCCAGGAGGCCCCAGGAGTGGTATGGTCAGTGGCCAACTTAGGACCCAGCCAGATTATCACCAGGCCACCTATGGCAACAACACACCCAAAGGACACACTGGGCAGGTACCAATGCCCGGCTAAAGCAAATCCTGCTCCAAAGGGTCAGCTCCAGTACAACAGCTCCTCCTCTGTAGTCCTCTCATAGATGTTCAAACAACAACCAAGGCTTAACTGCAAGAGCAGGGCACACACAACCCATTCAAGAGACACACCTGGATTACCCAGTTCAGGTGACCAGGAAGACTGTGCCATGGAGTCCCACAACACACCTGTTACACAAGGCCACTCTACTAAGATAAGGAGACATAGGAGGCCTACCTAATACATAGAAACAAAAACAGGAAGGCAGCCAAAATGGTGAGACAAAGAAACATGTCCCACATCAAAGAACAGAACAAAGCTCCCGAAAAAGAACTAAACAAAATAGAGACAAGAAATCTACCAGATGCAGAGTTCAAAACAATGGTTATAAGGTTATAAGTGTGCTCAACAATCTCATGGAGATCTCATCCCAATAAATTTAATAAAAATGTTATCTTACTTCCTAATATTTACATTTGCTTGTATTTATTGTTTTATTTCAAATACTGATATAACATTTTTATGTTTAAAATCATTAATCATGACTCATGAAATGCACTTTAGTAATATAATTCAATTTGAATAATAAAAATACTATATCGGTAAATCCATAATAGTACTGGCATATTGTCTTTTAATTATTTCAAGATAGTTGTATAAAATCTAAAATAAAATAAATTGAATAAAAGAGAATTTATAATGTTTTTTGCTTCTAAAATAGGTAGCATCCTAATTAAGTAATGAATATGCTTAATGATTTACAAACAGGGTGATGATATAAAATCTTCTTTTCTCTAGAAAAAGATATGCATCTTGATACAGAAGTACCCAGGCATAGAACATTTCTTAAATGCACTTTAACCCTAAAGTAAACTAAGATATGAAAAGAAGTAAGTGATATGCATCTAAATATTAAACAATGGTTAATTTTAGAATTGATGACCAAGGATAAGGGTTAAAATTTTTGGAAAGTACAAGCAGGTGTTCCATGCTTGGTTTAATCACTAACAATATTTTTATTTGAAACAGCTTCGGCTGTGAAACCTTGATAAATGCCTTCAGCAAACAAGTTCATTTCTTTTTTTTCTTTTTCTTTTTTTTTTAAAGTAATAATTTTATGGGCTTGAGAGAAGGTAATTGAAGTCAGTGAAGAAATTAAAGTGAGAAAATATTAGGGTAGTAAGTGTCCTTTCCCCTAGAAGACAGAGGCCTGGAAACAAAGTGAGAGACAGTAAGTTAGTTTTAATTACACTGTGGACTTTTCCCTAATGGGTTTCCTTCCCAATCTATATTGAATAAAACAACTGCCATGTTTGCTTGTTACTGTGTGTGTGTGTGTGTGTGTGTGTGTGTGTGTGTGTAGGTGAGAGAGAAAGAGACAGAGGGACAGAGACTGCTTATATACATACAGACACATCAGTACAGCTCTACAGAGATTGCATATATCTGTGCAATTGACTGAATCTCCATTTTCTACTTTTACTGAACCAAAATTTTGAGAAACTATCCAGTTTATGTCAAAGAGGTGTTTCATATAAATGTTCTACTTTAGGTTAAAAGTGCTAATTAGTTTCTATTCCATAACAGATTTAACATGAGAGCATATTGACTGCTGGTACATTTTATCTTCTAATAATTAGATCATATAATATGTGTCCCTCTCTGTCTGACTTTCACTTAGCACAGTGCCCTCAAGGTCCATCCATGTTGTCACAAATGGCAGAATTTATTTCTTTTTCATGGCTAAATAATATTCCATTGTAGATAGAGCGATAGATAGACAGACAGACAGACAGATATAGATTGATAGAATTTTTATCCATTCATCTGTAGATGGACATGTAGGTTGTTGTATATTTTGGTTACCGTGAATAATGCTGCAATGAATACGGGAGGCAGGTATCTTTTTGAAATACTTATTTCATTTCCTTTGGATTCATACTTAGAAGTGACCTTACTGGATTATATTTTAATTTCATTTTCAAGTTTCTGGGGAACTTTCATAATGTTTTCAATAGTGGCTATACCAATTTACATTCCCACTCACAGTTCCACTTTATGGCACATCCTCGCCAACACTTATCTGTCATATTTTGTCTTTTTAATAATTGCCATTCTAACAGGTTTTGAGGTGATATCTTGTTGTGTTTTTTATTTGCATTTCCCTGATGATAGTGATGTTGAGCATCTTATCATGTACCTTTGGCCATTCATATGTCTTCTTTGGAAAAAAAAAAACCCATCTATTCAGGTCCTCTCCCCAGTTTTTATTTGGTTTTATTTTTTGTTTGTTCATTTGTTTTTGCTATTGAGTTTTATGAGCTCTTTATATATTTTGAACATTAACTCCTTATCTGATAGATGGTTTGCAAATATTTTCTCAAGTCAGAAATAAGCCCTTATATCTACAGTCAACTAATATTTGACAAAGGAGTCAATAACACTCAATGGGGAAAGGATAGTCTGTTCAATAAATGGTGTTGGGAAATCTGGATAATCATATGCATGAGAATGAAATTGTCCTCTATTTTAAACCACTCAGAAAAATAACTCAAAATGGTTTAAAGATTTAAATGTAAGACCTGAAATTGTAAAACTCTGAGTAGAAAACATAGGGAAAAGCACTTTAACATAGGTCTTGGTAATGACTTTTTTGGATATGATGCTAAAATCGCAAGCAACAAAAGCAGGATAAATAAGTGCACTACATCAATTTGAAAAGCTTCTGCACAGCAAAAGAAGCAATCAACAAAACTAAAAGGCAAACGATGGAATGGGAGATAAAATTTTTTTAAATCTTAATTCAGGAATTCAAAATCAAGCATCTATAAATATGTGAATTCTTTCTGAAATTATTTTTTTCAATAATAGACTGTTTATAAATGTCAGCATAAAATTATTGGATAACTCAATATTTATAATGTTATTCCAAACTCTAGCTTATTTCCAGAGACTTGGTTAAATATAAGATGTATAAATACATGATCCTATTTGGAATTATATTGCTTCAGTTAAAATCTTAGCCCTTTGTACTTTGCTAACTGTGTGACTTTGGGTAGCGATACTTTACTTTTCTAGGACTCAGATTTCTTCAACTTTTGTAAAATAGGAATACTAACAGTGCCTACCTCATAAGGTAAAGATTAAATGAGGTAAATTAATGTAAATTGCTCAAAACCACCTAATATATGACATGTAAGTAACAGATGTTGAATATTTCTATTATTAAGATTTATTTACATTTAAAAACAGATCTATATTTACATTTGTTTATATAGGTGCTGGCAAATGCTTTCTAAAGGGCCAGAGTAGATATTTTAGCATTATTGGAGAAAATGGTTTCTCTGTAGCAACAACTTAACTCTATCTTTGTAGCAGAAAAGCATCCATATGTAACACAAATTAATGTGCATGGTTATGTTCCAAAAAACTTTATTTACAAAAACAGGCAAGGGATCGTTTGGGTTTCAGGTTGCATTTTGCCAACTTTGGTTTCTATGCTTAAACAACAAATGCAATGAATAATAATTTAATAGAAAACATTTAGGATATCTTTAAAACTATAAATATTTAGGTCAACACTTATGACTCCCAAGAAGGCATTTCTTTGCCCAGGATTCTCCAAATAGTTTATATAGGTCTTAAATTCCACATCAATGTTTACAGTTTTCTCAGCAAAGAGTAGCGGTCAGCACAAGGAGAAAATAATTTTTGCTAAAAAGTCAAACAATGTCACACAGCAGTTTGTCTATTGTATATTCATTGCATATTAATAGCATTTATAATATCCCTTAGGATTACTAAACACATAAGCAATTAACACAGAACAACAATAAAAAATGTAAATGATCCTACTTCAGTGACTTATGTTATCCCTCCTTTGTGTACAAATAGATTTTTTTTCTTAGATAGGTCAGAGCAAAGTGAAATTATAAAACAAAAGGGAGTTGGAGGAAAGCAGGGAATTTACATCCACTAATGCAGGTAGGTACAAATAAATCATACTGAAAAACCTGTTTAGGTACAATAACTATATGCCTTTAACCTGGGCCACATGCCCCATAACTTATTGAAATAAAAATCCATGACAAAATATCAAGCAGTGATTTATCAACACACTTGAGAATTTATGATGGAAGGTTTGGAGGATCAATTTAACAGAGGATTTTGCTAAGACATGAAAACTGATGATTCTTAATATGAGAATATGAATGTTTCAAATAAGAATAGCAAGACTGTACTAGCTGCTAGCAGATATGAATAGACTGGTTATGAGTTTATTTGAAAAAAAAAAGATTATGTATTCTATTTATTTGAACCACTGCACCTTAGTTTTACTTTCATTTCTGCTGCACAATTTTCTACTTATTATCTCTAATCTATATTATGCAATCTAATAGTAATAACTTCATACATACAAAATAAATCTTAACTGACATTCATCCAAGTCACCTGCACATAAAATCTCTCAATCTCTCTCTAGTCACATCTGCATGCACATATAATCTCTTTCTCTCCCTCCCTCTCCCTCTCCCTCCCCCCCCCCCTCTCTCTCTCACACACACACACACACACACACACACACACACACACATACACACGGGCATGGAATGAAAGGCCTATATATCATACAAATGGTATCTCTAGGAATTAAAGTAACACAGAGAATGATCTACCTAAGAAGAGTGGCAAATGCCTGTTTTCCCCAAACAAGTAATGTCTTTTTCAAGTTATCTTTATGAACGAGGATGTTTAGGGTTAGTACTCATGCAGCCAACCAGGTGCAATAAGCACAGAGCATGCCACGAGGCCCAGAAGGTATATTAGAGTTTCTGAACATGCTTCTTTGATTCTTTTGAAAATTAAATATTTATATAAGAGTTGGAGATGTACTCAATCTACTTATTATTCATCCATGATACACCATATTTTGCCATGTATAATGCGCATTTTCTTGCCCAAATTTGTTAGGGAAAAATAACGATACGCATTATACATGGGCAGTACTAATTCCATATCTATATAAATGTTTTTAATGCTTTAATTTATGCTTATGAGTTAAAAGTGTAACTCTAGACATCAAAAATGATATCTGTATGCAAAATAATACCCTGGAATACGATAATTGGTTTTATTGAATTTATAACAAACTTCCAAAAACAAAGAGTTCTTGGCCTTCTAAGATGCATAAATATCGTAAACTTGATACTGGTACATAAAATTTCTTGTACCTTGCATCTGTTCTTGTGTTTTGTAATTATTTGTTATGCAAAATTTCTTGTACCATAATATATTAAAAATAAATGCTAAAGTTCCTTTATAATACAAGAAAACAAGTACCTAAATGCAAACAAATATAAATTTAAATTAAAAAATTAAAACAAGAGGTCAACCTGGTGAAGAAAATAGACATACAAACCCAGAAAGCACAGAGAATCCCAAACAAGATGAATCCAAAGGCACATAATTAAAATGCCAAAGATTAAAGACAAAGAGAGAATCCTAAAAGCAGTAAAAGAAAAGCAGTTAATTATTTATAAGGGAGCTCCCATAGGATTGTCAGTTGATTTCTCAACAGAAACTTTGCAGGCCAGAGGGATTGGCAGGAAATATTCAAAGTGTTGAAAAGCAAGGGCCTAAAACCAAGAGTGCTCTATCTAGCAAGGCTATCATTTAGAATCAAAGGAGAGATAAAGAGCTTTCCAGACAAAAAAACAAATGTTAAAGGGACCTCTTTAAGAAAAAGTGAAAAATGATAAAAAAATAGTAATAATAAAATGGCAATAACTACATATCTCTCAACAGTTAATTTCAATGAAAATGAATTAAACACTGCAACCAAAAGATCAAAACACACTCACAGATTGAAAGTAAAAGGATGAAAAATACAGTTCATCAAAATAGAAAGAAAGAAAGAAAGAAAGAAAGAAAGAAAGAAAGAAAGAAAGAAAGAAAGAAAGAAAGAAAGAAAGAAAGAAAATCTGAGGTAGCAATATTTATACCAGACAAAATAGACTTTAAAATAAAGGCTATAACAAGAGACAAAAAAGGATCCCTTAATCCCATTTCTGGGGATTTAGCCACAGAAACCCAAAACACTACTTTGAAGGGACATGTGTATCCACTTGTTCATGACATTATCTACAATAGCCAAGGTATGGAGGTAACCTGGGTATCCCATCAATGAATGAATGCATAAGGAAGAGGATATAATGGACTATTACTTAGCCATAAAAAGGAATGAAATCTTGACATCTGCAACAACATGGATGGACCAAGAGACTATTGTGCTGACTGGAGTAAGTCAGACAGAGAAAGACAAATGCCACATGATTTTACTTATATGCGGAATGTAAAGAACAAAATAAACAAAACAGAAACAAGCTCATAGACACAGAGAACATTTTGATGGTTGCTAGATGGGAGGGAGGTTGGCAAGATGGGTGAAAAAGGAGATGGGATTAAGAAGTACACATTTGTAGTTAAAAAATAGTCACAGGGATATGAAGTACAGTATAGGGAATACAGTCAATAACATTGTTATAACTATGTATGGTATCAGATGGGTATTAGATTTATTGAGATAGTTATTTCTTAATTTATATAAATGTCTAATCACTGTTGCACAACTGAAACTAATATTGTATGCCAACTGTAATTGAAAAATAAAAATATTATTTTCAACAAAACTAATGAAGTACTTATATTTGGATGAACCTTGAAATGATCAATCAAAGTGAAAGAAGCCAATTGTAAATGAACATATTCTATTCATATGAAATGTCCAGAGAGGGCAAATTAATGGAGACAGATTCATGATTTTATAGCACTTTTTCTGGAGAGTGGGGGAATTGGGAGGAAATGGAGAATGAAAGTGACTGCTAGTTTGTTTGTTTACTTGTTTTTATGAATTGCTGGAATTGTTCTAAAATTGACTGTAGTAATGGTTGTACACTGTGAATATACTAAAATATCCATCGATTTGTACACTTTAAGCAGGAGAATTGTATAGTATTTGAATTATATCTCAATAAAACCGGTAAAATATATATATATATATATATATATATATATATATATATATATATATATATATATTAGCCCATATACTACTGTTTTTAGATACTAATTTTGAACATTCTAGATAATCCTCCATTGTTTCTTTAGAAAGTATTACTTATGCTGAAGTATTCTTTGTACTGAAATCATCCTCATAAAATATTTTTCTCTGAAACCCATGTATATTGATGAGCTAAAAAAATTAGAGATTATGACTGAAAAATCCTAATCTTAAGAAGAAACAAGAGAAAACATGTTTTGAATACCCACCCCTTTCCCTACATCTCTTATATTCAAAGATATAAGAATAACATTGGTTCTAAGGACATAAACTGGCTCTTGGAGTCCCATCAAAGAGAAAAGAAATATATTATGAAACATACCTGACTACAAGAGAACAAAGGCAGGCAGAGTTTGCCTAGCTGGACCTCAGTGATAACGACAGTGATAATTAATTACCTGAGCAGTGTTCAGTGTTTTCCTTCCTGACAAGACAGCAGCAACGCTATTATACCTTGAGAGAGAAATGAAGGCCAAGAGAGCTCAGCCTGGAGCTACCTCTGTAATGTGTCATGCTTAACCTGTGCTCTCTGTAATGAGCACAACCAGAACCAGGGAGGCCTTCAGTGGGAACAAACGTAGCACATAAACAAACTACAGGATACATTCAAATACATTTTTTAAAATAACCACAATCTCACATTTCTGGCAATTACCTCTCTTCTAGTGAGGCTGTGTTGTGTTATTTGGATGTGTATTTTCACCTTGAATTGCATGAGATGTTCTTAACTAGAAATGGCACTGCTGTCCATTCCCAGGCCATTGAAAGATTTACATGTTTAAGAAAAGAAATAAAAGTAAAATAATGTTATATCTGGAATCAAAGTCCTTTGATTTGTACCATTATGAATAGCAAAAATGATTATAATACTACTAAAACTGTAGTGAGAAATATAATTTGCAAATTGCAGCTTTAAAATTTCTAATATTATTATTATTGAAGACTTTCTTCTTCTTGTTACTGACATAATACAGTTCTAAATATGAGTGCAATAGGTTAAAGTCAGTATCCTCGTTTTGTATCCTTATCCTGCTATTTGTTGTTGTTTTTTTTAACCCAGCACATAGTATTTCTGAATTTTAATTATTAATTTAGGTATCATGTAGTAACATGTAATTTACAAGGATATTCTGAGGATCAAGAAGGATTACAAGTGTTAAATGCTGTGATTTTCCATAAAATAGAAGGTGTTATTTTGATTTGTGTGCATAAACATGTTTGGAAGCAAGGTTGGGAAGTGAGATATTAATGACAAATTGGCTAAATTAAATATAAATGTTCTTTAAAAGATTGTATTAATAAGAACATTACTGTCGCCCTGTTAGATGCTGATTATGACATCCACTCTGATATTTGGCAAGGGCCAGTATGCTAATAAGTATATATCAAGTTGTTTATTTTTGGCACCCGTTCTTATTACTTTCTATTCCTGAGACTATGCAACTGAAGGAAATCATTCAAGGGTGTCAGCTGTACTCTTACCGCTCACTTAAGCCAGATGTTATTCTGGTCCATCTGTTCACATGTTCTCTGCCACAATATGAAAAACAACTGGGGACTATGAGGTGACATAGTAATTAACCTTGTAAATGACATTAGTATTACAAATGAAACCAACACTTGGTTTCATGACTTTCATCAATTAGCAGCAATTAATCTTAGTTACTTTGCATAATCTCTCTTTAATATTTTATAATTTGTTTAATGGTGGATGCTATAAAAATCACTGTGCTTTGTCCCACTTTTCTTGATATTTAGATTTCTCTGTTACAGTGAGTTTGCAAATATATTAGTTATAAATACTTAACTTTTTTGCTAGCATTATATTAATTTGAATCATTTATAAAAATCTAATGAAAAAAGCTCTTTGGGAAGATACTGGAACAACCATTATGTCTTTTTAAGCAAATGAAAAATTCATAAGGGAGTAAAAAGAAGTGTTCCAAACTTAAAGTTATATTTGTTAAAAGGTGTTCTTCCTACTGAATGAGATATACCTCAGATATACAAAGACAAGATTTTTTTTTAATTTAAGGAAATAAATGTAAAAATTTAATTTTTTTAATTTAAGGAGATTTAGTGAAAAATATTTACTTATAGATACAAGATCAAACAGCTTAAATACAAAGAAAATGACAATATGGCAGTCAAACTGTTTAAAAAATATAGAAAAAATCTTAAAAGGAATGAGAAAAAACATTGCATACATTGAAACAAATCTATGAATGACAGCTAACATTTCACTAAAAATGAGGACAAAAATACAGTGGAATGTTAATTTTAAGAGAAAAATTGGAAAATACTATAAATCTAATATTGGCACTAAACTATTTATATTAAATATAGAAAATGAAAACATGTGATGATATTTATTTATTTATTTTAAATTATTTTGTTTCAGTTACAGATGACATTCAGTATTATTTTATATTCGTTTCCAGCGTACAACATAGTGGTTAAACGTTTATATAATTTATGCAGTAATCCCCCTGATTAGTTTAGTACCCACCTGGTACTGTAAATAGTTATTGCAATATTAGTGACCATGTTCTCTATGCTGTACTTTACATCCCCAAGACTGTTTTGTAACTGCCAATTTGTATTTCTTAATCTCTTCATCTTTCTCACCCAGCTCCCCAACACCCTTCCCCTCTGGCAACCATCAGTTTGTTTTCTATAAGTCTGTTCTTGTTTTGTTTGTTCTTTTATTTTGTTCTTTAGATTTCACATATAATTGAGATCATATGGTATTTTTCTTTCTCAGTCTGAGTTATTTCACTTAGCATAATACCTTTTAGGTCCATCCATGTGTCACAAATGGTAAGATTTCATTATTTTTTATGGCCAACTAATATTCTATTGGATAGATGTATCATCTCTTCTTTATCCAATCGTCTATTGAAGGACACTTGGGGTGTTGCAAATAGTGATTCAATGAATATAGAGGTGCATATATCTTTTCAAATTACTGTTTTGATTTCTTTAGATAAATACCTAGAAATTGAATTGCTGGGTCATAAGATAGTTCTATTTTTAATTTTTTGAGGAATCATCAAACATTTTCTATAGTGACTGCACCAATTTTCAATTCCATCAACAGTGCACAAGGGTCCCCTTTTCTCTACATCCTCACCAACACTTCTTGTCTGTTGATTTACTGATGATAGCCATTCTGATAGGTGTGAGGTGATATTGCATTGTGGTTTAATTTGCATTTCTCCAATGATTAGTGATGTTGAGCAAGTTTTCATATGTCTATTGTGCAAGTGTATGTACTCTTTGGAGAAATGTCTATTCATGAGCTCTGCACATTTTTCAATTGGATTTTTTTTTCTGGTGTTGAGAGGTATGATTTAAAAATAAATATTGGATATTAACTACTTATCAAATATATTATTGGCAAATATCTTCTCCTATTCAGTAGGTTGGTGTCTTTTCATTTTCTTGGTGGTTTTCTTTACTATGAAAAACCTTTTTAGTTTGATATAGTGCAATTGATTTATTTTTTTATTTTTTTTCCCTAGGAGATAAGTCAGAAAAGATAATTACTAAGAACAGTCAGAGAGTTCATTGCCTATGTTTTCTCCTAGGAGTTTTATGGTTTCACATCTTATATTTAAGTGGTTGATACATTTTGAGGTTGTTCCTGTATATGGTGTAAGAACGCAGTCCAGTTTCTTTTTCTTTTCTTTTCTTTCTTTTTTTTTTTTTTTTTGCTTGTATCTGTCCAGTTTGCCCAACACCATTTATTGCGTAGACTGCCTTTATCCTGGTGTAAAATTTTTACTCCTTTGTGTTTGATTAAGTGACAATATATATGCATGGGTTTATTTCTGGGCTCTCTATTCTATTCTTATTCAAAGATCTATGTATATAGTTTTATGCCAATACCATACTTTTTGATTACTATAAGCCTTGTAGTATGATTTGATATCAGACAGCATGATGCTTCCAGTTTTGTTCTTCTTTCTCAAGATTGCTGTAGGTATTTGGGGTCTTTTGTGGTTCCATACAAATTTTAAGATTATTTGCTCTAGTTCTCTGAAAAATTGATATTTTAATAGAGATTGCATCAAATCTGTAGGTTGCTTTGGGTACTGTGGACATTTTAACAATGTTAATTCTTCATATCCATGAGCACATATATGCTTCCATTTATTTGTATCTTCTTCAATTTCTTTCTTCAGTGTCTTATAGTTTTCTGAGTACCAGTCTTTCCTTCCTTTGTTAAATTTATTCCTGGGTGATATTTTTTTAAATTTTTTTATTTTATTCAATTGTAAATGGGATTGTTTTCTTAATTTCTCTTTCTGAAAAGTTCATTATTGATATATAAAAGTGCAACCAATTTGTGAATATTAATTTTGTATCCTGTTACTTTACTAAATTCATTTATAGTTCTAGTAGTTTTCTCATGGAATCTTTAGGGTTCTTTATATATAGTATCATGTCATCGACAAATGACAGTTTTACTTCTTCCTTTACAATTTGGATGCCTTTTGTTTTTCTTGTCTGATTGCTATGGCTAGGATGTCCAATCCTATATTGAATAAAAGTGGGGAAAGTGGGCATCCTTGTCTTTTTCTTGATCTTAAGGAGAACATTTTCAACTTTCCCCTACTGAGTATGACGTTACCTGTGGGCTTGTCATATATGGCCTATATTATGTTGAGATATGTTACCCCCCATTCCTACTTTGCTGCAAGCTTTTATCATAAATGGATTCTGGATTTTGTCAAACACTTTTTCTGCATCTATTGATATCATCTGATTTTTATCTTTCATTTTGTTTATGTGTTGTATCACTTAATTTATGTGCAGGTATTAAACCAACCTCATGTCCCAGGAATGAATCCCACTTGATCATGATGTATAATCATTTTAATATATTGATGAATTCAGTTTGCTAATATTTTGCTGAGGATTTTTGCATCTATGTTTATCAGGAATATTGGTCCATAACTTTCTTTTTTTACAATGTCTTTTTTCTGGTTTTGAAATCAGGGTAATGAGTGCCTCATAGAATGAGCTTGGGGCTTTCCCTCCTCTTGATTTTTTGGAACAGTTTGAGAAGGGTTGATGTTAATTCTCTGAATGTTTGGTAAAATTCAGCTTTGAAGCCATCTGGTCCAGGACTTTTGTTTGCTGGGCACTTGTTGGTTACTGATTCAATTTCATTAGTAGTAATCGATTGGTTCAGATTTTCTGTTTCTTTTTTACTCAGATTGTATGTTTTTAGGAATGTATCCATTTCTTCCAGGTTGTCCAGTTTGTAGGCTTACAATTGTTCATAATATTTTCTCATACTCCTTTGTATTCTGTGATGTCAGATGTCACTTCTCCTCTTTCACATCTTATTTTATTTATTTGGGTCCCTTATCTTTTTTTCTTGGTGAATCTGGTTAAAGGTTTATCAATTTGTTTATCTTTCAAAGTACCAGCTCTTGGTTTTATTGATTTTGTTTATTTTTGTTTGTTTGTTTAGCTTCTATTTCATTTATTTCTGCTCTAATCTTCATTATTTCCTTCCTTCTACTCACTTTGGGCTTTGTTTACTGTTGTTTTTCTAGTTCTTTAAGTGTAAGGTTAGAATATTTATTTGATTATTTTTTTCTTGTTTCATTAGGTAGCCGTGTATGGCTACAAATTTCCCTCTTAGGACTGCTTTCACTGTGTCTCATTAATTTGGGGTCATTGTGTTTTAATTTTCATCGTCTCACAGTATCTTTTGATTTTTTCTTGCTCTCATTGTTAACTCATTCATGTTAGTAGCAGGTTATTTAGCCTCCATGTATTTTTGTGTTTTTCAGTTTTTTTCTCAATAATTGATTTCTAGATTGATACCATTGTGGCCAAAGAAGAGTAGTGATTTAATTCCAAGCATCTTAAATTTATTGAGACTCTTTTGCAGTCAATATATGATCTATCTTTGAAAATGTTCCATGTGCCTTTGGAAAAAAAATGTATATTCTGTGGCTTTGGGTTGAAATGCTCTGAAAATATCAATTAAATCCACCTGGTCTAGTGTGTCACTTAAGGCTCCTGTTTCCTTGTTGATTTTGCATCTGAATATGGATAATCTGTCCATGCTTGTCAATGTGGTCTTAAATTCCCCTACTATGATTATACTACAGTTGATCTCCCCTTCATGTTGGACATACTTGCTTTACACTCATATATTTGGGTGCGTCTATTTCGGTGCATAAATGTTTACAAGGGTTATATTCTCTTGCTAGATTGAACCCTTTTTCATTATGTAATGTCCTTCTTTGTCTCTTATTATAACTTTTGTTTTAAAGTCAATTTTCTCTTATATAAGTATTGCTACTCCAGCTCTTTTTCATTTCCATTTGCATGAAATATCTTTTTCCATCCCTTTAATTTTAGTCTCAGTGTGTCTTTTGATCTGAAGTGAGTCTCTTGTAGGCAGCATATGTAAGGGTCTTATTTCTTGTCCATTTAGCCATTCCATTTATATTTAAAGCAATTGTTGATCAGTATGTAGTATTGTGATATTATTATTCATATTTTTCATCTTTTGTTTTTTCTTCTTTTTCTTTTTAAAGAAGTTCCAGCAAGATTATTTGTAATACTGGTTAGTGGTTATAAAGTCTTTTTCTTGTCTAGGAAGTTCTTTATCTCTCCTTTAATTTTAAATGATAGCCTTGCTGGGTAGTTTTAGTTGTCGGTCCTTGTTCTCCATCACTTTGAATATTTCCTGCCACTCCCTTTTGTCCTGTGAAGTTTCTGTTGAGAAATCAGGTAATAGTCTTATGGGATCTCACTTGTAAGTAAATAGTTGGTTTATCTTGCTGCTTTTAGGATTCTCTCTTTGTCTTTAACCTTTGCCATTTTAATTATAATGTGTCTTGGAGTGGGCTTGTTTAGAATTATCTTGTTTGGGACTTTCTACAGTTCCTAGACTTGTATGTCTATTTCCTTCACCAGGTTAGCAACATTTTCATTCATTATTTCTTCAAAAAGGTTCTCAATCCCTTGATTTCTCTCTTCTTCTTCTGGTAACCCTATGATGCAAATGTTGTTATGCTTGACCTTGCCCCAGACCTCTTATTATTATTGTTATGGTTATTATTATTGCTATTCAGATTACATCTTTTCTGTTACCTTATCTTCCAAATTGCTGAGTCAATCCTCTGCTTTATGTAGTCTGTTAGCAATTCACTCCATCTAGTGCATTCTTCATTTCAGTTATTGTATTCTTTACTTCTGACTTGTACTTTTTTATGGTTTATGTCTTTATTTGTGCTTACTATCTCTTTGTTGAAGTTCTCACTGAGTTCATCTATTCTTCCACTAAATTTATTTTGCATCCTTATAACAACTGTTTTGAATTCTGTGTGTGTCTAGTAGGTTGCTTGCCTCTATTTGTTTACTTCTTTTTCTGGAGTTTTCTTCTATTCTTTTATTTGAGACATATTTCTCTCTTTCCTCATTTTGGCTGCCTCTCTGTGTTTGTTTCTATGTATTAGGTAGTTCTGGTGTGTTTCTCAGTCTTTGCCACATGGCCTTATGTACTAGGTGCCCTGTGGGGCTCAGTGGCACAGTCTCCCTTGTCACCTGTGCCTTGTGTGGTTGTGTGTGCCTTCCTGTTATAGTTAAGCCTTCGTCGCTATTGGAATATCAGTGGTTGGGACTGACCATTAGACTGACTTGCTGTAGGGGTTGGCCACATCTACTACTTATGTGCTCCTCGGCAGGGAGCTTATCTCACAGGCCAGGATTCACCTAGTAGGCTCTGATGCCTGCTGAGACTGCCCTTTGGGTGTGCCACCTGTGGGGCTAATTGGTTGGTGTTCTGCTGTGGTTTGTAGCTGACTCCAGGGTTGGTTCTGGGGCCTCTTGGGAGGGCCTCCAGTGTAGACCCAGGTCAGCCATTTTGTATAACCAGCTGGAAACTACCTAGTAGACATTCTAAAGCAATAGGCAGTTGGTCGCTCCCTGTGCTGGACCTGGAGGCACATGGGAGAGACCATGGTGCATATCAAGGATAGCTACCACCAGTGCAGGATCTGGGGTATCTCTGCAAATACATTGTCTAACAATTATGTTTGCAAACTCATCCTAGAAAAAGTGTTACAAACCTCATTGCTGAATATCATTATGGTAACCTTTGAAGTAATCCCCTTGGGAAGCTATGCACCGATGCCAGTGCCTAGTTCACCCTTCAAAGCAATTTTGGAACTCTTTTTCTGGAATGGCCATCAGAGTTATCACCCTATTACCCTTGATGTCCTGAGTGTCATCAAAATGTCTTCCTTTCAATATTTCCTTTATCTTTGGGTAAAGAAAGAAGTCATTGGGGGCCAGATCAGGTGAGTAGGGAGGGTGTTCTAATATAGTTATTTGTTTACTGGCTAAAATCTCCCTCATAGGCAGTGCCATGTGAGCTGGTACATTGTCATGATATGAGCCATGAATTGTTAATGAAAAGCTCTTGTCATTTTCATGTAACTTTTTCACACAGCCTTTCTACACTTCCAAATAGTAAACTTGGTTAACTGTTTGTCCAGTTGGTACAAATTCATAATGAATAATTGCTCTGATATCAGAAAAGGTTAGCAAGATCGTTTTGACTCTTGATTTGAACTGACTGGAGAATTGGCTGACTTTCATGGTACACTTTGACGCTTTGTTTCAGGGTCATATTAGTACCCATGTTCATCACCAGTGATAATACAGCCCAAAACATCAACTTGCCTCTCCAAAAGATCTTGGCAAACTTCGAGTCTCCTTTGCTTTTGTTCATGGGTGAGCTCCTTTGGGACCATTTTTGCACACAGATTTCTCATGCTAAGATTTTCAGTTAAGATTTTCCCAACTATTTCTCTACTGATGTTGACTTGGTCTGCTATACTTCTCACAGTGAGCCAATGATTTTGACACACAAGTCGATGAATTTTTGCAACACTTTCATCAGTTCTGCTCATTGCTGGCTGCCCTGACTTCTCTTCATCAGTGATGCATTCTCTCCCTTCAGAAAAAACATGTAATCTATTTGTACACTGCCATTTTCTTCATGGCATTATCCACGTAAACTTAGAATAACATGCCCCTCATTTCACTTCCACTCTTGCCAAGTTTAACAAGAAATTTAATGTTTGGGCCGGCCAAGTAACTCAGTTGGTTAAGAGAGTGCGAGCTCTGAGCCACAGGGTCGCCAGTTCAATTCCCGGCCTGAATTGAGCTGCCACTGAGCTTCCAACAGGTGGCAGGATGGCTCAGTTAAAAAAAATACAAGTTTTAATAAAAAAATATATAAAATTTAATGTTTGTTCATTGCTTTAATTCAAATTCAGACATTCTTGCCACGGCACACAAAAATACACAACAATAATGAACGCCACTCAGCAAGACACTGCCACACGTCAACACAAACACAGCTGTGAGACACTGATATATCAAGGTTATGAAACCTTACCAAGCTTTTTTTATAGTGGTGCCAATGTAAGCACATGGTGGCAATTTCGAGGATCTACTTTTGAGACCTCATAGCCCAGGGCACCTGAGTCCTTTTGCTGCCTATCATCTCCTGTAAGACTCAACCACTGATGGAGCCTCATAGGGTACATGAGTTGGGTGAGGTGGCATCTCAGGGAGTCACTAGGATGGGACGAATGGTGTACACCATGCTAATACAAACTCTAGTTTGGTGCCAGTGCTAAGCCTGGAGCTACTCAGCAAAAGTGTCACAGTGCACCGAGTCCAGCTGCCACCTGCCTGGAGCCCATGAATACCAAGAGTTTTCCAAGAAAGTGCAATGTGGCAGGGGCTGGCTGCTGGCTGAGAACGTGCCTCCTCTATTGTGTGAGTTGGGTTGGGCAGAGTCCCAGGGAGTCACTAGGGTGGAGCAAGCAAAGCCCACCAGTCCAATTCATTTTCAGCTTTGGCCATGTGGGAGGGGGATGATATTACCCCAACACAGGAATGATGGGATCCACCTGCCACCTGCATGGGAGGAAGATTCTACACAGGAAAAATGGTGACTGTCTCTGAAGTCGCACAACTCAGTCTCTCCCTGTGTGTCTCTGACCCTCCCAAGTCACTGTCCCTCCACTGGAGCTTAGGATGAGTCCTTGCGATCGAGTGAGTCTGTGTGTGGGCCATTTAAAAAGATGTCTGGGTTTCCTGCAGCCTTTAGTCTCATCTGGATGGTTGAAATCCCCACTGTTTTTCATACCCAGGTGTTGGGAGAGGCTCTTCTTTCTGACCCCAGGACTCCAGGCTCAGGAGCTTGGTGTGGAACTGGGGTACCTAGCACCTCTAGGGGGGGAACTCTGGGGCCCACATATCCCTCCAGATTCTCACCTGCTACAGCAGGTGTGGGGCCTGCCCATTCTTCATCTCCGCCCATCCTACCAGTCTCTAGGTACCATCTTCTTTATATTCTTAGTCATGGGACTTATACTCATATACATTTCAGGTGGTTCTCCAGGTTGATTGTTTTATAATTTAGTTACAATTTTAGTGTGGTCACAGAAGTAAGAAAGCACAGTGTTTATCTACTCCACCATCCTGATCCTCTCCCCACGTGATGATATTAAGTAAAGTATTTTTCAAACATCAAATCAAAATAAAGGTATTCACAGCAAAATGGTGAAAAAGTCATTCCTAGCAGACCTACACTCCAAAACTTACTATAGGAAATTATTTATGTTGAAAAGAATTTCTTTAAAAGCATATTGATGGTTTCAAACAAAAATTGTGGCAATATTATAGAGGGTTATAGTGTGCACAAAATAAATATAGGGCAATATTGATGATTTTGAAGAATAGAAACATTAATTGTTGAAAGTAAAAATAAAGATAATATAGTGGTGGTTTATAATACACAGAAAAGTAAAATGTAAGATAAGAGAACAGGATAGGAAAGGGGAAATTGTAATAGACTATTGTAAGATTCTAACTCTTTATGACAATATATTATTTGACAATATATATGAGATAATCTAAAGCTGAATATATTCAAATCTTAGAGCAACCACTAAAAAACACAAAAAAAGGATAGGTTAAAAAAAGAGCCAGAGAAAAACTGAATTACTAATACTATAAAATTCACAGAAAATGAAACTAAGAAAAGAGGTACAGAGGAACAAAAAGTTAATATGAAATGTCAGCTTAAACCCAAACATATCATTTAAATGCTAGATAATTACAGTTGTATGGAAAACATGCCCTTTTAATGATGTTTATAAGAAACAAACTTTAAATATAAATAACACAGTGTGAAAATAAATGTGTAGAAAAGGATATAACTGCACACACTAAACGGAAAATATCCAGAGAGGTTATATTAACATCGGAAAAAGTAGATTTGAATACAAACGGTATTGAAGAGATAAAGGGAAACATTTTATAGTAGTAAACATTTTAAAAACATAATACTATATGTAAACAGCATTTAAATATATGAAGAAAAAATTGACTGAACTAAAAGGAAGAATAAACAAACCTACAATGAAAATAGGAGATTTTAATATTTTTCTTTCAGCAACTGAGAAACAAGTAAATAAAAGCATCAGGAAAAGTGTTCAGTTTTTTACCATAACTGTCAAACTTTCTATTGATAATTGGAATTTTTAGAATATTATATCTAATAATTATAGATGCCAATTATTTTCAAGTGCACATGGAACTTTCCCCAAGATAGATCTGTTACTGGACCATAAAATGAGTAGCAGTAAACATTAAATTATTAAATTCTTACAAAGCTCATGCTCTGAACACAATGATATTAAATTAAAAAAAACAATAGCAGTGAGAATCCAGAAAACTATAGCTTAAAATTAAACAACAAAAATTTAAATAAACCACAGCTGAAATGAGGCATTTTAATGGGAATTATAAACCATTATAGGTCGAATTATAATTTTTAAAATACTAAAATGTGTGATGCAGCTAAAGTAGTCCTTAGATGGAAACTTATAGCTTTATAATTACATATTAAAAAAGCAGAAAGATTTGAAGTCAATAATATATGCTGAAATCAATAATATATGCTTAGGAATCTAAAAAATGAAAAGCAAACTAAGCCCAAGTAAGTAGAAGGAAGATATAAAAATGATTAGAGTAGAAATCAACAAATTAGAAAACAGAAAAAAAAAACCCAATACATAAAATCAAGTTAGCCAAAAGCTGATTCTTCAAAAAAGGTCAATAAAAATTATAATCATTTATCTAGATCAACTTAGGAATAAAAAGAAAAGAAAACCCAATCAACAACTGTACAACCATCAATATACAAAAATATGGGTAATACTAATAACAATGTTCATTGGAAGAAATCAGACACAAAATAATACATATTATGGTCCCAACTATAAGTTTGTAAAAAAATAAAACTATTATTTCAAGGACGCATGTTTAGGGAACACAATTATAATGAAATACAAGTAAGTATAGTGATTATCTTTGTTGGAAGGAATAAGTATTGACTAAGGGGGAAAAGAGACTGGCATCTGGGGAGTCGATATGTTCTGTTATTGTTGTGGAGTTTGGTCATATGGATAGTCACTGTAATAAATCATTAAACTATATATTTTTTTACGTTTTTATCTATATGTATTGTCTTTCACTAAAATAAAAAAAACTTTTTTCAAGAAAAGTTAATAGCTCCTATTGAACAAATACAGTGGTTTTTAAAGTAAATACTCCTAAATAGACTCTACAATTGGAAAACCAGTAATAACTGTGTAAACATGGACTCCATTAATCTCATTGTGTATAGCCACATCTAAAATGAAACCTTCAATTCTAATGGTAACAAATAGAATGCATTTGTTCAAAGTTAAAATATGTGTGTGTATCCATGTATTGAGAACACGTTCTTGGCTCAATGTTCTTTTCTAAATTAATTGTTAAGTAATGACTGCAAACCATTTGACCATTTGGAGAACACTTTAATGAGTGTATTTGAACAAATAAATGCAATCATGTATAAGTATTAAATGTAGAGAGGCTTTTGTGTGAATGAATAAATTATCTGTCAAAACACAACAAAGTCAAGAGAACCAAAGGCTGCTTCTTACTAAAAGTTCAGAGTTACAGGAGTATAATTTAAAACAAATGAATCAAAAAGTAACTGTTTACATGAAGAATAAATATGATTGATATAGGTGGAAATGCCTGAATATTAGCTGAATGCACAGTTTTCAGATATTTATAGAAAGCAAACCAGACTGAACGAATAAACCTAGATAATCCTATACATCGTACTGTCTAATGGCTTTCATAAATTGTCAAACACTATTCTTGGTGTTTTATATTCACTGTTTCTCAGGCTTAATATTTTGCATGAGAGAATTTGTAATCTTCCTTTAGATCTATGGCGATAAAGACTAATGTGGGAAAATCATCTAATCTGGGCTTCTCACATACAAAGTGGCAGGACTATAATTTGAATCTAAGTCTACTTCTAAAGGCTTTTCACTGTTTATCTCATCTTTATTATCACTTTCCACAGTATTTTTTCATATATCCATATACATTTGAGGAACTTTCACTTTTAATTGATGAATAATTTATAATATAAAATAGAAATTCACAACAATTTCAAGAGTCCAAAGTGTAAGCTCAAATTCTTCTCCTTCCACAAATATCTGGAATAAGGAAGAATATAATTATATTTTTTTGCCTCTTGACATCCAATAGAGCATTTATACCTACAACAGCTACATGACAACAGTCGGGGTTTTTTTTTTTGGTTTCTTTTTTCCTAGTGGTGACTTGATAATGCTTCACTTGTATACTCAAAACCAACAGAGATTTGTGAGGCTCGATATCCATTCTAACACCTTCTACTTTAATGATTGAATTTCCACTTGGGTAAATCACTCTTAGTCCTCAGCAAGACAAAAGAAACAAGTATTTGTTCAAAAAGCTCACAGCCTCCCTTGTGATTCAGAAAGATGTTCTGCAAAATTTAACACCCGCAAAGGAGAAAAATGCAACTTAATTTACAATGAGCCTCTTCCTTATGAAAGAAGAACATCAACAGGAATAATCTATTTGTTTTCTTCTTTTAAAACCATTTTTTATGAAACCTAGGAAATATACATACAGCTACACAGCATGTAGTTTACCACAAAGCATATGTTCCAGTCATCTGAAAAATCCCATGGCTATGATGATAGAAAATTCTCTAATTCATTTATTCATTTCTTCACTTTAGTAAAAACTGTCTTTTTTGGGAGTGTTGCAAGGGTAGCTTACGTATTTAAGCTGAATTATACTTTTAGTGGTCATCTTTAAGAATGGAATAAAACTTAACTCATCAATTATAGTACAGGTAATTTTCTTATGCTCTTTTTTTGGCTACCTAACCACATTTCTTTCATAAATGTAGCTCTTAGTTATCTTGCATAGCTCGTGGCTGAGAGGCAGCACTGGGAAGGTTTTATACATGGTCCCTAATGTGGTTATGGTTTTTTTTTGCATCAAAAGAAAGGAAATTTGACCCATTCAGGTACTCTATTTAGCAGCCAAAGAAGAGGGTTATATGAGAGCTTTGCCTCACAATTCTGATTCCCTATCTTGGTGAGTCTGAATAAGAGATAAATCACATCCCATCAGGAAGAGAAACAGAAAGGCACTCAAAAATAAGTAAATTTGGAACTGGCAATTGAGTCACATTAATGATCAAAAGTTACACCTGAAAGTAAGAGATAAAAAACACCTCTGAAAATTCTTCTACTACTAGAATTTTGGTTAAATCGATTACTGTTAAGGCACCAGAGCATCTGGTATGTTCAAATGATTTACTAGACTTGAAGTCTTTTTTCATAAATAAATATAATAGTATGTTTAGTGAGATGAAGGAAATGCCAAGGGTAAGGTGATGAAGTTAGGTATTAGAGAGTTGGGGATTGGATTACTTTTGATATGCTAGCCAGAGAAGCTTTCTGAACAGGTGATACTTGTATGGATGGATGAGAAGCATTGAAATACATGGAGGAAAGTACAAGTATAAAGACTTTGGGATTGGAAAGGGCTTGGGATCCATAAGGAACAATAAAAAGAGTGACATGTCTGGAGAGTGGTGATCAAAGGGCAGACTAGCATCAAATAATTTTGAAGAGATAGCAAATGTTAGGTAATATTGAACCCAGTAAGCCATGCTAACAGGTTTTCATTTTATTTTAAGAACAGTGGGAAGCAACTGAGTAATATGAAGGAGGAAAATGTAGTAAAAACATGTCTAACTGCTTTTTATATGCTTTAAGAATTTTCCATATTTATATAGCTACATTTCTATACCTAAAATATTTATAAATAATACATTTGTAAAATAACAGTTTGGCTCTGGCATTATTCCCTAATTTATTAAAATATCAATAAAAATCTTAGTTATAAAAGGCTAGGTAAATATCTTTGTTATGGTTCTAGGAAGGCTCTCCACTGTAGTCCAAATACTTCTTAGCTTCCATCATTCTATGTCCAACCATGCATAGTATTGCACTGGTCCTTTTCTTTCTAGGATTCTACTTGTGACAAATTCTTAATGTGTGTGTACTTTTTCAACTTTTAGTTTTCAAGTTTTATTCATTTTATTTCTAACGCTCTAAGTATTTATAATCCCATTTACCTCCTCATAAAAAAATGAAATTTTGAAAATCTGTTTTTTGGTTTTGTTTTTAGCTGAGCCATCCTGCCACCTGTTGGCAGCTCAGGAGCAGCTCAGCTCAGGCCAGGCATTGAACTGCTGTTGCTCAGAGCTCATACTTTTGAGCGAGCTCTTAACCAACTGAGCCACTCGGCCGGCCCTTGAAATCATGAAAATCTGAATATGCAATTAGGTCTAAATCAAATGTTTTTGCTACTATCCTCTGCAAATTTTTTATGTTAAAAGTTTTACAAATTAAATAAGTTCAGAAATATACAAGGGAATCCAATCAAAACCTCAGATATTTTTGCAATGTTATAGAAAAAGCATTTCTAAGATTATCTAGAAGGACAAGTAAGCAAAGCTGACCAAGTTAAGCAAGAAGGATATGATATTACCATAACGGAGTTGAAAAAATAATATATGCCTACAATGAAAAAAAATACAGCTGAATATTTGTTAGATTCATAGATGAAAAGAAATAGTCTTTTGGCACATAAAGCAAAATAAGTGATAGAATAAAAAGGCTGAAACAAAAAAAATTTCAAAATCGCCCAACAAATATGTTTTGCTCAACAATTATGTGCTGTTGTGAATGCTTGGGATGTATCAATGAATAAACTAGACAATGATCATTGCCCTTAGGAACTTACATTTGGTACAGATAATCAATAACAATTTATTTATGTATTTATTTATTTATTCATTTATTTAATGTTCATATACAATATATATGATTATATATTATATATAATATTAGTAAAACTCTTAGACACTTATAAGTTAGAAAACTCTTACACATGTGTATATATATAATTTACATAATTGTATAGTATTTTTAGATGATAAATGCTACACATAGGGGAAAAGGAAGAAAATGGTAAGAGGGTTAGATGTATCACAATACAAGGCAGTAAAGGCAAACTTCACTGAAAAAATGAGATTTGAGTTAGGAATTGACAAAATGTATATTAAAAATAATATGTATAAAATCAAGACACATGAGCCTTCAGAAAAAACTGTCACAAATTAGATACGTGGTTAACATTATAAAATTATACAATTTAAGTAGATGAGAGCTCTAAATAATATTTTTATAAATATATATTAAAATAATGACTCTTTTTAACCTATAAACTTGAAAAAGTTTTAAAGATTGATGAAAAGGACATTAAATACTGTGATGCATTTTCTTACTCAGTTGAAGGGAATGCACACTACCACACCTTTTCTAAAAAAACAAATAACCTATGCCAGCATTTATTTAAAATATCAGTATTATTTTACCAGTAATTTCACTTATAGGAGTTTATCCTAAGAAAGTGAATCAGAGAGATTGCCAAAGATTTATGTATATAGAGAATTGTTGCAGTGTTAAGGTAAGAATAAGGTGAATGTGACAAAAAATCCAAATATCTAAAAGCAAAGAAATAATAAAGTACTTTTTGGTATATCCTTTTATTTTAATCCTCTCTGTAATTAATCTCTGCTATAGGCATTCCCTCCCCCCTCTATTTCATTGTCATCATTTGATGACAAGCCATAATCTCCTAGATTTTCTCTATGTATGTATTGTGTGACAAACTCTCTGGTCAATACATTGTCAACAAGAAATCAGAGAGGTCTTTAAAAAATTAAATCCAACATACTCGCATATTTACCTAAAATATTGTAAGGGCTTTGTGTTGCTACTAGAATGAGGAGCAAGTATTAACATATCCTACATTATCCTTAACTTATCCTACAATTCCCTGGAGGGTGGACCCTAACTTACCACTCAACCTTCATTCATACCAAGTTACCTCCTCCTGTTCTGAGTTCTGGTCATCTACGCCTTATTTCACTTTAGAAAAAATACTCTGCATAACCTTGTAATGTAGCCTTTGCATATGCTGCTCATTCTGATATACAGTAGGCACTTAAATACTTTGTGGCTGAAGAATGAACAAATTAATGAATGAGTGATTAAAAGGATGAATGGAAAATGCAGTGCCTGATTACAGTGGAGTAAAATACAGAGAATATAATCCCACATTTTAAACTATAGTGTCTGATATAATATGAATTGCTTGAAAGAGCATATTTGGGAATCAAACTAAACATTATGTGAAGTTATAGACATGTTGAAATTGGTGATGCAATATGATTTTCAATAGGCACCATTTATTATGTCATTGGAATAATATAATTAGGGTTCAGGCATGAAACTAGGGTTTCATATGTAGATGTTGGATTTCTCTGCACTGATGAAATTATTTAAGCTGCCTGCTGTTTAGCTCAAGAAGTATTTTTGATGTACTGATTATGTTGAAGACATTTTATTTGGTGATGGGAAAATAAAGCTGAAGAAGGAACATTTCCTAATATATTTTAGTCTAATGAGGTGGTTGTACCATAAAAATAGAATATTAAAATACAGACATGAACGCAGTATATGAACATTGAATGAGGTTTCTGAAGATAGAAACTGTTATGAAAATAAGACCAGAAATATGTATTTACTTTCCTAATTTAGGTACACTCAATTTACAGAAATCATGCTGACTATGAATAATTTCTACCACATTTTAAAAACAAAATATAAGGGTTGTGAATAAATACCTAGTTGAAACGTCAAAATAAAGTATTGTGAATTGATCATAGAATTTTATTTTTCTTCATGTTATTGGAAAATGTTATTAAGTGTAGATGACAAGGGCAGAATGAAAGCTGAGAGGTATCAAAGAAATTCTCAGTGGATGATGTCCGAAAACTTACTGATCCTCTCCAACAAATGAATTTGTTGCCACATTTCAGCTAAAGTGCTGTTAAGTTCAGGACTATAAATGAGGAAGAATGTGAAAGCACCTTTAAAGCAAGATCAATCTATCACTTATTTGACACCATTTTGTATCTATGTGTCATTATCTGAAGCAATGATCTTATGAAAAACACATGGATCACTAACCTAGACAGTGAATATGGACGGATTTGCAGAGACTGAGTGATCTTGCACAAACCACTTAGCCTTTCTGTGCCTCAGTTAGCCAGACGTGACAAGACATTGCTATAAGTGACTCTGCAATTCATTCCAGCTCTACAAAGCAATCTAGAATAGCACACTGTAAAAACATAAAAAACAAAATATGCAACATATAAAATGAAAGTATTATCCTAAAACATTGAGAAAAACAAGTAGTATTCTGTACAAGAAAAGAGTTCCTCAAAAAGTTAAGAGAAGAGAGGGCCGACCGAGTGGCTCAGTTGATTAAGGGCTTGCTGAAGAGTTTGAGCTCTGAGCAACAGTGGTTCAATTCCTGGCCCAAGTTGAGCAGCCGCTGAGCTGCCAACAGGTGGCAGGATGGCTCAGCTTAAAAAAAAAAAAAAGTGTTAAGAGAAGGATAAGATTACCCTGTTAAAATAATAAAGAAAACTAAATAAATATAAATTCACTCACAAATAAAACCTATAATTGTTCCTATTTAATGCCATTGGTAAATCACAATTGTAAAAAAGGAATAAAACTGGTGAAAAGAATGAGGACACTAATGAATAGTTTCTTTAGATTAAGTCATTTTAATCATTTTTATTTGTATTTAGGTTTAAAAAGTTATTTTTTACAGTTTATAAAATATGCCCACTTATATTACTACTCTTCCACATATCTCAGTTTTACAGAAGAAACTGAGACTCAAAAAAGTAAAATGACTTGTCTATTACCATTAGCTAATAATTGGAAAAAAGCAGAAATTAAGTTCACATTTTTAAATTACAAATCTAAGTTTTCTCTTGAAAAATGGTTTTCAAGGTTGGTATTTGTATTCCACAGAGGTAGGAAGGAAGTTTTGTTATATCATTAATATCGTTAAGGATGTCTGTTTCAAAACAAATATTATCTCAGCTGATGCGGGTAAGTAGAATAAAGAACCATTAGCAACAGCAGAAAGCTGTCATAGGTTAATCTCAGGGCCCATTATGAGGTCCAGGCCACATAAGTACAGGCCTTGACCTCAGCATTTGCTTTACCACACATGTGCAGACTGGTGTTCTGTGCACCTTGCTTTCCATCCCTCAAAGGACAACCAGAGCGACTACAAGATAATTGACCAGGTTATAACATAACGTAATGTGAAACACTACAATTTTATCAGCTTTATCTGAAAGTAAGGTTCAATGGGCATGGCAGTGAGGTTTACTACATCAGTGAACAAAGAGCAACATGTCATGAGCAGTGCTGTGTGGCCTTCATGAAAGCAGGCAGCCTGTGCCACACAGCCTTGATGAAATCATAAAAATGGCTTTCTAGACCCAAAACACCAGTGAAATATTTATCTCTGTGTTTCAATCTAGTGAACATAAGAAAACACAAAATTTCTTTGAGAGGGGATTCGAAAACTTGTATTTGTCACTGGTCTCTGAGTTATATGGTTTTGAGAATAGTAACAATTACTAAACCTGGTTATTAGTTAAGATTATCAAGGGTTATATGCTAATATCTTGCCAAACAATCATATGCAGTCACTGTACTCTGCGCTTAATGTTCCTCCTTATACTATGTGATTAAACGGGCACATGGTAACTGAGCAGACCTATCAACAATGGCACGTTATTAGGACAAAACTGTGATATATTAAATACAAGGTCCTCTTGGAAATTTTTATACTACATATACATTAACATGAATTACTATTATTTCTTCCTCCTCAGAACTCTAAAAAACACTATTATGAATGCAAATGGTACAACCACATTGGAAAACAGATGGGCAGTTTCTTACAAAACTAACTATACATGCTGTTACCATATGATCCAGCAATCATGATTCTTGGTATGTATCCAAAGAAATTGAAAAATTATGTCCACTCCAAAATCTGCACATGGATATTTATAGCAGCTTTGTTCATAATTACTAAAACTTGAAAGCAATCAAGAAGCTCTTGAGTAAGTGAACAAATAAAAAAATGTAATTGATCTAGACAATGAAATATTATTATTCAGCATCAAATAGAAATGAGCTACCAAGCCACAAAAAGACATGGAGAAACCTTAGATGTAGATTGCTAAGTAAAAAAAGCCAATCAGAAAAGTATATATACTGTATGATTCTGAATATATGTCATTCTGGAAAAGGCAAAACTATGGGAACAATAAAGTTACTTGTGGTTGCTGGAGTGAGGGATGGGGGTGGGGGAGGAACAGGTACAGCACAGAAGATTTTTAGGGCAATGAAAATACTCTGTATGATACAATAATGATAGATATATATCATTATGTATTTGTCTAAAACCATAGAGTGTAAAACAGCAAGGTGAACCCTAATGTAAACTATAGACTTTGGGTGATTATGGCGTGTCAATTTAGATTCACTCCAGGTAGAAAAAAAAAGTGATATACAGATGATGTATTATCAAATTGTATATTTGAAACCTATGTAATTTTACTAACCATTATCACCCCAGTGAATTTAATTTTAAAAAAGGCACAATTTGATGAGTGATGCTGATAATGAGGGAAGTTAGGCATGTATGGGGCAGAAGGTATGTGGGACATCTCTACACTTTTCTCTCTGTTTTGTTGTGAACCTAAAATTGCTCTAAAAAATGAAGTCTTTGAGAAAGCACTTTCTCAAGTCTCATCCTTCTCCTTCTACTTAGGTGTGTTATTTTCACTTATATAGTTGCTTAAATTATCTATTGTGTCCATTTAAAACAAATATACTTTTAATATAAAAAACAGAAATTCAAATGATTAGGAAATACCTAAATTCTTGTTGTGGGCTATTTTATAGCTATTTATAAAGAATAATGAAAACTCTGTATTTCTTCTTTATAAAATAATAGCAATTCATGGTTAAGAGCTCACTCAAGAGTGCGAGCTCTGAGCAACAGGGTTGCCAGTTCGATTCCCAGCCCGAGGTGAGCTGCCTCTGAGCTGCCAACAGGTGTCAGGATGCCTCAGCTAAAAATAATAATAATAATAATAATAATAATAATAATAATAATAGCATTTCAATCTTCTCTGCCTACATTATTTACCCACAATTTCTTAAAAATTTATTTAGAAATTGGACTGTCAATAGTTGTAATTCCCTGTATTCATAAAGGGTGATTGTATGCATTATTTTATTCAGATCTTACAATTATTGTAATAATGTGGAGAAAAAGAAACCCTCATATGCTGTTGGTGGGAATGCAGATTGGTGCAGCCGCTATGGAAGGCAGTGTGGAGATTCCTCAGAAAATTAAGAATAGAGTTACCATATGACCCAGAAATCCCTCTCCTGGGTAACTACCCAAAAAATCTGAAAACATTTATCTGTAAAGATATATATGCTCCCATGCTCATTGCAGCTTTATTTACACTGGCCAAGACATGGAAACGATAGATGTTTCCATGTGCCCTTCGATAGATGGGTGGATAAAGAAGATGTGGTATATGTACACAATGGAATACTATTCTGCCATAAGAAAAGATGAAATAGTGCCATTTGCAACAACATGGATGGATCTTGAAATTATTATGCTAAGCGAAATAAGTCAGACAGAAAAAGTAGAGAACCATATGATTTCACTGATATGTGGTATATAAAACTGAAAACAAAAAAGGAACAAGACAAACAAATGAAGAAACAAAAACTCATAGACACAAACAATAGTTTAGTAGATACCAGAATGTAAGGGGGGAGGGGGTGCTAGATGAGGGTAAAAGTGATCAAATATGTGGTTATGGAAAGAGAACTGACTCTGGGTGGTGAACACACAATGTGATATACAGATGATGTATTACAGAATTGTATACCTGAAACCTATGTAACTTAACTAACAATTGTTGCCCCAAAAAACTTCAATTAAAAAAAAAAGAAATTTACCCACAATTGATCATCTTTTTCACATCTTTCAAATAAATTTGATCATGTTCTGCTTTAGAATCAAATTAACCTCTGTAAAGATATTATAGTAAATCCAGTAACTGATAAGGTCAGTAATCAGTAATAGTATATATACCTGTCTTCCATGGATTCTTGAGAAACATATAACAATGTGAGGAGGGATAATGGCAGCTCCCTCTCTCTCTCTCGCCCTTTCCCTGCAGCCACACAACTCAGTCTTTCCCTGTATGTCTCTGGCACCTCTCAAGTCACTGTCCCTCTGCCAGAGCTCAGGGTTATGGAACAGCCATTCACAAGCACAGGCATGGAAATACTGACCACAGGCATGGAACAACTAGCCACAAGTTTAGAACCAATCACAATCAGGAACAAGTGACCACAAGCACAGAACCATCCCCTAGCACAGAGCAACTTCCTACAAGCACTCAAGAAAGGAAGGGCAGGATGACCCTCTGTCAGTATAAGTGCAGAGACAGTGTCCAGGTGAGGAAGGCAGCCAAACGCGTGGGGATACCTGCGCAAGCATGTGCAGCCTGAAGATCCTCTGAAACGGATAATCTGTTTGGGAAAGTGCAAGAGAGATCCTTATTTGTCTGTTAGCAGCAGCTGATAAGGACAGTGAATCCTTCTGTTATACTATTTCTCTCCTTATGTAGATGCAAATTTCTGAACTGTATCATTTCCTTCGGCCAGAAGGCCTTCTACTAACATTTCTTACAGGGCAAGACTGCTGGCCAAGAATTCCTTTAGTTTTTGTCTGCCTGAGAACATCTTTATTTCTCCTTCACTTTTAAAGCATAATTTTGCTGGATACAAATTCCAGAATAATGGGCTTATTCTTTCAATACTTTAAATATTTTACTCCAGTCACTTCTTGTTTGCAAACTTTGTGCAGGGAAGTTCAATTAAAATTTTTTTAATGTTTTTATTAGTTTCAGGTGTACAAAACATTGCAATAGCTATCCTTTTCACCCCCTCACAAAGTGACAACTCTCCTCCCCCAATCCACTGCTCCCCATACCTGATATCATACATATCTATTACAATTCCATTGACTCCATTCCCACACTATACTCCACATCCCATGACTATATATGTATTAAATTATAGTTAGACATATAATATTATTCAATAGCAGCTTCGGATGTACAGTGCAGTGGTCAGGCCTCTACACCGTCCATGAAGTGGTCTCCCTAACAAGACATGAGTCCATCTGGCCCCTTAAAAAATATTTACAACATTATTGATTATATTCCCCAAACTGTCTTTCATATCCCTGAGGCCATATTGTGGTTACCAATTTACATTGTCTCGTCCTTTCCCCTTCTCCCTCATCCCCACCCATCATTCCATCTAGCAACCCTCAGTTTTTCCTCTGTGTCTCTGAGACTTTCTGTTTACATTGCTCATTTATTCAGTTCTTTAGGTTCCACATATAAATGAGATCATATGGTATTTGTCTTTCTCCAACAGACTTATTTCACTTAGCATAATATTCTCTAGGTCCATCCATATCGTTGCAAATGGTACGATTTCCTTCTTCTTTATGGCTGAGTAATAGTCCATTGTGTAAATGTACCAAAGTTTCTTAATCCAGTCGTCTACAGATGGGCATTTCCGTTGTTTCCAAGTCTTAGCTATTGTAAATAGCGCTGCAATGAACATAGGGGTGCATATATTTTTTTGAATTAGTGTCTTGAGTTTTTCTGGATAAATATCTAAGAGTGGAATTGCTGGGTCATAATGTAGTTCCATTTCCAGTTTTTTGAGATACCTCCGTACTGATTTCCATAGTGGCTGCACCAATCTGCAGTCCCACCAACAGTGCACCAGGGTTCCCTTTTCTCCACAACCTTGCCAGCGCTTGTTGTTTGTTGATTTATTGATGATAGCCATTCTGATCGGAGTGAGGTGCTATCTCATTGTGGTTTTTATTTGCATTTCTCTAATGATTAGTGAGGTTGAACATTTTTTCGTATGCCTGTTGGCCATCTGTATGTCCTGTTTAGAGAAATGTCTCTTCATATCCTCTGCTATTTTTTAATTGGTTTTTTTTTGTGTGTTGAGTTTCATGAGTGTTTTATAAATTTTGGATATTAAGCCCTTATCAGATATCTCGTTGACAAATATCTTCTCCCATTCAGTAGGCTGCCTTTTTGTTTTATTGATGGTTTCCTTTGTTGTGAAAAAACTTTTTAGTTAGATGTAATCCCATATGTTCATTTTTTCTTTTACTTCCCTTGCCCGTGGGGATGTATCAGTAAAATTATTGCTCAGGGTAATGTCTGCAAATTTACTCCCTATATTTTCTTCTAGGAGTTTTATGGTTTCAAGTCTTACATTTAAGTCTTTAATCCATTTAAAATTTGTTCTTGTATATATGGTGAAAGGAGGTGGTCCAGTTTCATTTTATGGCATGTGTCAATACAGTTTTCCCAGCACCATTTATTAAATAGACTGTCTTTACCCCAGTATAAATTCTTGCTTCCATTTGTCATAGACTGTCTGTATATGCATGGATTTATTTCTGGGCTTTCTATTCTGTTTCATTTATATATGTGCCTGTTTTCATGCCAGTACCATACTGTTTTGATTACTGTAGCCTTATAGTAAGTTTTGATGTCTGAGGGTAGCATGATACTCCCGATTTTGTTTTTATTTCTCAGGATTGCTGTGGCTATTGGGAGCCTTTTATGGTTCCATATAAATTTTAGGATTATATTTTCTATTTCTGTGAAAAATGCCCTAGGTAGTTTGATAGGAATTGCATTGAATCTATATATTGCTTTAGGCAGTATGGACATTTTAACTATATTAATTCTTCCTATCCATGAGCATAATAGGTGTTTCCATTTATTTGTAAGTGGACAGCCTTGTCTTGTTCCTGATTTTAAGGGGAATGGTTTTAGCTTTTCCCCATTGAGTATGATGTTAGCTGTGGGTTTATCGTATATGGCCTATATTATGTTGAGATATGATCCCTCTATTCCCACTTTGCTAAGAGTTTTTATCATAAATGGCTGCTGGATTTTGTCAAATGCTTTTTCTGCATCTATTGATATGATCATATGATTTTTATTTTTCATTTTGTTGATGTGGTATATCACATTAATTGATTTGCGGATATTGAAACAACCTTGTGTACAACCTTGAAACAACCAAGTGGGATGAAACCCACCTGATCATGGTGTATGACCATCTTAATATATTGCTGAATTCTGTTTGCTAATATTTTGTTGAGGATTTTTGCATCTATGTTCATCAGGGATGTCGGCCTGTAGTTTTCCTTTTTTGTACTGTCTTTGTCTGGTTTTGGTATCAGGGTGATAGTGGCTTCACAGAAAGAATTTGGGAGCCTTCCCTCCTTCTGGATTTTTTTTTTTTTTGAGAAGAATAGGTGATAATTCTTTTTTGAATGATTGGTAAAATTCACTTGTGAAGCCATCTGGTCCAGGGTTTTGTTTGTTGGGAGGTTGTTGATTACTGATTTAATTTTGTTGGTAGTAACCAGTCTATTCAGAATTTCTGTTTCTTCTTGAGTTAACTTTGGAAGGTTGTATGCTTCTAGAGAATTATCCATTTCTTCTAGATTGTCAAATTTGTTGGCATATAGTTGCTCATAGTAATTTCTTAAAATTATTTGTATTTCTGTGTGTCTGTTGTCACTTCACCTCTTTCATTCCTGATTTTACTAATTTGAGTCCTCTCTCTCTCTCTCTTTTTTTTTTTTTTGATTAGTCTGGCTAGAGTTTTGTCAATTTTGTTTATTTTCTCAAAAAATGAGCTCTTGGTTTTGTTGATCTTTTGTATTGTTTTTCTGGTCTCTCTTTTGTTTATTTCTGCTCTGGTATTTATTATCTCCCTCTTTGTGCTCCCTTTGGGCTTATTTTGCTTTTTTTCCCCCAGTTCCCTGAGGTGAATGGTTACCTGAGATTTTTCTTGCTTCTTTAGGTAGGCCTGCACAGCTATGAACTTCCCTTGTAGGATTGCTTTCACTGCATCCCAGAGATTTTGGGTTGTGGTGTTTTCATTTTCATTTGTCTCCAGATAGCTTTTGATTTCCTCCTTGATCTCAGTTTTGACTCACTCACTATTTAGTAACATGTTTTTCATCCTCCATGTATTTCTGTGCTTTCTAGATTTCTTCTTGTAATTGATTTCTAGTTTCATAGCATTGTGATCAGAGAAGACACTTGATACGATTTCAATCTTTTTAAATTTAATGAGACTTGTTTTGTGGCCTAACATGTGGTCTACCTTGGAAAATGTTCCATATGCACTTGAGAAGAATGTATATTCTGTAGCTTTGGGTCAAATGCTCTGAAAATATCAATTAAATCCAACTGGTCTAATGTGCCATTTAAGGTCACTGTTTCCACATTGATTTTCTGTCTGGAGAGTCTGTCCATTGGTAACAGCAGGGCGTTGAAGTCCCCTACTACGATAGTGTTACTGTTGCTCTCCATCTTTATGTCTGTCAATATCTGTTTTATATATTTTGGAGTTCCTATGTTAGGTGCATAGATGTTTACTATGGTTATGTCCTATTGTTGGATCGATCCCTTTATTATTTTGAAGTGCCCTTCTTTGTCTTTTATTATATTCTTCAATTTAAAATCTGTTTTATCTGATATAAGTATTGCTACTCCAGCTTTTTTCTCCATTCCATTTCATGAAATATTTTACCCCATCCCTTTACTTTCAGCCTGTGTGTGTCTTTTCATCTGAGGTGAATCTCTTGTATACAGCATATGCAAGGGTCTTGCTTTCTTATTCATTCAGCCACCCTATGTCTTTTGATTGGAGCATTTAATCCATATACAGTAATGTGATTATTGACAGGTGTGTAGTTATTGCCATTTAGTTATTTGTATTTCTCATCTTCATTTGTTAGGTTGTTTTTCTCTTTCTTCTGCTTAAAGAAGCCCTTTAAACATTTCCTGCAATGATGGCTTGGTGGTAATGAATTCCTTTAGCTTATTCTTTTCTGGGAAGCTCTTTATCTCTCCTTCAATTTTAAAAGATAACTTTGCTGGATAAAGCAATCTAGGTGGTAGGCCTTTGTTTTTCATCACTTTGAAAACCTCCTGCCACTCCCTTCTTGCCTGCAGAGTTTCTGTAGAAAAGTTGGCTGATATTCTTATGAGGGTGTCCTTGTGAGTAATTTGCTGCCTTTCTCTTGCTGCTTTTAGGATTCTGTCTTTGTCTTTAACCCTTGCCATTTTCACTATAATGTGTCTTGGTGTGGGCCTGTTTGGGTTCATCTTGGTTGGAACTCTCTGCGCTTCCTGGGCTTGTATGTCAATTTCCTTTGCCAGGTTAGGAACGTTTTCACATGTTATTACTTCAAATATGTTCTCAATCCCTTGCTTCCTCTCTTCTCCTTCTGGTATTTCTATGATGTGCATGTTGTTGTGCTTGATGTTGTCGCCCAGCTCTCTTAAACTATTTTCAATGTTTTTTATTCTTTTTTCTTTTTGTTGTTCCACTTGAATGATCTCTGCTATCTTGTTTTCTAAGTCAGTGATTTGATCCTCTGCTTCATCCAATCTGCTGGTAATTCCATCGAGTTTGTTATTTAATTCAGTAATTGTATTCTTTAGTTCTAGCTGGTTGCTTTTCATGATTTCTCTATCCTTCTTTATATTCTCACTAATTTCCTTGAACATTCTAATAATCAGTGTTCTGAACTCTGTCTCTGATAGGTTGTTTATCTCTATTTTTTTCTAGTTTCATTGATTTAGGAGTTTTCTTCTATTCTTTTATTTGTGATGTGTTTCTTTGTTTCCCCATTCTGGCTTACTCTTTGTATTTACTTCAATGTAACAGGTAGATCCTCTAGATCTCTCAGTCTTTTCTGGGTGGACTTATGAGGTATGTGTACTTTATATTTGAATTACTCAGTCTCCCTATTCTCCTGTGCATATGTACCAGAGTTGTTCCTTGTGGTGTGTGTCTTCTCCTGTTGAAGTTGAGCTTTGATTGATTTTGGCTTGTCAGTAGGTGGGACTGACTCCCAAGGTGACTAGCTGTGAGGATTAACTGTGTCCACAGTTTATGAGCTGCTGTGTGAGGGTTGACCCCTAGGGGCTCTTGTGCCTGTAGCGATTTCCCTTTGAGTGTGACTCTTGTAAGTCAAACCCCATAATGTTCTGGTTTTATCTAAAATTGGTCTCTGGGTGTGATGATTCTTGTGCCTCTTTGGCTGGACCCTGCTGCAAAACGGTTTTAGAGCTAAACAGATCAACAAGCACAACCACAACAGCCACCAAAGGTAACCAGATACTCTCACATGTAAAAAACAACTAACAACCTACACTCTACATGCAAAATATCAAACATACAAAAGAAGAAAACAAACAAAAACAAAACAGCAACAAAAAAACAAAGAACAAAAAACAAAATAAAATAAAATGTAATAAAATAAAAATAGAATAAACACAAGAAACAAAATAGCAACACTCCCCAAAAAAACAAATTGCAGAAAAATGGAAAGAAGGGGGAAAAATAGAGCAGTGAAAAGAAAGAAGAAAAGTAGGGAGAGAGTGTGGGTAGAAAAGAAAGAAGGAAAGAAAGAGAAAGAAGAAAAAAATATATTTGTCTACACACCCAAATATAAGGACATATATATCCACATATATCCAAATATATATATATATATATATATATATATATATATATATATATATATGCTTATATTAAAAAGTAAAAATAATAATAAGAAAGAATAAAAACAACCAAAACAAGCAACCAAAACAAAACAAAAAACCCAAAACACCCCAAAAAAACCGAAACAACAATAATAAAATATGCCAAAAAAACCAGTGCCAGTCTTGGCTGAAGTCCACCAAGGCAGAATTTTGGCTCCATTACCTTCAGGTCTGTGTTACTACAGGACAAAAGAGACCTTGTAGATGTAATAAGATTACTGTATTCATTTCCTAGGGCTGCTGTATCAAATTATAATAAACTTGGTGACTTAAAACAATAAAAATGCATTCCCTCACAGTTCTGGAGGCAGTAAGTCTGAAATAAGGGCTTTGGCAGGACCAATCTCCCTCTGAAAGCTCTAAGGAAGAATCTGTTCTCTCCTTTTCCTAGGTTCTAGTAGTTGCTAGAAATCTTTGGCTTGCAGCTACATCCATCCAACTTCTGCCTTGTTTGTCACATGGCCACCTTCTACCTTTTGCCTGTATATCTTCTACTCCTCTTATTAGGACAACAGTCATATTGGAATTAGAGCCCACCTTAATTCAGTATGACCTTATCTTACTTTTATTAATTATGTCTGCAAAGGCCCTATTTCCAAGTAAGATCACATTCTGAAGTTCTGGGTGGACATTAATACTGGAGGGATGCCATTTAACCCAGTACAGTTACTAATCAGTGCCTTAAGAAAGCGGTATTATCCTGGATTATCTGGGTGGGCTAGGTTAGGGATGCATAGAAGGTGTGAGAAGGAAATGCATTCTTCCAAAAAGATGAATAAGCTTGAAAATGGATTCTCCCTTAGAGCCTCCACAGAAGAGCCCAATCGATGCCATGATTTCAGCATTGTAAGACCCTATGTACAGTACTCATCAAGCCTTCCTAGAAGTTTGACTCACAAAATAGTGAGATAACAAAGGCATACTTTTACACTGCTAAATTTGTGAAAATTTGTTTTGGTAGCAACCTAAAACGAATATGCTCTACTTTACAAAATAATTATTATTATTTTAATTAAAAATTCCATAGATTAAAGATGACCACACATCTGTGCTGTTCTTCCCACTGAGAAACTCTCAATGGAATGCTCATTCTGAAGGAAGTATCCTCCATTTCAGAAGTCCCCACTGAGACGACCACACTGTAAAATATCAAAACCTGGATCGGCCTTGGAGAATGAGACACTGTGTGAGAAGACAGAGGCCAAGGAGCCTTGGGGAGTCAGCAATGTGAAAGAAGGGCCATCTTGGAAGTGGGGACTCCGTCCTTCATTACTCCAGCTGACACCAAGTAGATCTGTTCCTGACTTAAAAAAATCCCAAGAAAAGTAATAGGTTGTTTAAACCACAAAGGTTTGGGCTAGTGTGTCATACAGTAATAGGTGATAGAAAAAAACTCTATTTTCTCAGGCAACTAACAGATATTTGGGGCTCTGCTCATGGTCTGTACTGCACTTTTATATAATGTAATCCACCCGTGCCTGTCTATTACACTTTCTGAGAGGTCTACATTATTTGAGGTTCATAAAGTTTGCTTTCACTTATATAATTCTTTTTATCTAATATCTGTTAATTCTTCATAATTCTGGAATTTCTGAGCAAAAGGTACTAAAAAACAATGATTGCATAACAGGCAGCTGTAGAAGTTGGAGATGATATATTCCTAAAGATAGAGACATGTGGGCATATTTTGAGCCATAAAAACTTTACTGTACTCTCCCTAGAAACATCGGCCTATATACCAGGGTAATACATGTAGAGAGACCCTTCTCCTTGGGCAGAAGTGCCAGCTGCCCTATATAAACTCTGAGTCTCCTAATTTTGGGGTTCCTTTCCTGTGGTGCAACCTAGTACATATACAGGGTAGTATCTGGCTGTCATCATGTTGTCCTATGGGGCTTGGGACTTAGATAATTGACACAAAGGCATTACTCTGTCTACTGGATTTTGCCATAAGTGATAAACTGCTTGTCTGTCTGATGCAGGAAGCCTCATGTCTTCTGTCAGAAAATATACATGAAACTGTGCAAGCTAACTTGTTAGTTTGCAAGAAGGGTAACATCTTATAACTTACAGTTTTTGATTTAATGGCAACATAACCCAGGCTACTATCATTGACCAAGTCAATATATTTCTAACTGCACTAACCTGATACATTCTGACCCCCACTCAATCTATTTTTTCAAGACAGAGTAAATTTTTAAAAAGAAGGAAACAGATAAAAACATTCCCAATATTTTGTTTTATCTTTTAACTAATGAAAACCATAATCCTAAACTATATCTTGCAGTCTCCACCTCTCCCTGCCTGCCGAAGATCACAGTATATTTCTCCTTGTGCTTCCATGTGGATCATCACATGAATTTTTTTAGTTCTTAGGGTACAGAGGGCCCCCTGCCTCTTAACCCACGTCCCAAGTTCTTTCCTAAGCTGAGATCACCTTGGAATACTCCCTCCTCCCTCCCTCCTTAACTTATTTAAATGTATTCATCAAAGCTTTCTTACATTCTTCTCACCATATAGACTCCTTTATCACTTCTTTACGGAAGCTACTGATTCTTAAAAAGTGTACAATTCTGTAATACATCAACCCAATAAACTTTAATTTATAATAAAAAGGTGTACAGATTCTCCTTATTATTTGCTCTCACCACATATATCCTTTCCAGAAATTACCATGATACTAATTTTATCTTGAATTTTATGATTATTTGGTCCCTGTCTCTCTGCAGTAGGCAATATCAGAGCGAGTATACTGTTTCTTTTTATGACTGTTTAGCTCTTATTTCCACCACAAACTTGACACATATTTATTGCTCTACATAAGTCTGTAAAGTGAATGAATGAATAAATTAATGAATAACAACTCTCCATTAATAATCTCAATTGGGACCACTATTTATAGCCATAATCAAGTAGGTGAAAAGAACAATAAAAACAAAAAAAAGACAGTTCCAACATATCAATACGTATAAAGGAAAGGTACAACAAAATATTTACTGTATCATCCACTCTTTAATATATTAGGTAAAGTGACCAGAAAACAGCAAACAAAAATATCAATGAAATATGCCTTGATATCCCACCCTTCCACTCTATTAGGACTTCCAGAATAGGCCTCCTCTACCAGTCGATTCCAATAAACAAACATACAAACAACAAAACATAATATAAAGATCTTGGAGCAAAATAGCAAAAGACCTTTTTTCAAACTATTTCCTCCTAGCTGTGTGATCTTCAAACCTCTTCCTCTTTATACCTCTGTTTTTTTGTTTATAAAGTAATAGTACCTTTACAAATAAGGATCAAGTTATGTAAAGCATACTAATGTTGCCAACACAGTGTCTCATGTACTCTAGGTACTTAATAAAAGTTCATATACACATATATAAAGTGGGAGTTATATGGAGTGCAGAGTAATTAATTCTACTAGAGACAGGTAAAAAAGTTCTCTCCTAACAGAAGTCGGTAGGATTCATAAAGGACATAAATAGTTCACCCAATCACACAGGCCATCGCTCCAGAGTACTGACAGCCAGGGTTCTGTTTCTCTAACCAGTACGCTACCTGCCCTGATTTCTTAATCTTTAAGGTGGAACTCAATGATTGACACTAATATATTCTTCTAAGTTCAACTCTATGGAGTTTAACTTGAATATCTCTTCTAGCTCATGAAAAATTCACTCTGTAACATCATATTATTTTTAAATGGTAACATTGAAATAGTACATGATACTTTCAAGGTATTATTATATCCTTGTATAAGAGTTTGGCATTGTAGCTACCTTTCTGAATCTCTATAACTTGTTGGGATTTGAGTTGCTTAGAACTGTGCACAGGGTTGACAGAATATAAGGTAGATTAAATAAAGACACATTCAAATCCTTAGTTTCTTATGATTCAAATCTATAAAATAATACATTTGCCTGAGTGAAGGAGCTCACTATAATATTTTTGTTTGTTCATTTACTTCTTTAATTTTCTGCCAGTATTGTATATCTTACCAATGTGCAATTATCTCTGAAGACAGTTTAGAAAAATGAATGTGCATCACACACACACACACACACACACACACACACACACACACACACACAAACTTAGAAACAAAATACAAACTTAATTTTAAAAAAGAGAGATGGGTGGTAGAAGAGGGTAAGGGCGTCAAGTATGTGGTGATGGAAGGAGTACTGATTCTGGGTGGTAAACACACAATGAGATATATAGATGATGTATTATAGAATTTTATACTTGAAATCTATATAATTTTACTAGCCAATGTCACCCCAATAAATTTAATAAAAAATTTAAAAGAGATGTGTAAACCCTGAAAACCTTTCCTAAAGGTAGTAGAAAATATCAGTAGAAAATGAATTTGCATGTTCATATTTTTATGGATAATAAAAATTTCCAATATGATTTTATATCATATTCACTTACGTATTAATAACCTCCATAAGCCTGAGTCATTGAATCTAGATTTTACAAAATACTAAATAATAGACAAAGAAAAATCTTCAACTAGTTTCAGAGTGTCACCTTGTCAATCCATGCTTTCTATTTAATTCTATAGCAGTCAGTTAATAGAAAATGCCTTAACATACCCTTAGATAATAACTTGAATACCTTTGCACAGTTTTAAAGTAAAAAGTCTCATAACTCCCTTCTTCATATTTATATTTATAATTGTATTCTGAAGTCTTCTAAAGGAAATATTTAAATATTTATCAAAACCAATATGATTAAAAAAAATTGAAACCTCAGGACAGAATGAAAACATTTAGAGTACTTAATTAACTAGCAACAAAATTCACACTCCCCTTCACAATCCACCTACATCCTTTTTTTGTGTGTGTCAATACACGTAGAAATAAAAAATAGCTATGACATGTGTGGGTATTGTAATGGATGCCAATTTGACATTAAGATTGAGAAAACAAGTACAACTAAAGAAAAGAACTCTGGATCAAAGTTTTAGAAACCAATACCCTACCATTCTACTTCTGTCCACTCCTCTTTGCTGACCCCTGAAATACGGGGTGTCTGTACAATTTTGAGTCTAGTTTTAATCTATTTGAGCTTTCACCACTCTGCTGTGGTCACATGCATTCAGTGACCTCATCCACATGTTGCTGAAGTGTAAATGTTCCTTTCCTAATCAGTCATCCTCTCAGCTACAGCTGTTTCTTTCCAAAAGTCTATTGGAAATCACTCTAGAAAACATCTCACAGATACCTTAAAGCAACATACCAGTGTTCTCATTAGCTCTCTCCCTCCTTAATAGTTATCTATCCTTTTATAAGCCCTCTTTTTTATCGATATCATCATCATTCAACCATTCAATTGATCTAAAAAGCATAGTCTTATTGCATTATTATTATCTCTACTTTATTATCTCCATAACCAATTCCTCTTTAACATTTGCCAAATTATCAATTATGCATTTAATTACTCAATTCATTAATTCATTTAATAAGTATGTACCAATCACATATTAAGTCAAAGGCACTGTTCTAGGTTCTGGAGTTATAGTATCATGAGCTTAAATTTTAGTGAGGACAGAGATACAATAAGCCAACAAATAATCAATATAATTAAAATCTATAATATGTTAGAAGATTCTTTTTCATAGTATATTCTTAAGTGCTTTGTAAAATTCAGCTTGATAAGAGCAACTATGATATATTTTTGCAAAAGACATGGTGCTATGAGAGCAAATAACAGGGAGATTGATATATTTTTGGGGGGATGAGGAAATCAGAATGATGCAGGGGATTTAAAGAGATTTTAGATGAATATAAGTTAAATATAAGGGGAGGAATAAGCAAGTTACCCTATTTATTACTCAATTTCCTTATCTTTAAAATGGGCATATAACAATAATGGTAGAGTTGTGAGGATAAGATGAATTAATGCATATTAGGTATATGACAAATTTATGGTACGTGTAAGTATTAGCTACTATTAATTTATTATCAATATTATTATTATTAAACATATATTATGTGAAAGCCATTATGCAGTATCAAGGAAAATTGTGTGTGAAATTTTAGTACTTGTTCTCCAAAGTGAAAAGATTTACACATTTTTGAGTGCTTCTTTTTGTCAACCACAAAGGCATTTTAATTAGGCCACTGGAAAACCCTAGTCATCATAGAACCACAGCAGCCTAAAAGTATGGCTAGAACTGATACTTCTAAAGTTTTAAATTAAATCTCTTTCTCTCTCTCTCTCTCTCTCTCTCTCTCTCTCTCTCTCTCTCTTTCTCTCTCTCTCCCTCTTCCACACACACACACACACACACACACACACACACACACACACATTTTTCACCTGGTATTACCTACAATTCCACTATTGAAACAAGAATTTTGCCTAAGGCTTTCTTTTTAAGTAATAGTTACATCCCTTGCCTGTCCATCCATTGGTCTGCCTGCCTATTGTATAAAAGGTCTGGATGAATTTATTTATAGCCATAATCTTTTCTTTGGATAATAGCTAAAGCTAATGGTTTATCATCTGTACAACCCCGACAGTCTATCTTTCCTGATTCCTTAGGGTAGCTTCCCCCTGCACCTCATCACTCTGTTGGATCTCTGAGCAGACATCATCCTTAAAATCCCATTTGTACCATTTGGATCAGGTCAGGAAGAGTAATAGCTCTAATCTTCTTGGAGTGATATTATTAATCTTGAACAGGTGAGCTCCAAGGTACTTTCTCTAACCTACACATTTAGAAAGCAGGAGCTTTAGGGCTGTAATGAATAAAGCTAAAATGGAAGCCTGCAGCATAAGGGGAAATGATTGTAAGATTAAGCTGTCCATTAGGTTTGTACTTAAACATTGTTTACTCTCTTAAATCAAGAGCGAAAACTAAAGAGAAGTTTTAAATGGCTCCCCATGTGCAGTGAGGCAGAATGTTTTCTATTATTAATGTTATTCTTTTTTTTTAAATGGAGACTATACAATAATCATAGCTAAATAAATTTAAGTAGTTTAATATTCTAAGATAATTGTATGACTTTGTAAAGCATTTGCTTTTAATTTCTTCATAAACCTGTTTCTATAACTGACAAACAAACATATTTATAAGCCAACAAAATAAAATTTGTTTATTTTCCCTCTCCTCTGTGCTATTCCAAAACCTCATGCTTGCTGATCTAAATCAATTTCTGCATACAACAGAAAGGGGTGTGTTTTCTCTCTGTTATGTGTATTTGGCTCTCACATAGGAGTCAATTTTAACTTAATACTTCAGATACTATCTTTTTTTTCTTTGCGCAGATTGTGTATATTAACTAAACTTTTTAATTTTCAAATTCCATTTTCTATTTTTCAAATCCTATATCCACTCTCCACTAAGAAATCTTTATTTTCAATCACCTTTCAGTGAGTCATCAGAGGATATAATACTGGAGCAGATCCAGATAAATAGGGTGTTGTTAAAATGTTTAAAAGTTTCAAGGTACTTCTTTTGACTAGACTTGTAAATATTTAAAAGTAATTGAAAGTGAATTATTTGAATTTCATGTTATTTTTTCCTATTTATTAAAATGGAACAAAATTATTTTGCACACTGACAAAAATATATTTGTATAGCAGTCTCATGATCCGTTAATCCTGCTATCAGGTTTTCATATTTTATTAGCCATGATAGTTGCATGTATTTTGTAAGCTGTAAATGACATCTATAAAATTTAGGCCCTTCCCTTTGGAAGGCATGAGTATACGTGGATAGACTTAAGATATGATAGAAGAATGAAAAACATTCCACATAACAGTTATAATGACTATGAGAAATTAATTTAGTCTTTCTGTACCTTCATTTCCTCATTTGTAAAATGGAGATATTAATATTAATATATATCTTTAAAAAAACAACCAGTGTAACACATGGTGTTGCAGGCACTGCTCTTGTGCTTATGTTAATTCTCCCATCAACTCTATCAGCAACATTTTGCATATGAGGAAACTGAGGCACAGAGATTGTTAAGTAATTTTCTAAGGTATATAGTTATTAAGTTGTAGAGCCAATACTCAAACCCAGAAAGTCTGGGTCAAGTCTCTAGTGCTATGTCTTACATTATTCTGTTTTGCTTTATCACAGAAGGTTTTACAGAGATAAAATAAGTTAATTCACAAAACAGTGCCTAAAACATTGAAAGGGTCTACTTGTATGAACTACTATAATGCCGGACATAATTATTGTAATATTATTATTTAACCAATAGTTTTCTCATACCTGCTGTGTGGCAGGCATTTTAGTAATCTTTTTTCACTAGTACGGTATTATTTTTATTAGTAGTATTACTAGCTTCATTTTGCAGAGAACACTATGAAGGTTCTAACAATTTAAATTGCTCAAATATAAAGAGCAGGCAGCAGATCTAGAAAATAAACTTTTATTAAAAGAATGCCGGTTTAAAGTTCAAAACTGAATGTATCTAATAATTTTATCAATGACCTTGAAATGACGCAAGCTAGTTTTAATTATTTCAGAACATCTGAATACAATTTCGAAATCTTCAAAGCAGGAACGTATGATTAAAGCAAAGGAACTCCAGGAAGATGAGAAAAAAAAATAACATTTTTTTCCATAAATATTGAAACATAGGTTATAATAACACAGAAATTTGTCAAAATTATCATCATAAATATAAAAGCGTATAATTAATGCAAATGCTAAATGTTCTTTAGCAAAGAAAACCTAAAATAATCCAAAGGAAGTAGTAAACATATAGGACAAAATAAGGCAATCATTTTCACCTCAAACCACCAGTATGATGAATAATATAAATGAATTCTAATATTAACTTTGCCTTCTTGTGGTTACCCAAGTTGTTCATGATGTTTCAGTTTTGTTTTATAATTACAAAATTAATCAATCCCAAAACATAAACAGCAAAACAAAAGACCAAGAACAGTCAAGGCTCTAAAGGGAGAATAACAATATGAAAAGATTTTCCCCAAAAAAATAAAATTATGGGGGGTGAGGTGATAGTTGAGGGTAAAAAGGATCAAATATATGGTAATGGAAGGAGAACTAACTTTGGGTGGTGAACATACAATGGGATATATAGATTATGTATTACAGAATTGTACACCTAAAACCTAAGTAACTTTACTAACAATTGTCACCCCAATAAATTTTAATTAAAAAAATTAAAGTAATTACAATACCCTATTAATCAAGAGTGTATAATATTTGCATAGAAATACTAAATCAACCAGTGAAACTGGAGAGTAGAATAAAAGGCATGTTTATGGACAAAAACGACATCTGAATTCTGTTAGAAAAGCATGGCTTGTTTAATTTATATTAGTTAAAAAGTGTTTATATGGGAAATGAAATTTAATTTTACAATCTAAAATAAATTTCTAATGGGTCATAGAAAAGTGAAAAATAGATTTTTAGAAATTTAGAAAAGAGTAAATAAGAATGGTATTTTAGAGTCGATAAATGTTTCTTTAACTAAACACATTATGAAACAAAATTGTAAAACATGTTGATAAACTGAATTAGATTTAAAATAAGACAAAAGACACATTAAAAAAATACCGTAAGAGTGAAATATAAGTCACAAAGAAAGAGAAGATTTTTGCAGAAGCATTTGTTGTATTTCCTAAACTGACTTTGGTACATGGGTATTTGCTTTTTCTTCCTACATATTCTATAATTCAAACAAAACATTTAAGGCAGGCCTAAATTGCTTTATTTTCATATTTTAGACATCTCTAATGTTAACTAATTAACATGTTTCATTAAGATAAATATTATAATTTCTCTATTTTTTCAGTGAGATATAATTTTATCATTCTACTCTGAGTAGTTTCCTGAAATATCAAAGATTCTTACTAATCTCTATGAAAATGAATGCTCTTCTGTTTGGACTATTTAGCAATGATCACATATAGATTTTTTTTCAAATATGTTTTCTTGTTTTTAATTTTTTCTTCAACATAGATAGATGATAGATACATAGCTTTAAAAATGGTCACATGTATTTTTTGAATAAATAATAAATCTTAAAAAAATGACTTTAACTTAACTCCAATAATAAATTATATTTAGGATATTTAACTCAATATCTATTTTTCATCCATTCCTTCCTGGATCAGTAAAATAAAAATCAAACTATATCTATCTATCTATCTGTATCTATATCTATCTATCTATCTCTCTCTCTATATATATATACATATATTAGTAAAGAAAACTACTTTCATATGCTGTCTAAATTTAAGAAATTTATTCTTCTTTCATGTGCATTTTCATTATCTATTGCTTTTTACTTTTTTTAGTTGCTTAAAATTTTTTCTAGCCTTTATATATTTCTTACATTAATCTGAAACATTTTTGTCTTTTGCATTTTAAGACACTAAATCAGGTCAGGCCATGTCTATTTCCACATATTATCATGTCAGTGCATAGAAATTTTTATTAGTAAGAAATAGTTTTGAAAATTATTCTTTGTTAAAATAAAATTTTAGAAAAATTTGTCCTAGATCTAGAGTCAAATGTTTTCTCTCTCACTTATTGTTGTGTTATGAGATGTCTTTTATCTCTAATGTCCTCACTTGTTAAATGAGATTATATATGTCCCCTATTGAATTCTTCAAAAGAATCCAGTGAAATATAACATGGAAAAGTGCAAACTGATAATCAGTGTGTAAGGCATTTCAAGAGGTAATAACATGGACAAATGCTTTTCTCTTTTTTATGATGAAATCTGGATGTGGTAGGAAATTTCTTATGCTTTAATCATAGTTCATTTTTTTTATTTAAATAAATGGTTTAAAGGAAGATGGCATAATTAGTTAGAAAATTTTAGTGACAAGTGTTTGTCAAACAAACAGGCTTTTCTGGATTTGCTGGGCAGATGGAGCTCAGAATGATTGCACTCAAATTCACTAAATCCTTTAATGGTGGGAGATACTGATATTATTGCATAGATACTTTTTTGAGTGCTGACAAAGAATATTCAATTTTGTCTTAAGTAGAGTCCTTACATCTTTTGAGCATGTGTGTTCAGCAGGAACTGTAGCTAAGTGAATGAGCAAAGAAGCCACCCTATGATTGCCAGCAGAATGTCATTGATTTAGTGATTGTTCTTCATCGTAAATATTAATGTTTGGTGTGCTTTGGTGGGATTATCAAGGTTATGCACTTAGAGCCACAGGATATACCATTAAGATATTCAAGCTGTTCTCAACAGTGGAATCATTAGAGTTATAAAAGGAAATTATATAAAAGAGAACATAGAGGTAATAACTCATTTCAGGTGCTTTGTCACAAGGCAAAACATGAAGATCAGGAGTAATATCTACCAGCATAAGAGAATATGTATCCTAAAATATGTATTTTCCATATTGAGACAACTTTTATTTATGCAAAATTGAAAAAAAAGATTTGTATGTTTTTAATGGAACAAACAAAAATAAGTCACTAATAAAATGGGACATAAATCTAGACTCAGGGATACTTTTTACGGCAGTTGCATCATATTGATTCTAACGTGATTACAAAGGATTACAAAACAGCAATATATAATGCTGGTGGGAGCGTTATGACATGACTGTTTTCTTTCAGTTCTGACAGAAATGTGTAAGGGTGTATAAAATGAGAAATATTCATTATCTAAATTGTATCTATTTTAAAATTAATTTGAAATTCAAAAATACAATTCCCAAAGATTCTGATATAATATTAATAACAAAAAAATTGAAAATAACCTAAATGTCTACATGTCAGGGTAAGGTTATTCCATTTTTTTGCATAGGTGTTAGAATATCATGCATCAATCAAAATGTCTTCATACGAGGTAGGAGCAATATTAAGCTTACTGTATAATCTTAACCACATAATACATTAATAAAATGCAGTAAAACCTTGGATTGCAAGTAATATGTTTTGCTAGTGTTCCGCAAGACAAGGAAACATTTCTAATACATTTTAACTTGGTAAACAAGCGATGTCCTGCAATATGAGTAGCTTGTTTCTGGAATGAATTATGCTCGCAAACCAAGTATATTTTAATGTGGTAAACGAGTGATGTCTTGCAATACAAGTAGTTTATTTCTGGAACGAATTTTGCTCACAAATCAAGGTATTACTGTATCTGGAAATAAATTAAAAACAGTAAAAATAAAGCTGTCATTATGTATAGAACATGAGCAATATTCAATCTTTTTACACTTATTTATTCTCTAAGTTTACTACAATGAACAGTTTTATAATCAGAAGAAAAAATTAACACAACAAAAATAGTTTTTTAAATCATACATGATTTTTCCTTATATTAAACAATAGAGCTCAGGTCCCAAGCCAGGAATCATTCTTTATGCCTCTCTTTCCTTGAAACCCCATACCTAATACAATAGTAAATTCTACAGTCTCTACCTTAAAACTGTACCTCTAACAAGACTACTCTCTTCACTTCCATTACCATTTTTCAGTGCAATCCAACTTTCTCTTAAAGCAGAATCCTTCTTGGTCTTCCTGTTTGAGTTTATTTGCATTGTAATCTTTTCTCTATACAGAAGCCAGAACTATCAGATGATGTTGATAGCATAATGATACTTCCTTGATTAAAACTACAATGTCTTCTTCAAAAATCAAAACTTTGTCATCAAAGGTCCTGTATGATCCAAATCCAGCCTACCTTTCCAACCTCATCGTATCATATTAAAATTTTCCATTTGCTCACTACTATTTGGTCCTGCTGGCTTTTTTCTTTTTTACTATGCCATCCCTCTTCCCACTTCAATGCTCTGTATTATCTCTATCTAGAACATTCCATGTTGGCTTATTGGGGCAGGCATGAAAGTTGACCTCTCAGATATATGATCACAGGAAATGTAACTGATATAGATCTCAGTCACTGGGTTTTCACCAAGGCCGGTGCTTCCCACAAGCGGCTCCTGGACAAAGGACAGACACGGCAAGAATACTACAGCAGGCTGCTCCCTAGGTGGCACAGTAGTCCTCTGATGGCTGACTTTGGCTCAAGGATGCCATGTGGTCTCTGCGAACACTTCTTAGGCTACAAGGAGATCAGAACCTTAAACTTTCCCTTCCTCTCTCCTTGACTTAGCATACTTGTAAATCAGTCTAATGGTTCTTCCAGACTTGCCTAGACTCTTCCCAATTTCTCTCAGAGGCATTTTTCTCTAAGATAATCTTGAAAATGTAATACCATGTGGGCATCTGCTGTCACAGAATCTGGACACATTCGTTCTCTCCTTCGTGTCTTACCTTCTTCTCAGTCAAAAGGTAACTAACATATAACTTCACTGATTACTCTGTCCCATCACTTTTTTTTTTAAATAGCACTTTAAAAAATACAAAATTCTCTGGTTTACATATTTATTCCAAATTCATATCAATTTTATCAAAATGAGACACAGAATTACAAGCAAAAGCATAAATAGAAAAAAAATTATGTTAAACACAGAGGTTTCTTTATTTCCATTTCATAATCTTTTTGATTCCTTATTCAAAATCATATAGAAGCTAAAAAACATAACCCTTCTCCTACAAGACAAGCCATTTTTGTTTTATGCAAATAGAGTACATCATTAAAATTACTTTTTTTTTTTTTTTTTTTAGCTCAGCCATCCTGCCACCTGTTGGCAGCTCAGCAGCTGCTCAGCTTGGGCCGGGACTCGAACCACTGTTGCTCAGAGCTCAAACTCTTGAGCGAGCTCTTAACCAACTGAGCCACTCGGCCGGCCCCGTACCTTTTATTTATTTTTATTTATTTTTTTATTGAATTCATTATGGTGATGTTGGTTAGTAAAATTATATAGGTTTCAAGTGTATATTTCTATAATATATCACCTATATATTGAATTGCGTGTTCACCACACAGAGTCAGTTCTCCTTCCATCAACATATATTTGAATATTTGACCCCCTTTCCTCTGTTCTACTGTTCCCCTCCCCGGGTCTTACCCTCTGGTAATCACAAAACTGTTGTCTGTGACTGTGAGTTTTGGCTTCTTCGTTTGTTTGTCTTTTTTGTTTGTTGCTTTCAGTTTTATATCCCAATATGAGTGAAGTCATACAGTTCTTGACTTTTTCTGTCTGATTTATTTCACTTAGAATGATAATCTCAAGATCCATCCATGTTGTCACAAATGGCAGTATTCATGTTTTCTTATGGCTGAGTAATATTCCATCACATATATGTACCACACCTTCTTTATCCAGTAATCAATCAAATGACACTGGTTGTTTTCATGTCTTGGCTACCATGAATAATGCTGCAATGAACATAGTGGTACGTATATTTATACAGATAAATGTTTTCAGATTTTTGGGGGGTAGATACCCAGAAGAGGAACTGCTGAGTCATATGGTAATTCTATTCTAAATTTTTTGAAGATACTCCATACTGTTTTCCAAAGTGGTTGTACCAATTTACACTCCCACCAGCAGTGTATGAGGGTTCCTCTCTCCAGAGCCTCTCCAACACTTATTACTTGATAGCCATTTGAACAGGCATGAGGTGATATCTCATTGTGGTTTTCATTTGCATTTCCCTAATAGCTATTGAAATTGAGCATTTTTTCCACATATCTGTTGGCCATTAGTATGTCTTCTTGGGACAAGTGTCTATTCAGTTCCTTATCCATTTCTTAACTGGATTCATTGTTTTGTGTTATTGAGCAGTACGAGTATGAGTTTATTTTTTTATTGACTTTTCCACTACTACAATTTCATCTTGAGTCAAGAATCTTTTTGTCTCACTCATCAATACATTCTTTTAAGTACCTGAGACTTAGTAGGCATTCAGTGTTTGTTAAACTAATTTATATCTAGCTTGTATCTTATCTGTGACCAAGTCTATAAAATGGACTAAATGTAGTTAAAGATTAATGTAGCAGTTCACTAGATCAACAAAAATATTCCTATGAACTCTGGTGTTGTACTTCCAATTTGTTTATATAAACACAGACTTGATCTCATGACACTGGTCTACAGGAACATGTGTGAATGCTTTCACAGTTTCTAAGTCACTTCTACAAGCTAGAGTTTTATCTTTGAAACTAAAGGGATAACTGAAAAGAAGATTCTCTGTCTTCAATTTTCTAACTTACCTGGAACATTTTATCCTCATTATCAGCAACATTTTCCTCTTTAGAAAAGCACCTCTTGAAAAGTCCTTATTGACTCCATACTTTTGTGCATTTGGTGCTATAAACCTACTGCAGTGCTGGCTCTATTTCATCTTCCTAATTAGTACATGTGGCATACTAAAACTTGTATTTAGGTATTACCTCTCTCTCAGTTAACTCATCCATTCTTACAGCTTTAACCATTATACTTACACAGATGACTCCTAATTCTAAATTTTACTCCCTGACAGTATATAGCTCACATAAATTGTATTTAAGTATTTAAGTAATATAATTTTCACATTTTAATTTGAATATTTAATATAATATGCTATTTACATTTAAAAAATATAAATTACTCATGTTTAAACCACAGAAAGAGCTTATGCTTCATAGTTATAAAGACTCAGGAACAATTATGTCTGTCACTCAGTATTTACATGAATTTGTAAAATGTATTTAAAATCTCCTGAAGTCCTAGTTTTGTAGTTTAAAAAACTGAGGTAATGAGGGCTACCTCACTGTAATCTCCTTCTCTGGCATGTACAATAAGCTTAATAGTATGTTGTTAACGCTGTATAAGAAAATGGATTCTGGGATGCATGACAATCCTTTTACCAATATTTGCCTAATTGTGTAAATTTGAAATGTTATATTTTCACTTTTAAATGCCAAATACATAATTGAAATAAATTGCAATTAGTACATAAAAGGCCAAATATATGAGTGGAATAATTTGTTAACAAAGTAACTATTTTTCTCATAATATGAAAAATATTACCAAAGAGAAACTTAATAAATTGACTTTCTAGTCATAATCAAAATCCCTAGCATCCTTGGTGGCATTTATGGTGGAGTGATAGTGCGTCATATGATCCACAAATGGTTTAATCTGCTGAGGAAATGTGAGGACGTGGTAGTACAATTTTCATAAACAAAAAAAACCTAAAGATTACTAGAGGGCTTCATGTTTTTTCCTTGTCCTATTTCTTTATTACCCTCTCCTAAAACTTCTAAATGCACATAAACTACACATGATATTCAGAAAGATTATGATGTAGAGTTACCATCTAGGTCTGTAGTTAAGCATTATTGAAGTTTACTAAATCCACTGGTTTATCACCCTTTCCTCTCTCCCTTTGGTCAACCAGTAGTGCCAATGTAAAAGCACTGACTGCATAAAATACCTGGAACACATAAGAGAAAGATAAATGTGATTTATTTCAGGAAATATATTTTTAAAAATATGTAGAAGTTTTGCTAATTTAGTAAGATATTAAAATGAATACAAATAAATGTCTTTTATCATTGGTATGTGGACAAGAAAAAAGGTGCTATGGAAAGTGACCTCACAGTGTGATCTGATCATAAATTCCTAACTGAGCAGATCATGGTGGATAATTATTCCCCAGACATATAACTTTTTATTAAAAGGTTTACCTCTGCCTTAAGCAAGTTCTGTCCATTGTTTCTATGCATCTAGGTTAACCCACCTTTGAAATAAACCTCAAGGCAGCACATAATCTTATTAATCACCCTCAAGACAGCACATAATCTTATTAACTATCCTGTAATCCAATCCCCACCTTGCTTTCTCCCATTTCCATGCAATCTTTACTTTCCCTCCTTAATTTCAAATGCATGAAAGGACCTGCAAAGCTGCCATTCTAGAGCTTTGAGGTCTTGTTCCCTGCCATATGTTATCAGTTTGGCTCAAAAAAACTCATAAAAATTCTCTACAGGTCTGGATGTCTCATAGGTTGACACAAGATAAACCAGGGCTTGAGAAAATAGTTGATTATTGATGTTGCAGAAAAGAACAATTTCATTGTAGCCTCTAGTTATCGGCACTGCTTATGGTGTTCAGATCTGTATGTAGAATGTCCAGAGATCAGCAAAGATGCAATAGGGAAAGATAAAACAATAAAGATAAAATATTACATTATTAGCTGAAGTCAGAATGAAAATGAAATAGAACTGAAGAAACTGATGACTCTTCACACTGATATCCAAATTATATTTAAATACCTAGTAATATGAATGGTTCCTTGGGAAAGAAACAAAACAGGGAGAAAAAAAACTTTAATTGAATTGGTATGTTTTCCAAAAAACTATCTGGGATGAGTAAACTGACCACTAATAGGCAAGATTTAGTTTAAAACCATCAGTGGGAATGTGCGTTTAAGAGTTTAGTGAAATTATGGAAAAACCATCATTGAGTTGTATTTACAGATAATGAGAAATCAGTTTTCTTTTCATATTCTTGAGTTCATGCCTGTCAAATTACCTCTCCACCTCATCCCCAAACCAAATTTCATACTGGTTTTAAGCAAAGACAGGTTCCTTTTTTGTATTTTTAAATTGTCAAGGCTTATTATCCTCATTCATACAATGTTCAGTTTGTATTCTCATCTTAGCTTCTCCGATGGTAAGGAGAAAAGAGAGCCTGCTGAGAGAACTGGGAGAAACATAGAGCATAGACAAATATACTCTACAAAGTAATACACTAAACTGAATTATTTGTATGCAAATTCACTGTAATGCACAGGCTTTTTAGGGGGAGAAAGCTATGAGGATGTTATGAAATACCTGAGGCAGGTTTTCTCTGCCTTGCTCTCATCATTGCATCCATTATCCCACATTTTAGAGGATGTGACACCTTTCAATATCCACTGCCCTATGTGAGGTTAAAAGCTGGTAATGTTTGAAAAAAAAGAGTCAGTTTTATTTTAGATTTTTTAAGTAAACATAATCTCGAATTTTTATAAGATATATAAAGCTATACATCTTTGCTTTCCTTTCTTTTCTTGTCCCTTTCTTTCTTTCTTTCTTTCTTTCTTTCTTTCTTTCTTTCTTTCTTTCTTTCTTTCTTTCTTTCTTTCTTTCTCTCTTCCTCTCTTAACTAAGGATTGACTTTGAATATTAAGGGTAAAGGAACTTGTATTATACTATAAATCATGAGGTGGAAAATGTGTTCTGACACTTATTTAAAAAGAGGGTAGAAGAGGAGAAACAAAGAACTATGATTAGTAAGTACCTGAGAAACACCTCTAGCTCAAGTCCCAAGCACTAGGCAATAGAAACCCCAGGAAGAGTGACCTAGATCTCAGAAAAATTTTTGCTTCCTTGTCTTGTTGAAGCCAGAGAATACAACTGATGAACTTTTGCAAAGATGAACTATTTACTGTTAACATTAAAAGAACAGCAATAACTCTACAGGAGGTATTCTGCCAACTCATATTTAGAAAGAGTTATCACATCATCCCTCTTTTGAATTCTCCATGTGCAAAAGTCTCCCATGCTTCCCATGAGGAGTGAGTAAGAAGGAGGAATTGGCCTGTGGATGTGGTGAGGCCTCTAGGTCAGATCAAGAAGTTGGATTTACATCTCCTTGGACATCATGACCAAGAACACAAGGATTAAAGCATCTTTAGCAAGAATGAAGCTGGGAAAGAGACTAAGGAACCAAAACAGACCAGGTGAATCACTAAATAACATCACTAGCAACCTCAAGCATAGGAACGATAACATCTGAGGAGCAACAGAACTCCTTAAATATACCAGGTGTGTCAGGTTTCGGTACTTAGGGAAGCACACATTGAGATATAGTAAGGAATGCAAATATTTATTGAGGGAAAAACACTTATGAAAGAAAAAAGAGAAGCAGCAAGATTGAGGAGGGAATGCCTTCAGATGGTGAAGCTGTTTAACAAAGTCTCCATCAGCCCAAAAGGGAATCTGGAGCAAATGTAAACAATTAATTCAATGTTGGGTAGACATGACTAGGTCCTTATATGACCACCTTGCTCAGTTATTGGCTGGTGAGCATCCAGAGAAGAGCATATCCCTGGAGCATACCACTGCTTTTTTAGTGTGACCGTTACTCAAAAGACGAGCTACAGATTGAGGCTCCATCTAACCATCCTCTTTGCAGCTAGGCAGCAAGTACTTCAGAAGAGTTTAGAGCTATATTCTAGAATAAATTAATATAAATAGTAGTGAGTTGTACTCTTAGTGCATCCTATGAAGTGAGCTGAAAGAATTAGTAGTAACTTCTAAATGTGATTATATCCACTTCTAAGTCCCTAGTGAAACGAGATAGCAATGTCATGAAGAACTATCAAATGCAATTAATTAAGTCCTTATAGGAAAACATTCCAGATAAAAATACAGGCAATTCACTCAAGAGGATAAAGATTTAGTAAAGAAAAATGAAAACAAATGTAACAGAATTTCACTGTTTGTCATTTTCTCAATGTTTTCCCAGGGACCCTAAATCGAAGAGAAATACAGTAGATGCCAAGTACCCCTATAACATAAGTGAGGTGTTAGGCTACCTGTGACGGCGTTCCAAGAAGTTGTGCAACATAAGTGATCTCTTACCTCCAGGTTTTAAAGAATAAAGAAGATCAAGAAAGAAGATTCCTTTGCAGAGATCTGTCAGTATGTTATCCATTCTACCCTTATCTCTGTGGAGAAGGCACAAGGAGAGTGTTTCCCTTAAACATAAGATAGGCATAGGGCCTTTAGGAGGCCAATTACTCAGAGGTTTTTAGTTTAGGGAGCATGAAGATTGTCAATGAGAGGCTATGGCTAGATAGGACTAAGATACAAAGTACAGAGTAAGGGGATGTATTGCATTGGGAACAAGCTACATCTCCACTTACCGTATTTTGCCGTGTATACTGTGCACTTTTTTTGCCCAAATTTGTGAGGGAAAAATAAGGATGCACATTATACACAGGTAGTGCTAATTCCATTTCCCTGAAAGTTTGGGCCAAAAATGTGGGTGCGCATTATAAACGGGAGCACATTATACATAGCAAAATACAGTCCTGAGGGACAAAGGTACCCAATTAAAGGGCTCCCATGAGGAATGTGGGTGGAAAACAGGCCTGGAGCCATCTTGAGAGAGAGGAGTTCTAAAAGCATCATCTGAGGGTAAAGAAACACAACTGGAAAAATCGCTGATTTCCAGGGAATAAAGGAACCATCTGGAGAAGGCACATTTGGTTCTGAGTAATTATAGTAGGAAGACATTAACAAGAGTATTTCCAGGGAAAACATCAATTGGCCATAAAAGAGAGTCAGCTCTAAATGTCAACACCAGATCACAAATATCATTAACAAAAACACTGTTCTACTTATTTTCTTTAGCGTTACCTCCCTGTGAGCATGGCGCTGAAGAGGTCAGCAGCAGGAGCTAGGTAATGGACAAGGAGGTGAGTAAGGTAAATTGAAGAAGTCATTGTTCTTTATTGCAACTTCCAAGACTTGAGGATAGCCAACTGGAGGATAGGGCAGGGCAATCTTTAGTAAGTGATGTTTGGGGTTCTGATGATTAAATTGGACACAAATTTAAGGAAAATAAGAAATAGGAATATTTGTTAAATGTATAAGAATTATGAGGAAAGCTTTGGATTCTGCACCAGTTTTTGGCAAAGAAAGGTAAACAAGAAGCTCACAACATAGATTAGAAGTTTTGTGAGAAAATGACAATGCTGAATTATGGTTTTGACTTTAGTTCAAATCATACCGTAAGCTAGATAAAAATGTGTAAATTATGAAATGAAAGCAATTTAAATCCGTAATAATCAATCCCATCAATGTTGTAGTGGTAATACTACTATCATATGCAATTGGTTGCAATAAAAATCGAGACAAATTTCATGGAAAGCAATTTTGCAAAGCCTTTCAAGAACTGTATAAAGACAGAAGAGTTTCATTTTTAGAAATAACCTGAGGTATAATCTAAAGAAATTTTAAAAAGTGTCAAATGATGATCATCCTGGCATTATCTTCGAGAAGAAAAGGACTGAGCAGTTGGCTTGTAATCTATTTCCCAGCAGGTTATTCCCAGGAAAGAAAAAAGGCAGGTGACCCAGGTATAATCTCTTGGCATTAACTTCATGAGAAGTAATCATACACTTATAAATTCCAAAATCTCACCAAGATTTGACTCAATGGAAAAATGCACATTGTACTTGGATAGGAATGCCAACTAATATATAAAGATATTGATTTTTCCTAGGGCAATCTATAAATTTTATATATTACTTATTTAAATGTCTTCTTGTTTTTCTTTGACATAGATCTTCAATACTTTCTTTGTAATTTTTATGTGCTCCTTTACCAATTCATTTCATATTTTTAATACTTTTTCAATATTGTCATATCCACTTAAATAGTCTCCTCTTAAATTCTTTACATAGTTCCAGGAAAATTGTTTCTAATTTTTAAATATTGGCATATTGATCCCTGTGTAAAATCCTTCAGTGACTCTCTGAATTCTCACAGGCAAATTTCCTACTCCTGGCAAGGGAATTCAGGTTCTCCAGATTCTACTCCCTGATTGTTCCTCCTGTTTTGTGTTGCCTTCACTTCTCCAACGCATTTTGCTTTATGCGCTGTGATGTCTAATGCCTCCCAACCAAATTCATTCTGCTGTCTTTGCCTATAATAAAACTCTTTACCCCATTATCTGCTCAGACAACTTCTGCTCTTTTAGCAATCAGCTCAAAAGTTTCCTTCTGCTATGAAACATTGCCAGATTCCCCATCTACCTCATCTCCTAGAATAGAACACACATGCCTTTTCCTCCCCTGAACTTGATATAGCATCTGTGAGGCTTTGTTACCCCCTGCATATTAGCATGTCAGGCTTCCTCAACTAGTCTGAGTTATCCAGCTTTATTGATATTTACATACTCATTCAGGTGGTTGACATATATCAGATTTGTGAAAATCACTGAGTGAATGAATTTATTGTCAAAGTTCAACCACACGGTTACATTAACTGCAGATTCCAACTATATAGCTGAAACCCCATTCTCAGGTTATTTGCTGCTATAATGTAGTTATTTTTTCATAATCATTGTTTTAAAAGTGTCATATATGGAGATACTCTCCAGATCCCCTTTCAGAACCCAACTGCTGGCAAATAATCTTAGGCTGTGGGACTTCTTTAGGAATTGCCACTGCTGAAGAGAATCTTCTCACCGAAGGTCCCACACTCTACCTGGGGCAGCCCAAGGAGACATGAGGCCTTTGCCTAACTTGGGGCAACCATGAAAGACAAAACATGTCTCAAAGCCACTTTGGGGGCAGAGGAAGCCTTAGATGAGACAACATTGTCCAGCAGGCCCATCCTCATTCTTTCTCTTTCTTTCTACAAGTATTCATCTTAAGAAAAGAATGCTTACATTTCTCTCATGGTGTTTTACCTCTCAGGATCTTTCTGAAAACCTCAACCTGAAATAGATGGGGAAGGTTCTTGGAGTAGTAGAAAAAACATTTTAGTACAGGTATTTAAATTTGTTTTAAGTTCAAAATATTAAAGGATATTATATTTCACTAATAACTATATACAGATTGACATTGGTGTTCACACTCTTACATGTGCTCATTCATCACACAATAGGAGAGATGCCCTAAGGGAAGAGTGAAGGTTCCAAACACAGAGGGATTTTCACTGAGGCCTCACTCACTAGTATGCTGTCAGCATATTGCGACCCATTTCCACCTATATCTACCCTGTTGAGTGGAATTTTGGATTAAATTATCTAATTTTAGCTAAACTAACACTTATAGAATGAAAAGATGGCTGACAAATATACTTGTAAACACATTCAAAATAATTCTCATGATGCAAATATGTGAACAACATTGAAATTACAGAGATGCCTTGTCCTTAACCCTTGCAAAGGTGTTTCTTTTGACACTAATCTGGTTAAAACAGTATCAGTCTAAATAAATGTGTCAAGAAGTTGAGCAAAGAAAGAATTCACTACTAAATAATCAATAGGTCAAAGAAGAAATCACCCCTAACTAATGACAAAATCACTAATAATTTTGATGTGCTTTTGGAATACAACTCAATTCTAGAAATTTTAGTCTATCTTACTACCAGAAGTTCTTAAGTCATTATACCTATATTACAGAGACATATTGAGGGTGTAGCGTATCCATTCTAGGTAGAGAGAAAAAGGCCTTTTTCATGTGACCTCTTTCTGCTCATTTCTAACATACTATGCTACCCTTAACAAAGCTTTATTGAAGCCTGTGCAGTCTAATGCAATTACTAAGAGCCTGCCTCTGAATTTCCATCAAAATTCCGATCCTATAACTTCTGTCATTAATTTTTGTGACATTATAATCATTATTCCCTTAAGCACCATTGTCATGATATCACTCAGGACTTTGAAGTAAATGCCCATATTACCTAACATAAAATCTAAAATTCCCAGTCCACTCCGCAAAGCTTCTCTGCTTTAATCACTTCCTATAAAATCTAAACAAACACATTTCTTTCAACTAAGTGAACTATTTGCCCTTTGCTTTACCTGAGTTACGGATCTTGACACCTAATGTGTGTTTGCTGTTTTCACTAGTATATCAATGTGTTTCTTTTTATGTTACACTCATTCCTTCCTATGCCTTCATTCTGAATGTGGAGTTATCATGTCTTTTCTTTCAAATAAAAATGTCATTTCAGAACATCCACTCCTAAAGTGCTGAAAAAAATAAGTCCTTAAATTATTTTCTGATAATAAAGTGTGACCTACTTTGGCCATCATTATAATTATGACAAATGCTTAAAATAATAACTCTAGTAAAAAAATAAAAGATATGCAGTCTATTCAGTTATGAGTTTAGGGAGAAACTTCATTACCATTTATTAGGCTCATATTGTTTCAGAAATACATAGTCATTTGGAATACTGAGGTTGAGGAGTTCTATACTTAATACCAATGCAATATTTGATAAATAGTATTACATTCAGTTAAGTCATTATTATTAATTGCACTTGATATAAAAACTAAATATCATAATCTAAATATATAAGCAAAAGTATTTTGCATTAGAACAAAAAAAATGACCCTAAATATATAAAATAAATATATCTAAAACTTAAGAAATAAAAGTATGTTTCTCTAGATTTCCTCATTTGGAAGAAAGTTAACTTTGGTATATATACATGTATTTTTTTTTTCTCTTTTAAACACTCACTTTTACAAATAAGGGCTGTATACCATTTGCTTACGTAAGACATTATATTTTTATGTAGTCAAATATAAACTAAAATATAATTGAAAAAAAGACGCCTGTGAATGTAGAGATTAAACATTAAAGGGAAGCCTTCTAAGTGACAGTGTACCTATATTGCCTTTAAGACAGCAAAAGAAAGCACATTTTGATATATACCTTTAATATTCTTTTTATTGAAGTGAGAGACAGTATAAGAAAGTAACTTATAGTTTCTTGGGACAATGTATTCCCAGATTATTCTCTGTATAGACATCCTTGTTACTTTTAACATTCCCTTTACAACAATAATCCTCTACTTGGAACCAAAAAACAAATATTCAAAATCACAGGCAAGAGAAAATCCTTAATTAGCATGTTTTAATTTAATATTTCTATCACTTTCACAAGTTTATATTTTTAGAAGCAGTGTGGTTGCTGTGTATTTATTCCTGAAAATAAGAGTTACATGATTTAGTAATTCTGCAGAAATAGATTTGGAATAAATCTTTATATATAAACTATAATAAAATCTACATAAAATGAGATTGACAGCTAAAATACTACATTGTTTTCTAATAAAATATGATAATTTAGGGCATTTTACTAGTTGCAACTTGTCAAATTGAACTTAATTTAAAAGTCTCTCCTAGGACACACACTAGAAAATAAAATGAAACAAATATTGTCATTGGCCAATATTTCTTCTAACGTTTCATCTGTATAATTTGTATTCTTACTACTTCATTTTCATTCTATTCATTTCCTGTTCATTTTCTATTCAATCTCACTTTTTAAGATTTTATGTTTTTGAGAACATGATTAGAAATGGGTTTTATTGTACATTGAATATAAAAAATACATTTTAATGTTAGCAAATATAGGCTGAAGTTTTGACAAGCAATAATTTATAAAATGCTGTCATTTTTGTTAATGCCACTAAGAATCTTTACTCTAATGCATGTTTATAGTTTGTTTAACAATATGACTATCATCATCATTATCTTCTAAATGTTTTCAAAATAATTTAGTAATACTTTTTCCAGATGGTATTAGAGAGCTGTTGCAGCAATGTTTCATGTTAATATTAAAATTCCTATAAAATAATAAGCTGATTATAATGTTTCAGTGGTTTTGATATGTTCAGGGCAAGACTTTTACTTCATTCCTTGCTAAGTAAAATAAAAAGAGACTGATCCCCAAGACTTGTTACTTTCAATATCTCATTCAAACAGATTTCAGGACCTCTCTTGGGTGTCTATGTTAAATATTTCATCATGGTAGGGTTAGAGACAAAACTTGGAGAAACTGGGTAGAAGCATTTCAAAAACTGATTCCATCTTCATTTTTTAAAACATAATTACAGCGTTAAATATAAGAATTTAATATGCTTTTCCTTCTCAATGTCAAATTTAGCCAATAGGTACTCAATTATTTCTTTCCCTATATAAGTTAGAACTGATTATTCAAATATATATTTGAATGTTTATATGTATATCTCTGTGTGTGTGCATGTGCATGTGTGTAACACTGGTTGTGGTCTGCCAGTCAGAATATAAAAAGTCAAATCTTTACAGTTAATAATTTGATATTAACCTAAGTAAAATGAAGTCAGATATACAAATCTCTAGTCAGAGAATTTGGATGACATACGAGGTCCAGCAATTAAGTTCACAAACTCATCCTAGAAAAAGTGCTACATACCTCATTGCTGAATATCACTATGGTCACCTTCGAAGTACTACCCTTGGGAAGCTAAACACCTAGTCTGCCCTTCAAAACAATTTTGGAACTCTTTTTCTGGAATGGCCATCACAGCTGTCATTGTATCATCCTTGATGTCCTGAATGTCATCAAAATGTCTTCCTTTCAATATTTCCTTTATCTTTGGATAAAGAAAGAAGTCATTGGGGGCCAGATCAGGTGAGTAGGAGGGTGTTGCAATATAGTTATTTGTTTACTGGCTAAAAACTCCCTCACAGACAGTGCTGCGTAAGCTGGCACCCTGTTGCAATGCAAGAGCCATGCATTGTTGGTGAAACGTTCAGGTCGTCTAACTTTATCATGCAGCTTTCTCAGTACTTCCAAATAGTAAACTTGGTTAACTGGCTGTCTAGTTGGTACACATTCATAATGAATAATCCCTCTGATATCAAAAAAGGTTAGCAACATCATTGTAATGAGGTTGCAAACTTAATTGTCATACATATTTGACTATACTCTGTAGCACCTCAATAACATTTTTTTCTTAGACTCAGTTTTAGAGAAAATACAATTCAATTCAGAGAGCTATCAAATCGTTAAAATGGAACATTTTCATTTAAAGTTAGCATTTGGTCAACTCAATGATTTCTTAATATTATATAATATTTTGTTCATTTTGATTGGAATTTAGAAAATATTGTCCTATTCCAATGCAGGTATAATATTAAATACCTATATATATATATATATATATACATTTTGTATATTTTCCTTTGCATTCTTACTCCTATTATAATGCCAGCATCACAGAAAGACAATGAAAAAGTTGCAGATGAACTACTTTCAGTAAGACACAGGGGTACTGTCTAATATAAAGGTACTACTATTCAGGGAATGAGGAGAATCAAGTTCATTTTGACTCAATCATTGATCAGCTCTGGAACTTTGAAGAACTCAAAAGATAGGAGCATCTGAGTTCAGATGTAGAAAACAGTTGTCCTGGAGAAAGATGATCTCTGAGACTTTCCTAAGCACACCATTCAATGTTTTATGAGTTTTGGAACACTTACAATTTGCAAAAGGAGGATGCCCAGGAGTAAAATAACTAGCTAAGCATTTAATACAAATATTTAAACTATAATCTAGTCTAGGCTTTTATTTTAGTATCAACTATTTGAAGTTTCCACCAAAACTAAAGAAAGAATCTATTCTATATTTTTTTCAAAAAATGCTACGTCAAAAACCTAAGTATATCTGTTTCTCTTAATTTTAGATTCTGCCCTCTTTGAATTCTTAGAGAAAAACAAAATATTACAACCTGTGAAAATCTTCCTTTTCTTATATATTAATATGTATGTTGATGCTTAAGTTTTGCACTTATTTTTTATTATTATTTTTTTAACTTTTATTGGGTAACAGTGCATTTTTTCCAGGACCCATCAGCCCCATGTCAAGTCAATGTCTTTCAATCTAGTTGTGGAAGGCGCAGCTCAGCTCCAAAGTCCAGTTGCCGTTTTCAACCTAGTTGCAGGGTGCACAACCCACCATCCCATGCAGGAATCTAACTGGCAACTTTGTTGTTAAGAGCACACACTGTAGCCAACTGAGGCATTAGGCCACCCACCAGGAGTTCAGCCATCATTGTCTTCAATCTAGTTGTTTAGGGCATAGCTCACTGGCCCATATGGGAATTGAACCAGCAACCTTGTTGTTCAGAGCATGCGCTCTAACCAACTGAGACACCTGGCCACCCCTGCACTTGTTTTAAGTAGTTTTTTCTTTTTTTTAATTAAAGTTTATTGGAGTGACAATGGTTGGTAAAGTTACATAGGTTTCAGGTGTACAATTCTGTAATACATCATCTATATATCACATTGTGTGTTCAGCACACAGAGTCAGCTTTCCTTCTATCACCATATATTTGATATCTTTTACCCTCATCTACCACTCCCCTCTCCCCTTACCCTCTGGTAACCACTAAACTATTTCCTGTGTCTATGAGTTTTTGTTTCTTTATTTGTCAGTGCACCAACTAGCTAGAGGACCCAAGATATGTTATTGTGAGGCAGACTTGAAGAAACTGGTAATAGATACCATTCCTGGTTTAAAAAATAACAATTTATGAATTTGACCTTAAGTAGTTGTTTTTTAAGCCAAGAATGATATCTATTACCATTTTCTTCAAGCCTCTCTCACTATAATATATTTTGGGTCCTCTTGCTAATTGATGCACTGGATACTTACTTGAAATTTATGGATTTACTAATGTTCTAAGAAAAAATGGGTTTGTACTGTCATGAATCGAAAGAGTTTACACATTCATAAACTAAAAATTTCTCTTAAAACAATCAACATATTTTATTAACAAGTTTGACTTAATCCGTTCGCTGCCTTTGAAGAGGAGTGACTACCATTCATATTTAATAACTAAGCAGGTGCCACATTGCTTTATGCATTAAAAAAATCACAAAGGAATAATTTTTCTATTAATTATATAATTCAGAGCAGCATTATATAGTGATAATTTAAATATATTTAGATAAAGTATTGTATCTATAATTCCTACACTGATGTTTCTAAAGTGAAGATTTTGAAATAGAAGATATAGTATAACGGATAAAAAAATATTCAAGGAAACTGACTCTCATGTCTAAGAACACCATATTGAGGATCTTCCCTAAATGTTTCAAACTTACTTTCTTAGTCCATTTGTGAGGAAAACTGATATACCTTTATTTTGAATTATATTCAATTTTACAAGTTAATATTCACATGAGTGATTATGTTTGGAAAAAAATAAAGATTGCATTTTAATGACATGTCTCCCTGAACCCTTCCTCCCTTGCAGGCCTGCTGTGAAGAAGAGGAACAGACAGAAGTATTATTTTTTTTTCTCTGCTTCACACCTAGGATCTGCAGCAATCCAGGTAAGGGTTCATTAGCCAAGTTTTTCTGAACCTTCTCACTATTAGAGAAATTTTCTCTGTTTAAAACATTGAAAGTTGTTTAATGGCTCTCATCTTCTCTTACTTTGGTATTCTGCAAACTTCAATTTGGTCTTGCAATAATTGCCTCGTATAATAACTGATATGTATGTGTGTATATATACTCATATATAAAATCTCAAAACTTCATTTTCAATTACAAACATTTATATATTTGGTGGATTCAAGTGGGATAGCAAATGTACTTTTACTCTGCTATCTTTAACCACAATTCCCATCATTATTCTTAATGTCAAATAACTGATAAATCATCATTTAAGCCAAAAATAAGACAAAGAGGTCTATAAGCCCTTCACTAATTCACCCAATCATTTATGTAACAAATATTGTGTGGAATGTAGTTTCCTTATTCTACAATATTGATTTGAGAGTTCCAGAACTAAGATAACAAAACAGGTAATTCATATTTTAAGTTGAATTTTAGTTTCCAAAATTAGTTTCCAAAATATCATTTGTAGATGACTTAGTCATCTATCTATACAAGTCAAGAGAATTAATAAAACACAACTGTTAATGTTTAAAAGTTTTAAAAGGCAATACAAAATAGCTATATATTAAAACTTTGTAAAGTTACATCATATTTCTGTTTTGTTTTTCTTTCTATATATTTTTAAATATTTTATATAATAGAGAATTTCAAACATAATAAACCGCTATATGATACAATTCTAGCCTTTCTTGTTCAATCCCTATCTCCACACATCTTCCTTCCAGGTTACTCTGAGACAGTTTATCCTTACATCATCAAATTTCAGTATGTATCTCTATGAAGTATTTCCTTCAGTTAGCTTAATGCAAATATCATTACCACATCTAAAGAAATAACAATTCCTCAACAGACCAAATATTCAGTCAGTTAGTCAAATGCCCATTCTTATAAATATTCAAAATTTCAAAGTTCTCGTCTCCATAATGAACATAATTTTCATACTTAATCTTCACTTTCATTTTTTTCTTTACATTCTGCTACAAGTCTACTTGTTACTCAGATATTTTCCTCCACAATCTAGTTTACAAGTTGTAACTGAAGTAGTTATTTGATATATAAAAAGCAATTGAGTACAATAGTATGTGCAAAAATTGGGGTACATACTTTGTGGTGAAAAGATAATCAAGTCACAGATTTTAGCCTTTAGAAAATCAAAATATATTTTTTATAAATTTATTTATTTATTTATTTATTTATTATTTATTTATTTTTAAAGATATTGGGGAATTGGGGGATGGGAACAGTGCTGGGGAATTAGGAGAAGGGGAACAGATAAGTTGCTGTCCTTTTGTTCTTCAGTCTAGTTGTGGACTTTGCTTCAATGGCCCAAGTTGGCACCATCATTGCACTCTTCCTGGGTGAGGCAGATCAGTCACGGGCTTCTGGATGGCCACTCACGCTGGCTGCTGGCCGTTCATGCTGGCTGCTGGCCACACACCATAGCCCATGGCATCCCACTGCCGCAGGGGCTGCAGCCTACGCCATCGCAGGTGACTCACGGCAGCCCAGCTCCAGGTTGAAGTGTTGTTCAGCATCTTAGCTATAGAGGGCAGTGTCACTGGCCCTCATATGTGGGATCCGAACCGGGGCCCTCTGTTGTACCAAGCCAGTTCTTAACCAACGCGCCACTCAGCCAGCCCTATAAATTTATTTTTTATTAAACTTGTTTTATAAATTTATTTACACATATATATCTCCAAAATTAATTTATACAAAATAAATTTTACATTTGGGATTGGCCTTCCACCTGATTTTAAGAGTATACTATCCTAATTCACAATTCCTTTTGCATGCATATAATTTCCTTTAAAACTTCTTCCAGAGGTTTTTCATGCTCCTCATCCTAAAGTTATATACACAAAAATTTATTTTTCTTGGAGGTAGAAACGTATTACTATAATACTATAGTACTGCTAACAGTGGCATTCAGAGTAAGAAGATATTGATGCAACTAGAGGTGTACATCTTGTGCTGAGCTTTGGTGATTTGGGATTTGAAAATACTCACTTCTATAGTATCAAATGATATTAGATTTTAGATGCATAAATTGTGATATATAGTAAGTCTCAACTTGGGACTGAGTGCAAATGAAGCAGTTTGTAAAGCACATATATGTGAAGGAGATTCATTTGTTAAGTTTAAAGCATTTGCCAGAGGGACAGGATCCCGTTGGAACTCTCTCCATGTGCGGTAGGCACTGGTGGGCACCTATTATGCATTATCCCTCTATCTTGCAATTGCCGGCACTTGTGGGTGCCATTTTTGCACTTTCCCTCTAACCTGCTAGTACTGATGAGCACACCACACCTTTCATGCTGCTCCTGAGCCACTGCCATAGCTGGCTGGGCAAGAGCCCCACCACCCCTGTGCTGCTTGTGGCCCTGCCAAACCCAGCACGCACACAGCCCACACAAGGGCCTCCCCTTGATGGCCTGGCTATGATGGTCAGGAGGTATTGCGTCTGTGGGACTCACAGGTCTGAAACAATCAGAGAGATAGTTCTTGATTGGCTACCAATCCTTGGACACTGCACAGGGAGCAGGCTGAAATGCAACCGCAGTTTTCCTGTGAAAAAGGTCTATTTACTTCTCCTGAAATTCAGCCTGTTGGGCAGGCTGCTGGTTTACCACATATCTAGTGTCTATGGAAGTACCCTGAGGGAACACAGGCCAGGGGACATCACATTTGTGCTTGGCCTTAGTATCGCTGCTAGTAACTCCTGAAAGGAGCTCATACACTTATCTGGTGTCACAACTTTTGCAACCATCAGATTGCCTGGTCTGAAAGCCAGCAGGGTCCAGAATGTGGTCTAACAGGTGCGTATATATTTGCATACCTTAAAAGCTGTCGCCTAAGAGTCTAGATTCCAATCTTGCAGAACTAGGTGCATCCTTCTAGAATACTAACAGATTTTGGCACACCATCAACAACTGGGACCTATAGTGGACTGTAATGCCCCACTTACATCAATGAATAGATTATACAAACAGAAAATCAATAGGGAAATATTAGCCATAACCTATACATAAGAGCATATGAATATAATAGATATGTATAGAATGTTCCATTCAAAAACAGAAGAATACACATTCTTCACAAGTATACATAGAACATTCTCTAAGATAGATTGCAGGTTATGCCACAAAACAGGTCTCAAAAATTTAAGAGGATTGCAATCATATCAAGCATTTTTTCTGACCAAAATGGTATGAAACTAGAAATCAATTACAAGAAAACTGGAACAGAATCACAAAATGTGGAAATCAAATAATATGCTATAAACAACAAATTAGTCAACAAAATTAAAGAAGAAATCCAAAAATATATTGGACAAATGAAAGTGGAAAAACAGCATACCAACCCTAAGGGATGTAGCACAAGCAGTTCTAAGAGGAAATTTATAGTGCTGTAAGCCTACCACAAGAAACAAACAAAAATCTAAAATAAACAATGTAACTTTACACCTAAAGGAACCAGGAAAAGCACAAACACTAAAGTTAGTAGCCCAATACAAAAAAAAAAATTAAGATACTATTATGAACAATTATACACCAACAAATTGGACAGACTGTAAAAACATCGAGAAATTCCTAGAAACATACAATCTTCCAAGAATGGATCATGAAGAAATAGAAAATCTGAATAGACTGATTAGTAGTACGGAGATTAATTCTATAATAAAGAAACTCCCAACCCACAAAAGTACAGGACCAGACAGCCTCACGAGTGAATTTAACCAAGCATTCAAAAAAGATTTAGTATGTATCCTTCTCAAATTCTTCCAAAAAACTAAAGGGGTGGCTTACTTCCAAACTCATTTTAGGAGGTCAGCATTAACTTGATATCAAAACCAGACAAAGACTACACACCCAAAAAAAATTACAGGCTAATATTCCCAATAAACAAAAAAAGAAAATTACAGGCCAATATTCCTGATAAAAATTATTAACAAAATATTAGCAAACCAAATCCACCAATATGTCAAAAGGATCATAGACCATGATCAAGTGGAATTTATTCCAGGGATTTCAGGATGGTTCAATATTTGCAAATATTTTGTTAATGAGGTGTATCAATGTGCTATACCCCATTCACAAAATGAAAGATAAAAAACATATAATCATTTCAATAGATGCAGAAAAAGCAATTGACGAAATTCAACATCCATTTATGAAAAAAATTCTCAACAAAGTAGGTATAGACATAACATACTTAAATGAAATAAAATACATATATCACAAATGCTTAGCTAACATCATACTCAACGGTGAAAAACTAAAAGCTTGTTGTTTAAGATAAGAAACAAGACAAGGATGCTCACTCTTTCCACTTCTATTCAATATAGTATTTAAAGTCCCAGCCAGAGCAATTAAATAAAGAAAAAAAAAAAGAGAGAAAAGAAAAGGAAAAAAAAAAAGAAAATAGAAATAAAAAGCATCCAAATTGGAAAAGAAGTAACTGTCATTATTTATGGACAACCTGGTTTTTGTATAGAAAAAACTCTAAGTACTCCACCAAAAGACTCTTAGAACTAATAAATTAATTCAGTAAAGTTTCATGGTACAAAATCAATATTCAAACGTTGTATTTTTTTGTATACTAATAGCAAACAAGCAGAAAGATAAATTAACAATCCCATTTACAATTACATTAAAAGGAAAAAAAATACCTCAGAATAAGATTAACCAAGGAGGCAAAAGAACTGTACACCACAAACTATAAAACATCAATAAAAGAAATTGAAGAAGACACAAATAGAAAGATATTCCATGCTCATGGATTGGAAGGATTGATATTGCTAAAATGTCCATATTACCTAAAGCAATCTACAGATTCAATGCAATCCCTATCAAAATTCTAATGGCATTTTTCACAGAAATAGAACAAACAACTAATTTACAACAAAGAAAGCAAGAATGTACAATGGGGAAAGGACAGCCTCTTCAGTAAATGGTATTGGGAAAATTGGACAACCACATGCAAAGAATGAAATGGACCACTATCTTACACCACACAGAGAAATTAACTCAAAATAGATTAAAGACTTGAATGTAAGACCCGAAACCACAAAATTTCTAGAAGAAAACATAGGAGGTAAGCTCAGTGACATCCATCTTGGCAATGATATTTTGGACTTGACTCCAAAGGTAAGGGAAGCAAAAGCAAAAATAAACAAATGGGACTATATCAAACTAAAAAGCATCTGTACAGTGAAGAGAACCATGAACAAAGTGTAAAAGCAACCTAAAAGTAAATACCAATTTAAAAAGATATGTACTCTTATGTTCACTGTAGCATTATTTACAAACGCCACAGTTTAGAAAGAATCTGAGTGCCCACTGAAGGATGAATAGATAAAGCTGTGGTATAAATACAATGGAATGTTAGTCAGCAAAAAGATTTTTAAAACAATGAATCTTGCCATTTAAAACAACATGGATGGAGCTTGAGGGTATCATGCTAAGTAAGTCAAAGAGGACCACAAATACCATATGATATTACTTTTATGTGGAAATCTAACAAACAAACAAACAAACAAAAACAACAACAAATAGTTCATAGATCCGAAGAACAGATTAGTGGTTGCCAGAGAGGAGAGGCTTTGGGGGAATGGGTGAAACGGATGGGGAGATCAACAAATACGAATTTCTAATTATAAGATATATAGGTCATAGGGATGTAACGCACTGCTTGGGGACTATAACCATTAATAATGTATTAATCCTGTATGGTGATAGATGGTAACTAGACATTTTGCAATGTATACAAATGGCAAGTCAAGATGATGTACACCTAAAACTAATCTAATTTTGTATTCCAATTAAAAAAATACCAATAGATATATCTCAAAACAGACAAAATTTAGAAAACATGTATAGTTTAAATAATGTTACAAAAATAATGTTAATTTTAAAACTTCTATAATCTCTAGTTCAATTTCTAAGAGTTTTCCTTAAAATATCCAAGCTATAGAAAGAGCTATATTCATGAAAATATATATATTTCATCCTTATTTAAAATAGCAAATCATTGAAAGCATCCTAAATTTGTAGTATAGAGAAATTATGTTAAAATATCCTACACCACTGAAGAAGAATAGAGCTGGGGATGGGCAGAGAGGTATGTACTGGACAGACAAGATCTTCCTGGAAAGAGCTGATTTGATGGTGCCCTCCTGGGTGGGGTTGATGCTCAAATCCTAATTCTCTCTTGGAGCACGTCTTGGAGTGATTTGGAGACACAACCTCTAATTGCTACAAATCTACAGTTCTCGGATATGCACTATGCACTATGAAAAGTTTAACAAGTGACTCTCTGAAGATAAAATTCTGATTTCCAGGATGTATATAAGTATATTCCCATCATGGCCAATTTTAAGCTATCAATTTGACACCACTAAATGTGGAGTAGAACAAAATTTTATAGTATTTCCATCATAAATACAAGGGCATAGGTAATAGTAAAACTCTAAAAAAAGTAAGTAATGAGTTTTGAACATGTTTTATCTTTGTATTTCATAAAATTTATTCAATTTAAACAAAAAAGTATGTATTATCAATATGACTTATTACTGTTGATGTTAACCTTGATCAACTAGCTAAAGCATTGTTTGTCACATTTTTCTGTTGTAAACTTACCTTTTTTTCCTTCTTTCCATACTTACTATTGGAAGGGAATTAATAAGTAGAGCCAACAATTGAAGAGAGGGGACTTTTGTTTCACCTCCTTGGCGGGAGAGTACCTACATAAATTATTCAGAATTCTTTTCCATGGAAAATTTGTATATTCTATTTATGTGTTTATTTATTTATTTATCTAATCATTTATTTATAACGCTATAAATTTAGGAATATTTATTTTATAATTTGCATATAATCTGACATAATAAAGGATATTTTTCCTGTTTTATTGAGGTATGATTGACAAATAAAATTATAAGATATTTAAAGTGTACATGTGATGATTTCATACATGCATACAGTGTGAAAGAACGACGACCTGCAGTTCACATATTTATCACCTCACATATTTTTTTTAAATTTTTTTGGTGAGAACATTTAAGTTCTAGTCTCTTAGAAAATTAAAATTATACAATAGGGTGTTATCAACTATAGTTACCATGTTATACATTAGGTCCTCAGGTATTCACTTTATAATTAAAAATTTCCATAAAGGGTAAATTCAATGTACTATTTTTTATTACACACAACATCAAAAGCTTAATATATTAGTATAAAGTGAAACTATGCTGTATTTTCAACTAATCACATTGGAAATCTCATTTTAAGGCTCTCTAGTTAGCCAATTTCTTTTTCAGAAGTATAGTGATTTAAATATATTGGTTCATAAGGAGAATATTATAGTTCAATAATATCTCTTTGATTTTATTTATGTAAAGATAAAAAATTACTTTGGGTTTATTGTTTTAAAAACAGTACTTTTGCAAATGAAGAGTTAAAGAAATATATTCTGTTTACATAAAAAGGATCTATGATATGTAAACAAATTAGAGCCCCAAAATATACATATATATTTGAAGTGATTGTCAAACTACAGTATGCATACTAATTTCCTGAGTTTGTTGATGAATGCCCATTCCTGGTTCCCACTCTCAAAGATTATGTTACAGAAAAACAAAGTGGGAGCTCAGGGACACACAATTTAACAAGAATTTAGTGGAAATCTGATGGTAATTTTCAGCATATCATATTTGAGAAACAATATTGTAAAAAAAAAAAAACTATTGAATTTCCCCAGTGCCTAATCCCTCATTTTTCTAATAATAGACTATCCTCTATCACCCACATCCACATTTTTAGCAGGTTGGATGACTAGTCAGTCAGTTACATGTGGTCACACGACTAAGTTCTCTCCACTGAAATGGAAGTAGCAAAGAGGTATGAAATTTTTTGTCACTTCCTTAAAAGATAAGTACTTTCTATCCCATTTTACAGTCTGGAACATAATCTTGCTGCTGGAGAGCCATATTTAACCAAGCAGACAGAAACAAAACAAAACAAAAAAACAAGCGATGTTGAGCAAAAGAGTAGGTCACCTTGCAGATCCTGAACCACTTGCATTTATTTCTCTGTGCTGTTACGTAAGAGTCTCTATTTTTTCTTTTGCCAGCTTTATTATAGCAGCTTAGCTTATATTTTGATAAAAATGATTTTGAGAAATCGGACCAACTCCTACTGCTATGCATATAATGCATATTTGTTAATTTTATTTCAGTTTTAGACTGTGTCCCAGTCTGACCAGAACTCCGTTTAATACCTGGATTTCACGTAAATATTGTTTGTGTCTTCTTTCACACTCCCAAGTGGCCTTATTTAAAAGATACATTAAATAGACACTTTAGTTTTAAGGGACTTGACTTGACTAGTGATATAGCAGGGTTCTAAAAAGTTTCTACTGAAAGTTAAATTCTGATTCAGGTATAGTTTAAAGCCATAGTGACTTGATAATCTTTAAGCAAAAGGAGAGAACACTACACTAATATTATTGTGCTATTACATACAAGTAATAATACAATCCATGTTTGATTAGATGGTAAAAAGATACATAGGCAAGCCTAGTCTAGAATGATTCATTTATTTTATTTCCACAGCCTCTCCAGTCTCCTCTGGCATCTAAAAATCAATGAGCCAGGCATTCTACAGCCCATTGGCAAGTGCCTATCAGTGTTCAGAACTTCTGAATAAGCGTAATGATTAATTCATTTAAATTTATTACCCAGGAAATATCAGAGGTGGCAGATGCTCTTCTCAATAGTGATTTACACTGAGAAGAAAATGAAAATTCCGGCTATTTTAATTAAGTGAATGCACCACTAAATCCAAGACCCTTTCCTTTGCAATTTCTTAAGAAGCAGGAGTGTTCTTTGCCCGATGTTTTGTTTCTGCTCAGTGGCATATATTTTTGCCATTTCTTTCCCTTGCCTTAATCGGGTAGATGTCCCTAAAGATTGCTGCCTTGGAAACTGATTAATCTCTAGTCATTAAAGCTCTCTACTGACATTGCAGAAAAGCTGTCGGGATCTCTTCATTAGCCTGAGATGGGAAGCTGTGGATAAGCCCAACTAAACTTCAACTCTAACACCATCCTCAGGGTATATTAACAAGACAAGGTTTTACAGTATCTCAGGACTAATATTTTCTTCATTCAGATACATTTTCATCACAAAAATTTTTGCAGGACTACATATATCTGTCTTAATAATAATCAAAACTGCTAATATAAGTCTTGGGAACATTGTGCAATTGGAACTTGTTATCAGTAACTTCTACCTATCATTTTTTCAGTGATTGAAAGTGATATGGCTTGAAGAGGTTTACCAAGTTGATTCATTCCTCTTTTCTGTAAATCACACTAAATTCACCCAGAAGTAGTGTCTGTGACTTAAGAATTTTCTTTTACATTACTATGTTTCAGCCCGCGTTTTTAGCTTTTTTTTTTTGTTATTGTTGTTGGTTTTTAATTTTCTTAGAATTTTTTTTTTCCCAAAGATTTGTTAGTTAGCAATAGCTTACACCAGTTCAGGTGGGTGCTCTCACATGACTGCACATATCCTGCACCAAGCTAAATTTGAGACATTGAAACATTATTATGGTGCTCTATAATTACAATGCTTAAAATTCCATTTAAATATAAGCATAAAACATTGCACCCTATCAACTTTGATATTTTCCCCAAATTAAATAAAATTAGATGTATAAAAAGGAACAAACTAATACTCTATGAAGTTTTCATTCCACATTTAGTATGTACAAATATCCATCTTTCCTTTTCCTCTTTTTTCCTAATTAGAGAAATGACAATAGTTTATATCCTGTTATTATTCTTTTTCCCAAATGTGGAATTTGATCACAAGAGAAAGAAAGAAAAAGGATTGACATAATTCATTTTTTTTCCTACTCATTCTTAGGTCTCATTAGGTTTCCAGTCCTGATTTATTTTAAATCAAAATAAGGGGTGTCAGAAGTTATTTCAGTAACTCTGTACTTAAACTCATTTTCTTTTATGTATTTCTGGTTCTCAATGCAACTATGCTAAAGTGAGTATTAGAAAAATAAAAACCTAAAAGGATCGTTAGAAGACATAAGTAGCAAAACACACATATCACTTGCTTTTCAAAATAATTGAACATATACTTATTTAGCACTTTGTAGTGCAAAGCACTAGCTATAGTAAAATACCTACATGATATAATTTATTACAAGAGAGACTATGGCTAATCTCTCATAAACACATAAATGCAATTCCATAGAAATGCGGAGAAAGGGGAGAGTTAAATCATACTGGGACCTGTGAGAATGTTTTTGGAACACATTCTAGAACTTTCAAGCTTTGGAAATATAAAGTGTCAGATACAGATGTGGAAATTGGTTGAGCAAGACCATCCGATATGGCAGGATGTCTTCAGAGAATGATAAACAGCAAGAAGGGCTAGACCTGTGCAGTGAACTGATAAATAATATCAGAGAGTCAAGTTGGAACTGGATTGTCGTGACCATGCTTTTTCCATAATAAAGTGCCTGGATATTATTTGAATATTCCAATATTTTTGAGCAAAGTAGAGATATGATCATAGATGTAATGCATATTTGAAGATGTAAGAAATCTGGAATTCACCTTATCCAAACCATCATATTCCAGAAAAAGATAAGGTGGATGAATTGATGAGCCCAACATTCATAGCTAATGACAAATTTCTATTTCACCTAAAGCATCTAACACAGGGCAAATATACTATACATATCCAGTCAATATATTTATTTAAATCAATTTTTAATTAAACCTATTTTGTATTGCTTTCTAATTTCATATTTTTGGATGATATGATTTTTATTATGGTAAAATATACATAGCATGAAACTTACCTCTTTAATAATTTTAAAGTGTATATTTCAGTGGCATTAAGTACATTTGCATTGTTGTGCAATCATCACCACTACCCATCTGCAGAATTTTTCATCTCCCCAAACTGAAACTCCATACCCATTAAATAATAACTCTCCATTTGTCCCTCTTACCAGCCCCTAGAAACCACTATCCTACTTTTTGTCTCTATGAATTTGACTATTCTATGTACCTCATATAAATGGAATAATACTCTATTTGCGTTTTTGTGACTGGCTTATTTCATTTAGTATATCTTCAAGGTTCCATCCATGTTCTTTCATGTGTCATAATTCCCTTTCTTTTTAAGGCTGAATAACATTTCATTGTATGGATGTACCACATTTTATTTATCCATTCATCCTTCTATGGACCCTTGGGTTTCTTCCATTTTTTAGGTATTGTGAATAATACTATGGGTAAAAATACTCAAGGCTAACAAGGTTATGAACACACAAGTAGGTGTACAAAAAAATTTTTTTTTTTTTTGCTTTCTGCTTTCAATTCATCCCATCTCATTTTGTTCATTATAATCTTTCATGAGTTTGGTTCATATTTCTCATTAACCCTGTGGTCTCCAGACAGAGAGCTTCACAGTAGCTCTCAGCTTCATCATAACTATCAGCCCCGTGAAGACTATTTTAACTACCACAGCAGGATCTTAGACTAATACAAAACTCACACAGTGATTGAGACAATATTATTAACCAAAACCCATTATATCAACCTCTCTAGCCAAAGCTCGATAGATATCAGATGGGCAAATATGTGCCAATATATAGATCTACTGTCAATGTATATTAAACTCTCCTTGGATACAACATTCAATAATTACTCCAGTCACACATTAATTAACCTGTGATTTGGCAGATTTATGTCTCATGGATTGAGATTTTACCAATGGGATATAGAGACCGGAAGGATCCAGCAGATAAACTGCTCATCCTTCCTCTTCCTGATCAAATGTTCTCTTTCACAGTCATTCCAAAGTCTCTCCAAACACGTTTCAAGTGTCCAATCAACCAGCGGTGATTTCTTGAGAAGCTGTAGGCAGCTCTAATACAATCCACCCTTATTTGTTTCCCTCATCTGATTTACTTCTCTTTTTCCATCAGTCTCACTAGCAAAGGTATTTTTATTGCCTTAAAACCAGGGGGCAATGAACTCCAAAATCCTAATCAGAATATCTACTTCAACTCTACTCTGGGTACTGAACGTCATAGCCTAGAATTCCTGAAAAGTAGCCATATGAAAAGCTTTACCTAAGAATCCTTTTACGTATTTTATGTTACTTGTTACCTAATTTTTTATGACATCTACTTTAACATGCTTTTCCCTCAGATGTCTCCTTTGGTTTCTACTCCTTTGTGATTAAAAGTCTATATAGTCACTACAGAGGATATTGTGTGTTCTTCCCATTTTTTTTGAGGATTCAAAAGCTTGGGAATGACTTACCATTTTTAGTCAACATAGACATTGAGTCGTTTTCTGGATTGAATCACCTAACTTTCCACTTTGAAACTCTCAAGATATCCATGCAGCTATGTTAAGTCCTCTTCCAAAAGGCACACCTGCAGCATGTGCCGTGTAATCAGCAGCAGTTCTTGCAGAATGTTTAGGATGATATCATAGATTTTACATTGCTATCTTTTTTGGTACCATTGGTTCCTTTAAATAACATCTGACCCCTGATTTTTCAAGTCTCTACCTCTCTAGGTTTTGTGAGAAACACAAATTTCCTGAAGCTGTTTTGCAGAGAAGTTTAGCTCTCCAAACCTTCCTGGTTTCTAGCCCATCTTCATAAACTGTGCCTTCTAGATATGCTCTGCTAACCAATAGGTCACCTACCTATGTAACTGCACCAAAGTGGCAAAGATTTAAAAATTTCTCTCTTTCTTCCTCTCAAATTATTTTCAGCAGGTTTAAATTAGTAAAAGTTTATTTCCACACTGATTTTAAATATGTTCCCTTCATTATAAAGCAGAATTGGCACAGTTTTGGTTCATACAATTTTTTTTCCTCCCCTACACATGCGTGTGCACGCACACACACACACACACACACACACCCATATATCTATATCTATATCTATCTACCTACCTACCTACCTACCTAGTTATTGCTGGTGTGGTCATTGTGATGTATGTCTCAACTTAGTTTGTTCTGTTAGTTTTCCTTTCTATACATCTTGCCCACCAATATGGCTGGAGGACAGAAAGAGGATAGCAACTTGTGCATTTTCTCACAAAGGATAAAGATATGACACAGGGAATATTCAGACAAGAAGAGCAAGGTAAAATCTCAGGCAGACATGTAGCCCGGAAGTAAGGCTCCGGAGAAGGGTATTTAGCTCACTAAGGATTCCAAAGGCAGGGCATTACCCCTTTTCCATTACCCCTTTACCCTGCAATGCCGAGAGCTCATGCAAGGCTCTTACCCACAGACACAGAAGCCATTCAGAGAACAGAGGATAATAATCTGAAAAATGTTTTATAATTTAGGAGGTTAGACCAATATTGATTTGATACAATTCTATTGTTTTATTTTACTTATCACCCTTGATAAAATTATATTTTGTTTTATTTTACTTATCTCCCCAAATTTGACAGACAGCAGGAAGGAATAACAAGTTTAGAGGAATAAAACAATGTTATCGTCTGCCTATACATCAGTGGTTGCAATGCAAATTACACTGTAACTCAGCTACCTGTGAGTTACGAGTGTAACTAGTTTCATATATACACTTATACTGTAACTCAGCTACATATGCATTTGGGACCTGTGAGAAATAAGCAGTAAATTCCAGTGTTGATAACACCTAACACATCCTACAGTTCCAACCTAATACTAATTTTAAAGCTCTACATAGCATTTACAATAAGACACATCATCACTAAAACATTTTAAATACCTGCTTACTCATTCAAGCCATTTTTAATTAATTTACTATGTAATGTAATTCTGTTCTTCAATGTAGAAATAAAATATATTTTTAAGCAACAACAATAAAAAGCAGAAAGTAAAAATTCACAGTTAGGAAGCCAGCACTACTCTGTTCTTTTTCTTTATCTACACAGTCATAAATACCATTTATGTAGCTCTTGTAATAAATAAAACAATTAAATATTATTTATGGATATCTTCTCAGGAAACTTCTTTTGGAGGCTCTATCATACCAAATCCCTCTGTGCTAACCTTATAATTTTTAAAGAGAAAATATCAATGATTAAGCCTAATATCCAATAAGAACAAGTAAAAAAGTCTTAGGACAACCAAAGGCACCATTCATTAGGATAAAGCACCAGGGATATGTAAACAATGGTTTATCACAGAAAGAAAAAGCATTCCAAATTGTAAACATTAAAAATGAAAAACTTCATTCCTTAACTTGTATAATCTAACAACTTTAAGTGAACAAACCACTTGATATTGTAAATAATTTCATTTCCATTGATTCCTTCTCTAACAAAGCATTGAAAAAAATCCCAAACATGGGCTATTCTATGACCACAAACTAGTAAATACATAAATACTAGAGTTTCTTTTTAAGCTAGATCATAAATAATTTTCTATGTGATAAACTGCCCAACCCTGAGGTTTAACATTTTAAGTTAATCATTTGTCTGAGGAAAATTGGATATTTTTAATATCTAACCAAATTAATTTGTGTCTTCATTAAGCTACATAAGCAAAAAATGAGCAGTGGTTATTACTCTGATTCTGTATGGTGCTAATATTTTCTAATAAACAAAATCTTCTTTGTACAACTATTTATTGAAGCTACTATCGGGTTGTTAGAAAAGTCATGATGCATTTTTTTCTATGTTTTTCATTGCAAAAATGTGTCATGACTTTTCCAACAACCCAATAATATGCTCTAGGCACTCTTCTTCAAACATATCATAGTATATCCTTATAAACAGTCTTCAAGGTGAGTACTGTTATCACTGTTTTACAGTTGAGAAAAAAATGAGGTTTATAGATGTGAAGATTTAGGCCACATGCTCATGATGCTGAGATGGGTGTCCATTACATATCATGAATTATCTTCATATGAAATTGTGCTTTACAGTATATGCAATTTTTTTAAGCAACCAGACAAGAAAAAGAAATAAAAGGCATCCAAATTGTTAAGGAAGAAATAAAACCGTCATTGTTTGCAGATGACATGTTACTGCATATAGAAAACCCCAAAGATTCCACCTGATAGAACTGATAAATGAATTTAAGTAAAACAGCAGGATACAAAATCAATATTTAGAAATTGGTTGCATTTTTATACACCACTAAAACTATCAGAGAGAAATTAAGAAAATGATCCCATTTACAATTGCATCAAAAAGAAAATACTTAGAAAAAATTTTACCAAAGAAGTAAAAGGTCTATACTCAGAAAATTATAAGATATTGAAGAGAGAAATTAAAAAAGATATAAATAAATGGAAATATATACTATGCTCATAGATAGGAAGAATTAATATAATTAAAGTGTCCATTCTACCCAAAGCAATCTATGGATTCAATGCAATCCCTATCAAAATACCAATGGCATTTTTCACAGAACTAGAAAAAATAATCCTCAAATAATTATGGAGCCAAAAAAGACCCCAAATAGCTCTGGTAGTCCTGAGAAAGAACAAAGCTGGCAGTATCACACTACCTGATGTCAAACTGTGCTACAAGGCAGTAGTAATCAAAACAGCATGGTATTGGCATAAAAACAGATGTCCACTGCTGAGTTTTACCTACTTTTAAATAATTTTACATATTTAGATTAGTTAAATTTTACTAACAAAACCAGGTAGTATTAAAAAAGAGACATTATTCTATTTCCAATTCTATCTATCTATCCATCCACCCTACTTATAAATACAAAAAGATAAATATTTACTGTTATTAATAAAACATAATATAGTCAATAAGTTATCAAAGAAAATCCAGTAGTATACTGAAAGGATAAAACATAATGATATGCAAATTTTATTTTGGAAATATAATATATGGGAGTATATATAATATAAGACAAGTATGTAAATTCAAATAGCATAAAAGTACATGAAAATATATTGAAATTCAGTTGCAAGATGTTAATATAGGGTCTGATTTAGAGTGGGTCATGAAAATTAATTTCAGAGAAATAAGAGAAATAGAAGGGCAAATAAAAAAATAGTGGGGTCAAAAACAAAAAAAGAAAATTACATTAAACATAAAGAAATCCATACTTATATTCTAACAAAAATTGTATATATTTATAAAGTGGTATGTTTGAGTATATGCATAAAGAACTTGAATAATTATATAAAATAATTGCAGAAAATAAAATCTGTAAGATTTGTAGACACCAATTCTGTATTAAATTTACAATTTAATATAACTACAACTATTCAAATTGTAGTCATATTATCTATTGAAAAAGCAAAGTCCATTATAATTTATACATGAAATATAGGGCTTTTAACGCATATTCTAATTATCTACATACATTAAACTATTATATTTGATATCCACAAAGAACAAATAAATACTAAATAAGATATAATATTCATTGATAGAAAGTTTATTATACTTAAGACAGAAACTAGATGACCAAACTCTTTCTCTGTCACATAAAATCTGTCACATAAAAGATTTTCTTAGCCTTTCAGGATCTTAGTTTATTTTTCTCATGTAAAAAAGAGGGATATTTGTAAAGTCACATGTTCCTAGTGAGAACAAAAAAAGACAATACATATGAGAATATGTAATATATAGTATACAGTAAGACTTGAAATCAGCAACTGCCATTTTATTTAAAAATATTCTAAAAAATTGAGATAGAAGGCTTCCAAACAAACTCTTATCTTTGTTAAGTTCAGACTATATTGCAAGGACAAAATTTGATTACATATATAAAATAAGGAATGATGTGAAGCAAGCTAAAGTCTCCAGAAAAACACATTCTATAATATTTTCAAGACCACATATTATAGACATAATACATACGCACATGATATATATGTATTATATATATATATATATATATATATATATGTATTATATATAATCAATCTATAAGAGGACAATTGAAAGCACACTCATTTGTTCATTGCAAAATGTATTGTGCCAATAGCAGAGCAATAGCAGAGCAATTTTCTCCCTGAAGTCAGGGAGAAAAATGGAAATCAGAAGCAAGAGCTCATGCAATTCATAAGATATTAGAATAGACAGTCAATGCATCTCTTGAGCTGTCATACCGCGATGTGTCAGAGTTCTCTTCCATCCATCAGCACCTGCTACTACTTTTAATTATTCAGTAATATCCCCAAATACTATTTTATCTGAGTTAATTTTCACCAGTAACCTTCCGAATAGTCACTTTTTTTAACTTTACCATTATATATGTACACCAGAGTGCATTTATTCCTACTAAAAGTTAATTTATGTAATAGAGAAAATAATACCAATATCTCTCGTGAATATTAAAGGAAATAACATTGTACATAGCTCAGCATTACCTGGCAAATGGTAGTAATATGCTCATTTCATACACCTCTGATTTTATTTTTGTTAGTGGCTAGGGGGATTTTATTAGCACCAGTACATATTCCGAGATGCATGACAATTATATATATTATTGAAAATAGATAAATTGACCTAATGTTTTGATAAGTATTAGTCTTGATCAGTGCCTTATTACAATAAAGAAAATTACAAGTATTCTTCTGCCTATCTAGCAGAATAGCAATTTTCGTATTAACTGTGATCATTGCCAAGATGCAACAGCTTCGACTTTTTAGGCAAAAGTCATGCTCACTTAGTTATATTGTTCTCCTGTTGATCTCTATTTAATTTCATACATAGAAGGATTATTTTAATCACACTGAAGTAAAAAAATAAGGAGAATGATAGTTTCCCATATTTCAAGATATGCATTATACTTTATACACAGCAACATGTGCCCTGCTTTTAGCAAATTTTAGCACATGGGTATATTAAAAGATTTTCCTCTATACACCTTTGACAAGGAAGAAAACTAAGGGACTATAAAGTCTTTACATATGTCAGAGTCATATAGGACTATTGTATCTCATTCTTATGCAGTAATCATCCTCTAGATGTGTGGCAGTAATGTAAATTAGGTTGAAAGAGAAGCCACGTGTTAGCTTTTCTCATGAGGCTCATATTTGACTCTGATTATCAAAGTGGATTTTGCAGTCTAGGCTAAAGATATAAACTCATTTCACATGGGCCACAAATAGTCACTGGGGTTAATGACATTTGGTTGTTACTAAGCTGACTCCAATCTGAACTGGTAACCTAGAAGTAAATGACTGCATATGCCATTATAAATTCTCCAATAGGTTTCTTTAATTTATATTTTAAGTATTTCACTTACAACAAACTACAATATCAAACTCTTGAAATTTTGTGTGACCCTATTTTAAACACTTTTCATTGCTATGTTTAATATGTATATATTATCAATACCTATTATTTCCCAGAATTAAAAAAAAAAAATGTTGTCATGAATTTTTCCAGAGGGTATTTGGAAGAGTCTCTACTTCTGCTGAGTCTCTAACTTTGCAGATTCTCTACCATTTTTATAATGATACTATAGAATTATAGTCACTACTTTCTACAGTATACAGATATATCCTCCACCATATTCAATAATACATAGAATGCTGATTTTATGTAGTTGACTTTTCCATTAGCGATTAGGTCTGGTTTATTGCATTTTTAAGTGCTGTGTGAAACCACATCCTTCATCAGGTAAATATTACAGATGTAAATTGTATTAACTCCAACCAATGTTGGTGATTAAGTACAGCTAAGCTTCACCCTGAGTATTTCTCTGAAGTGAAAAAACATAATTTCTAAATATTGGTATCTTCTAAAGATAATAGAAAAGGCCGTTTGAAATTGAGATTTAATTTGTTCATGAAAACACTGTTCCTCCTACTCTGCTTCCTGCTCTTCCTTTCCTTTGTCCTGTGCACAATGGTGAGTGAACTGCAAACACTCTCATGTTGAACTTTTTGGAATCAACAATCCAGGAGAGAACAGTCCCATTATCATTAACCATGTGCCTAGCAATTTCTGGGATTCAGCATTTGCACAATGGTGTGTGTGTGTGTGTGCTTGCATGTGTGTGTTGGGTTACGTTGGTGTGTGTGTGTGTGTGTGTGTGTGTGTGTGTGTGTGTGTGTGTGTGCGCGCGCGTGCGCGCGCGCGTGTGTGTGTCTGCACATAAATGTGTGTTCCACACAGGACAGAGAAGTCTGCTACTAGAGATTGTAAGAGTCCACTTTTTTTATAACAGCACCACCATCTGTAAAAACACATAATAGAAAATTGTAGAAAAAGAATATCCTTTCTACCCATACACGAACTTCTCTAAAGCAAATATGTGATGTATTACTAAATTTAACACATTTCAAGTTTCCTTCAAGATCATTAAGCTTTGGGGACTTTGTATAAAGCAATTACAGACATCTACAGCATGAGCCGCTCTCTACAAAAGAGATTTTTTTCTTCTACTTGAACATTTTAGAACTGTTAAATCTTTATGACAATACTGACTCAGAAATAGGGCAGTTTAAAAGAGAAATGGTATGTTTTAGATATAATTTCAAGTATATATCTAATTCTTAGGAAGATTGCTAGAGCTACCTATGGGGGAAAGAATCCATATTTTTAATAAAAATCAATAGCTACTTCCTAATTTGACTCGATTATCTCATGTAGGATAGAAACAAATGAACAAACCAAGAAAACCACAGTCACAGCAACAACAAAAAAAAGTACATACAAATATACCTGCATATGTATTCATGTACCTATATGTTAATACACAGTGAAACATAAAATTGTGAGTTAATGGCTCTGTTTATCTAATTTTTGGTGAGTTTACATTTATATCCTTATATGAACTTAAAATTTATGTATCTGAAAGTTAACACTGAGGCTCCTTATTGAAATTTCAGTTAGCCTACAAAAAGTGTATTCTATTTAAAAACCAACAACTCTGTTTTATGTATATAATGCTATAATGTATATACTCTGTGACGTAAAGTGTTGAAAGTCCTTTAGAGATTCTTGGTATTTGGAATGAACTTTACCTTCATAGAAAAAGAATAACAAAGACATTCTGTCTCACATATGTGAAGGATATATTGGATGCACTCAGAGAAAAATTATAGCATTATTTTACTTGGGCACCTCAGGGCTAATGTTGAGTGAAACAGAAAAGAGTATCTTTTGTCTGATGAAAATAATAAATCTTTAATTAGGTTGAAGGGAAACAGTAGCAATCGACATAGCAGACTGACAGTTGGGATTCTGTCAGAAGATTGTCAAGGATTCTATTACTCGAGAGTGACATGGAATCAGGAACTGAATGACAGCAGTTGGCAGAAATATAATTTCACAAGAAACATATCATTGACTCTAATTAAGCATAATGGTAAGGATAACTTGCTGAGAAGCGGGATGTGCTCTCATTCCAACTTTATCTTTTTTTGGAATATTTAAGTAAATTAATAGTACTCTTTGAAATACATTAGATGTTTATGTTTTGCTAAAGCCTTAAGTTGACAGTATCCTCAGCTAAAACTCTGCCAATAATCAATTGTTTTACAATAAAATTGTGTAGCATAATTGTTAAATTTATGACATATTTAAACTACAAGGAGAAAAATATTCACTGGAATTAAGCATGTTGTATTGTAAAAATCTTCGACTATGTCTAGGACACTGTATGTGATGTAAAAGTGTTTGCTGCTATGAATGCTACTACTACTATTACTATTATGTTTAGAATAAGTCTATCCTCATCACAGTAAGTTGAGACTGCCATTCACCTCACTTTATAAAAATGGATTCAAAGGTAGTGAAAATGACTCATATTATTGCTGCATCAGTCATTTAGTAGATATATATTTGCTGAGCCTGAAATTTACTTTCAAAAGTGATAGTTTTGTGCTGGCCAAGTGGCGCGATGGTTAAGAACTGGCTTGGGATGCCAGAGGGTCCTGGTTCGGATCCCACATATGAGGGCCAGTGACACTGCCCTCTACAGCTAAGATGCTGAACAATAGCTCAATCTGGAGCTGGGCTGCCATGAGTTGCCGGCGACAGAGTAGGCTGCAGCCCCTGTGGCAGTGGGTTGCCATGGGCTACTGTGTACAGCCAGCAGCCTGCGTGAGCGGCTAGCAGCTGCAGTGAGTGGCCGTCCAGAAGCCGGCGACTGATCTGCCTCACCTGGGAAGAGCGCAATGATGGTGCCAACTTGGGCCAGTGAAGCAACGTCCTCCACAACTAGACTGAAGACCAAAACGACAGCAACTTGTCTGTTCCCCTTCCCCCAATTCCCCAGCACTGTTCCCATCCCCCCAATTCCCCAATACAAATCTTTAAAAAAAAAAAAAGTGATAGTTTTACTTGTTAAATGAGATAAGTCCAAGTATTTAGAATGTTCTTCTCTTATGCCTGTACTCAGATTTGTAAAGGTCCATATGCATTTTTGGTGTTATTTTTAATAATGTATAAATGTTTAAGGCTATGAGTTTCTCTTGAACATAATGAAGTAATCTGCATTCTCAACTCAGATTAATAAAAAAACAAAAATAAGAATAGCAAAAGGAAATAATAATGAGGATCACAAAAATGAATCAGCTTTTAAATTAACTGAATAACTGATTTTTTAAGGAGAAAGCAATAAAATGTTTATGAAAATGGGAGAAAATACAAGCACACAAAATTAGAAATACCAACGGTGAAACAGACAAAAGCAGGAGAAATTAAAAAAAATTAAGAGTAATCTAAATTATATGAAATTACATTTGACTACTTGAAAATGTGAATAATTAATAAAGAATAATTCCCTACAATTTGTCAGAAGAGACAGATGCCTAAAATGGAATACTAAAATATTCACAATTAATCCTAAATAAGGCAGGACAAGGGGAAAAGTGCAACAACAACAAAAAATGGGTCACTTAGATAAAAAAGGAAAAAAGCAAGATGATTACTTAAACACAACTTATCACTAGTCATATTAATGTGTTCTAAACTCCCAAGAAAAAGACCAAAATTATAAGACAGGATAAGAGAGGAATATGCAATTACAGCTGTCAAAAAGAAACATATTTTGACTATAAGGACACAGAATAGGTTAGAAGCATACAAATGTATAATTTTATATATAAATATATGTGTATATATTTACATATATATGAATGTGTATATACCTAGAAACGAGTTTTATGATAAAAAAATCAGTAGTGTTCTAAATATGTTTAACAGTTGCTTCTCTGGGGGAAAAAATAAAGAATAACCCCCACAAATGTAGACACTATAGTTCTTAACAAAATAACAGCAAATTAAATTGAGCAATACATAAGAATGTTAATACATCATAACTATACTTATCAAAATCACACAACTGTACTTATCAAAATCACACACATTCAAAAATCAATTGATGCAATATACTATCTATTCAAAACAAAAATTATGCGTATGATGATCCAAATAGAAGAATAAAAGGCATTTGAAGAAATTCATCACCCATTCATGATTTTAAAAAAATAACACTAAACAAAACTCCCAGCAAACTGAAAGTAGAGGAGAACTTCCTTGACCTAATAAAGAACATTTATGAAAAATCGATAGCTTTCATTATATGTAATGATGAAAACCTGAAAACATTATCCCTAATAGCAATAACAAGACTAGAATATCTGCTCTCACTACTTTTCTTCCCTATTTTACTGGAGGGTACAGCCAGAGAAAAAAAGAAAATAATAAAGGACCAATTTTTGAAAGGAGAAAAATAAAACTTTCATTATTCACAGATGACAAACAATATCCACAGAAATCCTAAGATACTAGAACTTGTAAATAAATTAATCAAGTTTATATTATCTGAGGCCAGTACACAAAAAGATCAATTATACTTTTGTAAACAAGCAACAAATAATTGAAATAAAATTTTAAATCATGTACAATATTTTGAGAAACATGAAGTGCTGAAGGTCAATATAACAGATTATGTTCAAGACTACTTCACTGAAAATTACAAAACGCCCTTCAGAGCTATTTATGAAATAATAAATATATAGGCAAATATGTCAATTTAATGGAATGGAAATTCTGTATTAACATGTTAAATCTGCCAAAATTAATCTATGATTTTAACAATATTTATTCAAATCATCAGCAGGTAGCTTTGTTGAAATTAATAAAGTGACTCATGCAAAGCACATCAATTCCCCAAATCAACTTTCAAAATAAGAAATAATGTTGAAAGATTCCTACTACCTGATTTAAAAGACATACTGTAAAGCTACATGAATCAAGTGAATGTGGTAGCTGTATTAGGCTAGAAATATATATCAGTGGAAAAGGGTAAATAGCACAGAAATAAAGTTAGGCATCTATTTTGAATCAATTTTGAAAAAAAGGTACCATGGTCACTATTGGAGAATAATAGTTTTTCAACAAATAATGCTGGATGAACTGGATATTCATTTAAAAATAAACTTTAACATTTATCTCTCATCATACTCAAAAATAAACTCTAACTGAATAATAATCTCAAAATGAACCATGAAAGCTAAAGCCATAATCACTTTAGGGAAACTGTAGAGGAAAAAAATCTTTGCAACAGAGTAAGTGAAAATTTCATAAAAGGACAAAAAGCACATTATATGTAAAAGAAAAAAAAACAGATAAACTGGTTTTTATTAACATTAAAAATGTTTGTTCTTTGGGCCAGCCGAGTGGCGCGTTGGTTAAGAGCTGGCTTGGGATGCCAGCTCCGAGCAGCAGGGCCCCATTTTGGATGCCACATGAGGGCCAGTGACACTGCCCTCTACAGCTAAGATGGTGAACAACAACTCAACCTGGAGCTGGGCTGCCATGAGTTGCCAGTGATGGTGTAGGCTGCAGCCCCTGCTGCAGTGGGCTGCCATAAGCTACTGTGAGTGGCCGCAGCTGACTTGAGCTGCCAAGAGCCGCACAATGAGGGGCCGTCCAGAGGCCGGGGACCAATCTGCCTCATTCAGGAAGAGCGCAATGATAATATCAACATGGGCCAGTGAAGCAATGTCCTCCACAAGTAGACTGAAGAACAAATGATCATCAACTTGTCTGTTCCCCTTCCCTGATTACCCAACACTGTTCACCTCCTCCAATTCCTCAATAAAATCTTAAAACAAAAAAAAGGTTTATTTTTCAAAATATACAATTTAGAAAATGAAACAGTGGATGAGACATTGGAAGAAAATATACTAAAAAAAAGGCCTTATTTTTTTTATATGAAGAACTGTTGTAACTCAACAAAAAGATGACAAACATTTGATAAAAATGGGCAAAATGTTTGAGCAGAAACTTTAAGAAAGTGGACATGTTTTTGACCAATAAGCACATAAAAAGTTGCTCAATAATATGTCGGTAGGGAATGAAAATTGAAACCACAAAGAGATAGCACTACACATCAATTAGATCATCTAAATTTTTAAAGAGCCTGACCATAACAAATTTTAACATGGTTATAAAGCAAATGGAATCCTTTCACATTGTTTATAGGAATATAAAATGTTAAACCCATCATGGAATACAGTTTAGTGATTTCATATAAAATCACAAATACACTTATTATATGATGCTAAATGTCCTCTTCTTGATATCTAAGAATCAAAAACATATGCGTATAACCACTGGGATATGTTCACAAAATGCCCATAGAAACTTTATTCATAATAGCTAAGAACTGAAAATAACCCAAAAGTTTGTCAACTTATGAATGGGTAAACAAATTGTGGAATATCCATACAATGCATTTCATTCCATCACTAAAATAACATAAACTATTGATATACAGGACAACATGGAAATGAAAAACATACTGAAAAAGAAAATGAAGCTTTGCATGAAAGGCTGCATATTTTATGTTTCTACTCTTTTTGGAAATTTGAAAGTAAGAAAAGCTAATCCACAGGACAGAAAGCACGTCAATGAGGGTCTAGGGACAGTATGGGGGGTGGGGGGGATTTACTACACAAAAGTATGAGGAAGCTTTTTGGGATGACAGAAGTATTCTATTTCTTTATTGTGGTAACAGTTGCAAAAGCATGTACCTTTGTCAAAATTCATCAAGCTGTACAAATAAAATGGGAACATTCTACTATATGCAATTATAACTCAAAAGATTGTTTAAAAATTGATGATGTGTGAGCAATAGGAAATTGTGGGAGTGATATCTTGGGTAAGTGAAAGGCATTCATACCCAACTGGTGAATTGGCTTTAGAAAGAAGCGAATTTATCCATTATAAGCACAAAAGATGTCACAGTAAGTAAGTATGAGCTAAAAAGAAAACAAACAAAAAAAACAACCAAAAACTATTATAGGATTTTAAAAACTTATTTTAGCAATCAGATAAGATGAGAATGACTTTGGTGAAAGGGTATAGAGACATTGTGAAAAGAGGATACACGACAGTAGAAATATGAATTAACAAGAGAAGTGCAGAATAGCCAACCAGAACCAATGATCCACTCTAACTTTACAGATCATGACTTTACATGAAATCTGTCAGCTGGTTGCATGTCTTTACTATGGCCACATTGAGATTTTAGGTACAATTTTGGAGTAAGTAGACACTGAAAGGTAATCTGAGTTTAGTGTGTAGTTTAGGTACTGTTTGTTTGCTATCAGATGAATAAACAGAGGAGAGAGAAAATCAGCTTTAGAAAGGAACACAATTTATCCATTATAAGAAAAATTGAGAACATAAGTATGAGAGTGATTATAATCATAAACTATGAACTATCCAATCTAACCTGGCTGAGCAAGGAAATTAACATAAATGAGGTTATTGGACAGTAGAAGTTTGTGAGGGTCAATCGGTGTTACATCTTATTGCAGTCCAGTTGGAAAATTAGAGAAAGTAGTTTTAAAATACAGAAGATTAAGTACAGTAGAATATTTGAGTTTGAAAAGGATGAAAATGACAAGGTTAATTACAACTTGATCCACGATAAGTGCAAGGTTGTGACTCCAACGCTCACAGGTTGGATGAACAAGCAGTGCATCCCCTCTGACCTTCTGTTTCTTCATCTTCCTGTCTTTCTCACATCTGCCTCTGTCCCTCAGTGTCTTCATATCATGAGCATAATAATTTGCCTAAATCTTATATCTGTTGTGATGATTAAATTATTTGAGGAATTCAGGGCACTTTGTACATTGTCAGGTTTGTCAATCTTCTTAAATGTTAGCTATGTTTTTATCTTTTCTCTCCTCTCTCTTCTCCCCCACCTTGTCCTCCTCCTTCTTAGTACCAGTACCAGTATTCTTCTATATTACTATGGCCATTGTTACGACTGTTTATCATAATTATGCTGCTCTTCAATATTGCTTAAAATTTGGCAGGACTTCTACTGAATTTATAGTCTATGCCAATGTCATTATATAGAACACATGTTTGCGAGCAAGTAAATGTATTCCTATTGGTTTAGTATACTGCAATTGCTCATTTATTAGCAATACCATATGTGCACTATGTTTATATAAAGAAGATTGTTCTTATAACTAAGGGGAAAAACAAGTAATAATTAAGAATGACAAATGATATGGACTTGACTATATTCTATATGAATGATCTGTAACTCTTGTTAATATACTTTACCAAATAACAATATTAAAGAAATACTTGAAATACATTACAAAGATTTGGAGTACCATGTGGTTTTTCCAATGCTAATTCTTTCTTTCTTTTTTTTCTTTTTTTTTTTAAGCTGAGCCATCCTGCCACCTGTTGGCAGCTCAGCGGCTGCTCAGCTCGGGCTGGGATTCAAACCGCTGTTGCTCAGAGCTCAAACTCTTGAGCGAGCTCTTAACCAACTGAGCCACTAGGCCGGCCCCCAATGCTAATTCTTTCAATCAAAGGTTACAATGTAACTGATGTCTTTTGGGGTGACTTCTATTCATGAACTAGATGTTCATTGAGAAATGTTGGTAGAGCCAATATATGAGTCGAGATATTAGCATAAAACAGAATGTATACACAAAAAAACTTGATGTAGCACATTTAATGAGCAAAGGTAATTTAATATAGCATATATTTACATAGCTCTGGTTAGCGAAAAGTAAACTAACAAGGGGCAGTGAAACCCAATAGCAGAGTTCCTTTAGGCCTGAAGTGGCAAAGGAAGGATAACAGATATAAGAATCCAGGCGAAAGGCGGTGCCAAGAAAAATTCTTCCAAATGGAAGCTGTAACTCTAGAGAAATGCAGAAACTACCAGAATTGTGTTGAGTTAGGTAAAGGAAGGAGATTATGAAATCCCTGAGATCTTTTCACTGCCCTCTGATTTTCTACCAACCATTGGCCAAATCAAACAAGAAGCCAAAGTGTTAGATAATCCATGAGGTGAAGCCATAGCTGTCACCTCTAGCATAACAGAACAAGGTAGAGAAAGGCAGAGGATGTTGCTGAGGGAGATTATTAAAAAAGACATATTAAGACAATAGTAATCATTCATCAAACAAAAGTGGCATGCACAGAATTTTCCAAAGCAGGCCCATATTGTTATCATGGTTTACTTATGCTATCCTGGGAAACACGACATCTTTATTTTCCTAAAAATAAACAATGTAATGTGTCGATTATCTCTCAATAAAGCTGGAAAAAATGATTTATAAATGTCTCTGCATTACAATTTTAACCTAGGAAGAGTACCTATGATAAATGATATCCAGTATACAGTACATCTAATTGTTACTTGTTCTTTGTCAGTGGCTAGTGGGCTGGGTAGATGCAAAGGAGAAGATGATTCAGACTGAGGATATGTTAGGAAAGGCTAATATTACACATTTCAATATAGATCCAACACATGAAAATACCCAAACCTATATATAAAGGCTCATCAGAAGTTCCATACTGAAAAGGTGTTCTGTGTAATCAGTTAGGCAGGATGACAGCTCTGTTGATGTCAGTCATCTACCTTGTCTACACAACACAGTATGACTGTGTTGTTCACTATACTTATGCATTACGTAGGCATGGTCAAAGCCTGGTGGCTATGCACAGCCTGGGCAGCACAGACATGCCCTAATCAAGACCTCTATTTTGAGCATTCCATTACCCTTAAGCAACAAACCCCATACAGGAAGAAAACCTTCTATCTGGGAACAAATTATTGTCATTATATCATGCTTTGGCCAGCAATTCATTCTTCTGAATAATTACCTAATGTAAATTTTGAATTTTGTTTCTCTGAGCTTGATGATTTTTCCAGAATCACCATCTGAGTATTTTATATATTATCAATGCATTTCACTCTATATTAGTCCCAGCCAAATAAGTCATTTACCAGCCAAAGAAAGGAATTAATATCCATGGGATTCACTGGTTCAGTCTCAATACAGCTCGACTAATAGGCTGATAGAAGGAGTTATTGATAATTTTTATATGGTGCTGGTAAAGAGAATACATTGAAAGATTGAGTTATTTTAAAAATGAGATATATATATTACAACTGAAATTAATAAAAAAATAAAAAATGAGATACACATTTTTAGCCAGGTACCAACATATAGAGCTGTCTCTCCCATGAGCCACATAAGTGTTGAGGAATCAAAGAGTAAAGTGAGTGCCTTTTTCATTCTGGGCTCTTCGGGTCTGGACATCTAAGTGGCTAAAAAAGAAAATGTCTATGTTTGTTCCTAGTTATTGCTTAATTAATTCATATAAGGAAACCAGACTCTGTATCTGAAACACAGATTTCCCATCCAGGAATGTGGGATTTGGATTAAAAAAACAAAACAAAAGCACAGAGACTTGGAGTTGCTAACATTGATTTAGGTCTATGGCTGTGCTCAAAAGAAAACATACATCAACTACTGCTGCTGTCAGCATTATGACATAGCTGATAATCTCTCCTCCACTAAATTACCTTTTTCTTTTTTTCCCTCCCTTTCCCAAAGCTAGTACTGTCAGGTAGTTAATGAAAAATCTGATGATCTTCTAAGAAATACATATTTTGGCCTAAGAAAATCTGTGAGTCTTTTACCTACATTTAAAAGAATCTTAACAAATAATTAGAATCTGACAAATAATTAGAATATATCTATATTATTTCCATTTAACCAGTTCTAACTATTCTATCAAAAGAGAAAATATTTCTAACGTTGCAAGTATTTTTCAAGTATAAAGGTCTAATAAAACAATTTTAAAAACGGGTTACATTATTACATTTGACAAAGGAATGTGATATTAAAAAAGACATTAATAGTAATTACATTAAAAAGGTGATGTTTGATCATCAAAACAAACCATATTGGCATTTCATATTATACAAGGGATAATTTGTTAAGAAATAATCTAAAAATCCTATGTAATCATATTCTAACAATAGTAATTAAATGGAAAAGATAGCACACCTGATGTTTTGAAGAAAATAACTTTATGTGTCAGCTTTAGATGATATCAGAGTAAAATTAAATTGGTTGAGTTGTATGTTAAATGCAATTGCAGGCTATTTTGATCAAATAACAGGTATAAACAATAACAGATGTTACTTAAAACTATTCTTCATAAGAAAATAATTTGAAAATAATATTCAACAATTATTCTTTCGAGATTTATTTGTCAAATTAGCAAAATGTCAAATAAAACTAAGACTACTGGGTGAGACATACACTATTAATTATATAATATTTAAATTTTACACAATATATTTGTAGATAAGAGATGAAAGTATTAGAGTGATCTACTTCAACGATTTTTCCATCAATTGGACAATAAATCTACTATTTTGTACTTATCTTTCTCTTTTTTCACTTTAATTCCAATATATCCATTAATCATACTTGTTATATTAGTAACTCAGTTCATTTAACAAACAGTTAAGAATGTGATATTATAAATTAATTCCTGATATAAGGTATATATATATATATATATTTATTTATAAATATGTCATTCTAATTTGCTAGTGAGATACTAGTTAACAGCATAATAACCTTAATAAACAGCTTAATAAAGAAGCAGCTCCTACAAGCAATGGAAAGTAATGGACGGATTTTGACTAAGGGAGTTTAAGATACAATTGGCATTTTGAAACTATTAGCCCTGCCAGTAGTGTGAAATGTAGATAAGAGGGTGACAACAATGGAGGTGATAAAGTATGCAGACTTTATCCTATCACAGGTGTCAGCAAACTTTTGAGACGAAAGAGCCAATCATGTCCCTCAAAACAATTTAAAAATTATTCGAGAACATAAAACAAATGAAATCACCGTTATGTGAGCAATATTCTTTAAAAATTTTATAAATGAAACTATGACAGTTTTACTTTCATTTTCAATTTTACTTCAGAACCACATACATGTACATACCCAAAGAGCCGCACGTGGCTTGAGAGAAGCAGTTTGCCGAACCCTGCTGTATCACAAGATAAAATAAGCCACCATATATAGTCTGTTACTGTATGTCTCATGGATTATAACAAAAGACATGACAGACCTGAGTCAGAGGCAAAGAAACATACTACTCATGGCAAAATCAATATTTAGAAGCTCAAGTTCATTTGCACTGGTTTCCCACATCCCCTGTTCCCCTCCCCCATGCCCCAAGGGGCAGGCAAAGGGCCTACTATGGACACCTGCACACACTGAGTTTCATTACACTAGAGAAATACTGGCTGGAGGGTTTCGCCATGTTTCCAGTAAATGGAAGCAAGCTGCCTCATCTCTCAAACACAGACTTAGAAATGGCCTGGGTGAAGAGCGGCCAGAGCCTTGCATTCTTGGCAGAACCAGTAAGACCGGAAGCGATGCTCAGAGTCCACGGCAGATTGCTTTTTCCAACAGAGCAGGAGGGCACTTAAGAATTAGTGTTTTGTTCCTAAACCAGGACAGCAATGGTAAGGGTGAGGATAACAGAATAATACTGACAAGAAAAATACTAAGGCTATGGGAAACGTATGTATTATAATATATATATATATATATATATATATATATATATATATATATATAATATGCACACATACATACACATATACTATATATATATATATAATATATGCACACATACATACACATATACTATATATGTTCACATATATGTACAATTCATTTAGTCTTCAAATAAATCTATAAAGTATATATTATCCACATCTCACAGCCAAAGAAATACCATTAGAACTCAGACTTATCTAACCATAGTAATAACAAAAAAAACAAAATGAGGATTACATTGCCATTAACGTTGATAAGAATCAACTAAGAAGTGTTTGTTTGTTTTAGACATAGTTGATAAGGACTTCAGTATTGCTCTATTAAGTCTTCAGACATCAAGAAGATACCATATTTCCCCATGTATAAGACGCACCCTTTTTTGAAAAATTTGGGGTCTAAAAACTGGGTGCATCTTAAAAACTGGTTTCTAAAAGTGGTTGTAGATTTCAAATTCAATAGATGGAACTGAGGACGAGGCAATATATAAAGACAGTGATTTGTCATCAGACATGAGGACAAGCTAATGGTTGGGAGTTTTGACAGTGATGAGGACTTGTATGAATTTTATGATGAATAAAACTTGAGTCCAATAACTTTATGTAATACATTTGATTTCAAATTTCTGGCCCCAATATTAAGGTGCATCCTATACATGAGAGCGTCTTATACATGGGGAAATATGGTAATTGGATGTGTATTTAATCATTTATAGTTATAGAACTTACAGAGTTAAAAGAAAATGACATAGCCAAATATTTATTTTTTTTTTTTAATTTTTATTGGGGAATTGGGGGAAGGGGAAGAGACAAGTTGTTGTCCTTTTGTTCTTCAGTCTAGTTGTGGAGGATGTTGCTTCACTGGCCCAAGTTGGCACCATCATTGCGCTATTCCCAGGCGAGGCAGATAAGTCACCAGCTTTTGGATGGCCGCTCAATGCTGCTGCTGGCCGTTCACACTGGCTGCTCTGGCTACACACAGTAGCCCATGGCAACCCACTGCAGCAGGAGCTGCAGCCTACGCTGTCACCGGCAACTCATGGCAACCCAGCTCCAGGTTGAGATGTTATTCAGCATCTTAGCTGTGGAGGGCAGTGTCACTGGCCCTCATATGTGGGATCTGAACCGGGGCCCTCTGGTGTCCCAAGCCAGCTCTTAACCAACACGCCACTCGGCTGGCCAACATAGCCAAATATTAAAAAAGTAAGCTATCAGTATAAACTACTGTATCCTACGATTGCTAATCTCAGCTTTTATTAGCAAATTTGATAATCTTGAAATCTTATCCTTTTCCTTCATTCACATAACAAAATCTGACTTTAAAAATCGTTTTTTTCTCCATTATTTTACCCAATTAGCTAAAATTTTCTTTAAAAATCAATTAACATTATAGATTCGTGACACTAAAATTATCTCCAACTTTAGCTGATTACCTCAGGGTCACTTATCCTTTTGATTATATATAATCCTCCTTCGGTATCCATGGGTTATTGTTCCAGGACACTCCCTCCCCCCTTTCTTGATATTACTTTCTAGCTTGCTTCCATGATACCACCCGTTCTTGATTTGTCTCCTAAATTTCTGATGGTTTTTGCTCTGTCTTCTTCCTGGGCCCATCTTCTCTGACAAGTGTCAATCTTCTTCTCAATCTGCACACCCTCTATGGGCAATTGCAACCACCACCATGGTTTTAACTACTTTTTATATATAAAGAACTCCCAAATATATATTTCAAGCCTAGAGCTTTTTCTGAGTTCCAACCACAGAAAGTTCATTGGCTATCTCCACTTGGATGCTCTATAAGAACCCCAAACTCAGAAGATTCGATGTCTTATCTTCCTTTCACATGTCCTCCTCCTTTACAGAACCTTATCCAAGTCTCATTTTATTTTTTTTAGCATAGCCATTCAATGAGTAAAGGAAGATAGAAATTTTGGAGTTACCCTTTTCTCTCCTATTTCCTCACCCTCCATCTGCATCTCTCTTTTAATATGTTTATATCTCTTCCACTGCCCTAGTTGAAGCACTCATCATTTCTTACTTTAAAATCATGGGACAGATTCTCACTTAGTTTTCTATATCTGATCAAGTTCTCCTCAAATCCATCATCTGTACAAATAACTAAAATGCTACTTTGATCATTTTGCCTCCCTTCTAGGGATTTTTCAATGATTCCCACCATGAACAAGACAAAATTCAGACTCTAACATGTCTCAATGAATAGTTAGCTTCTGATCATTTTTCTGTGAAAAATAATAGAGCCACTTCAAAATGGAGTTGGAGCTGCCGTCCCAGAGGAACTGCCTTGCACATCTTATGCCTCAAACTTTGGGATGTTTAAATTGGGTAAAATAAGCCTTTGAACTGGGCTTAAGGCAGCACTGTATTTCAAACAACTGTTTGTAAAGCTAACAGGGAAGCAGACATGACTAGGGACTGAAAATTAAAAAATTCTTTAGAATTAGTATCACTGTTAGCTAATCTGCACCTATAGAAATTCCTTCCTTCTATTCATGTAATAATTCCCCTTCCCTTTGTAATAAATACTCCTTGCCTTCCCCTCCTAATCAGAACACTATTTGGGTGTTCTGTTTAGGAGTTGAATGCTTCCCATAATCACAGTTCTTTTTTTAATCTCAAACGCTTGTTTCCTCTTATTTTGGCTATTTATTTTTAGGTTAACACTTTCCTCTATTCCTTTAATCTTGCCATTTTGGCCACTCATGTCATGATCCATCGAACTGAACTATCTCTCTCTCTTCTCTCTCTCTCTCTCTCTCTCTCTCTCTCTCTCTCTCTCTCTATATATATATATATATATATATATATATATATATATATATATATATATATATATATATTTCATATATATATGCTTCCCTGTTTGTCTCATGTCTGTTTGTCCTGGAATGTCTCCCCCATTTTCATCCATTAGGACCAACCTCCTATGTCACCACCAGTGGAAGCATTCTCCAAGCTTTTTTTTTCTATTTTGGTTAAAAGTCCTTGTCTAGTTGTTTGCAAATACCCTGAATTTTGCTCACACTGGTAAAAAGCACTCTAAGTTTCCTATAACATTATTCTATAATTATATCCTCATGTGATTTTACATCAGATCAGTCGTCTTCAATATGTGGCACCCATTCCCTAAGGAGCACAAAAATAATAGGTAAAAAAAATTATAGAATACTTTATTGATTTTAGCTTTTCACTTTAGTTTCTCAATTTCTATTTGTTTCCCTAAAAATATATACAACCTGTTACTATAAGTAAATTAATACATGCATATTAGGGGCTTGAGCTCAAAATTTTCATATGGGGACAATAGCAATACATTTGGAGCCCTCTGCCCTCCTCAACCACATTTTCCATGGGGCAGAGGCGGTGGTATTCTAACTGGGTGTTCTAAGTCTCTAGCTGTGGCAGTGCTTTTATGTAAGCCAATGTTTCTTGAACTGTTATCCAATTTAGGTCACTTAGCAAAGGTTTCCCTGATATCCTGGTTAAAAACAACTTCTGGGGCCTCCTGAATCAAAAGCTATGATTATGTAGCTTAAAATTCCTTTCTAACCAGCGGTCTAAGATGATACTTACAGATATTCAAGTTTTAATCAATCACAAGTGGCAAGCATTCAACATACCCTTCTATGGAATTAAAAGTCTGAATATGCAGAGGATTTGATTTAGCATAACACAGAGCTATTGGCTGGCCCACATCTGCAGGCTAGGATGGAGATGTGATGGGAGTTATGGGAGACACCAAAGTAATGGTGGCCTGGAAAACAAGGGTAAATGGGGATTTGGAATTTTTTTAAGGATGAAAATAATGAGAAGACTAGGACAAATTAATACTGTGCTAAAGTTTCCAAAGAAACTCTGGTTAATTTTCTCGGTACGTGTCGGTGCCTTTGTAAATCTGTGTTCCAGATGCTCATATAACATGGAAAACGCATTAAAAACAAAAAAAGTATTCATACAATATGTATTAACCAGTGCTATGAACTTTAAAACTCCTCACATACATGCCTCCCCCTTACCCCCCCAAAAAAAATAATAAAAAAACTCATGTTGCACACAGCATTTGCTCTTGGAGAGATACATAGAACGTTATCCTTTCAAATCTTGGCATTTCCAAGAGTCGTCACAGATGAAGTTTTGGATCAATAACACTTGGCGCTACCAATTAATCCCAACTTGATTAAAATTTAATATATGGGATAGAACACAATTCTAGTGTGACATTAAAATCAATGTCTTCATTGATGTAAAAACAAGGCAAGTGAAGTTGGCATTATTTCTTCCTCTTTGGGCTTTTCTAAAGCATGATGAAAAGCTCTCTATGAGTATATTATCTTCTTTGGTATTCACATATGTCTCAAGTATGTTCTCCTAGGGGAAATGGATGTCTTACTGTCTAGCACGCAACTTAACATTGTGAATAAGAAAAGCAACTCTGAGATAAAGAGCTCAGAAAGCACTCCATATTTGGGGTGCTTTATTATATTGGGTGGTATATCAGTCAGGATCGAAACATGAAAACAGAAATCATGTCAAGCATTTAAATCACAGAAAATTACAGACGTCAAATTGTTAACACAATTTGGCATTTATTTTCTTCTACTCATATGTAATCCGTTTAGTACATTCGTATGTTTGCCTTCATAAAAATCATCTTAGTCACCCCTCAAAAAAGTGGATACACAAAGTCCCATTCATATCTGTATTCATCTCAGATCCCAGGTTTTAATGAATCTCCTTGAGATTTGGTCACAGTTCTTTAGATGTAGGAAACCCTGACACTTTATGCCTAAGGTGTTTGATCCTTTTGTTTTTCTGTCATTCTTGGGTTCCTATAGAGTCCTATTATCCTTTATTATTGAACATTGAAGTATAAAAGACATAAAGAAATTTAGAGTCCCCCAGAGTTCCCCTCCTCCTCCCCCCCTTCTATTGTACAGCAGCAACCTAATTCTACCTGAGGAAATTATGGGAATAAATTTCCTCAACCAAAAGAGTATCTTTTTTTTTTTCTTTTCTCTGCCCAATCGGTTCAGGGGCACAGGGAACCCAATACAGCTGGGTGGTCATTCATTTTCCAATGTTATGAGGCCATTTTTTAAATCTTCTGGTGGGAGTATTTTGCCCTTGGTAACTAAGAACTTTAAACCAGCAAAGCTTAGTTTCATGAATCAGAAATAAAAATGAGAGAGGGTTCATTCTACTTTGATTCATTGGTAATTGGAGAAACAACACCTCTGCTTCAAATAATAGGCTCTTTTTCTTTGTTTCTGTTACTAGTTGAACCCTGAGTTAAACACTAAGTATGATCATTTCAACTATGGATTGAGGAACTGGGGAAATAGCCACTAGATAGGACAATATACAAACTGGATGCATTATAAACAGATTCATAGCAAAAGTCCATTTATCAACTGACCTAAATCAGTCACCAATATGATCAGTGGAACATAGTAACTTTTCTTTCTGTTCGCCCAAGGATTAGCATGAATTCAGGGACAGTGTTTCCTAATCTCTGTAAAGTCTGGATATTTTTATGGCCCTAATAATACCCACCAGGCTAGAGGTAGCTACAAGTCCCATGGGAAACATTTACAATTTTTATATATCCTAAAGGACTTGTTTAGAGGTTTTTCCTCAAAGAAGGAAGGATTCTTCCTCTTCCTCAGCTTCCCCTTCAACTATGGGCCTTTCTGTGGAGCTTATGATTAGGAACAAGTTATGTCTGAGAATTACTGTAAAAACTCAAGTCAGTTTTCTGGTCACCAGACCTACAGTGTCTGGTGAATCAAGTTACACTTTAGTAGGCTGCACATCTATCTCATTGCTTAAGAGTCCATTATCAACTAGGCACTTTCATAAATCCTTGATGTGTATGTGGTAATTGTAACTTCTTTATCTCTAAATGTTAAATGCTGTAGCTGACTTTGTTCCAGGATTCCATAATTTTCTTTTTCTTATTAAATCAAGAGATTCCATTTTAATAGCCACATTTCCTATATCAGCCCCATCCTTCAAAGAACAGTTACTTATAGAACTACTCATCCATGAATACTCTAGCACTAGTCTCTTTAGTAGCATGCATTCAGGAGTGCATGCATTTCTCAATGTTTTAGTGATGGGAGTGTCCAATAGAAATACATTACCTTTCACTGTGTTTCTTCCTTAGTATTACATAGGGGAAAAATTAAACCTAAAAATCTCAACCTTACTGAAAATAAATCATTATTGAAATATATTTTCAGTGAAACAGAAAATAAACTGTTAAAACCATTTCGAGCTGCATAAGCTAGATAGAATATTAAACCTGGATACTTGGGAAGTACACTCATACACATGTTTGGCTCAATCCAATGCTTTATTTATTCTTAGTCTATAGCCCTTAGCATACAGCCCCATGCATTTTTCCCTGACTACTGACTAGTCAAATTATCTTTCAGTGTTTTGGAATAGATGCTTTCCCCTCTTGAAAAAGACCTAACAGATCTTGCCCTGGGACATACTGGAAGCCAACTCCAGTTACAGACCTGAATTCAATGAGGAATAGTTGGGGAATCTGCAAAAGAAGAGGCATCCTTTTGAAAGACAATAATCCTAAAATGAAGTCATTACTGAGTAGTTAAAGAGGAGAACAATATTTGTTTGCAGACAGTGGGGAGGGAGGTTCTGGAATATCAGGGTGTTTAATGTTTCTGTCTGAGTCAGTTCAGGCTGTTATAAGAGAATACCACAGACTGGGCTGCTTACAAAAACAAAGATTTATTTCTCACAACTAGGGAGGCTAGAAGTTCAAGGGTGCCAGCATAGTTGGGTTCTTGGTGAAGCCCCTTTTCCTGATTTACATATAGTCCTCTTGTGCTTGTATTTGCAGAAGGCAGGGAGATTTAACCCTCCGATGGGCGTAACTGATCTCACAGATTCATTGCACACACATTTTCAAATATCTAACAGTTAAGTATCGTGACTCATTGCTTCCCTATCTTCCCCCTCGACTGTAACCTATTGCCAGTCCTGTTTGTGACTTAGTACAGTAAAGACGTATTTCATAGCGGCATCTTTAATCTCACAGATTCGTTGTGCCTATTTGAGATACTTTTTATATTTTCTCAACAGCTTTTTTTGTATAGTACTATGCTTTCAGACATTCCAGAAAAGACTGTTAAGTATAGTTTTATTATTGAAACTTAGTAATTAGGTATTTTATTTTCTAATTAATCTGACAGATGTATTGTGCCTGTTTAGGGTACTAGTTTTCCTTTGTAGGTTATGTTACAGGCCAACTGAGTAGCCCCTTCCCCTCCACTGAAAAACTTTTAGGTCTTCTTTCCTATACAAATGTTAAGCTTTCTCCCTAGTTTCTTAGTTCCTTTGCCCCTGGCTTTGATTACTCTTCTAATCAGTTTGTGAATCCTAGACTAAGGATTGCTCCTAGCCTGAAGCATAGAATTCTCCTATCCCCCTGCCTCTTGATTGTTTTGTAAATCAGTTTCTGAATCCTAAACAAAAGGTTATTCATAGAAATCTCCTACCCCTGCTTTAGATAACTACTTAAAAGCCTGTGACTTCTCAGTATCCCCCAAGTCATCCCAGAAACTAAATAGGTTTTAACATTTCCCCAGGCCTAATGTTTCTTTCCAAACCCATTCTGGGCCCAGACAACTGATGCCACCTGAGTGACGAGCTGAATGGCAACAGGCTTCATGAGAGCTAACAGATTACTTAAAATCTATTTTTCCTCATTCTGGGGCCTTGGGGACACAGGGGATACCCCAACAAGATTGCCAATCACAACCAAAGAAGCCAGCAGGGTCTTCCAGGCTTCCTCTCATCTGACATCAGCTAGGGTGAGAGTTCTGTGAATCCCCCAATAGGAAGGGACAGCTCTACGCCCCTGCCCAGCAGGAAGCAGATACAGAAGAAGAGACCTCCTGTCCCTTAACTTCTCATAGAGATTTTTATGGGGGTCACATCTCTCAAGGGGAAAACAAGGCAGGCAGTTAGAGGCAGGCATTGGGTCTCTACATTCCTGCACATGCCACAGAATGCACCGCCCAAGAGAACTCCCCTCTCCACTGTGGCCTCTTGCCAATCACAGATGCCAATCAAGTGGTCCCAAATCCAGAGGGGAACAGCCCATTCTAGAGAAAAAGGGATAAAAACTCCAAGTGCTGGCCAGTCAGCCCCTTTTTATTTGAGCCCTTTGAGCGTTTTGAGCCTAGCCTTTGCGCGCAGCCCGCTCCAATCTCTTTGTAATGTAATTTCTCTACTGAAAATGGGCCCTGGAGCCATTCTCTACTGCTCAGGCCCACTTCTATTTCTTTGAAGTGTACTCTCTCTTCTAATAAACTGCTTTTTCACTACTTTGCCTCAGTATCTCGTTCAATTCTTTGCTCAAGATGCCAAGAACCTGGCCATCGTGCCGAGAAGGGCCCACTCTCTGACAACAGTTTTACCTTCTAAAATGGCTCAACCTCAAAGATTTTATAATCCAGATGACCCGAAAGATGCTGAGATATGGCTACAGATTTGATGGAGTCTGATAATGATGCAAATGAACTTGAATTTGAAGATGACAGTGACACAGATGGTGAAGATCAAGTTGAAGAACGAGACCAAAATTCTGACACTGAGCAAGAAAGTTCTTCAGAAAGTGATCAAGAAAGTAGTAACAAAGAAATGGATGACTATTATATTGGGAAACATAAAATATAAGTGGCATTAATGCACAAGTGCTATACCTAGAGAATTAAAATGAAGTTAAAAAAAAAGATGTCTATTTTTGAAGCAGTTGAGTAGGAAATTGGTAGCCAAACATATGAATCAAAGAGCTGCAAAATATAGGGCAACTTCTTCACTTTTCCCACAAAAATTGCAGAAGTTTACTATACCTGCTGTCAAAGTTCAAGCAGAAGAACCTGAGGTAACCACTTCATCAAACCAAAGGAAATGGTGTGCACCTTGCATAGGAAACAAAAGACCAACGTATTCCAAATACTTCTGTAAACTTTGCAAACAATTTTTGTGCTTAGAACATGCGACAATGATTTGTGAACATTGTTTCTACTTGAAATTCGATGCAATGAAGCTGATGAGCAATCAGATTAGTTTTTGTTATTTTATTAAATGACAAATTTTGTTTTACTTTTATGTTTTGATTTTCTGTTGATTTTTATAGTAAATTTATGTAATAAACAAATATTGTTTTTACTTTGTGGCAAATTAAAATTTCATTCTGAATAAATAATAAGCATGCTTACACGTTATTTTCATTCATTTTCAATTTAAGTAATTAAATGTCATACACGCATCTAGTAGATGCATTGCACCCAAACTCTAACTTTTGCATTGCGCCCAATGGAGGGTTAAAAAAAAAAAAAAGAAAAGCTAGCTCATTTTTCTCTTTTTATAAAAACTCTAATCTCAGCATGGGGGATCTACCCTCATGACCTAATTACCTTCCAAGGTACTACTTCCAAACACCATTACATTAGGGTTTCAACATACGAAGTTTGGGGGATACAAACATTCAGTCCATAGCAGCTCTTCTTGGAGTCTATTCAAATAATCTCATCGGAAATCTCAAGTCCCCATTAATTCCCAAGGTTAACATAAAATACATGTTGAGGTTGTGAATTCAGCTTCTTTTATAATTCTGCACCTACACAAGTAGGTTCTTTGCCATGTTGCTCTGTGATACTAGAGATAACCAACTTTTAAAAAATGGTTTCCAAGAAGCTCTCTTGATTTCTATCCATTCCTTGAGTCGATATTTCAAAATATTGAGATCATATTTTTTTATGTGTGTGTATTTCCAGCTAATTCAGAAGCAGACATCCCTTTTCATAGTATTTGTATCATTATAAGGCCATTTGATCATTACATCTTCTACTTGATATAACAAAACCTTACTTTCAATCTAAAGCAATCTCAGTTAATAATTTAAGCAATCTTATTTTATATTGGGTTCCCTGGGAAAAAAGTATGAGAGTTAGGTGCTCACAATATTTATTAAGGAGTGACTTTAAGATATATGCCTATGGAAAGGGAGGTGGAGAAAAACAGAGAGATTTTGAACTGTGAAAGATGCCTAATGCAGCCTCGATCAACTATATGAGGGAATCTGTAACTAGACTAACCCTTCAGAGTTATCCTAAAGTGGGCCAAGGTAGGCAGGCATTTATATATCCATTTTGATTGCTCACTGGATGTCAGATGCCCATGGAAATGGTGTAAGTCTTTGCACAATAACTCTGCAGCTGAAGCAATCCATGAAGAGACTGAGAACTAAAAGGTATTTTCAAATAATATTCCTAGATGCTGGGCATGTCCTTTACTGAAGGGACTCTGGGATGCCCACCAGAATGTTCACCACATTAAATTTTCTGCCCGAAAGTATATCACCATCGTCGTGTGAGAAACAAGTGAGAAACAAAATTTCAGAATCTCATTTTGAGGGTCTGCATCCAGAACCGCTTCAGGGACCAACAACTATACCAGTTAGGGCCTAGCAGGAAAATATCAACCACTCTATGATTTAGAAACACTAGCTAATGATTGAAAAGCTGTGAAGCCAAACACAGGACTAGGAGACAATCAAGCATGTGACAACAAGAAATCACGGATGCTTCTAGTCTGGAGAAAAAGGGGAGAAGGAGAGTTAGCAGGACCTGGTGTCCAAAGTCATCCATTGGAAAATCAAACCAAAGTAAGCCTGCTCACTGCGAGATGGAGGCACAAAGGAGACCCTGTTTTTGTTGTTGGTGCTTCCATAGGTAACAAGCGGGAAAAATACCCCAACTTCTATTATCCTGTTCTTGAATCTTTGCCACTGCCTCTCATTCACTGATTTCATCTAGGATCTATATACCAGTGAAACACACATCAAAAGCCCCCAGCCTACTTACCCAGCATACACAGAGAGCAAGGGATGACTCTGAGAACAAACAGGCCAAGTGTTAGCAAAAAGTGCCTTAAGGGTATTTAATTTTAACACTAACGTTCAACCATAAAAATATAGTTAAATGATTTAGATGTTTTATAATTCTGTATATGCATATGTGTGCATACACACACATATATATATTTACATGCATTAAGTATATATATATATATATATATATATATATATATATATATATATGCATATGATTCAGCTATACTTTCAAAATTGTTTTCTCAATAGTTCATAAATAAAACTCTGTCATTTTGAAACATAGCCAGCATTAAATAGAACATTATTGAAGTTCTAAGTTTCACTTGGGATATAAATGAAGAACTTGGATAGAGTTCAGAAAAGAAATGTACAAAATAACCGAAGTTAATGTAATGTCTATAAGATGAGTTAAGGTTACTGGATTTATATATATAATGTGGGAATTAATAACTATGGGGATATCACATGAGATTTAGTAAAATAGCTTCTGTAATTTCATAGAGAATAAGAAGATAAGAGTTTTGCTTTTAAAAACATATAGACTATCCACATAGGAATACGCTTTCATGGCACTTAAACAGTGCATTTATTCAGGCAAGGGAATAATCCCACTGAAAAACGAGAGCAGTGATGCTCAAGAAACTAAACGATTCTTACTTAGTGCCTTATAGCTAGTAAGTAACAAAGAGGAAGAATACACTTGTTTCCTAAAAAACTGCTCTTAATTTTATTTTTTCTCCTGTTAAAAATATATGGCTTGTTTATAAATGCAATTTTCCCCATGCTGAAAAATATACATGCAAAAAAAAGTGTTTGCAAAGCAATGTTTAAAAATAAATTAAAACCATCTGCCCAGCAATAAACATGGTGCCATGTTGGTAAAATTTCTGTCAATTAATTTAACTATACATACTTTATGTGTTTCAGGTCTAGGTACATATATGGTTTCATATCAGCTTTTATTGATAAACACCATATCACCATATTTGACTCAAGTAATTTAATAATTCTCTAAACATAATGTTGATGGGTGCATGTATTGGTAGAATAATTAATGTTAGCTGCTGCAACTGACAAACCCTTGAGTCTCTGCAGCTTATCACAATAAAGATTTACCTCTTCGTCAGTTATGTACAGTCTCACAGTGTTCTGGCAGACCACCTGTTTGGTGGCAGCACCATATGGAATACCTGGCCTCCAAAGTTACCACAGTGGGAATGAAAGCAACCGAGGGTTAAACAATGCCACATTTCACTTATGCTCAGAGCATCTTACATTGCCTCACCATTATTACAGTAGAAGCTGGTAAATGTACAAGAGCATATCAAACATTTGATAAACGCTAACAGTTTCTGCTAGTACATGGCATTCAATTTGGGGCAATACCAATCCTACTCTTAAGTCATATATATATATATATATATATATATATATATATATATATATATATATATACACACATATATATATATGTATATATATATATATCATATGTGTATGTAATATATATAATATATATTATATATATAATATATATGTATATATTATATATATGGAGAGAGAGAGACAGAGAGAGAGAGAGAGACAGAGAATGCCAAAAAAAAGTGTATACACAGTTTAAGAAAGGAAAAAACTGTGTTAAAATTATAATGCTCAATATATGCTGATAACAAAAGATGAATACAAGTCACGTTTGACTTCTGCAATTACAGGAGGTATTCAAAGTGGTTATCATCAGAATAATTTTAATACAGTTATTTCCTTTCTTAAAATGTGTATACACTTTTTTTGGCATTCTCTGTAGGTATGCATATATATATATATATATATATATATATATATATATATATATCTTACATTATCATGGTACACTTATCAAAACTAAAAATCATCAATGGAACAAAATGAATAATTATGCTACAGACTTTATATGGATTATACCAGATTTTGCCTGGATGTTATTTTTCTCTCTCAGGATCCAATCTAGGATCTTACATCATATAGTCATCATTTCTCCTTAATATGTATATGTATTATACATATACACACACACACACACACACACACACACACACACACACACACACACACTTTGAAATTTTAGCTTTTTTGCCATCTTTTAAAAAATTTTCTTCCTCCCTTGCTCCCATTAATTCCAGCCTTCACAACCAGCCAGAGTACACATTTAAAAGTTATAAATCAGATTCTGTCATTCTCCTGTTTAAAAACTATCTATAGGCTTGCCACAGCACTTTAAAAACTCAATCCAATTTTTTAAAGGGTCAACAACCATGACTTGTTCATGTGTGCCTATGTGACGCCATCTCATATTCCACTAAATTGTCTCCCATACTGTAGTGATGCTGACCTTTATTCTCTTCTCACAAACACCATGCTAACTACAGCCTTAGGGATTCATGCTAGTTTTTCTCTTCATTTGACATGTTCATCAACTGATTATTACATGGTTTGTTGTTTTCTGACATATTACACAGAGAATATACTTTTCTGCCAAGACTCTCTGTAATCAAACAAGAACATTCTCAATAGGCAAACAATTACTTGTTATCACATTACCTTATTTGAATTCTCTGCGTACATTTCCCTGTTTATTTTGAGATTCAAGATGCTAGTTTTCTAAATTTTTCTTCCACAGTGATTATTTGAAAAACACATGCTGTTATTCCGGTTTTCCAAGATGATTCTCCCGTTTTCAAATTTCGTAGCATTAGGTGTAATGCACCAAATTGCCCTTGAAAATGTCAAAATTAAAAAATAATAGAAGTAGGCTTTACAGATATTAGAACTAAGTAGTCTGATTTCAGTACTGAAGTACTTTTGAGGAAATATAATCCAGACCAAAATAATAATAGTAATAATAATAATATTAATCATCATCATCATCATCCAATATATACTTTATTTTCCTGAAGAACATTAAAATTGATATAATCAGTAAATTTCAGTAATATTTCTATTAACCCCTCCTTTTCTATTTTCCCCAGTTGTCCTTGCTTTGTGTCTCTCAGTTTTAATCCTTCAAATACCATTTTCTCTTTCTCTCCCTACCTACATATATATTTTTCCTTTGTTGTTCTTCGAATTTTTATATTCCTGCCTTCTCTGTTATGACTCCAATTTTGTGATCTGAAGAATCTAAGAAACTATCTGGAAAAGGTGCATCCTTTTACAATGTGAAAGAAAATTTATTCTGGAATAAATCAGGCCAAAATTCCTAGAGCCATCCTCAATATCATTTTTGTTTGTTTGTTTCCCTTACATCATATGGTGAATTCTTTGTTGAATCTCACTGGCATTACTTAAAACATTTTTAACAGGATGATTTAAGATTTACATAAGAGTTACAAAGACAGTTGAGAGAGAGTCCTTACGTACTGCTTCACCTGTTTCCCCAAGTGTTAACATCTTACATTATCATAGTACATTTATCAAAACTAAAAAACATCAATGGAGCAAATTTCCTAATTAAGCTACAGGCTTTATATGGATTATACCAGATTTTGGACAAATGTCATTTTTCTCTCCCAGGATCCAATTTAGGGTCTCACATCATTTGGCCCTCATTTCTCCTTAATTTCCTCAGGCCTGTGAGTTTCTCAGTCTTTCCTTGTTTTTCACCACCTCCGAGGAAAACTAATGAGATATTTACAAAATGTCCCTCAATCTGGGTTTGTCTGATGTTTTCTCTTGGTTAAACCGGGACTGGGTTCTGAAGAAGAAAACCACAGAAATGAGGTGTCTTTCTCATTAAATCACATTGGAATAGAAGGCGGTGCAATGCTTTTCAAGCTATTTAGACTCAAATTTTTTCATCTCATCTCTGTTACTATCAGGACTTTTATCTGGGCTACTTCCATCTTTCTACTAAATCATTATAATATCCTCTTAATGGTCTCCCTGCTTCTTCCTTTTTCCCATTTACAGCGTATCAACAAAGTAGCAACCAAGAGTCTCCATGTCAGTCACGTCCTGTCATCCTCCACTCAGATTCCTCTTAGAGTTGGCCGTCTAACTCATCATAATGTGTGTAGATGTTACCATAGTCAAAATGTGCTCCGATTCTCAGCTCCTCAAACCTACACGTCTCTGCATGGAGGCTCTCATCCCCGTTTTTCTCACTTTAGTCTGACCACACTGGCTTTCTTGCTTTTACACACATTAAGTAAGGTCCCACTTTCGAACTTCACATTTGCTCTTTTCTCGGTTGCAAATGCTCCTCTTTCAGAAATGCCTGTGTCTGTACCTTTCTCTGTGACAGAGCACTTAACTATGTTCCGTGTCACTTTCTCAGTCACATCTTCCATGACCACTCTCTTTAAAACAGTATCTCTCCCCTTACACTCATTCTCTGCATTTTTCTATGTTATTATTTTATCATAACATATCTCTTTCTGTATTTACTTATGTTTTATTTTGTATGTCTCTCTCCATTAAAATGTAAGCTTCATAGAAGTATGATATTTTTTTCTCCTGTGGTATCTTCAGTGTCTGATATATAAAAAGAGCTCAGGAAATATTTGTTAAATTAATGCATAGCCTGGGAGAGGAGATGCTGAGTTTTGCTTTTTGTGTTTCTTTGTTGTTTGATCTTGTCCTCTGTTCATATAATTTCCCCTCATCTCTAAATCTATATATAGATCCAAGTATAATTCTCATTATCTCCCTTAATGCAGCACTACTGTAATGAACTGAAATAGTATCTTAGCCCCTCTCCCTGTCCCTTCAACATTCCATGACTGGAATGTGTGTAAAATTAGAAGTTCAACCACAGAGTGTTCGTTTTGTTTTCCCTCTACTTCTCCAATACACTTAAACCATCTACACAACAATTCATTAAAGAAGTTTACATATCACAGAATGAGCTGTGTCATCTGCCATTCTCTCTTCTTCTTTCACTATTGTTTCCTCATAGCTATAGTCTATAAAACTTTTTAAAAAGAAAAACTAGAGAGGGTGTAGACTGGTACTAGACCTGCCTTAAAAACACAGCACCAACACTGCCCTACAATGATTTTCACACTTTAGTGCACATGAGGCAGCTACAGTCTCTATGAAAGATGTGTATCTCTAAGTCACATGACACATAAGATTCAGGTCATGATGATATTCAAGAATCTGAATTTTAACAATTACTCCCAGTAATTCTGATGTTAAGAAATTTACTGTATATAACTATAATAGGAGAGCTGACAGCAAGTTCCAAATGCATAAGGGACAATTTTCTACTTTGGAAATGAATTATTGGTCATTTTCTTTTATTCTTTTGGGTTTATAGTTGATATAATTCCTCCCAAATCCAAATAATAATTTTCTTCAGGCTTAGCCTCTGGTGATGGCAGTGTTGTAAATGTTCATTTTAAATATGTTTGTGCTTGTTTGTCTGTGAACGCATGCACATGTGTGAACAGGTTTGTGTCCATGTGTCCCTGTGTGCATGCATGTACATGTATATATGTCTTCGCATGCCTGGCTGTGTGTGTGTGTGTCCATGTGTGCATGTGTGTCCATGTGTGCTTTGTATTTCAGGCATTTTCATAAACATTTGGGAAGGAATATTAAGGATGCTTATATTTAAATATTTGAATGCCCAAATATGTTTATTGAAAATGATATAGGGCATTTATTAATAGAAATAATACTAATGTAGACAAGTATGTAATCTGGTTTTAAATCAAGCTGAATAGACTATGCTATAATTTTGATCATGTTTTTTAAATGATATAAAAAATACTCCTCTTTCCTAGAGGCATCATTACAAAATAAAGCCCAAAATATGCTATTTTGAAGACTGTTTATAAACAACAAAATCTCCCTGATGTAATCATGTTAGAGTTAATGATATTGTATTGGAAAATATAATAAACAATGGAGTTCTTTATTAGATAGGTTGACTAGGCTACTCAAATGATATTACAAATTAAAGCTAATGGACACTTAGAAAATGATACTGCATAATCATTAAATATAGTCATAATTTGATTGGTATTTGATCTCAGAATAGTGTTTTGTGGGCAATCTGAGGAAATCCGATAAAAGAATTTTAAAACAGCAGCTGAAATATAGTATGAAAAAAGTGCAAAATAATAAGGATACAGTTGACCAGTTTGGATTGCTACTTAAAATCCTCATCCTCCCTTCTCTTCTTTCAGCACATGCGGAGAGAGCAGGCTGCCACAGTCTAATGCAGAACTATTTTCATCTGCTCATCTTATTTCTATTGCCAATTATCCTTAATTATTGAAAACTTTTTTTCCCCCACTGTGTAATGGATGCTGAAATGTTAGCATGGTTGTTAAACTGAAACTCTAGATAGAGCAATAGATCCTGTTAAGCACTGGTTTGTTGTAGTTCTGAAATTTCAAGGGTTACTTACTCTATTAACTTCAAATTCATACTCTACAAAATGTTTACTTGGAATTAATAACTACTATTTTTTAAAGCCAAAAACCCTCATAAAATACTCAAATGGTAAAAAATAAAAAAGTAAAAAAAGTAGTAAAAAATTAAATTTGCTTCTATGAAGGCCAATCAGACCAAATTTGCTCTCATGTGAAAGCAGCAGACCTTTAGAAGGGAGCAAAATCCTTCTCATGTTACCACTGAACCCTTTGTTACTACTCCCTCACTAAAGAAGCACACCGTGTCCATATCCCAGTAAATTTGCATTAGCTGATAAATGCTATAACAAGTGATAAGTCTATACAGAGAGAATCCTGAAGGTTAAAGACTATTGAAGATGTGAATATACATGTTTGTCTCCACTTCTGTTCAAAATCCGACTAAATTTTTTCCAGAACTTCCTTTTCTGTATGGTGTCAGGTTGTTAGCATGAGCCACAAAACACATTCTGCATTAGGGTCTAATGGCCAATGCATACCTATCTCTATGGTAACGGGCAACAATTTCTTCTGCAGTCACACACAGGTTTGAGGTAGGAGGCGATGGAAGGCAAGTCCAGTATGACCTTGCATGTTCCAGCTGCCCTCTTGAGTTCCATTTATATCTTTGCTCTTCTGCACATTCAACTTTCCTTCTTAACTGCTAATCAAGCTGATTATAGTGACTTCAGGCTAACTATGAGATGCAGAAACACCAGATTATAGGTACTCCACCATTTTCTACAATTTGTGGAAGGTCTGAGCCCTATCAATAATCTTTATATTAAAAATGAATACTAGTCTGGCTTCTCGCAACAAAGTTTGGCTGATTCACCTGCCATTCTCGCTTTCTCTGGAAGCCACTAGAAGATACACTCTACTAGAATGAGAGAGAAAATGTGAGAAGGGAATGGACTCCCTAAAACAGGGATCATAAGGAGGATAGGGAGAAATCCCAGAATAATAGCTCTCCAGAAAACCCTGATAGCAAAGAGCATAGATTGGAATATAAGAGCAAAAGACTATAATAGAAACACCTCCAGCATAAAGGAATCGGAAATAGTATGTTGTTGAATACATAGAAGGGGAAAATTTTATGCATTGGCAGAAAGATTCAGGATCAATTAGTAATAAAACCATACAGAAAATTAAACAAAATAAAATGAAAGCAAATGGGCAATAATTAATTCATATACTTTCCACATGCAAACTACATTCCATTCCAATATCCCCAGTCCTATGCTATTCCAGTAGCAACTAAGTTCAAAATCTTATTCAAGTATAATTAACTCAAAAGCAAAACATCACAAATCTCATATAATAAATCACATAAATCAGGTATGGGTGAGATTCTGGGTATGCTTAATCCTGAGGCAGTATTTCTCTCCAGCTTTGTACCTGTGAAACCCAGAAAACAAGTTATCTGCTTCCAGGATACAATGGTAGGACAAACACAGGATACACATTCCCATTCAAAGGGGTAGAAAATGGAAAAAAGAAAGTCTGCAACCCAGTAGGCAAAATTCCATTACATTTCCAGACCAGAAAATAATCCTCTGCAGTTTGATGTTCTGTCCTCTCGGCCTGCTGAGGTGGCAGCTTTGCCCTCTTGGTCCACCAGGCAGTGCCCCTGGCCTCTACATTCATCACTCTTACTTTGGGAGTGAGTTTCCTTTGTTTTATCCCATTGCAGTCTCTTTTAATCCAGGCTGGCTTCTGCAGGTATGAAATTCTCAGAAACGTTGTCAGTCTCCCCTGCAATTCATGGGGGTCCAAGCCATCACACAGAAGAGTCCGCCACAGATCTTTCCTAAATCACCATCTCTGGCTACTGCTGAGAAGCTTGACTGGATCCATGAGTCATACACCTAATCTCTTTAGCAGAAGTTTGTCCACCTACAGGCTTGGCCCTGGTTCCAGAGTATACTATCTAGCTAGGCTGAGGATTTTCCAAATCATCACAAGCTATTTCCTTTTGCCTAACCATCCCTTCCTTAATTTATCTTTTTCCTCTCACGTTTTACTATAAGCAATCGGGAGAAATGAGGCTGTGCCTTTCACACTTTGCTTGGAAATGTCAGCTAAATATATGATGGCTTATAAGTTCTATCTTTCAGCCAACAGAAGAACCCAATTTCGCCAAGTTCTCTGCCATTTTGAAACAAGGATCACTTTTCCTCCAGTGTCCAATAACAGGCTCTTTCATTCCTTCTGAAACTTCATCAGAAGTATCTTTAATGCTGATATTTACGGCAACATTCAGTTTATGACAACACGTTATGGCAATATCTATAGATAACAGAGGCTTTCTCTACTGCTCCCCTCTGTTCTTTTGAGGCCCTCACCAGAATGCCTAGGATATCCCTGCTTCTGTCAACAGTTTCTCTGAGGCAATTTAGACTTTTTATATTAAGTGCCCTGAAGTTCTTCTTCCAGCCACTACCCATTAACCAATTTCAATCCACATCCACGTTTTTAGGTCTTTTGTAGAGCAGCACCCACTTTCTGGTACCCAAATCTGTATTATTATCATCATAACAAAAGATCACAAACTGGATGGCTTAAAAGAACAGAAATGTATTGTCTCACAGTTCTGGAAGCTGGAAGCTGGAAATTTGAAACCACTATGTCAGCAGGACCATGCTCCCTCTGGAACCCATAGGACAACATCCTTCCTTGCCGCCTCCCAGCTTCTGGTGGAAGCCTTCAATAATTGATATTCCATGACTTGTAGAGATATCACTCCAGCCTCTGCCTCTTTTGTCCATGCAATTTCCATGTGTGTTGCTGTGTTCAGATTTCCTTCTTCTTAAAAGGACACCATATTAGATTAAGGTCTACCATAGTGATAGCATCTTAACTTGATTATATCTGCAAAGACTCTTTTCCATAAAATAAAATAATAAACAGGCCCTGAAGTTTAGGACTTCAACATATATATATACATGTTTTGGTAGGACACAATTCAACCCATAACAGTGTTAAACAAACAAAACAAAACAAAATTTCAACTTTAGATATACATAGTACCTTTCTGTTCTAACTTTCGTGCTTATCTTGGCTTAAGTTCCATCCTATGTGAAATGCAGTGGTAGAGTAGGTACTATCTAAAAACCCTCTATTTTATCACTTTATGGATCTCTATGTCAAAAATGCCTTAAAGCTAAAGGTCTTTATACAGAAACACAGCATAGTAAAGATAGCAAAAATAAGTCAACTGTGATTCCAGGTATATGTCATATTTTGATCCAATCATGTGGTTCCCCGGCATATATTGTTATAATTTTTTTCTTTTTTCTCTTCTCATACTCAAATGAAATCTTTAGTAAATGAGATCTATAAGGATCTCTCCAATTTTAATAAAACACAGGTCTTTTCTTTTGGGAGGTGGTGAGCAATCTGCAAATCAACCTAGACTAAAGATGATGTGTCAGTATAAAGGTGCATTTTGTTAAGTAAAAAACATGGAATCAATTGATTTGGATACTCTGATTTTATAGGACCTTTAAAGCAGTTAATGAATGTTACTAATGATTGATATACCCTTATTTGTCTAATTCCCAAACGAAAGTAAAATGTAGTTTTGTAAGTTGGAACTGGGAAGGTAGAAATCCATTTCTTTCTCTTAAACAATCAGATTTAAATTTTTTCAGAATTAAATTTATAAATTCTCTGGCAAGACATAAAGTTCACTTTCAGAGAAGAACAAGTGTTATGTCTTCATATTCACTCCCCACCTTTATCTTGCTCCTTCCTTTCTTTTCATGCAAGTTACTTTCATCTCTTCCAATGTTTTCAGACACTTACTGCTCAGCCTTGTGTCTTGCTGAACTAAAACTTTATCCCAGGTCTATCTCTGCCTGTATTCTGGACACTCAAAATGATCAAACTTCACAGTATTTCATCTTCCAGGCTTTCCATGATGATGAAAATTTCCAGTTGATGCTTAAGCCTCTCAAAAAAGGCTGATTTATCAGTAAGTTTCCTTTTTGCATTCAAACTCTTTTTTTTTTTCATTGTGAAAGAGCACAAAAAGCCTGGATAAATTTAATCAGTCATTCAGTACACATTGTTTTACTACTATGAGATCAGACAATTAAGTTCACGAACTTGTTGCAATGATGTTGCTAATCTTTTTTGATATCATAAGGACTATTCATTATGAATTTGTATCAACTGAACAAACGGTTAACCAAGTTTACTATTTGGAAGTGCTGAAAGGGCAGCGTGAAAAAGTTAGATGAAAACGACCTGAACTTTTCGCCAACAATTAATGGCTCTTGCATCAGAACAATGCACCAGCTCACATGGCACTGTCTGTGAGGGAGTTTTTAGCCAGTAAACAAAAACTGTATTGGAACACCCTCCCTACTCATCTGATCTGGCCCCCAATGACTTCTTTTTTTACCTTAAAATAAAGAAATTAGTGAAAGGAAGACATTTTGATGACTTTCAGGACATCGAGGTTAATATGATGACAGTTCTGATGGCCATTCCAGAAAAAGAGTTCCAAAATTGCTTTGAAGGGTGGACTAGATGCTGGTGTCAGTGCATAACTTCCCAAGGGGGGTACTTCGAAGGTGACTGTAGTGATATTCAGCAATGAGGTACGTAGCACTTTTTCTAGGATGAGTTTGCAGACTTAATTGTCACACCTCGTATTTGCTAGGTGCTATCATAAGTGATGGGAATGAAAATATTAATTTGGGGGCATGTGCCATAAATGATAACAAATACATACAAATGAATACCTCTTTGTGTCCAGTATTTCACATTCTATTTTATTTTTTTCTTGATTATTTTCTTGTGAACATTTCTTGCTTTACAAAATAAGCCATGCCTCTTTCAAATGCTCTTCTAGCTTAGGCTGGTATCTTACAACATTCCTTTTCTGGTAATTAGTCAAAGTTATTCTGATTTTAGATTTACACATAAGAGTATGACATGAGAAATTTTATTTGGAACATTTCATCAAAATGTAAAACCAAAGAAAGTCATTTTGGTGTTTTAGCAATTTTTACATGATATCAACCTGGAAAATTTTAAATTCATTCTGCTCTTAAACAGCACACTGTGAATGGGTTATTAAAGGGAGAAGATATGCCAACACAGACTGTTCTTAGAGTAATTTTAGCCTCACTACGAAAAGAGCAAAAAAACCCCACAGTTCTCTTTTGGTATTTAATTATCAGGTTTTTATATTCAAAAGGTTCTGATAGTATGGAATAAAACATTCAGAATTTCTTTTATTTAAGAAGTATTCTATTAATCCTAGTGACTGGACTAGCAATAAAAATTCAACATTTTCAACTTCAAAAACCCCAAAAGTGGTTTAAGTACTTTAAATTTAATTTCCACATAAATTACTTTTGATCTCAGGTCATTTTGGTATAACATAATGAGAATGTGTCACAAAGTTGCCCCTGTTAATCAAGAGTAGCTGAAAATATTAATATCTGAATGGCAAAAGCCAAAACAAACCAAACACACAACAAACAAAAAAAGCCTGACAGTTTCTTATAAAATGGTTAGGGAATGCTGATTACATTTTTAATAATCATAGATTAAATCTTAAATTGTATTCAAAATTACATCTCTATAATTTTTTTCATAATTTGTTCAAAGACTTAGAAAACTCCTTTAACTGTTTTTAGGTATGCTATTTATTGACCATGTTTATATATTCCTCCCCAAAATAAAGCATGGAATCTTTCCATAGCTGGTTGTGATGATATTAGAGATTGATCCTACAGTTATATTTCCACATTTATGGAGACATACATAAGATTTTTATATAAATCAGATTCTTTCATCTTGAAAACTTGATATATGTTCATTAAAATCCATCAGGTACTATTTCTAAGATCTACTATTTCATATTGTTTTGTAGCTAGTTCTATGAATGACTTCTATTTTTTTTTTTTTTTTTTTAAGCTGAGCCATCCTGCTACCTTGTTGGCAGCTCAGCGGCTGCTCAGCTCGGGCTGGACTCGAACCACTGTTGCTCAGAGCTCAAACTCTTGAGCGAGCTCTTAACCAACTGAGGAATGACTTCTATTTTAAAACTGTCATATTTGGCCATACACTCCTTATTTTCACTCTTTTAATGTTGGTGCTTGATTTAAGTTCAAATTCACTGAGCATCTTGAACTTTTAAATTTGAACTCTTTGACCATTTTATTTATTCAAGAAAGTTTATTAAACACTCTGAAGCCAGCAATTTGCTCATTTGTTGAAAAATGTAAAATATATGAAAGTTACAATTGGCTTAAGTACTTATATCTTGCTTATAAAGTCATTTTTCTTGAAATATGTCATCAGAAATAAACATAGTTGAATATATAATTATGTTAAAGATCAACATACAATTGGTATTTGAAGATTAAAAATTTTCAGATTAATAAGATTAGCAACAAAAATGACACATCAACATTGATTTTGAATTTTACAAAAAAAAGGAAATAATACATTTTAAAATGGGAAGTGAAGGGGATAGTGGAAAATTAACAGAAAACTTTTCTCTGTGGGGCATAATTTTAAAGAATAGCAGGATAAAAGGATAAGGATGAATCAATTGTAGTCTAGGTATAGATAGACCCAAGTTATGGAGAACTTTGAAAAATTAATTGAATCACTTGCAATTGGCCTGTCTACTTTTTGTAGGCAAAACAATACATCTGCCTGTCATGTACTCATTTTATTTTGTTTATTTACATAAAATATGTAAATGTTTAAAGTATTTTTTAACCAAAATACAAGGATATGATGAATGGACTTGATAAAATCAATGAAAAATAGGATAAATATATGATAGATAGATGTTCAAAACTAAACAAAATAAAGACATACTTCATATATAGGCCAGGAGACAGCAAACTTTTTCTATAAAAGGTCAAGTAATAATATTTTTTTTGCCTTTATATATTATTCTCTGCCCTTACTCGTCAACTCTGTCACTGTAGTACAAATGTAGCCACACACAAGATGTAAATGAATCAGTATTGCCGTAGTCTAGTAAAACTTGATTAAAAAGAAGACCAAAACAAAACAAAAACAGGTAGCAGTCAGGATATGGCCTGTGAACCAGTTTGCAGAACCCTGATTGTTGTAGGCAAAATGATTACACATTTTTAGAACACCAGTGCTTATTAAGCACGGTGATACCAAAAGCTTCTCCAAAAAATTATTACTTTAGAAAGATTTAGTAGTTTTTACAGATCTCAGTGGCAATTTCTCAAGTTTCAAAACATTTAAATTAAATGTGACTGAAAATTTACCCATTAAACAATGATTACATTAGAAGAATCCAAACCTACATATTTCTAAGTAAATATGAATTTACTTAGAAAAAGATTTGGTCTTTCCATTGATTGGATAAGAAGATACTGGTGGGGCAGTATGCTATTATACTTTCAATGCCAATGTGCTGAAAAGAAATTCTAGTTAAATGGTCTGAGTATCCTGTGATTAAACACCTATCTGATGCTAAAACCACACATCCCTTAAGGTTAATGAATATTCTTTAGGTAGAGGAATGTGGAATTAGAAAGCACAAATTGGTAACCACAAGATTACCACAGGGATATGAAAGACAGTTTGGGGAATATAATCAATAATGTTGTAAAGATTTTGTAGGGTATCCAATGGACACTTGTCTTATTAGAGAGTCCACTTCATGGACGGTGTAGATGCCCAACCACTGCACTATACACCTGAAGCTGAATTATACTGAATGTCAACTATAATTTTATATATAGATATAGATATAGATATAGATATAGATATAGATAGATAGATAGATAGTAACAGGATGTGGAGGGCAGCATAGGGAACAGAGTCAGTGGAATTGTAACAGCTATATACAATGTCAGAGGGGTAGTAGATTGGGGGAGGGAAGTTATCACTTAGTGAGGGGTGTAAATGTCTAATTATTACATTGTTTTGTACACCTGAACTAATAAAAAAAAGAAAGAAATTTGATTTTAGGGATAGCTCCATTCAGTACTATGTTTTAAACACAAGTTCATAACTACACCCCCACCCCCCCAAAAAAGGAGGGGGGTGTGAATCAATGATCTATTGCTACAATTATGGTCAGTATATCATCCCAAGGTTCAGTGCTTCAAATTAATCATCACTATTCATTTAGTTCACAAGTCTGTGATTTGGCTATTTGGTCTGGGCTCTTCTAGACCCATTCATGTCTGGTGATCAGCTATAGATCGACCTCATGCTGGATGAGTAGATCCCTCTCCCCTATTTCATTATTTAACATGGTTTCATTGAAATGTTCTCACAGTGAAGGCAAAGGAACAGAAAAATGAGTGGAAAGGCAAAATTACATGACAAATGGCATAGATATAGGAACAGGTAAAGAATTAACATTGACACAATTGCTTTATTTATTAGCGTATTTCCATAGGTAGATGCATATATTTTAATTTCTGCAAACATTACTGTCCAAGGACATTGTGTAGCTTCAACTTCTGGGAGTCAATCTCTAAAATAATACTAAATTAATTATTTTTTGGCCTGAAATACAGGCTTAATATAAGAGTAAATTCATTGTAATATAAAGTTTTTGTGTGAAAGTGATAATTAAAACTCATCTTAGAAATAAAGGAAATATATTTCAGGGTAACACTTTCAATTTGATATTTTAAAGTAAATTTGCATTTTACACTTAGAATAAGGATACTTTGGCGATCCAACTGTATCAATCTTTTCTCTGGTATTCTTAATACACTCACTACAGTACTTCCTATTAAGTTTGCATTTATCATTTCATTGGTAACTCTGATCAAAGACAAACATGTTAATGCTGCTTTAATAATTCTATTGTTAACTTATATATAGAAAAATCTATGATTCACTTTTTGATGTGACAATAAGATTACAATTTAATTTCATTTTCTATTAATTATCATCTTGGTGTAATGTTCATTGTGAATATTAAAGAAAGTCAAGTAGGATACTAGTGGTATGTTTGAATGCTGTTAGAATAATCAACACACAGTGTGCTGTAAGCATTCATATTTATATTTGATCCTCTATGCTGACAGTTAGAACAATCTGTTTTGTCTGTAAAGTTAGCACATATGATTAAAGTGCATATCAGATAATTTTTTTGATGATGCATGGGGTTTTAGTATTGCATCTGTCATTAAAATCATTAGAAGTGGAATTGTTAAAGCTTTGCATTACTCTCTGACAGTGTATTCCATATGAAACATATAAAAAGAGCAACACACTGTTACTATTTTCTTTTTCAATTAAATAGTTTGTACGTGGGTTACATTTGAGTCTTGAAGATGACAGATCCTATTCTTACAGGTAACAGCATTCCAATTTGACTCATTATACATATAAATATGCACATATACACTCTGCAAATTCAAAATTATATGCCTTAAAAAATAAAACCTCTTTTATGTAAATGTCCAATTTACAGATATTCATTCAAGAATTCGAAACAACTTCCAATGCTTCCACTAGAATCAGAAGCACTTAACATTTGAATTCAAATTATGCTCTTTGTATACTGTTTCAAAAATGTGTGTCCATCGAATTTTAAATGAGTAATAGAATATGTAACAATGAAACTGCTTTTTTCATTTTAATGTTAATAGTAATTGGGCATATTACATTCTTTTCAGAGTCTAAATTACTTCCTGAGACTACATGAGTTATTTTGGTTTAGTAGGGTACCAGTTATTTCATTAACCTTCTGTTTTATTACGTTATTTAGAATCTGACAGAGCTGCACTCCAGTCCTATCTACGTGACCTTAACCATTTGCAACTTCAGTTTGCTCATCAGTGAAATGGCACCTCATTGGTTACTAGTGAGGATTAAAGGAAAGACTAGACAAGCATTTCACCTTATGTCTATCACAGAGCTAGTACTTGATGCATAGTGATTAATATTAATATTTTTGTTAATTATAATTTACTGTTATATGTTAATCCTAAAATTCATATAACATCTGCTCCCCTGAGATGTGAAGGAACCCACTGAAATTGAGATGCTTTAGTCTTTGTGGGCAATGCATTCTCTCACAACTACTTATCTCTGTGATTATGACATGAAAGCAGCCAGAGATATTAGGTCAAAACATAAGTGTGACTATTTTCCAATAAAACTTTATTTAAACAAAACAAAAACAAAAAACAGGCAGTGGACTAAATTTATTCCATGAGCCATTGTTTGCTGAGCTCTGTACTTATTGCCCAAAGTGCAGCATGACAATTTTTGAATGGCTACACAGGGATAAGGTAACTCAAATAATTGTTTGACACCATCAGTCCTAAGAATATTCTAAATAATTAAATGTGTTTTGTTTTGCAGTTTATAAAGTAATAGCCGTTGATAGTGTCTTAAGTCAAAACGCTTTGCTCATAAAACTTTTATTTTCCTCTTAATTTCATTTAAAACATTTTATTTTGATATAGTTAGCATTTTAAATTGCCTAATAAAAACATGAGTAATATAAATATATAGATATAGATGCAGACATAAATATAGACAGATATCACATAGACAGATATAGGTGGGTTTAAAGCTTTTTTTTCTGACCAAAACCCAAGAAACAGTAATCACTACTTTCTGTGTCCCACTGTTTACTGAATACAGGACCATCAAAGCACCTGACAAGTTTTATCACACATATTCATTTACAAATCTGTCTCCATCTTGAGTTCAGGTTCTCTGATATAATGGTTTTTGTCATAATGTGTTTGTTAGCTTTCAAGGTGAAAAAAATGTTTCATTAATGAGTGATTTCCCAATTAATGTCTAATTTCATGACTGAGGGCCAGTTCAGCTGAAAGTGTTATTAGTTGTAGTCCAGAGGTATGAGAAGCACAGTCCAATTACTATAACCTGACCAGGTTGTTCACATTGAGGTCATTCAATAAGGCACATATAATGGCTCCCAAAAAACAGTGGATTGTAAAGATAGTTGGCACTGTTTTGATTGTCATACTCCTTTTTTTTTTTTATGATTCATTTGGGCAATTGGATTGTGAGATAATGTGTTTTTCTGCATGTTCCCTGCAGCTGGAATTTGTTGAGCCTCTTGAATTAGTTTCTATCATATTCAAAATTTCTCAGATATTATTTCTTAAAATACATTTTTTGCTCTCTTCTTTTGGAGACTCCAATTATACACACATTAGCTTGTTTTATGGTGTCTCATTTATGCTCTTTTAATTATTTGTTAGTTTTCTATTCTCTATATGTTTCATGATTATATTTAAATTAATCTTTTTGTTCATAATGAAACTGACAATTATCTCATTAAGCATGTTTTTCATTTTAGACATTGTAATTCCCAACTCTACAAGTTTGCATGGGGTCACTTTTTCTAACCTTTATATCTTTGCTTAACTTATAGAACATCTGAGATACAGTTTGGATAACTGTTTCATTGTTCTTGTCTGCTAATTCTAGTATCTGTGTCATTTCTTGGTTGGCTTTAGTTGGTTGATTTTTCTTCTCTTATGAGTCATATTTTTTTGTGCTTCTCATGCCTACTAATCTTTGATTAGGTACTAGGGATTGTGAATATTTCATTGTTGGGTGATGGGTATTCTTTGTGCTCATAAATATGTATTGGCTCTATTCTGGGGTGCAACTGAGAGACTTAGAAACAATATGATTCTTTTGTGTTTCACTGTTAAGATTTGTTAGGTAGGACCAGAATAACATTTAGTACAGGGCTAATTGTTCCTCACTACTGAGGCAAGACCCTTCTGAGTATTCTACCCAATAACCTGTGAATTATGATGTTCTCCAGACTGAGGACAGGCTTGGAACTGGCACATCTCCAATATTTATCTTCCAGGTTCAGGTAGTTTCCTGATGTGCATGTGCTTATCAGTAATCAGATGAATATTTAAGGGGACCTTTTCAGATTTGGAGAGCTCTGTGCAGCTTACTCTTCTGTAGTTTTCTATCCTGCAAACTCTAGCTGGCTTTGTTGCCTCAGGTATTCAGTTCTGTTTTATCAATTCAGGAGTCTCTGGCTCTATATGAATTCCCTCTCTCAAAGCCACAACCTGGAAACACTCTCAAGGCAGTAAACTTGAGCAGTGATAGAGCTCATCTTACTTCTTAGGAGTTATTGTCTCATACTTCCTAATGCTCAGTGTCTTGAAAACTATTGTTTCAACTATTGTGGATGTGTGTGTGTGTGTGTGTGTGTGTGTGTGTGTGTGTGTGTGTGTGTGTTGGCTGTTTAAGTGCATGCATGGATAAATCTAATTCCTATTATTCTATCTTAGCTGGGAGAGGAAGTCCAATCATTACCATTAAACCAGCTTATCGCATGTATATTCAAAATTTAGTAAGACCAGAAGCAGACACATCAGTTCCATTGTTAGTAATGAACCAAATATAATTGGCTTCACACACACCTTGGCATTAATTCTGATTTCTTACTTTCACTAATTTCCTTTTATTTGCCTTGACAGTCTAGATACCCTTAAACTGTGTTTAAAATAATCTCACCAGCTCTTTCTTCTCCCATCGACCGCTAATATTTCGTCCCATTGGAGAACCCAAAAGCTGTTCTGCGTATATAGCATACTTACCATTTTCCTGATATCCCTGAAATGTTTGTACATCCCCATTCCATTGTTCTCATTGTACACATAGATAGATAGATAGATAATAGATAGATAGATAGATAGATAGATAGATAGATAGATAGATAGACAGAACAATAACAACCACTCAGAACTAATGACTGGCTCCATCTACTCTACAAAGACTTTTGGTTTACGGGATAATTGTTTTTTATTTGTCTTGTTGCTGTTTATAATTATATCATGTTAAGTTTCCATTTGATAAGACACAGCTCAAAGACTTTTGATTCTCTTGTCTAATGCTAATATCCAAAGTGACAAAGAATTTGTCATGATGTATTAAATATACTAAATGAAGAAAATTCAAAGATAGAATCAATGCTCCTCTTTAGCCACTCATGTGTTATGTCTTTGATCATTCACAAAGTAGAATTTGAGATGGAAATAAGATAATACTTTGTTAATTTTTGAGTCAGGATCTTGTGGCACCTAAATATTTTTAGACTCTGAGTATTAATTATTATTGCTCCTTGGACAAAAATTATACCTATACCAAAATTTAACAGAGAAAGTATATTAGAGGAAATCAATTTGTTATTTAAAATTTACTATAACCCTGGTATATTTCCACATAGTTTGCATATATATCTTTTATTTCCACATGAATCTTGATAGCCATTTAGCACTTCTCTCATTTCACTGATGACAAGGTTTAGAACTATTTTGTATTCAATGAAGATTTATTGAATGCCTACCAAATTCAAAACACTGTGTTAGACTTCAGAAAATTTAAGAAATCTAATAGAATTCCATGGTACACATGTAATTCCTGAATTTGAACCTATGTTTACCTTTTTGTGTAAGGGGCCACATCATAAATGCTTTAGTCTTTGTGGGCAATGCATTCTCTCACAACTACTTATCTCTGTGATTATGACATGAAAGCAGCCAGAGATATTAGGTCAAAACATAAGTGTGACTATTTTCCAATAAAACTTTATTTAAACAAAACAAAAACAAAAAACAGGCAGTGGACTAAATTTATTCCATGAGCCATTGTTTGCTGAGCTCTGTACTTATTGCCCAAAGTGCAGCATGACAATTTTTGAATGGCTACACAGGGATAAGGTAACTCAAATAATTGTTTGACACCATCAGTCCTAAGAATATTCTAAATAATTAAATGTGTTTTGTTTTGCAGTTTATAAAGTAATAGCCGTTGATAGTGTCTTAAGTCAAAACGCTTTGCTCATAAAACTTTTATTTTCCTCTTAATTTCATTTAAAACATTTTATTTTGATATAGTTAGCATTTTAAATTGCCTAATAAAAACATGAGTAATATAAATATATAGATATAGATGCAGACATAAATATAGACAGATATCACATAGACAGATATAGGTGGGTATATGAGATATAATAGATAACATGTTTCCTACACAAGAACCCAATTCAGAATTGTTATAACATTTAAAGGAAAGCTTTAGAAACAGATAAACAATATTACCATATTTGAGAACTCTGTTTAAGATCCACTCGACTCATTAGTACTCAGAAAAGGTTTTTATTGCTGTATCATGTTTCTACTATGACTTTTTTCATTTCCATATGTATTTGAAAATTCCAAAAATGATTTGTGAACAATGTTCAGCTTACGGACAGTTTTGATTTCCTTAAATTATTTCTAAATGAAAGCCTACCCGCCACATCTTCTCTTATATCTTTCTTCAACCACATTACATTGGAAAGATTAAAGTGATTGTTTTTGTATTATTTGTTGGGAGCCATGAGAGCTGCTTGCCTCATGAGAACTGCTGAGAGCTGCCTGTCACTTGCTGCATCCTTGAGAGCTGCTTGCTACTAAATACTTTCTGCAGCCTAAGCAAATATCTGTGCAGATCCTGATAGTCTGGAAAGAACAGCAAGTTCTTGAGAACAAGGAACCAAGCGCGGTTACAGCCTTGAGAAAGTATACTTAGTATAACTGCTTAGCTAACAGGAGGTTTGGCTTATCTAGCAGGGACAGAGGATGATATTGTTAATTGTATGATCTGATGTTCTGTACGCACGTAGTGCCTCCCTTAAATGTGCTATGTAAAATAAACTCGGGGTTTCAGTATTAAGCACTGGAGTCCTCCCAGTAATTCTCTCTCTTCTGTCTCTTTTTTCAGCCTAGCGCCCCTCTCAGGACTGTTTGATCTTATCAGCTGGTTCGATAAATTATTAAAATTTATTGGGGTGACAATGGTTATCAAAGTTATACAGGTTTCAAGTGTACAATTCTGTAATACATCACCTACATATCACATTGTGTGCTAATCACCCAGAGTCAGTTCTCCTTCCATCACCATATATTTCATCCCGTTTACCCTCATCTACCACCTCTCTTTCCCCATACCCTAAAGTGTATTTAACATATTTTGTTTTAAAAATTATTTGAAGCTCAACCTCTTGGTCAAAACTTTACAGAAATATCAAACTATATATTCCTCTTCCTCAGGATTTTGGTACTGTTATTTGTTTCAACATTATCTCTAAGCCTTAATGAGTCATTAAACAGAATGCTAGGGCATTGACATAGTTCTACAAATTATCTAATTCTAATTAGCAGATTTAAGTTTTATTGGCAAAACAAATATATATAAGAAAAGAAATAAGTTGAAAATAAACCAAAATGTTGGAAAATTGTCTTGGAGCGTATAAAATATTTCTTGGCAGTTAAAATTTAGAGATGAATACATTAAAGTAAGTTCTAAAAGTAGATCTATTGGGTTGTCTAAAAAGTCATGACATATTTTTTCTATGTTTTTCGTTGCAAAAATGCTTCACGACTTTTCCGACAATCCAATATTAATAAGGAATTTTTAAAAAATTGGCAATTACAAAACACAATGTGATCCATCATCATTAGAAAAAGAATCAAAGAAACCTGGAATCAAATAATTACAAAAGAGATGTTGGAATTACTACATAAAGGTATTAATATATTTTATTAAATATTTTCTTTTGTTTTCAGGTTTAGTGCTATTAAAAGGAAGGGTATATTGTAAATAAAAACATTACCAAAAAATAAAAGAATGCATTATTGTAGATTTATGCTTAAAATAAATGGGGGGACAAAGCTCTAAAACTCTAGCAAGTGCTGAGATTACTTTCTATGGCCTCAGATGCATAACTTGCCATCTTCTATTTTCTACAAATATTTTATGTGTATACAACTTATAATTTCCTCTTGACCCTAGTGTATCTCCCAAGTCATGGCAGGAAAAGTGGTCAGCAGAGGCAGCATCATAGAATATTTCTCCCACCAACATTACAGATTGGAAAATATAAGTTGTTCATGGCTGCTTCTGTCTGAGCACACATCTTCATTTTATTTTAGTTTTTTAAATGGATTAGGGTGAAATTGGTTAATAACATTATACAGCTTTCAAGTATACAATTCTATAATATGTCATCTGTATATTGCATTGTGTGTTCACCACCTGAAGTCAACATCTTCTATCAGGAACCACCATGGACACTTTCCTTAAGTGGGAGGTGCTAGTTCCAGTGTGCCTGAGAAAGGTTGTGTAAAGAAAGAGGAATAGTTTATCATTGGTAGTCTCTCTGTCTTCCATCAAGGCTTATAGTGATAACTCTGTTGACTGTACATGCATCTCACACACTAGTAGAAAAGATTATGTCAAAAACTGGAAGTATTATAACACACCATATAAAATACTAATGTCAATCATGTTAAACTACAAAAACAGAAATTTTATACATGCAAACTTCATAAAAAGTAGGAGTCCACAAATCTTGTCTTGTCTTATATTTTGCCATTAAAATAATGACATTTTATTTAAACTAAAAATCTAAAGATAATACAAAGACAGATATCAGATGATAAACTTGGGTAGTACTATAACCAAACACTCCTAAAAAGCCTTGTATTTATGTATATAGAAATGAATTTAATGAAATCAATCTTAGTTTACATTTGTGAAATAATGCAGGCTCACCATGTATTATTTTAAATTAGATAATACACTAACTTGATAAATTGTAAAACCCAAAATATGAGTATTACATATATATTAAGTAGACAATCAAGTGACATAATATATATGAGCAAATATACAAATTCCACTGAAGGACTTTGAGGACCTAAATAGAAAGTGTAAGTCTCAGTATGTGAAAAATATATACAGGGCTTAGCTGATATCTTTGAAGGCCAGCATGTAAGAAATGAAATTATATTTAAGATAAAATGATGGTTAGGTAATACAATAAATGATAAACTACAATACTTTAGAGACTGTGATTCAGAAAACATGTTGAACTACTTATGTTTTTAATAAGCTAATTAGGAAAGTTATAAATATATATTTATAAAACCCAATATATAAACCAATAACACAGTCCATATTTTTGAATAACAACTATTTATTTTTGAGAAAATTCTCTTTTTCCCACCAAAGGAAACCCTAGAATTGGGAATTGGCAAGTTCCCCTTACCCTACATAAGATCTTCAGGGACACTAAAAATAGGGTGTGTAAACACATCAGCAAAGGTCTCAACTGAACTGATATGACATAGCAGATTTGTGTTCAATATCCAAAGCTCAAATGTCAGCAACAATAAAAGATTCATTCATTCATTCATTCAGATTTGAGGTTTTGTGTGTTTCAAGCTCTCTGACACTGGTTTCCAGGCAACTGCCCTTTTAAGAATTACAAAAATATAATGTATTGATTTCATTGCTAGGTAGAACACAAGGAATCGCTGTTGGATAATGCAAACTCAGAACATGAGGTGGTAGAAACTATGGTTTGCTCAGATTAAATTAAGAGGTAAATAAAGAGTTAACTCAGTGAACACCAAACCATGACATTTTAGAAAATAAATAAATATCAATTTTGAACTCATTATATTTCAGCTATGTATATTTCTGGTAAGAGAGTTGTGTAAAATATATGCAATGAATGTATTGTCCTGTATAACATATATTATATGATATATAATATATGTTATACTGACATAATTTAAACCATTAGAAATAAACCCAGAGATACATCAAACTATGTCATTTCAGAAGAGAAATAAATAATATTAGTGAACTCACTCTAATTGAATTATGTATATATCTGACTAGACAGATACATATAACATCTAATTATATAATATGTATATGTGTATTATTCAATATATAATATATGGTATACAGTATATTACTTATACATAATTAAAACCATTATTTCATAGAATAGCAATATTATTCCATTTAAATATATCAAAAATTCATGACTAAAATATTACATTTTTTAAACAATTTTTATAAGATTTTTTTGAGCCAAACTGATGACATTACCAGGAAGCAAGATCTTAAATGCACGTGAGTGAGCATAAAATGAACATTTGAGTATCTGAGTAGTGAAACATACAGGTACATAAGAAACTCCATAAGATTGTTTGATCATAAGCTTATAAAGCATGTCTATTTCCACAGACAGTTTTCAATTTTTGCTATTAACACAATAATGATTTTCTCATTTAAATATGTCGATCAACCTATCAAAATGAGTAAAGAATAACAGAGTCATTTTCACTGTTAAAAAATTGACTAACTGACTTTATAGTTTTCATATCTTTTTGGTTTAGTAATTATTCTTAGTAGGTAAATGTAATTATCTTATAATTATTTCAGATAGCATAACTATATTTACACAGAATGATAATGCATGATGGTTAAAGTAAAAATATTATAAATAAAATTTATTTCTGAAATGAATATAATATTTACACAGTCCCTGTGTACATAACATCTGTCAAATCAAAATCAAATTTAAACAATAATTTGAGCATTTCCATTTCTAATTTTGGCAATTTTACTTAAGCTACGTGACATCAAGTTATATAAACTTAGTGGAACTTCCCACAACAAAGAAACAGTTCAATACAAAGGCTGCAGAGGCAGAAATCTTTTTCTAGCACTTAAGAGATGTTTTTCGTTTTTTTTTTTCCCCTACATTTTATTCAACCATATTTCTAAAACTTAAAACAATACTTCAGCCAGGGAATTCATGTAAATAAGCCATATACTATTAAGACACGTAAAATCAGTACAATAGAAGTTTGGCAGATTCACAGATTCAGAATTGACCCTGAAGTGTATGCCAACTGACAATTTCGCTCATGAAAATGTGTAAAACTCAGGCCCCTTAATTAACTGTTATGGAGAGAAGATGTGGTGTGAGCCCTGTGAGGTAGTCTCAGGTAAAGACAGAAAAGTATCGATAGGTTATTAGCTCCCCCACTTGAACTGCTCTCCTAATTTTCATGATGGCAAGGATCCTGATCTTAGCAAAGGAGCATATATGTTCTCCTAATTATAGGAAGAACGAGTAGGTGTTGGAAGATTCTACAATAGCAATTGAGGTTTCCCTTTCTCTTGGGGGAGGAATAAAGTTAGAAAATAGAAAAAAAGATCAGATGCACAACTGACTGGTTTGCTGTGAATGCAAATTGGGAAGGAGGCCATTGTAAATCACTTAGTAAAAGTAAGTTCAGGGAGGCAGATGGTCAGGTCCTAGGTGGTCTGGTGGGATTCCCCAGACCCAGGGCTGCCTGGGCCAGGCCGTCTCCTCCACACCTTCAGGGAGCCAGAGTGCAGGAGTGAGAGGCCAGCTGGAGAGTGGCTTGTGCCATTCTACTTTGAGTCTCCTTGTCACCTGGGTTTCTATGCGCCATGTGTTTGTGACAGCACCCTCAGAGGTGACACATGAGACAGTTGTATGAAGGCTGTGATCACTTTCTCCTCTGACTTTACACAGTATTACAAATTTTACAAAGTTATTAGAGAATGTGATCCACAAAAACAAGGGATAAACCAAGAAAAACTGGAAGACATGGGATTCAGGAAGGTGAGAATCCAATTCAGCAAATAGGGAAAGGAATTTAAGGATGCCATCAGAAGGATCTTCCAAGATTAACACCGTTCATCAGACCAAGAGAGCAACAAACCTCAGATGGAGTTATCTAGGAGAACTGGCACCAAGCAAAATTTGAAACTGATGAATTATTTGAGGAGATTGGCCTTGTGAAAAATTGGGGGATTATTGAAACTTTTAGCAAGAATTAGCATTTAATTCAGAGAAAAGTAGGATAATGAGAAAGTATTGAATATCTTCAGGAAAACATGAAGAAATTGGCAGTTCAATAAATAAAATATAAATAACACTTGCATAGACATATGGCTTAACTATTGTGATTAATTTAATATGATTATGTTTAGAGAATGTAGGAAGGGAAGTAGAGAATGTGTGGGCATAACATAGTTAAATCTTCATTCATTACAATGGCAAGTAAAGAGATAATACCAAAAATTGATACTTGAAAAGATACTAGTATATCATTTAGCGACATCTTAAAATTTACAGAAAAAACATCTAAATAATTTGCTTCAGGAGATGAAGAATGAGAAAAATGAAGAAGGCTGGAGCTAGGAAATACTATGTTTCTTTAAAAAACTTCAGTATATTATTTTTTATAAATAATAAGCATAATTATGTTGATAGATTAATTTTAAATAAGTTATGCAATTATTTGTTATTCTGAAAACTGGGAAAACTTAGGTAAACTTTTTGAAGTTGATAGGAGAGGAAATTAGCACAGATTGCCTCTTCTATAATTTTATAATTCTGAATTGAAATTTGTTTCATTATGCTTTTTAAAATTATTAATCTCAAAATTTGATTTAAAGTATTATGGGATCTCCTTATTTTGATTAATAAGTTAAATTTATAAATGTACATCCATACATATATATTATATGTTATATATAAACTCAGTCTCAACTTTTCACCCAGCACCATTTTAAATGTCAACTAATTACACGTCCTATAAAGTCAAAATCAGCATACCTAACATTAAACTCAGCTTCCCAAATTCCAATTCAAATCCTATTCTTCTCACCATTATTATTTTATTGTTAAAAATCATTCAATTTTGTTATTTTGGTATTTAATTTTTAGTTAAATTTGATATTACATATTTATCAGTATGAACCTCTATAAAGAAATGCCATAGTTGCTGTTAATTCTGAGTCTACTCTTTAACTTCCAATGTTGTTTATGAATCCTTCAAACTTTCCAATTTTGCTTATGTTAGGCAATGTCTGCTTTTTTTACAATCAAAGTTTTCATAATCCTGACAGAGTTAATATTCTAAGATCCAGTTTATTTATGCTAATGATTTTCTCCAACTATTCTTGAATAAATAAAAACTGAAATGTTTAGCACGCCATACCAGATGCTCAGGTCTTCACCTACCTCTTATATTATGTCACCTATTCAGTTCTTGTGATACTCTGGGATACTCCTAATTCCCTGAAGACACACTCTCTATTAGTACCTTCATGTCCTATTTCGCATGCTTTTCCATGTATATATATATATATATATATATATATATATATATATATATATATATAGTTGTCTTACAATAGTGTATTCCTTAATTCAATTTTTCAATTCTTATTTTGGACTCAAGTTAACATCTCCACAATGCCTTTAAAAAAAAAGTAAGCATTTCCATTAATATATAGTGTTTACTTGTGCCTGCAATATGCATTTTCTCTTTCTGTTATTTATAATTATTTCTACTTCAATATTACTTTATACAGATAATGCCTACATACTATTTTATCCCCTACCATAGCTACCATAATGCCTTACACATAGTAGTGACTGAATGACTGGTGTCTTGAATTTAACATTGAAATTACATAACCATGCTGAGGTTAGTTTCTATTTATTTTTTTCTTTTTTGTGAAATATGCATTATTATCAATAATTACTATTATTATATGTGGAAAAAAACCCAAAACTGGTTATAAAATTAAAGAATGTGCAGATAGTGATTATTTTTTTAGTTCAGCCAGTCAAATTCTAAGCAAAATAATTGCCTCTCTTGGGTCCTAAATAGCCCAGAAAATGTAATAATAATAACAATAATAATAATAGTATATTTTAATAATGATTCAGAAACATTAAACTGTGGAAATAATGGTTTGGTTTCATATTCCAAAATTAAAGAGTGCTGTTGTATAATTAGTAACACAGGATATAATTGATTTTTTTGTTTGCAAAATCAATCACACACACTGTTCAAATTATTGTTTTTAAGCCTCACTGCACCAGACTTTGCTGAGGTGGTTTTACATGTGCCTTTAGTATATGTATAAAGGCTTATTGGAAAGGAAATGCGTTTCCCAGTTATATATGCTACAGAGAATTTAAGATGCTTCAAGAATGGATTATACAGAAATTTCTCATTTGCAAAGAATTCTCATAAAACTTTTGATGTGCAAGACCTGGTAGAGATCATCCAGCTCAAACTCCTCACTTATCAACTAAGGAACTGAAGAGAAAGGAAGTGATGATTCTATTGTTCTCCTAAAGAGGAGGCTGTCAAATTCATATTTCCCTTTGAACTTTAGTTTATGAATATTCCTGATATCGGCTGTCTGGGTTGGGCCTACATGAGGAGATACACACACACACACACACACACACACACACACACACACACACACACACACACAGAGAGTGTGCCAAAAAAATGTGTACACATTTTAAGAAAGGAAAAAACTGTATGAATTGTAATAATATACCGATAAGAAAAGATGAATACAAGTCATGTTTGACTTCTGCAATTACAAGAGGTGCTCAACGTGGTTACCATCAGCGTCCATACATTTCTAATTACAGCGAACTACATTTTTTTTTGTAGTTAGCTGTACTATTATATAAAAGAGAGAACGGGAATGCTCAGTAGTCCAAATCAGCATTTTCAAAAGAGTTCATTGTTATCTATGTTTGAGTGAAATATTAGCTGAGAATAAATGTAGGTTATACAGCATAAGAATCTCCCCTCAGAGTTGATTTGACTCAGTTTACTATGGTGGGGGATGTGAGGAGAGACATCATTGGAATAGTCTTCCAGCTTGCTGAAGGGTTGGGAGAGGACAGGATTTTTTCATAAAGTGAAGGAACTGTTAATGCTGTTTTTTGGGTTTTTTTCTTTTTCCCTCCTTTTTTGTAGGGTAGCTCACATTGACAAAGGTTTTAATTTTAAAGCAGAATAATGCCATTCCCTTTATTTGTCTAATAGAGCAAGACTTTTTATATTTCTGTAATGGTTTTATTTCACTTGCAAAATGTAATCCAAGTTTACATAAAGTTTTTGACATGCAAGATGAGTAAGTTCTAGAGGTTTTCTATAAAACCTAGTGCCTTGGGGCCCAGCCAAGTGGTTCAGTTGGTTAAGAGAACAAGCTCTGAGCAACTGGGTCACTGGTTCGATTCCCACATGGGCCAGTAAGCTGCACCCGAGCTGAGCTGCCACTGAGCTTCCAACAGGTGTCAGGATGGCTCAGCTGGTGAGAGCATGTGCTCCTAACAACAAGGTTGCGGGTTGGACTCCCCTATGGGATGATGGGCTATGCCCACTCGCAACTAAGATTGAACACGGCACCTTGAGCTGAGCTGCCCTGAGCTGCCCACAGGTGGCCAGATGGCGACTAGACTTGGAGCTGAGCTAGCTGCGCCCTCCACAACTAAGATTGAAGGACAACAAGTTGGCTGTTCCCCTTCCCCAATTCTCCAATAAAATCTTTAAAAAAAAATGCATAGTGTCTATAATTAACAACACTGTATTGTATACTAAAAAAAATTGTTAAGAGAATAATCTAAAGTTAAATGTTATTATCACAAGATAAAGGGATAGGAGGAAACTTTTAGAGGTGATGGACATGTTTATTACCTTGATATTAGTGTTGGGTTCACAGTAGAGTATGTTCATACACATCAAATTGTATGCATTAAATATGTGCAATTTTGTATACCTATTACACTTCAATAAGATATTTAAAATAAAATAGAGCAATAATTAATGCTAATCAGAGAAAAATATTAATAATGCCACTAAGAAGATAAATTTGAAAATAAGATGTTTTTGGGGAAAAGGTAAAGGTAGTTAGAATTTAAAGAATATTTATATCCTTGAATTTCAGGTAGAGTTTAAATATGTACTTGTCACAGCCTCTCCTTAATTTAACTCTGATGGTCTTGATGCTACACTTTTCTAGACAGAATTTGATGTACTTTTTTTCTAAGTTTAAGAAAATAATATGTATTTATTTAATACAAAGGAAACTACATAATTTATTACTTTACAAACTTTGATACTTTAACAGCAAATGAAACACACAAGCGATGTGCTGTGACTTAGTGTCAGAGTAATAGTCTCAAAATTCTGGAAACCTCTCCTTGATAACTAGTTACAGAAAAGCAGCCCAACTTCTTATACATTAAAATATTATTTCTTTTGAGCAATAAATGAGACACTAATGGTTTCTGTGACAACATCAAACCTAGAGCTCACTGGTATAAATAATATTCGTCACAGTACACAAAACTGTTTAATTTGTATGACTGAAAGCCACTGAAATTTCTCCCATAAAATTCATATTTTTAATATTCTTTAAATACCTCTAATACATCATGAATATCCCAAGGTGTTCTTTGAATATAAGTAAGTTCTCTTTGGTATATATATCTCAGAAAAAAAATTATGTGCTTCTATAATTTTTGGTGAAATTTTCTATTACTTTCCAATTTTAAATAGAGCTATTATTTTTAAGTGGCTTTCTGACAATTTAGATAATAAAAGATAAGTCTGAACATAAAGTGATAGAAATAGAAGTAATGAGATACAGAAATTCAAGAGGATCAGAGAAGATGGAAATATGATAAAATATTCAGTTTTATGACTATTAATTATATAAACTCTCAAAGTTTGTTATTTGGTCCTTTAGAGAATTTATACCAAAAATATAAAGACTGTATTTGCAATTCTGCCTACACTCAATGTCTGAATTCTCATTGGTTTAAAATTGGCATTGGTTTTAAATTCTAAACAAAGCTCTTGACAATAAAGAATTCTAGAAGAAAATTTATATTGGGGGACAAACAAATGAAATTTGTAATAATCATGGTAATAACACAGGGATTTGATGCCAGAAAACAAGAACAATATTCTTTCCTCTCCCTACTAAGACTATACAGTAAGTATGCTCCCATTTGTCTTATCTAATAACAAAGTGACTTTAAAATAATATTAATAAATGAATAAGTGAATTCTTTCTGGAATATAAAGTTTCTTAAGTACTAATTCTGTTCAAATTACTCCTTCTCCAGTGTCTTTCTTTTCCATAAATGTGCCACTACAAACTTGGTTGCTTAAGTTAAATCCTCTGCTTAATTATTAATTAATCTGTTTCTTTTAAACTACACATTCAATCCATCAAAAATTGTATCAATGCTATCTTATAAGAAGTCCATGTGAAACAATTTCCTACCCCTCTTCATTTTTTCTTACCTTAGCTAGGCCAACAGCTTCCTAACTCAGCTAAGAGCTTTTACTCTTGCCTTCCTACACTACAGCTTATTCTCCAGAGATTATCTGGTAAATGTCAATTATACCAAATTACTTTCTTGTTAAAAACTTTGAGTGTTTCCTCTTCACACTCAGAATAAAATCAGCTTGCTTATTCTGCTTTAAAGGCATACATCATCTGCCCTTGGGTTTCTCTCTTATTTCATCCACTGTCACTCTTTTCTCTGTTTCAACTACCCTTCCTTTCTCAGAAACTTTGGAATAATTTCCTCTGCCTGGAAAAATATTCCACCATATTTACATGTCTCCCTCCGTTCTCTAGTCAAATGTCCCCACATCCAAATTAATCTCATCACTATCCACTTAACCTACATTTTGCTGTTCTTGCATATTTGCTTTTGTTTTAAGGAAGACATTTATCTTGAGGAATTAGGTCAATGACTTTGGTGCAGGTTCAACACAGAGTATATGTGCTGTCTGTGGCCCATTTCTAGGCTCCTCTTATCAGTGAGATCTGTCCATAATGTTACTAAACAAGAGTCTGGTCTGTTGGTGAGAAAAGTCTGGTAATTGTAACATACACTGGATAAAAGCTACAAAGAGTCAGTCTGAGACAGCAGAAGTATTTACAGAGGGGACCTAAGCAGATTGAATTCTTAATCTTTTGGGAAGGTAATATAGTTCACGTAAGTAGTGCCTAAACTAATCTTTGACATTTCAAGATCCCATTTTCCAGAAGAAAGATTAAAACATTACTGATAATTTGGGACACACTTCTTGGTTTTCATTATAACAGGTTTTTTGTTTGTTTGTTTGTTTGTTTTTTTAATAATGCATATGTCTATGGGAAGAGGTGGCCACCTTGGAAAGAAGCAAACCCCTCAATCAGATACTGCAACATTATATTTTCAAACATTATGTTTTTTTTAATTTTTTTAAAATTTTACTTCTGATTGATAGCACTAATCATCAAATTTTGACAGAGTATTTCATGTTAAATATATCACACTAGGACACAAAATTATTGGGTTGTCGGAAAAGTCATGATGTACCTTTGCAATGAAAAACATGGAAAAAATACATCATGACTTTTCCGACAACCCAATATTATGGGAGTTTGCAATGCAATTACAGGAAACAACAAAAAATACTGAATGGGAAATCAGAAAAAAGGTAGAAACAGAATATGAACAAGTAATCAAATAAAGCATTTTGAATTGGCTATTTTCTTATTTTTAATTTTATTTTACATTATTTAAAAGTTAAATATGACTTGAATTCATTGGAAGCCGTGGATGTTGGAACCAACTTGTCTGGTATCCAATCCTAGTTTTCCCTCCTATCTATTAAATTTAGGATACTTCAGCTCTTAACACCTCTGAATTCACATCCCTAAAATGGATGGTAATAAAACCTTACTGAGAAAACTTTATGTGAAGTAAACTTTTAAATGACTTTCTATTACTATTGTCACATATATTCATACAAAATATCTGTAATTTGTGGTGCCTTTTTTAGAGATATTTGGGTTCCTCATGAAGGTGAAAAAAGGAGACGTGATTTTCTGTGTATTTGAGATAACTTCTCTCTTGACCTCTATATTTTACAACTTAGATGATTATTTTTCTAGTGAAAATCTAACAAAATAAGTCAAATATTAAATTAAGCATAATTTAAATGTAAATTTTAGTATATGCTACAAAACAGGACTATTTTAAAGCACACTGTTTCTTGAATAATATTTTAGGACATATTTTATTTTCTCTCCCTTTTGAGGTTCCTTGAGACTTCTGAATACAAGGGATAAAAAGCCATTATTTGAACATTTGTCTTCATTGTAGACTATAAAGATCCAAGCAATATTCTGATTATCTGTGGTGTTGATTCTCATTTCCTAAAAATTCTATATAGAAAAGCTTTTGCTACAAGAGCATATAGTAAAGTGTGAATCCTTTGGCATCAATTCTTCACATATCCATTAATTCAATTAGATTTGGCAATGATGATGTGTGAAAAGAACAGTAAGTATGGAATGAGAACAAAATATGTTGTAAACTACACTATATTATATGCAAGCTTTGTAAGCTTGAGAAAACTATTTAAGGTCAGTTCCCTTATATTTAAGATGTGACAAAATGTAATAGCTTTGATAATTGTTGAAAGAATTAAATAAAATAGCTGTAAAATCTTCTCAAGCACAGTGATTGAGATATAGTGAGTCTCAATTGAGTATTTTCTTGCATTGATTGTTTTGAAGTATTTTTCCAAATTCCAGTGCAGTTCCCTGGTGAATTAGGCTAAAATTCATGGACGGCTCATTGTATAGGATATAGCCTACACAACTTTCTTTTATTTTCTGGCCTTAAATACACAACAGAAACAGATAAAGGGGAACTAAAAGACAGATTGCAACTTAACCACATTCTTTAAAATAGCTCCTCTTCACTATGTTTAAGAGAACATTTTGACATAACAAGTGTTAAGACTCTGATGAGTAAATATGGAATAAAAGGTGGTGGGGAATGCCTAGCTGATTCAGTGTTCAATATTGAAATTGTATAGAGATGGTAGACAAACAAAGCTTCTTGTTGAGGTATGTTCCTCCATCAACTGACAGCTGACTCCCTGATTCCACACTATCCTAAATAGGTAGAGATTATCGAATCTTCATAAATACCAAACTACAGACTTGCTATAAATTAGGCAACTTATCATTTATTCAACCCTTGGAGTTATAATTTCTTAATGTTCCAAAATCTGCATACTTTTCTGTAAAGAGAAATATATAAAGATAAAACAAAGAGATTATCACAGGTCTAAAATATCTCATTTTGTGCTAAAACTGAAAAATCGCCTAGAAAATCTGAAATGGAGAGTTCCTAGAATGTAAAGAATGTGTCATTTATTTTTGTTTCCCTGAAATTCCTCAGAATTCTACAATTAATATTGGTTGAATAAATGAAGCAACAGTGTAATGCAATATTTTATTCATTTTGTACTATGAGGCAAATGGATTTGCCTGTTTAATTTTGGTCAGGAAAATCATTTTCATAAAACATGAATGCAATGTGAAATATGTTTACAAGCAAATATTCCAGTGGGATGGGAACTCAATAATACTCTAAGAGCCAAAAATTCATTGTAAATTCTATTATACCTTAGTCATGTTTACTTCTTAATAACTAACTTTCCTTTTTTAATGAGAGTTTGATCTTCTCACTGTGAGATGTGCTTTAGACATACACGTACGCGTATTGCCTTTGAAAATATTTTCATTCAATAATTATTGATGTCAAATATTCAAAAAATTGCATTCATACTGAGCTTAGTAACATATATTCAAGATTTATTTATTTACTTACTCATAATAAACCACCAAATCCTTACTTTTCAAGAAGGTAATTAATTATATTAATACTTACAATCATTTTTATGAAACTAAAAGTAAACTCTAGTCATAGGAGAATAGATTACATGTCATTGCAGCCAGATTACATGTTCGCCTTAGTTAATAATGTATGTTACCCAAAACATCCCTGGATCTAGAATAATTGGGCAACATTTAAGAGAACTGGTTGCCTTATACCCATTATTAACTTCTTAACATTTTAAGATTTCAAAATTAAGTTCCAAAATTATAATCCGGGATATGATTCATAAATCATAACAAATAATTAATTTAAAATATCGGTTTTAACAAAGAAAAATAAGATTTTAACTTAAGTGTTGTCATTAACATCTCATATTATATACATGTTTTTGGCCATATAACTTTCAAGCCTAAAGACAGAAAACTTATTTCCAAATACTGAGTAACATTTAATTGCTGTGATACTTTTCTAAATCTCATTTCTGAGCATCAATAGGTAAAACTGGCATTTTAATGTTTGTCATACCTATCTTACTAAATTGTTTCTACTTATATAAGATGTTATATGAGATGCCACTATTAGAATTGTAAATTGTCATAAAATATTTACTTGCAGTGGTAGCAATAGTAATAATTATGTTTACTTATATTTTCATTAAGTATATTGAATAAATATTTTACATTTTCAATGAATGTACTGTTGTTACAAATCAATATAAGTCTATATCTATGATACAGTCATAATAGCTGGAGATTGAAGACACTTATACAGATATAACTCTTTCATCCTGATTTTAAATAACTCTTTTGATCCTCAGTTTTATCAATAATAAAATAGGGATAACACCTATTGTATGGTAATACTGCAGATACAAAAGAAAAAATAATGTAAACTAGTTGGCTCATGGTAAGAACTCAAGGCATCTTATTAAGGTGTGGAAATTTGTGGTATAGGTAATTTATATAGGTCTGTAATATTGAAATTAACATGGCCATTTATTGTGAAATAAGCACTTTTTTCATAATTTATGGAAGAATTGGCAGGAAAATACAATTCAGGTGAAAATGTTCTTAAAATTAGTAAGTGTGATTTCAAAGCAATGCTTTTCAATGTTATGCTCTTTTTAGAATCTAAGAAAAGGTTTTATAAAAATGATTTATTATAATTTACTTTAGCAGTTGTGCCCCAAATCTCCTGTTATTGCAAATGTCTAGTGTTTCTTTTGAATTATAGCCTAACTCTGCATAAAATAATTATTTGGCATAATTATATTTGCAAGTGTTATGAGTTATGAGTTAATTTATCAACTTGTAAATGCACGGGTGTAATGACCCACAGTTCATGCAGACAATAATATTTACTGAGCAGGGTGGGAGGCCCATTAAAATAAGAGCATGCTCCAAATTCAGGCCCTTTGCTATTGTTCTTCCCTTTGCCTTGATCAGTCGTCCTTGAAATATCCACTTGTTTAGTCTCATTATAATGTCAATTTCTGCTCAAAAGTCACCTCATCAGAGAGGTCTTCTCTGATTACTCTATGTACTAATAGCCTATACCTATCCCTAATCTCACCCATTTTTTTGTCCATAGAACTTACCTGACATGTATTACACTTTTTCATAGACTAGGTTTTAGAGTAGTTTTAAGTTCACAACAAAATAAATTTTGTTCATTTTTTTCAGCGATTTCCCATATAACCCCTGCCCACACACATGTGTAGTCTCCCCCATTATCAACATCCCTCTCCACAGCAGTACCTTTGCTACTATCGATGAACCTACATTAACATATCATAATTACCCAAAGTCCACAGTTTGCATTATAATTCATTATTGATGTTGTATATACTGTGAGTTTAAACAAATGTATAAAGACATGTATCCATCATTATAGTATCATCCAGTGTAGTTTCACTGCTCTAAAAATCTTCTCTGCCAATTCACCCCTCTCTTCCCCCTAACCCATGGTAATCACTGATCTTTTTACTGCCTCCATAGCTCTGCCTTTTCAGAATGTCATATAGTTGGAATCACACAGTGTCTTTGTCTAGTTAGGCTGCTATAATAAATAACTACAGACTGGGTATCTCTCTGGGTCCTCTTTTATAAGGCACTAATGCCATTCATGAGGGTCCCACTCTCATGACTTAGCACCTCCTACAGACCCAATCTCCTAATACTATCACCTTCTGTGTTAAAATTTCCACATGGATTTTGGGGGAGACAAAAACATACATAGTATATAGTATGTAGCCTTTTTCAGATTAGATTATTTCACTTAATAATATATATTTAAATTTCTTTCAGATCATTTCATATTTTTATTGTTTAATATCCTACAACTAAAATTATGAAAAGAGAGTTCTGTGTTTTATTCCACCATTATATTACTAAGTATCTAAAGTAGAATCTGACACAAAAGTTGCATCCAATAAATCATGCTTGAATGAATGATTACATTAGATAAATAATTAAAAATTAAAATAATTTTTAACACATGAGGTAGTCTGAAGTTCAGGAAAAAAATTCTATAAAGATGTGACTTAGAGAAGATAAATTACTTTCTCAAATTATGTAACTAATAGGTTGCAAAGCTGAGAATAGAAGACATATGTGTTGAGTTCATAAGGTTTCACTATTGTATGATTTTCCCTGCAAAATCTAATTTACCTAACTTTAACTTTCAACAGTTTGTGACATTATTATGCAGAGAGTTGTGTAAATTAGATGTATTATTAATAAAAATTTGTAGTTTGAAATTTTGACATAAACAACTCTAAGGCATATTAAAATGAAATTGCTTAAAAGGAGCAATGAATAGAAAATCTTGAATGTAGCTAGTGCACAATGCAAATTATATACAGTGTCACAAAAATAAGAATGAAAGTAGTGTTTTAGCTAGACGTGCAAAGTAGAAGACAGTGCAGTGAAACCTTAAAAGAACTGAAAGAAAACTGCTGTCAACCTAGAATTCTATGCTTAAATAAATTGAGGTGTTTGTTAGACAAACAAAAAACTGATAGAGTTCATTACTAGCAGACATGCAACACAAGAAATGTTGAAGGAAATCTATTTCAAAAAAAATTAAAAATTAAAGAAGTGATAAAATATTTATATTCTAATTTTTAAAATATCTTTAAGAGATAATTGGGACTTCTGAGGAACTAAAGACACAGGCAACTGCCTACGTTCCACCTCCTAATATATCCTCTAAACACAAAATAAGAAAAAGTAAAAAGTAAAACTACACAAATACCATACCCTTGGTATAACTGAAAAGTGTCAAACACTAAATTAAATGAAAAAAAAAACAAAAAACAAAAAGAAGTGTTCTTGTCCAATCCCCACTACACTAAAGGTAGGCAGAAGGGGAGCATTTGTAATTGATTTAAAGTTAATTGAAAAACACTGTCCAAATGTCTATCCTAAGTTTGAAAATAGTAAAAAAGTTCATTATGATCACATCAAGGACTACAGGGAAAAGACTCAAAACTACATGTACTTTGAAGGGGTAGTTATCAAAAATGAACACATTCTGGGGAAGAAAAAAGGCAAAAAGAAAGGGAGAAGTGTTTGTTGGCAACTGGAGAATGAAGATGAAAAGAGTGCAAGGGGGACATTCGGGATCCTTCAAAACAATGTTGACAAGTAGCAGAGATAGTGGGTATCACTGTCTTATTACTGGTCTTTATAAAAATGCCACTAAGGTTTTCTCAATACTCTTTAGACTAAAATCTATTCTCCTTCCTCACTCCTAGCCCACTTATGGAAAGATAGGAGAGCTAGCAATGGTATTAAGTTTACTTTACCACCATTTCAGAATTACAAAGTCTACTCAAATTCTTAAAATATGAAACAAATACCCTGGTTGATCTGGCCATGGGCTATAGGAAAAGAAATGAAAAGGAAAGAAAAGAAAGGAAGGAAGGAAAGAAGGAAGGAAGGAAGGGGAAGAAAGAAAGAAAAGAAGAAAGAAATGAAGGGAGGGAAAATAAAGGAGGGAGAAAGGGAAAAAAGAAAATGGGAAACAAAAGGAAGAAAGAAGAAAATAGGAAGAAAGAAAAGGAGAAATGATGAGCTACTGACATTTTTTATTAACTTAGATGCAAACTTTATTAATGAAATATTAGTAAGTATCTGGAAATATATGAAATTGATAATGCATTATCACCAAGTGTGTTTTATCCAAGAAATGCAACATTGTTTCAACATGTGAAAATCAAGCAGTGCAATTCTACATCTCAACAAACTAAATGGAAAATTCCCTCTTTCTCTCTCATTATTTTAAAAATCTCTTCAAGCTAGGAAATAAAGGAAAATCCCTTAGCCAGGTAAAATGCATCTGTGAAAACCTGTAGCTAACATTATTTTTAAGTTGAAAGACTGTATTCATTCTCACCAAATTAGAAACAAGGCAAAGATTCCATTCAACATTCATTGGAAGTCACAGCCAGTGCAATAAGATTATGAAATAAAATGCATACAAGCTTGTTGATTTCTACATAAATGGCTACTGATATTTAAATTGAAGTTCATTTAATCTATATACATGATAATTCTCCATTTATTTAAATGTTTTAATTTTTCTCTTATAAATAGTTTGCCTACAGAAGTACAAAGGACCAAGAATGATTAAAATAAGTTTCAAAACAGTAGTACAAATTTGGAGGATACACAGCATCTGGTTTCAAAACTTACTGTATGTCTAAAGAATTTAAGAATTTAGAAACTGATATTAGCATAAGAATAGATAGATTATGAAACAGAATGCAGTGTCTACCCACACATTCAATTGATTTTCAAGAAAAGTTCTAAGGTAAAACAAAATAGCTTGACATGATTCATCAACCTAAAAGTAAAACCTGAAACAATAAACTTTTGGAAATAAATATCAGAGAAAACATTTCTTCCATTCAGTTTAGACAATGATTTCTTACATACAACATCAAGCACATAAAATATCAAAGAAACTGTGATATGCTGGTCTTCATAAAAAGTTAAAATCTTTACACTTTAAAAGACACTATTAAGAAAATAACTGAAAACAATACTTGCAAAATACATATCTGATGATGACCTTATATCCAGAATATATAAATCATGTTTAAAATTCAATAATAAACAATTTCCTTTGTTTTTGTCTTTTAATGGAAAAAAAGGTTTAAACAGATGTTAGGCAACTAAGCATAAGATGCTCAAAATCAATAGTTATCAGGGAATGAAATGAGATAACATGCATACGTTTTCCATGGATAATTTTAAAGGGGGAAAAAAAGAAACTAACATTGGCAACACCAAGTTCTAGTGAAGATACAAAGTAACTAGAAAACTCAGAAATTGCTGGTAGAAACAGAAAATACAAGTACTTAACAATATTATTCTAACAATTACAATATGACCCAACAATCTCACTTGAAGGCATTTACTCGGTAGACAAAAACATAAGTCCATGCAAAGACATGTACAAAAACGTTTAGAGCACTTTTATTCATGATTTCCTAAAACAGGAAACAACCCAAATGCCCATTAACTGACCCATGGTAAACAAACTCTGGTAAAGTCACACAATTGAATACTACTCAACGATAACAAGACTTACTAAAATTCAATAATAAGGATCAAACACAAAAATATAACACTAAATGAAAGAACCCAGAGACAAAAAGTAAATCTGTATCTGTATAATACCATTTATATAGCATTCGCGAAGACAGGAATAATATCAGGGTATATACCAGGGATTGGGTCAAGGAGAGGGAATTGACTACAATATGGAATGAGAGATGTTTAAGGAGTTATAACCAGGAACAAAGAGGGTAATCATGTAATGGCAAAACAGTCAATTCATCAAGGGAGCCAAGAAAGAAAACGAAAAAGGAAATCTTAAATTAATATGCTCATGATAATAGAGCTTTAAAAACATGAAGCAAAAGTTGACTGAAAGGAGGAACAATTATAGCTAGGGATATCGGGCTCTTTCTCAGTTTTTAGTAGATTATTGCCTATTGGTAGAACTAATTGACAGAGAATCAGAAAGAATATAGAAGAATTAAACAGTACTAGCAATAAAATTGACCTAAATGACATTCTACCTAACAAGGAGAGAGTACACATTGTTTTCAACTGCTCATGAACATTCATCAAGTTAATTTTTTTAAATTTTCTAATTATTTGGGGAAGTTTTTGCAGGCATCTTATTGTTAATGATTTCTAATATAATTAAATTTTGTAATTACTCTGTAAATTGAAATCTTTATAAATTCAGTAAGACTTACTATATGGCCCAGCATTTGTTCTACAATGGAGAATATTTTATGTACTTAAAAAGAACGTGTATTTTGCAGTTTGGCATTTTACATTGTTGATCATATCCTCTACATCTTTCTCTATTTGTTTGTCCTGTGGTTCTAATACTGAGTTGCTTCTCGAAAATCTTCATCTATGTTTGTGGGGTTGTCTATTAATCCATTAAATTTCCCAGTTTTCCATCTTTATTGAAGATATTTTTATTGGATATAGAATTCTACATTTTTTAATGTGGTCCCCTCCCCAGGACGTAAAGATAATGCCCATCGTCATTTCATCTCCATTATTTTCTACTAGAAGTAAGCTTATATTTATATCACTCTTCTTCTTTATGCAAATTATGCCTCCTTCTCTCTAGCTGTTTTCAAGATTTTCTTCTTTATATTTGGCTTTTAGCCACCTTTGATGGGGCTTAGTTTGTATTTTAATTACTTAGGATTCACCACATTTTGGAATTGTGCCGCATTATTTTGTCAAATAATCTTATGACTCATTTTTGCTTTCTATTTTTTCCTTCTAGAATGTGAAATACAAATTAGCTAGACCTCTTCATTTTGTCCCATTGGCCTTTGAAACACTTCATTTTTAAAAAGATCTTTAATCTTTCTGTTTCTCCAATAGATAATTTTATTATTTTGTGTTCAAGTACATTGACCTTTTCTTCTGCCATCTACAATCTGCTACTAAACCTATTGGTGTGACTTTCTTATTACATATAATGTATTTAGTTTCATAGAATTATCATTTTGTCCTTGTTATTATAGTTTTCATTTTCATTCAAAATTATCCATCTTTTTATTCATTATTTCCATCATTTCCTGTAGATTTTGCATTGTGGAAGGTATAATAGTAGAAAAATCAATTCTATTATCTTTCTTTCCATAGTTTGGAATGTTTAATCTAGATGGTAGGGGCACTATTCAATTCAAATCCTAAACTCTGTCTCTCCTCTGGTGAGCCATAACTGACAGGTCTATTTTTTTCTTTAGGACTTCCAGATATTTCTTTCTTTCTAGAAAATTTGAAATTTCTCCCATGTAGGCACAGTTCAGTGATCAGCCAAGATTTATGCAGAGCATATATGCAGATTTTAAAACATGTTCTCTGTTCATATTACACAATGGGGATTTTATTTTTCCTCAGGCAAGAAGATTTATAATAGCAAGTCTCAGTACAATTTCATTTCTTCTAGCATCTACTTCCCTTCAATTTCTGCCTTTCTGGGTCACTCTCTAAATTCTTTAAATTTCAAGCAGCTAATTTTACACAATTTCCTAGAGTTTATATTGGTTATCTGTGGGTGGGCTAATCAGACCAGTTATTACACCATTACCGAATTAGATTCACGCAATAGCAGCTCTGAGTAAAACAACTCAAAATGTCCTAAATTTTTGAAACTGTTGGTTAAATGATGATGGCACACCATTTTCTCAATTGAATGCTCAATAAAGAAAAAATCCCATGGAGCATGCTGTTATTTGTCAGTAACATTTTTACAGACTTTTTATAATGTTTTGCCTAGATGTTACTAATATCCAACAAACATTCAGGCAGGTTTCAACATCTTTAATGCTGAAAATAATAATAATAATAATAATAGAGTTTATGATACAGCAAAATGAAAGTCAAAATCGTTGTGTTACAGAGTATTCATAGTGGCTTTCTGAACACGTAACTGTAGCAGATTTCCATGATTTGTAATATGATGAGCCACTAATTGATATATATCCACATATCATTTACATTCAAAATGTGGCCTTCAGACTGGAGGTCATGGGTGGTAGATAACAATATCTTGATTTGTGGTGTTTGGCTACTAGGAAATAAACAAAATACTGCTATTGGATGTAAATTGGTCAGTAGATGTATTTAGAGATTGTTTTGTGGTGTTTTATTGAGAAACACAAAGGAGGAATAAAGTGCAGATGACAAGTATGTATACCTCAATTATAACATGAAATATTTTCATATACATTATACATCTATACAGATTGTGTGTTTATTCCTATAATTATTTCTTGTTTTAGAGATGAGAAAACTAGCATTTGTTGAGGTTAACTATTTATCTCATGTGACAGGGTTTATGAGTGGTTAAACTGGAAACAGAATCTAGAGACACCCACCTCTAGAACTCAGTCAGGCACTTTCAAGGTTACACCCCCCATGTTGTCTTTTGCAGAGGCTACGTGCTTGAATATAAGCATCCCCTCCCAGGAAAGCCATGAAACTCAAATGTAACTAACTGCCTTAAGTTTATAGAAGATGAAAGATTGAAGAAGAATATTACAGCATACAACTTTCTAACAGTTGAAAATGTAGATCTACACAGGGGTGGCTGGAAACGAAGTTTTAAAAAAGAGATGTATTTTCATTTCTAGATGTGTTTCTGGAGTTTCCCTGAGCTTTCAACCACTATACTTTGCTGACTTGCTATATTTTTCTGTTTTGTTTCGTTTTCAGTATTTTTTCAGTCCCTTGAAGAATTAAAATGCTGTATTACCACAAGAAAACTTCATTCGAAATTCCATCTGGGATCAGCATTACAAATTTTTAAAGTGCTAAATAATTTAACAATTTATTTTGTATTATGCTCAATCTATAGTTGTTTATTATGTGTCCATTCTATGACTGACTAAGATGACAATATCATACAGTGCAGGGGTTAACTCTGGCTGCTAATTAACACACTAAACACTTAATAGGTACTCCTTGAGCCCTATTTTTAATGATATAGTATTTTGTAGTTTTACATTGTAAATTGGCCTACAAGATTAGGAGTCCAAAGTTTATAACTGAACTCTTTTTATCTTACTTATGTCCTGGAATATTACTCATATGGTTTAAAACTGAATTTTAAAATGCTATTGCAGAATGATAGATTTTACTTTCTTTCAAGCATGTTCTTAAGGAACAAAATCAATAATGCAACTACAATCCATTAAATTAATATTGGGTCTCTTTTCTGATACTCCAATAAATATTTCCCATAATTTTATTGTGTGACCATATCTGTTCAGGTTTATGTAACTGACTGCCCAAACTGCAGCATTTAGGAAAGTTTTTTGCACTTGGCACCAAGATATCTCAAGTTCCTGAGCTCATTTCATTTGTGACTTTTGAAAGCTAGCAGTCTAGTCATATCTTTTCAGCATAACACTCTAAGGAACTGCACAGATAATGAACTAAAAAAGAAAGGAAGCTGAAAAGAGTCAAAAGCAAACAGGACTAGAAGGGGATACAAACAGCACAGAAACAGCAGAAGGCACAGCTTCAAAGTGGGACAGGTGGATTCTCATGGTACACAAAGATATCAAAAGAAAAACAAAGGATAACATTTTGGTATTCTCCTAACCTTCAAAAGGAAGCCTCCAGGGGAACTGGAAAAAGTATTTTAAGCAATATTTACCTGTGAGATTGAATTGTTGAAAAGATGTAGATTGAGATGAATAACATTCTTTTAGAATGTGATTCTATTTTCTACATGTAGAAGTAGTGCTGTATATGCCTTTATATACACAAAGGTATATCCCTTTGTTTTCATGAAGGAAGCTGTGATTTGGGGGAGACTGTGGCAGAACTTTTTACATTAGAAGCAGTGGTAGTGTTTTCTCACTTATATAAAATGTACCTGCTATAGTGTGTTGCATTTAATGTATACTTAACTAAAACCATGTTTCAATTTATATATAAATTATGAAATTTTATTTCATGAAGAGATGTAATCCCACCATAAGTCATTGTTTTCATTAGTTTTAATCGGGATTTCTTAAAAGAGGTTTTGAGATACTCAAGCCAATCATCATACCAAATTCTCTTATCTGATAGATTCTTGTCTCAGAGTAAGGGCATTGTCTTTTATTTTTTGAATGGTAAGGCAGTCTTCAGGTGTTGTTGGGAATATTGAGATTGAGTCAAAATGGATATTCTAACACAGTGTCAACTTAAAATTTATTAATACAATTTTATGAAGCCAGGGAGTTGGGGAATTTAGTTTATGAGTACAAAAAAATCCATTGACAGTACAGATGCTTAGAAATCAGATAGAATGATGGTTTGTGTATGCAGACAGATGCAGAATCTGTTGCCAATCAAATCACTTCTTTTAAGGAGAATCTTCATATATATTCAGTGTTCTATATAGTTTTAAAGCCATGGATCATTCAAAATAAAATAGATCTAACATGCTGGGATTTTTTTCTGATACAGTGAGTTATTTACTAGTAGAATATGTATGAAAACAATATTGGGGTATTTAAGTAAATTACAGGAAGCTTTCTGAAATAAAGCAATTAATGGCAAAAATAAAATTTTTAGTATTTTTCTAATTAAACAGATTTTCTTCATATTAGTTGTGATCATCATGTTAATAGCAAAGGTACTTCTCCTAGGTGATTACATATCTTCCTCACTCAGCCTGAAAACTGTACATTAAAAATTAATAAAAATGGATTAACTACATTTTTTTCAATAATAAAAATATATCTGGGACTTTACCATTGGCCAATATGGATTTAATCTATTATCTGAAACAATCCAAAAATGGTCAAAATATAAGAAAAAAAAATGGTTTCAAAACCTTAGGCATCAGACCGCATTAAAATTACAACTAAACTACAGAAGAACTATCATTGAAAATGACCTGAAGTTTCTGAACAGAACAAGTCCTATAACTAGGATAAGCAGAAGAAACTACCTTGATACTAGTAGGAGGGGCAAAGACATGAAATGGGCTGTTCCCAAACCCATATGTGGTGGTTAAAAATCAGGATGTAGATGACCCTGAGGAGCAAGGAGTCCCAGCCCCAAATGAGGCTCCCAAGCCCAGGATTCCAGTGCTGGGAAGAGAAATCACCATAAATTCTGACTGTGAAAACCAGCAAAGATTGTGGCTGTGTAAGATGGAGGGCTGCTGGAGTCCCAGGCATTCCACTTAAAGGGTTAATGCACAGACTTACTCACTGACAGACTCACTTGTTCCAAGCTCCAGTACTGAGGCAGCAGCTTGAAATGGTTATGGACATACAGGGAGGAACTAAATTGTCTCGCTTCAGGGTAAGGGCTAGAGAAGAAGCTTTCTCCCAGACAGAAATGCTGGCAGAAGCCATTGTTCCTTTGTTGAACCCTCCCAGCGTGCAGACACAGGCAGGAAGCCATATCTGAATCTCTATCAACCTAGCTAACACCTTTTGTCCCATCCCACCCTGATGAATCCCTGAGACCCTGCCCCAGACAAATTGTATGTCCACCCAAGCCACTTCCAGGAGCTGTTGCATACAAATCATTTTTCTTGACTCATGTTATGACTTTTCTAAAACTCTCTCAAAGGTTCATGAACCGTAAACAAGCAGCATCTGTCTTCGGCATGCTTTATACCTCTTGCTAAGTAGCTCCAAGCTCTGCACTAGTGGTATTTAGCCTCGGTTCACAGCTTAGCCTGTCTTAGGCACCTCCAGGACCAGTACAAGTGGCACATCTGTAGATCACTTCGTAGCTCATGCCAAGTGGCCATGGGCAGGGAACAGGCAGAGGCTGTCCTTTGCCTGTACCAGAGTCCCTCCCAATAGGCTCCAGAAACAACACATCCAGAGGCCAGCTTCAGGCCACAACAGAGCAATACCCAACACCTCCACAAATGACACACCCAAAGGGCAGACTGGGCAGGCACCAGAGCTTTGCTAAAGTTAATCCTGCTCTGTAGGTTCAGCCCTTGCACAACAGATCCTCCACTGTAGTCATGTCCAGTCCTCAAAACCAATCAGCCTGAGGGCCAATCCCTCCCGCTGATGTTCAAACAGCAATCAAGGCTCAACTACAACAGGAGGGCACAAACAACCCACACAAGGGACACACCTGGAACACCCCTGAAATATGCTCACACAGGACCTGATTCTCTTGGGCAGACAAGAAACATCATGATTCACAAGGTATTAAAAAGATGATTCAGAAGACTCTAGTAAATATAGTGAGGAGAATTATCCAGAGATTAAGCTATCTAATCTAACAAGTCTTAAAAGAAATATTTGAAAGGACCAAAATATTTCCAAATAACTACACAAAGCAATACCCCAAAATAGTGAAAGGGATTAAAAACAAAAACGCCACCAACCAACAAAATAGCAATTATATCTGGCATTCAAACAAAAAAACCTAACATGCAAAGAAGCAGAAAACTGCAGTTCATAATAATGAGAAAAATTAATCAAAATAGACCCAAGAGTGACAGAAATATTAGAACTAGAAGACCAGGGTATTAGTAGAGCTATTTAAATTGCATTTCATAAATTCAAAACATTAAGTAGAGCACTAGGGATATTGCAAAAACACACAAATTGTATGGCTAGCAATGAAAATTACAATGGATATAATGAGAACTATACTGTAGGTGATTAGCAGTAGATTGGATATTATACAGGAAAAAAAATTACTGAAGGAGTAGACAAAGCAAAAGAAACTATATACTATTCATAAAGCTAAAATAAATCAATAAATCTACACTACAAAAATATTATAGTAAGTCTTTTAGACTGAAGAAAAAGGATACATGATCAAAATATAGATTTGCACAAAAGGGTGTAGGGCAATGGAAATGTTAACTGTGTATATAAAGATTCAATTTTTTTATTAAGTAAATCTTACTAAAAATATAATTGCTTAAATAGAAATTATAACAATAAAGTGTGGGGTTTACAATGTACACACAAATAAAATAGACAACACAAGTAGCAAAGGCGAGAAATGCAGAAATGAAAATATGCAATTACAAATTTCTTATACTGTACTTGAAGGTAGATTGTAGGTTATAGTTATATACTAAAGCAACCACTGAAATGACAAAATAAAACATTATACTGACCAAGATTCCCTTCAACTTGACTAAATTTTAGACAAGTTTCTTTCTCATTAAAGGTCTCTGACCTCCCTTTTCTAAGAGAATTGACACTAGGAAACTTGCAAATATAAATTCTTTTTCTGCCCTTTTGAGATGTAAACATTCTCTCAGAACCTTGCCAGTTTTACAACCCCAGGAGTATCTTTCTCAATTACCTGGAACCTAACCTTTGAAATATAATCATCAAAAAAACCATAATGCTAAGTGAAATAAGTCAGATGGAAAAAGTCAAGGGCCACATGATTTCACTAATATGTGACATATAAAATTGAAAGCAACAAACAAACAAGAAAAACACAAACAAAAATTCATAGACACAGACAACAGTATGGTGGTTACCAGAAGAAAAGGGGAGTGCGGGGGAGGTAGCAAAGGGTAAAGGAGGTCAAACACATGGTGATGGAAGATTTGACTTTGGGTGGTGAACACATAATACAATATACAGATGATGTATTATAGAATGACACACTTGAAACCTATATAATTTTGTTAACCAATGCACCTCAATAAATTTAACAAAATTAAAAAAAGAAAGATAGTATCCCTATCTCCCATTTTCTGTGGAAGGGTAGGAGCCTAACTTCTATTAGCACTATTTAGCAAACACAGATGGCCTAATCTCATTGATCAACTCCCCTCCTTCCCTGAAAGTCCTCCAGTACTTTTCCTAGATCATCCCAGTACTTAAAAATGCTCCCACTATTTGTTTCAGTGGACTTCAGTTCTATCTCTCTTCCCTCTTGCAATAATCTTGAATAAAAATTCAATGCCTATTTCACTCCATCCAGTCACCTGGTTGACAATAATTAATATACCATCAAAGGAGATAAAATTTATCAAAAAAGTACTTATCTTTTAAAAAAGAGACCAATGGGAAAGAAGTAATAAGAACAAATAAAATATACTCATATATACACAAATAACAAGAAGACAGAATTAACTCTACCCTTATCAATATCCACATTATTTAAAATAGGCTAATTAAAAGGCAGAGATAACTAGTTTGAATTAAATAACAGACCAGTTATATGCTTCCTACAAGAAACACACTTTGAGTATAAAGACACATGCATTAAAATTAAAAGTATTGAAAAAGATTATACCATGGAATCAAATTACCAGGAATAAAGAAGCTCATTTCCTAATGACAAATGATTCAGTTCATCAACAGAAAATAAGAATCAAATAGAAACAGACAAATCCATGATTACAGAAGCAAATGTCAATACTCTCAAGAACTGATAGAACAAAAAAGACACATAATCACAAAATATGTAGAAGAAATAAATAATACCATCCTCCAACATGACTTACTTAACATTTACAGTATACTACATCCAGTAACAACAGAAAATACCAGGGTGCCAAAAGAATGTATACAAGTGGACACTTTGGTCAACATTGCTCAAGCTGTAGTTTGCCATAATCAGAAGTGTCTGGGCGCTGATGGCAACCACTTTGAACACCTCTTGTAACTGCAGAAGTCGAACGTGACTTGAATTCATCTTCTGTTATTGGTATATATTGAGTATTACAATTTTAATGCAGTTCTCCTTTCTTAAAATGTGTATACATAGTTTTTGGCACCCGCTGTACATCACTTTCAAGTGCACATGGAACATTTAGTAAGATATACTATTTCTCAGCAATAAAGCAAGCCTTAAATTCAGATTCAATGATACAGAGCATGTCTTCTGAAAAATTAATAATAAATGGTGGAAACCTCTTTTAAAAACTTCTTTAACTTATTTGGAAAATACATAACACATTTCTAAATATTCCATGAGCCAAAGAAAAAATAAGAAGGATAAAGAGAAAGTATTTTAACTTGAATGAAAATGAAAACATAACATATAAAAATATGGGCTAGAGCTATACACAGGGTTAAAATTTATACAATAAAATGTCTATAATAGAAAATAAAAGCAGGTATCGAATCAATGACCTCAGTTTCTAACTTAAGTAACTAGGAAAAGAACAGCAAATTATTAACAAAATAGAAGAAAAGAAACAAGGGGACAGAAAGCCATGACTCATGGAAAGGTATATTGGCTTCAAACCTCTAGAGAGGACTTTTTGAAATTTTAGCTGTTAGGAAAAAAAACAAAACAATAATCCAGAAAACAACAAAAACTGTAAAAGTCTAATCTGAAAATGTTCTGTTGATACTTAATGTCTGTGCACTAAAATACATTATTCCCACAACTTGAGAGATAAGAGACGATTTGCTCTTCTCTATCATCTTAGTTTATTATTTGTTAAACTTCAAGCTTCAAATATTACTGTTGTATTGCTTTTCCTTTCCACAATTGACTTGCTATTCTAATTAATAAAGATTTAGGAGCAGATGACAAGAAAATTACTAACATAGAAATACTATCTCTCTATACATTACAGAATATAAAAATATTCACTCAACTAGCTTTTTTTTCTCTGATTACTGAATATTGTTTCTATTTTGAGCGTAATAATATGGATCACTTGATAACCTTATTCAGCCCAGAACAGTCAAATTGCTCTGTTGAAATCCACAAATATCTTATACATAAGGATCAATAATAATACAACATAAAATGAACAGGTATTGTTTTCAGTTTTTTAAAACTTGAATCAAGAAAAAAAAATTAATAATAACAACAACAATAATAATGCATTAAAGCTCTTTAAAATGCCCCAAAGTCCCCTTCAATAAACATAAAAATGTTTTCTTCCATCCCCTTAGTTTCTTCTCACCAGGTTCTAATCATTTCATATAAGCATCAAGATAAATTTAAAATGAGTTCTTATTACATTTTATTGTTTTCTCTAATTAGTAATACTGCATGAGAGTTGTTTTCTCCTATGTTTTATTACTGCATTTTAGATTAAGTAATGATTTGGGAGCTAGTTTGAGAACACGAATACTCTTAATGGCATTACTACTATGGGGAAGTATTTTCTACTTTCTAATACCTACTTATTAAAAAACTTCTGGGAAAGAAAAGCATTTAAAAGTTTGTGAATATGTAATATGTAGCAGACACCGACAAAAACAGGAATTATTAAGGTAGCATTTTGTAAAAGAGCTACTTACCTAATATTTCCCACAATGAACAGCTAAATAGTCATCAGTGTTAGGTGGACTCCATTATTCCATCTCATATAGCTCTTCATTATAGCAAAATGAATTTCTTAAAGAAAAATTAAGGTTTCAGATTAAATATTCAATAAGGAACAAAAATTACACCAGATATTAATCTAATCATAAATACGTAAAATAAAGAAACATCTTAGTTTCACATATATACAATAAAAACTCTGTAACATGATGATATTATTCCCTCTTTTTCTTCTCATTAGGAATCAGAAAAAACTCATACAACATGTGGCTAAGATAAGTAAGTCTCTGCCTTCGACTGTTTGTATTCCTTTTCATTATGGTTCTGCTGATATTTTCTAGGGCCCTCAATGTTTTCTACCAAATTTTCTTCCCTGTAAATAGTTTTTGAATGTGGTTAGTAAAGTCACCTGGCTTCATACCTTAGCTTAATCAAATTTCCAGCTGTGTGATCTTAAGAACAATATTTAATCTTTTCTGGCTTCAACGTATATCTCTCTTTGATTTCTATGGCAAAGGATAAGAGGAAAATTAACGCACTCTCGAACTTTCCTTGCTAATTATAAGCTCTTTTGGCCATACCTCCAGGAATTTATCTACTTATTTTCACAATATTTTCTGAAAGATATTGGTTGCTTGTGTGTTTTGCATTGCTCTGCATGTTACCTTAGCGCCACAGCTCTGTGTAGCTATACTTTCTAAGCTGTTCTTCTCAAAGCACTTGGGGATATTAAGGGAATGTATCATATTACTTTATGTGGAAAAAACAGTCTGTGATAGGGCCGGCCGAGTGGCACGATGGTTAAGAACTGGCTTGGGACGCCAGAGGACCCCGGTTCAGATCCCACATATGAGGGCCAGTGACACCGCCCTCTACAGCTAAGATGCTGGACAACAGCTCAACTTGGAGCTGGACTGCCATGAGTCACCGGTCACAGCGCAGGCTGCAGCCCCTGCTGCAGTGGGTTGCCATGGGCTACCATGTGTCGCCAGCAGCCAGTGTGAGCGGCCAGCAGCCGCAGTGAGCGGCCGTCCAGAAGCTGGTGACTGATCTGCCTCGCCCGGGAGAGCGTAATGATGGTGCCAACTTGGGCCAGTGAAGCAACATCCTCCACAACTAGACTGAAGAACAAACCGACAGCAACTTGTCTGTTCCCCTTCCCCCAATTCCCCAGCACTGTTCCCATCCCCCAATTCCCCAATTCCCCAATAAAAATCTTTAAAAAAAACCAAAACAGTCTGTGATAGGATGCTATACTTCAAAATCTTCCCCTTTAGAAATAGTAGTACACTGGGAATAAATATATTGGAGAATATATATATATATATATATATATATATATATATATATATATATAATTGTATTTTAAATAATAATAGCATTTTACATCAGTTTTAAATTTCTTCTTTTATATTTATAAAAATTTTTAATTTTTTCCAGCTTTATTGAGGTACAATTGACAAACTGTATATGAAAAAATTGTATAGTCTAAGGGTACAAACTCAGTTATAAAATGATGAAGTTCTGAGGATCTAATGTACAGCATAGTGATTAGGATTAATAATACTTTATTATATACTAAATTTGTTAAGCGAGTAGATCTTAAGTGTTCTCACTACACATAAAACACATATACACAAAGATAATGTGAGGAAAGGAATGTGTTAATTAACTGTAGTATTCATTTTACAATATGTACTTATATTAAATTCTCACATTATAGAATTTTTAAAAACCTTGTTGTACAATCTGTAATTGGCATTATATGTTTCAATGGATTATCATATATTTTGGAATAACATCTTGAAACAAACAAGGCAAATATGGCCATTGGGATCGTCCTGAGTCAACCAATACAGTAACAGAAACAAAGGGTACAAATACTTGACTATTAAGCATACATACTCTTTTTTTTTAAAGTAGTAGATACAAAGATTCAATGTTAAATGAAATTTTGAAAATCAAGGTCTGTGCACCTTCCCATAGAATAGATAAAATGGATCACAGAAAGCAGAATATGGGAAGAAACCAAGTAGATGACAAAGCATGAGGTTGCAAAGCTACCAGATTCTACTAGATTAAATTGCTCCCATCTCCATCATTGCTGAACTGTGGGGAGGTTGAGTCAACACTGCCAATTATAAGCTAGTAATCAAAACACCGGGACCACTATGGGGAGTGATTCTTTTACCTATGGCTCATTCTATTTAGAAAAACCTCTGCCCCAATGAGTGTGTTCTATCCCATGAGTAATCACTACCTTCCCTCCAAATACATTTAGAAGACATGCATACTGTAAGGAGTGAGTTTAGCATGAGGGGAAAATCTTTATCTCATCAAGGAGGGATTCAGGAAACACAGTCAGAAATATCCCAGCAGAGTCACCAGAAAGTACACCTTCCCATGTCCAAGACCTTTCACAGACTATCTCAACTTACTTTCTAAATATCATAATCTCATTAGGTAGCATTCATCCTGACCACACTTTAAAATGTGAGACTCTGAGTAAATTAGGTCTTGTTCTTTAACTTCTCTGTAGTTTTCAATACATTATTTATACAAAAGTTAGCCCGGGGTGTTGCATTTTATCTTACTGTTTAACAATTAGCTGTTTCCTTATTTATGTTCTCATTGCAGTTTGACTATTCACTTATAGCACTCATCTAAAATACAGTAGTTATCTTTTATGTGTGTATCTCCCCCACTAGCCTGTGTGCTTAGCTCTGAAATGATTAAACATAGCAGATACTCCGATATTCAAAACCATACCATGCACAGAAAAGCCAAATAAAGACATCTATTCAATAGGATTTCCTATCATATATATTTTTTTCTACATAGTCAGGATCCAATATCCTTGTATCCTTGTACTTTTCACCAGTATTTTTAGTTCCTCTTTTCTCAATTATAGTAACTGACAAATTTTGATATCCCTTTTTTCTCTTTTGTTTTTCCTTACTAGGTTAAGTCCCCAGTGAACATTCATCTTTTTATGCTTCATTTATTTCAATACCTTCTGTTCTAATTCTGAAAACTTTATCATAGTCCTCTATTATATAATGTCCTGTTTCACTAGTATTTGACAGATTAACTACAAGACAGGATTAAAATGTGAGATTAATCAGTAAGAGAATCTAGCATATTGTAAGCACTAAGTAAATACTGGATACAAAAATTGGTGAAAGATTTGTTTAAGAAACACTATTAATTTGTGGTAAGATAAATTATAAGCAAATTTCTGGACCTAATTGTTTTCCACTAGATAATAAAGTGATATTAAATAAATTATTCTAAACATTCATAAAAAACCTAGAAAATGCATCCGAAAACATGCCTCTACCTCTAGGCCATCTAGTTCTACACTAACCCTAGGAAAAAAATTTTTGCAAGTGCTTTCCTCCTTTTTTACATCAAATTGCATTCCAATGTGAAAGAAAACAGTTAAGAAATTCATTTGTCAAATTCTTATTTTTTTGTATGGAATGGTTAATTAATTGGACATCAAAATTGCATTAAAGTTCCCAAGGGCATTAAAGCAGTTCAGATGGGCTACCTCACGAGTGGTTTGAGCCAGACTATCTTATGTTATCATATATCAAATATCAATGTAATTTATAACTACAGAATCTTGTAGCATTTTTTACTAAAATGGGAAATCCACTTATTATGACCAAGTCCAAAAATGGTAAAAATACAAATCAAAGAGATCTCATAAATGACAGCTTTGGATTGATTCTTTTTTTCTTTAAGTTCAATTATCCCTTAATGAGGCTGAGCTGCCAAAACTTGCCCTTAGTTTTCCTCTTTTGCCTTGGTTTGTTCTTAATGCGTTGGAATTGATTTGTAGAGCATTTTGTGTTCTTGAAATAGATTTCTTCACACTATGTACTTATGAACTCAAAGTTTAAATGGACACTCTGTTTTCAACAGCCAGGTTGACTACATGAAACATTTCCAAGTTAAAGAAGTGATTTCACTCATATGTGGGATATAAAACTGAAAGCAAGAAACAAACAAAGCAAACAAACAAGCAAAAACTCATAGACACAGACAACAGTTCAGTGGTTACTAGAGGGTAAAGGGAGAGAGGGGAAGAAAAGGGTAAAAGGAGTCAAATACATGATGATGGGATTTGACTTTCGATGGTGAGCACATAATGCAATATATAGATGATGTATTATAGAATTGTACACTTGAAACTTACATAATTTCATTGACCAATGTCACCTCAATAAATTTAATAAAAAAAGGTAGCTACTCAAAAAATAAAAGACGTGTATCTTAATCTCTTTCCCTTCATTCTCCTATTTCCTTTCCTACCCACTATCCCATACTTATCTCTGCTAAGGAATGAATGTATAGCTGGATAAGGGTTTCACATAGTATCTTTACTCAAAACAGATTTATTTCCTTCATATCCAGTTTCTGCTCTTCTTCTTGCCTCTAATATTTATCTGTGTAATTTATCAGTCCAAAACAATAAATCTTATATACCTACCTACATACGTACATACAAAACTAAAATTCAACAACTTTCCTCTCATCTAGCTAACCTAGTTTACTTAGGCTGAGAATATTTAGAATAATTATTGTCACCCCTTCCAGAAATTTTACCAATTCCAAATCTCAATCAAGGAACTGAAGTCTGCATACATATCACTTTTTTTAACTTGAATAAATTAAAATTGACACAAGCTCCCATTCTCCTGAATCGGCAGAAATTTAACCTGAGTCATCACCTGGGGTTCCCTATCTGTACTCTTCTGGAATCACACATGAATGATGTAAGCCTTGCAGAGAGCCTGGGCAGGGGTGTGAGTGGTTCTCCTAATCTCTACTCTATTGTACTCTATACTGACATCCCCACCAGGAAGCAAGTTCTTGCTGAAGTTTTAACATTTTCTCAGGTACTTTTAGAGTTCCGTGCAGAGTTCACATTATGTAAGTATGTTGGGGTGCACAGACTTGTTTATCTTCTCTGATGACAGAAAAACTAAGACTATTACTTTTACTATTACTATTACCATTATTGCCTGTCAACAGTAAAATGATCTCAGTTTTCAGGAACAACAACCAGGACATATACATGTTTTTCAGAAAGAAGATAAACTTTTTTCTTTTTTTTCCCCCCATTGTAAACTTTAAATCTTCCTGAGGCAGAGGATACACTTGAGGGTTTGAAATATTATGTGCTAAAAAGTGAGTAGTGGTACAGCGAGTAAAAATGGTTTTGGGTACCAGCTTATATCTATTGTGCAATAACTGTTATCAGAGTCACCTATCTCTCTGCTGATAACAATTATAAACTCAGAAACAAAAAAACAAAGAAAACATTTGAAGTTCTCAGAGAGGGATCAAAAGAAGCAAAGCCTGGAGGGAATATGACTTTTGAGAGAAGGTAAATATGATGGATGAGATCCACATTCATCCAGCTTCTGAAGACTCGTTTGTTTTCAGGGTGTTTGGGGGATGAGGCTCAAGCAGAAAGCAGCAGACACTTAGGGCTGAGGAGTAAGAGATTAACAGGCTGAATCTGCAAGAACAACTGACAGGTATGGAGCTGCAAAGCTGGCAGTCCCAGAACCCGAACGGAAGCATACCACATATCCTTGGTTGACACCTGACCTGCAATTCTGTGGGGAAAGACTACAAGCACCCCAGGGAAATACTACAGATAGAATACCAGAAATTCTTAGCAGAGATTTCATCAGCAGCCTGCCACTGGGGATAACGGCATTTGAGGTTGTAACCCTGCCAAGTTAGAGGGAGCTGCTAAGCGCCTCAGACTTGTGATTAAAACTGAAGAAAGCCCACGTTAGAAATTAGGATCACCTCCCATAACTAATGAAAAGTCTCACATTAAATGCTAAACACAATAATCCATAACATTGAGATCTTGCAGTAGTTTATCTGCTTAGAATAAAAATCAACACTTCTCAGAACATTAAAGTCTTCATTTTGCAATAAAACTTAACAGACATATGAATTTACAGTAAAATGTGAACCACAGATGAAGGGATAACAGTCAATACAAACAGATCCAAATGACCCAGGTGCTGTGTATTTAGCAGAAAATATTTTAAAATTACTATGATAAGTATGTTATAATATCTACAAGAGAAAATTCAAATGAGTGGGCACATAGGATATTTCAGGAAATGTATGGACAGTTTTATGGAAGTTTAAAAATATTAGAAGAGAAAAAACTCCATACCAAACAGATACACACACACACACACACACACACACACACACACACACACACACACACACACTCTCTTTCTCTCTCTCTCTCACTCACTCATATCACAACTCAGTGAAATGGATATCATCAGAGTGGACATAATAAAAGAAAAAAAACAATAGAAATAAAGACAAATCAATAGAAATTGTCAAAATGAAGCACAGACAGGAAAAACAGTTAAAAAAATTAGATGGATTTTAAAGACCTTTACAGGATCAAGTATTTAATATATTATGTGCATTGTAGTTCCAGAAAGAGAAATATGAGAATATGACAGAATAACATTTGAAAAATATGGGCCAATATTTTTCTTCCTTCCTTCCTTCCTTCCTTCCTTCCTTCCTTCCTTCCTTCCTTCCTTCCTTCCTTCCTTTCTTTCTTTCTTTCTTTCTTTCTTTCTTTCTTTCTTTCTTTCTTTCTTTCTTTCTTTCTTTCTTTCTTTCTTTCTTTCTTTCTTTCTTTCTATGTGTGATCATCACTTTTTTTTTTTAATTGGGGAACAGTGTTTTTCCAGGACCCATCAGCTCCAAGTCAAGTAGTTGCTTCAATCTAGTTGTGGAGGACACATCTCAGTGGTCCATGTGGGTATAGAACCGGCAACCTTGGTGTTATGAGCACTGGGCTCTAACCAAAAAAAAGCATGCCTAAAATGTTATATTTAAAATGATGAAAAACAAAGATGTAGAGAAAATATTAAAAGAAGTTAGAGAAAAAAAGAGTATATACAGCAGATCAACTTGAACATTGGTAGATGACTTTTTTATCAGAAAAAATAGAAGGCAGATACAATGAAGCAACACCTTTAAAGTGATGAAAAGAAGGACAACTAAAACTATCAATCTACATTTCTATATATAGTGAAATTAGCTTTCAAAACTTCAGATAAAAGAAACTATCTAAAATTAAGTGAACTTTGAAAAATTAGTACAATAAATGATAGAGAAAATTCTTTATGCTGAATGAAAATCAACATGTGAAAATTCAGATCTACAGCATGAAAAAACTACTAGTGTAAAAGGTACATATGTGATTAATGTTTTAAAAGTGTTTTTTTTCTTTCTTTTTAAAAATATTTAATAGTCAATTTACTTTACAAAGACAAAAATATATACTACAGGGTTTCTAGGACTTCTACAAGTAAAATATTTAAGAAAAATAACACGAAGTATAGCCATTCCTCTCCTAAGTATTTACCCCAAAAAATGAAAACACATGTACATACTGGCATACAAATTATCACAGAAGTTTGACTGGTAATAGTCAAAATCTCAAAATAATCCATATGTTTTTCAACAGGCATTTGGATAAAGTATGGTGTAGCTATCTAATTGAATACTATTCAGTAACAGAAAGGAATTAACAACTGATATACACTACATGGATGACTATAAAAATAATTTTTCTAAGTGAAAAATGCTACTTTAAAAAGTACATACTCTATGATTCCATTTATATAATAGTCAAATAAATGTGCACTAATGCGCAGTGACAGAAAAATTAGTTGTTGCCTGGGGATGGGGGCATGAGATAGAGACATGTGGGATGAAATTTTTGGAGGGGATTGATATGGTATGTTACCTTGATTGCAGAGGCAATTTCATGGATGTGTATGTGTATGTGTGTGTGTGTGTGTGTGTGTGTGTGTGTGTGTGTGTGTGTGTGTATTTGTAAAATTTAATTCATGATAGCCTTTTAAATACATGCAATTTACTTTGTGTCAATTATTCCTCAATAAAGATTATAAAAATATATAAGGATAAACTTATCAGGAAAGTGCAAGATCTATAATTTTAAAGTATAAAACATAGTTGAGATAACAAAAAGACCTAATTAAATGGAGAGATATATAGTGATGATGAAAAGGAAAACTCAATATTTTTATGATATGAATTATTCCCAATTAATATAGAATGGTGAAATCTCAATAAAATAACATTCTTAAATTGTGTGTGTGTGTGTATATATATATATGCATATATATATATATATATATATATATATATATATATATATATGTCTAAAATAATCAGTAAAGTCACTATGTATTAATATGGAATGATCTCCAGGATATATTGTTTCAAGAAAATATCCATGGGTAGATTATTATGTATACTATGCCACCTTTTTTATCTGTGTGTCCATGAACACACATGTATGGTATTTCAGTGGATGAAGGTAAGATAGACAAGTGAAATTTACATTAAACATTCATAGATACATATATAATATTAAATATAAAATATAAATATTTAATATAAAAATTAATTTTTTTATTGTAGTTTTACATTTTTTTCAACTTTTTCTTTTTTTAAATTTTTATTAAAATATAGCTAACATACAATATTATATTAGTTTCAGGTATACACCATAGTTATTCAACATTTATATACCTAAAAAAATGATCACCATGGTAAGTCCAGCAACCATCTGACACTGTACCATGCTATCGCAATATTATTGATTATATTCCCTATGCTGCACATTATATCCCCAAGACTTATTTGCTTTGTACCTGGAAATTTGAACCTCTTAATCCCCTTCACCTTTTCTCACTTTTTAAAATTTTTAATTAGAATTGAGATTCAATATCATTTTATATTAATTTCAGGTGTACAGCATAGTGGTTAGACATTTATAAAAGTTAAGAGGTGATCCCCTTGACTAATCTAGTACCCACCTGGCACTATACATAGTTATTACCATATTATTGACTGTGTTCCCTATGCTTTACTTTACATCCTCATGACTATTTATGTAATGGCCAATTTGTATTTCTTAATCCCTTCACCTTTTTCACCCTGACCCCCACGTCCCTACCACCTATCACCCCAATAATCTAGTACTGACCTGACATTATACATAGGTATTACAATATTATTGACTATATTCCTTATTCCTACATACACTATATCTTCATGAATATAGTGTAACAACCAATTTGTACTTCTTACTCCCTTGCCCTTTCTCACCCCCTCCCATGTGCCAACCATCAAAATGTTCTCTGTAACTATGAGTCTGTTTCTGTTTTGTTTATTTTGTTCTTTAGATTACATATACAAGTGAAATAACATTGCTTCTGTCTTTCTCTGTCTGACACACTCCACTCAGCACAATATCCTTCAGGTCCATCCATGTCGGCACAGATGGCAAGAACGCATTCCCTTCCATGGCCAAGCAATATTCCATTATACATATGTACCAGCCACTCCTTATCCACTCATCCATCCATGGACACCCAGGCTGCCTTATATCTTGGCCATTGCAAATAATCCTGAAATGAACATATGGATGCACATACTGCTTTGAACAAGCGTATATAAGTTTCTTCGGCTAAATACCCAGAAGTGGGTATACTGGGTCCTTCTTTGTCTCTTGTTATAGCCTTTGTTTTAAAGTCTATTTTGCCTGGTATAAGTATTGGTACCTCAGCTTTTTGTTTGTTTCCATTTTCATGAAATATCTTTTTCCATTCCTTTACATTCAGTTGACTGTGTCTTTTTTTACTGAAGTGAGTCTTTTGTAGGCAGCATACATAAGGGCCTTATCTTCTTATTCATTTAGTCACTCTATTATTTTGATTGGAGGATTTAATCTATTTACATTGAAAATAACTGTTGATACATATGTAGTGATTGTCATTTTATGATTCATATTTTTGATCTTTTTTTTTTTCCCTCATCTTAAAGAAGTTTCTCTAAGATTCTTTGTAATGCTGGTTTGGTGGTGATGGGCTCCTTTAGATTTTTCTTGTCTAGGAAGCTTTTTTCTGTCCTTCAATTCTAAATGATAGCTTTGCTGGGTAATCTCTTGTAGTTCCTTACTTTTCGTCACTTTGAATATTTTCTGTCAATCCCTTCTGGCCTGCAAAGACTTTGTTGAGAAATCAGCTGATGGTCTTATGGTAGCTCCCTTGTAGGTAACTAACTGTTTTTCTCTTGTTGCTTTTAAAATTCTCTTTGTCTTTAAACATTGGCATTTTAATTATGATGCTTCTTGGTGTGGGCCACTTTGGGTTCATCTTGTTCGGGACTCTGCACTTCCTGGGCTTGAATATCCATTTCCTTCAACAGGTTAGGGAAGTTTTCTGTCATAATTTCTTCAAATAGGTTTTCAATTCCTGCTCTTTCTCTTCTCCTTCTGGTACCCCTATGATGAAAATGTTGGTATGCTTGATGTTGTCCCAGAGGCCCCTTAAAATGTTCTCATTTTTTAGGATTCCATTTTCTTTTTGCTGTTTTGTTTGGGTGTTTCCTTCTACCTTATATTCTAAGTCACTGATTCGATCCTCAGCTTCATCTAATCTACTGTTGGTTTCTTCTAATGTATTCTTCATTTCAGTTATTGTATTCTTTATTTCTGACTGCTTCTTTTTTTATATTTTCTATCTCCATTTTTATGCTTCCTATATCTTTGTTGAGTTCTCCCTGAGATCATTGAGCACCCTTATAATCAGTGTTTGGAACTGTGCATGTGGTAGATTTCTTGTCTCCATTTTGTTTAGTTTTTTTTTTTTCTGGGCTTTGTTCTAGTCTTTCATTTGGGACACGTTCCTTTATCTCCCCATTTTGACTGTCTCCCTGTATTTGCTTCTTTATATTAGGTAGAGCTATTATGTCTCCTGGTCTTAGAAGAGTGGCCTTATATAGTAGGTGTCCTGTGCCCAACCCTACTGGCACAGTCTTCCTGGTCACCTGAGCTGGGTGCTCCAGGTATGTCCCATGTGTGGATTGTGTGTGCCCTCCTATTGTAGTTGAGCCCTGGTGTGGTCTTCATGTCAATGAGAGGGATTGCCCCTTGGATTGATTGGTTGTGAGGACTGCCTATGACTACAGTGATGGAGCTGTTGTACAGGGTCTGACCTTACAGAGCAGGATTCGCATTAGCAGGACTCTGGTTCCTGCCCAGTCTGCCCTTTGGGTGTGTCATCCTTGGAGTCAGCAGGGTGATGCTCCAGCTTGGTCCAAAGTCAAACCCAGGGACTCCTAGGAGGTGCCCTGCCACAGACCAAATTCACCCTCTACTTGTGACCTGCCCAGGGCCACCTAGCATAGGCTACTAAGCAATCCACATTTGGCCACCACCTGTGTTCTGCTTGGAGGTGCCTTGAGAGGCCAAGCCACAAACCTAGGCTGGCTATTGCTAGTTCCAGGCTTGGGGCTGCTCAGCCAGAGGTTCAATACATGCCAAAGCCACCAGATGCTGCTTGTTTGGGCATTGTGAACCTTTGAAAAGTCTAAGGAAAATCCACTGCATGAACCAAGACAGGTCGTTTCTATGGAAAAGCCATTGGAAGAGGCTTGGGTTGCCCAAAAATTGGGTGGGCTGGTGTTTCAGAATCACCAGGGCAGGGAGAATAAATAGTGTTACCCAGGTTGATGAAGATTCAGATATGGCAGCTGCCTGTGTCTGCATGCTGGGTGAGGAGAGGGCTCAACAAAGAAACAATGATTTTCACCTGCTCCTCCATCTGGGTCAAAGCTGTTCCTTCAGTCCTCACCCTGAGGTCAGACAACTCAGTTCCTTCCTGTATGTCCCTGGCACTTTTCAGGCTGCTCTCCCAGCACTAGAGCCCAGTGAGTGAGTCCATCAGTGAGTGTGTCAATGTGCAGGCCCTTTAAGAGGAACACCTGGACTCCAGCATCCCTCCATCTAACTCAGCCACAATCTCCACTGGTTTTCACAGCTAGAAGTTATGGGGCCTTCTTTCCCCAGCACTGAAACCTGGTCTGGGGAGCCTACAGTGGGGCTCGAACACCTCACTCCTCAAGGGTGGTGGGGACCTCTGCAGCCAAAATATACCTAATTATTTTTTTTCCTCTTGATTTTTAATGGTCACATGCAGTTGTGGGATCAGCCTGTTTTGCCTCCCTGCCCCTCCTACCAGTCTCAAGGTGACTTATTCTGTATGTCTTTAGTTGTAGGGCTTCACTTCAGTTCAGTTAGACTTCAGGCAATTCTCAATGATGGGTGTTGTGTAATTTAGTTGTAATTTTGATGTGGTCGTGAGAGGAGGTAAGCAGGGTATTTACCTACTCTGCTCTCTTGACCAGAAAACTTACATTTTTAATATAAATTATTATTTGTATATTTAAACATTAGATATAACCATATCCATGTTCATAGCAACAGCCACATATGAGTATATCTATATCTATATCTATATCTATATCTATATATATGTCTATGTCTATGTCTATATTTCAAATCCATGTATATTATACCGAAATTGATAAGAAGAAATGACACTTCAGTAGTGATAGTCACACCTTACATAAAGATCTTGGTTTCACTGAAGTAAACTAAGGTCTTTGGGGAAATTACTTATTTTAAGTCACTAGCAGGTATATTTTGTTAGGACTGAAAGAACACAAATACCAAGAAAATCTGGGCAAGTATCCATGAGCTAGCTTGAGGGGGTTTCTACTAGCTAAATTTAAGATCATCTGAACAAAAATAAAAAATGATTGTAACTTATTGCATCATTTTGAATAAATAACAATCATGAATCTATTGTTATCACCTAAAAAAATAGGGGAAAATCATTTAAATGCTATCATTAGAGAGGTGGCTATTAAAATAATCCATTATGATAAAAATTTGTAATACAAGTTGAAAAAGTAAACACTCATCCTATTTCCTAGGAGGAACTGTAGCACTCCTAGAAGTTGATGGAAAATTGTGCATGTGCATGTGTGTGTGTGTGTGTGTGTGTGTGTGTGTGTGTGTGTGTGTTTATGTGTGTGTTATATTTTTAGTAAGAGTGAATAGAAATTTTTAAAGCAATATTTTGGAATAATTGTTACTCTGTGCTTGACTTTTAATAACAATTTTATTCAATTCTTTGTTGGGACATAATATGAGGATTTCTTTTGACATTTTGTCACTGGTAACCTTAAAACTATGGGAACTATATTGCCCATTAAAAAGTATTGCAAACTAACTTTTGGAACGCTTTTTTGTTACCAGAGCCATTTTCCCAGAAATGGTAATATGGTATTGATCTTCATTGTATTATAATGCTTAACTTTGTTTTCCCATTTATGAGTATTACTGACTTTACTGATGCAACATTTAAAAATATATTTGTGTACTAAGTGGTTAGATGGTAATACAGCTCCAGGATGATATATTATTGAGTATTTTGAATTCAACATGAATGCTAATGGGGTTATTTCTAACCCTTTTTTATAGTTTTTATTTGATAAAAATTTTATTTTATACTGAAGAAATAGTCTCAACCATAGGACCACTGCCTCTTAAATAAGTTTGGGTTTCAACCTCTCCTACATTCAGTGTGAACTTCATTATACAGAATGTATACATATAAATATTTAATAACATTAAAATCAAAAGTTCCTGAAAACACACAATTCAAGGTGAAGAAAAGCACAACACAAAAATTAAAGGGAGAATTTCCTGGAACTACCAAAGGTCAGGGATAGTTTCCATCACCATCATAGAATAGAGCATTTCATAATTGAAAGGACTTTAGGTAGATTACTCAAGAGAGAGTTGCCTTATTGATGGGGAATATTAGCCTAAATTGAAACCTTCACTTGTTTCACCTAACAAAATCAAGGCTCAATTGTTTCACACAGTTTAACTGCTCCCAAAGAAAATGAAAGAGTATTTGTAGGAGTACAAAAATATTCAGGATTAAACAAGGCAAACTTTACATAGCTTTGCATCCAATAAAAAATTAATGGTAATGAAAAGAAACTGGAGATTATGACTCATAATTTTAAAAAAATCTATCAAAAATTGACTCATCAATGACAAAAATGATAGAATTGATAGAAAAGGATATTAAAAATTTATTGTAAGTATGATAAAGTTTTAAGAAAGAAAAGGTTGAACATGTTAGAGACAGGGAAGATACTAAAACATTCCAAATTGTGGGTTTTTTTTTTTTTTTCAGAAAAATAAATCAATACTCAAAGAAACGTTCCAATTAATGAAAACAGGATTAACTAATTTTATTATTGAGAAAAGTATATACTTTAAATGTGGTAGGAGTTGAATTTGATCCCCCCAAAAGTTGTTGGAGTCTTAATCTCAAGTACCTGCTAATGTGACCTTATTTGGAAATAGGGTCTTTGCAGATGATCCAGTTAAGATGATATAATTAGAGTGGGCCTAATCCAACATGACAGTATCCCTATAAAATGGAGACATTTAGGCACAGAGACAGGTAGACACACAGGGAGAATGCCATGTAAAGATGAAGGAAGAGATGTGGTCCATGCATCTATAAGCCAAAGAATTGCACAGATTGTCAGAAAACCACCAGCAACTAGGAGAGGACATAGAACAGATTCTCCCCTTCAGCCCTCCGAGGGAACCAAAACCTGCTGACACCTTCATTTCAGAATTTCAGGCCCTAGAACGGTGAGGCATTTCTACTGTGCTAAGACAACAATTTTGTGGTACTTTGTTACAAAAGCCCTAGGAAACTAATAGTCAGTAAGTGGCTACAAAACTAGATTTTTAAGCTCAATGGATATGGAAGTAAACCTACAGTTGTTTTGCATCATCCTGCTTTTAGGAAACAGCAGATGTTCAATTTATGTTAGTACTTATATTGAGCTTATTTTGGCATTGTGTTTTTCATTATTCATTATCAGGCTTAGTCTGACCTTGTGTTCTTCATAATTCTTTATCAGTATCTCCAATGGCTGACCCTGATAGTGTATCTAGTATATATGGTTTATCACATCCTTCATCATTCCTTAGTAAGCTAGACTAACTTCATTTCACCACAACTACTTCCCCTTTTGATATTATTCTATAGTTTCAGATTTTCCACAAATTTGCATTGCACTGTTGATTTTACTTTAAACTATTCTTGATTTTCTAGATACCTCACAATTCCAAAGCAATACACATAATAAAGCAATGATTGGTAATTTGATAATATGAAACAAAAGTTTTAAAAGGATATTAGTTCTAAGTAAATAGCCTCTGAAAATATTACCTGTAATATGTACTTAAAGCACATTCTTGACTAGCTACATCTAAGGATTATTTTTCATCATATAAACAGCCTTACAAATAGGTGATTGGTTTTAGTAGCTTATTTTTCCAATTGCTTTACAATTTGAGAATTATTCTTTCATCCTAATTTTAGATTTTCCAAATATACCTGATGCATAATCAACACAGTCTAGTGAACATAGATAACCTAAATCTTGTATTCAAAATTTTTCCTGCATGGCTCAATATACTGCCTATAAATATTCATCAATTATACAAGCTTTGTTTTTCTATTCTTACAGATGAAATCAGGGGCAACAGAAATACTGCCATCTCCCTAAATAATATTTTCAATATTTGATAGGCATGTTCTACCAAGCATATTATCCATTATTGAAGTTTATTTGGGGATATTTGTTGGAAGGTACATTCGGAATTGTTAGAAATAGAATTAGTTTGTTCCAGTTCTTAGGGACTAACTGTTCAACTGGCCATTTCTTATATCTGTCATTATCAATAGTAACATATGAATTACAACCAATTAAATCTCTTTGAATGTCTAGCATTCATCTAACATATTTGTTCCATATCTTTATAGAAAAAAGAATATATCCTTTAATAAAATTATGTTGGTTTGACTTTAGACAAATTTCAGCTCTTCTATCTGTAATATATCAACCTTCTTACATCATCTTTTAACCTTTCCATAGATAGCACCATGCTCAATATCCAACTTTTTGCATAAGTAAGTACAGTTATGTAGTTCAGTACTAGTAAATATATCCTGTGGTTTTTGCATAGTTATTCATTCTATAGTTATAAAGCTGAGGGCTTGTGACAATTCTTGAGCTATATTTTGTTGTAATTGGATTTCATTTCAAGCTGTCCTATTCTAAATCTTTTCCCAATTTCCTTCTAATTTTGCTCTTACTTCTATGCCCTGTATTATACTATGAGCCCATCCTGTTTGCATCTGAATTACGTTTCTGTAATTGCCCCAGTATACCAAGTTTGTCAATATTTCTGTATCATAAGAGTTTACAGTGCTAGTCTTGGTTTTCATTCCCCCTGATATAATACTAAGTCCCTTTTAGTTTGTTCATGGCCCTATTTTAATCCCACTGTAAAAAAATATTTCATAATGGGAAAGCCTATTATGTACAAGTAGAATTAAATCAAATCATATGAGCACAGTAATATTAAGAAATAATGTCATTTAATTATCCTAGGAGCCTGAAGTACGGGGATAGAGATTGTCAGGTTCTAAACATGCTAGAATCATCATTACAGAAAACTGTATTTCAGGCTTTTTGGAATAATAAACCCATCACTTGGGACAGAATATTTTTCCATTTTACATCCTTATTCAGTTGTTTTTCTTTAAACCACTCCCAATGGCTAAAATATATAGAAAGCAGTTAGAGTCTTAGGGTAATGGTCAGAGACATTTATCTTCAGTACAATTACTTTTTAGCTCTTTTGGTTATAATTACTTCATACTGGTATGTTCAGTAACATAATGGGTGATGAATTTGAGTATATGTATTAATATTCGGTCAATACTGATTTCAGACTATGGGAAGATTTGAAGTTTTCTGTTTCTTCTAAATTTAAATCATCCAATTGATTGCATTATAGTTAAAAACAAGGTTTCTTGAGCCTTTATTTCATAGTCAGACAAGTTGTAGTTGAGGTACTCATTTTTAAAAGAAGGAGGGATCTTGAAATTATCATACTAAGTGAAATAAGTCAGACAGAAAAAGTCGAGAACCATACGATTTCACTCATATGTGAGATATAAAACAGAAAGCAACAAACAAATAAGACAGGCAAACAATCAAAAACCTAGAGACACAAATAGTTTAGTGGTTACCAGAGGATGAGGGGAAGAGGGGGAGGTAGAAGAGGATAAAGGGAGTCAAATATATGGTGATGGAAGCAGAACTGACTATGAGTGGTGAACACACAATGCAATATATAGATGATGTATCACAAAATTGTACACTTGCAATTTATGTAACCTTACTAACCATTGTCACCCCAATAAACTTTAATTAAAAAAAGAAAAAAAGAAAAAAGAAATTTCTCTGTTAGATATAAAATGAAAACAGTAACCCCTATGCATGTCCAGCACACAAGCTGATGTGTTAATCAAATGAAACTATATATATGAAAGAGCACTTTAAACTTACTCCCCCTCCTTAAAAGAAGGAAGAGCCAAATAACTACTAGGCTGGTTCTAGACAATTATCTGTATTATTCAAGGATGAAAGTCTATGGTTATATGGTTATTAATTAGCTTTATCAAATTCTTTAATTCTTTAACTAGGCATACATATTTTTATTCCACCTCAACTTTAAATTAATCATAGCCCTTATGACATATTGATCCTATAGGATTTCTATTCAATATTATATAATTTAAAACAAACTTAGCCATTTAATATTAATAATATGACAACTTTATATGACCTTTCACATAAATTTATATAATCCAAGAGTACTAGGAAAGCTAACATAAAAGAGAACAAAATGTTGGCTTTATATCTTGGAAATCACTTGTAATTCAAAGCACCCTATTGAAGAATAGAGTTATAGAAATATTAGAAATAAAAAATTCATTGTTAAATTATATTAAACATGGAAATGAATTCGCTTCAAAGCATTTTAAAGTTAAACAATTTTAAATATAGATCAGAAGAAAATTATAGGCAATTTCTATTTCCCTAGTAGGTATGCTAACTTTATTATTTTCATATTCATTATAAATGACAATCCTTTGGATCTTTTAGCTTCATTAGAGCTTGCTATCAAATTTCATGTACTTGTGGCAAGTTTATCTTATGTTAGTTTGTAAATTAAATTTACTCCTATACTGCAAATGATTCACTTTCAAAATAATGCAATGATTATTTGTGTTAATATTCACTTAGCAAACATTTATTGACACTCCCTCACTATGCGTCAAACACCATAAGAGAAAATGAGAAGACAAAGAGAAAAGAGTTTAGAGCTAAATTAATCCAGACTCTCATCATATTCACAAAGTCGCAATCAACAGACTATTGCTGAAGAGACAAAACATGTACAAAATATGGGAGGTGCCCTGAGGACACATAAGACCTGACAGCAGGTGGAGGCATACATGTGAAATTAATGATAAAAATATAGTTTTGTAAGAATGTAAAACAAAGTTCAATGATTTACTCTTCAGGCAATTAATTATAACTGTTTCAGGTGTAATTTTTTCTATTAGATAATCTAGAATTTTAATTTGTTATTAGTTATGAGAATAAAGCTTGCATAAACACATGAGAGTTTGATAAAATGGTTTCACTGTAGGACAGCACATATGTGTATCATTTAAAGAACCAATGTACTGTAGTTCAAGGCTACTTAAGAAGCAAGTTGATTTTAAGGTTGGTTTGGGCAGACTAATACTCCACCACTGAAACATAAAAACTCACTAGCACTGGATGGCAACAAATGGTTGCGTTTGTTTACAGTGAACCCACAACTATTTTTAAAAGGTGAGAATTCAGCACCCTGTATATGAAGAACAGTGAAAGCTAGATATTGTGTTTAAACCATACAATGAAACAGGTTGAAACTAAAAATGGAAATATAGTTTGCCAGCAACAAATTCAAGTATTAGGTAAGAAAACAAATGCAAAAACCTTTTATGAGCAAACAGAGGGGAGCCAAGATCTCACTACCACTTTTTGTTTGGAAAGTACAGGACTCACCAGTAAACATACTCAGTATGACACTGGGACTGATCCTGGGCTAAAGCTGGTGGTCCTCGTGGTCCTTACCATGGGCAGGACAGATCAGGGACTGCCTTTCATTAAACACAGGGTATAAGTTGGCATGTCTTCTAGCTGAGGCAAGTGGTAAGGCCATGATTAGCATCAAATAACTTTTAAATATACTTTGCCCACATATGAGTGAAATCATAAAACTGAAAGCAACAAAAGAACAAGACAAGCAAACAAGTAAAAACTAATAGACACAGGTAACAGTTTAGTAATTACCAGAGGGTAAGGAAGGGAGGAAGGGTGGTAAAAAAGGGAAAAGGGGGTCAAATATATGGTGACAGACAGCGAACTGGCTGTGGGTGATGAACACACAATGCAATATATAAATGATGTATTATAGAAATGTACACTTTAATCCTATATAATTTTACTAACCAATGTCACCCCAATAAAATTAACTTATGTATAGAGATTCACCCCTTAAATTTATATACACACACACACACACACACACAGGGTACCAAAAAAAATGTATACACATTTTAAGAAAGGTAAAAAGCTGTGTTAAAATTATGCTGATGGTAACTGAGCACCTCTTGTAATTGCAGAAGCCAAACGTGTCTTGTATTCATCTTTTGTTATCGGTATATATTGAGTATTACAATTTTAATACAGTTTTCTCTTTCCTAAAATGTGTATACATTTTTGGGCACTCTTGTTTTTTGGCACCACCTGTGGGTGTATGTATAAGTATGTGTATACACACAGACAGACAGACAGACACAGACACACACACACACACACACACACAGACACACACACACACACACACAAACACACATACTTTGCCTTAGTGGAGTTCTTCATAGTAATTCTAAAAATAGTATTTTATTATCATTATCTAGGACTTTAAAACAAACTTAATGAACATCTATAAGTGATGAGATTGCCAAACTTTGAGAAGATTATTTAAACTCTAACAGACTGAAAACCACTCGACAACAAATCAATCTTTTTATACTATGTGTATTGAAGAATTTGTATGAGGAAGACTGAAGTGAATAGCTCTCTCTCTCTCTCTTCCTAAATGGTAAACTATGGTAATTCTTATACCAGCAACTACTTGAAGGTTTTTAGACAAGATCAGGTAAACAACAACAACAAAAAAACACTTTAAAAGGACATTCCACAAGGCATGGAGATATTATTGATGAATTACTGTTTTCCACAGCTCTCTTGGATATGCTACTAAACAATATGGCAAATTTTCTAAAATACCAATAAGGTCAAGCAGTGTCTAACATACCCTGTTAATATATACCTTTGGCATTTTCCCTAATGATGTCTGCAGTAAAACCAAAAAAAAAAAAACAATGATAACTTTTTCAGTATTAATGTGATATAATGTACAATGGTTAGAATAGTTATAATAATGATTATAAAACTGACTAAATGCTTTCACTCCAGAATGAAAATTTAGCATTTCATATTAAAAAATAGACAATGGTAATGATAACTAGATTTTATATATATATATACACACACACACACATACACACGTGTGTGTATATGTATGTAGATATGTATAGACTGACAATCTTTCTTTTGGATGTGAAACTAAGACTTCTAGCTCCTGTTAGTTTATTCTTCTGTGAATAAGAGGGCCAGATCAGACATATAATTTCTAAGAGAAGATTATAAAATTAACCCTTTAAAATTAGAGAAATAAGAATAAAGACTAATGAGTGAAGTGATTATAAGGGAATATTTCAAAGAAATGAATTACTAGTGTGATGTGATGCAAAGAAGAATCTGTTGCTGCTGAACATTATTCCATACAATTATGTTGCCTAATACTAACAAAACCAGTGTTTCTAATATTAATTTCTGTTTTATTTATTGCAAATCTGAATGTATTTGAAAGAACCAGTGACACCTGACCTGACACATTCTGAAAACATGAAAGAGAATCTTATTAGTTAAAAGTCACTTTGTGCTAAAAAATCTGTAAGTCATTGTTTCAGGGAATAGTACCGAGCTACAATTTCATTGTATTTGATTACGATAATGAATTACCATAATAGCGTAAATCTATACATCTACATCTCAGGAAACTCAGTTAAAGAGATATTTCAGCATTGCTCACTGTTTGTATTTTAATGAATAAAGTTTTCTCAATGAGCTAACAAAAACATAACGTACAAATTGGCCACACACACATAAAAAATGTTTTCAGGTGGCTTTAGCTATGCTTTCCTTATATTATTGAAAAGATACATGCTATTTCTAGATAGTATATTTTACCATCAAAGGTATTCTGTCAGATTATTTAGTGCTTAATTTATATATTGTGCTAAAAAGAAGTAAAATGTTCAGGTAGTGCAGGGAAACATAACATTGAAATATATGACCAAACTGACAAATCAATCTTCCCTGAAGAGAGGTACTTCTAAATGGAGCGTCCCTCAGGAGCTGTGTGACTGACTAGTACTATTTCTTCACAGCATTAGCTCAAGAGAAGCATTTTTTTTATGACACTGGTGCCCCACTCCATCTGTACACAGCAGCTGCCTGGTTATGACCCATGGACTGAGCAGCTATTGGAGGGTCAAGTTAGGAAGCATACCTAAGAAAACTAGCTGGGGTAGAGAGATGAGGCAGAAGGTGTGATGGGAATCGATTCATTTTATTTACCATTAAGCAAAAAGCTTGACTCACCAAAAAGAAAACATAAAGGGTAAAGATAGTTTTTTCACACCTAGTACTTAATAATTTTGTGGGTAATTTCATGACCTGGTACCCAGTCATTCATACTTATTAATATTAGTTCTCACAACTCTCATGAGAGAATAGCAAATCTACCATTATCTTTCTATATTACTAGGGATGTTGCCCAGCTATGAATGCAGAACTTAAAATGCCTGTCAATGAGAATTACTTTCCTATTTGCCATCAGTTTTGTTAATGATAACCTTAAGTTTTTAAAAAAATAATTGTCTCCTTGAATTCAAGAAACCTTATATCTTTTTAAAAAGTCTGTAAATATAGTAAGCTTAGTATTCAGTAAAATATCTAATATATTGAACTTTGGAGTCAGAAAACAATGTAGTATTTGATTTTGCTTTTGCCAATTTTAGCTGTACTAAATCTGTACTAATCTGTAGTAAAATCTGTACTAAAGCTGTACTAATCGCAAGGAGATTCTTAACTTTTAGTGCCTCAATTTTCCCATTTTTTAAAAAAAGAATAACAACTTAACCATAGATTTTTTTTTTGTGAGCAAATCAATTGGCAAAATGAATAGTATTTGACAAACATAAATGTTTTTAATAGTACCTGGCATAGAGTAGGCAGTAACGTAAACTCTTATGTTTAATGATATCAGACATTTCCTGTTATTTCATCTAGTTCTTCCCTTTAATATATTATAATCTGGCAACCTAAAATAATTTTTTCCTCCTATTAAGAATGCCAAAAATATTCCTAAAATAATACTCTTGCTCTTGTCATCAATAATTTCTATCAATATGTTCTAACTTGGCATATCATATCCCACTGAATATTACTCTTTAACTCTGATATTTTTCAGACTCATGTTTTTTATGTCTTAATTTATTTCAGAATAATTAGTGATTTTTATAGACCTAGTGTTGCCAATAGTCAGAGAAGATGTGTTACTTTCCTTTCAAAATATCTAGTATTTCCACCTCATATAGAAAGGTGAGAGGCATGCAAATATCTTACTCATATTTCTAATGTCTAGTCTTCATTCAGTCACTTTAGCGCTTTTGGATTGATGTTGGATTTCCTCACTCCTTCATCATCTAATGCTCTGATATTCAGAACTATGGACGTGAAAAATCTCCAGGAGATGGTACCAATAGGTTTTCTGATGCCTCCACCTTTGCCTACAGCACTTTACTTCCATTTCCAGGGTATGTCAAAGCAAATCTTTCCACTCTTTGTTAATTGTGGAGGTGTCCATATCTGAAAAGTTAATGAAGTAGAAATACTAATGGTGGAAAAGGAGGCATAGTAGCATTTAGCTCAAGATTGTCTTGTATACCACCATCCTCCCCCCTTACTCTCTGGTAACCACCAAACTATTGTCTGTGAACACACAATGTGATATACAGATGATGTATTACAGAACTGTACACCTGAAACCTATGTAACTTTACTAACAATTGTCACCCCAATAAACTTGAATACAAAAAAATTCTCAACAACAAATAAAGATTGTTGTTGATGACACTTTGGTTGCTATAGAATCTATTGCTTACGCTATTCATCCCCAAGGACAGTGTTCATTCCTCTCTACTTTGTTTCAAGTTCATGGGTTTTCTCCATTTTATGGGACAAAACATGGGTCTCTAGTCAAAGGCAGTAATTAGTCCATTTATACCATCCCAATTGAAGGAATTCTGTAACACTGAAGATAAGTAGAACATCCAAAATAGTTTCTGATATTGCTATGAATATTTGTGATTTTTGAATTTCATCAATATTTTAGGAAGGAGAAATTTCTTCTGAGATGGCTATATTGATGCTGTTTTAAACAAGAACAGCTCTTTGGCTGTCATTGTACATACCATCAGTGATTTTTTTTTTCCACTGGTATCAATACCACATAAAGCTAAAAAGCTTTGGGAAAAATCTGTGGGGTGTGTGTGTCTGTGTGTGGCCTAAATACAGCTTATTTTGGATCATCATGAACATTTAAGTGAATTTGCTCTTGTACATTTATAATAATACTTTTTAGTCAAGACAAAAACATTGTATAATTAACATACAATTTTCCTTTATTATATTAGCATAATAAATGCTAACACAAATGTTAAAAGTTATGACTTTAATATTTGATGATTTTAGAGAAAATAAACATATTTGAAAATATGTTTTAGATGTGTTCTGTGCCAATTAAATTTTTATTGGTGTAAGGATCATGGAAAAATAAATGATGAAAGCTTATTTGCACCAGGTATAGTGGTAAACACAGAAAATCTTGCCACTATTGTTCTCCTAGTAAAGCTTTCTTTTTTCTCTGCCTGCTCAATAGCAGATTTGTGGGTTTTTTTTTAACCCCACTGATTTGGGTGGCTCTATATTCTGAGAAACCAGAAAAAAACTGCACTTAAAGGTAAACTGAGGAAGTGTTTTTGAGAAGCTGCTGATTGTCTTGGCTCTCTCAGCTTGATGCATAGCATGGTCTCCTGCATTCCTATACTTTCTTATCTTAAGACTAACAGCTACTGATCAACTGGGAGCAGTGTTCTTCAGGCTACTGTGGGAAGCAGTTGGCAAAAGGAGCGTGTTCTGCATGCAAAATAACAAAATGTTTAAGTGTATGGGCATCAGGATCAGATAGACTGATTTTAATTTCTGGCTGTGAAATTTATTGGGAATTTATTTTGTCCATATTTTAATTAACAAAGATCAGCTGCTGTTATCGCTATAGTTTTTGTTGTGATAATTCTCTCTGATTGATTTTTGCCTGACTGAGATAAAAAGGAAATGGTTGGTATTATTCAATACAAGTGTTTACATTATTGCACACTATATGCCAGGAATTATTACAAACATTTATCTGTGTTAATTAATTTTATTTTGCCATGGTACTGCCTCAACCAGTAGTCAACTCTACGAAAAGTATGATGCATACTATGGATTCTGTATTTGCAGCCCACAGAAAACCCCTCTTCTTACAGAAAGCTGAGGAAGTTACAGAATTTTTAATTACAGCTTGGGCCTCATAGAAGCTGCACTAAGCAACATCTCCCTTCAGAGTCACTGAATAAAATGTGTATCACCTTTCAGTGACCTCACTACTTTGGGTGAGTCACATTACTGGGAAAAGGTACTTGGAGCAAAAAAAGGTCAAGTGACGGAACTGCCATCTCTCTTAGAGAAAAAATCCTTTAAGGCATGTGAGATCAGCTGCCCCCTGGATTGAAGTAGAAGCCATTCCCATATTCTCCATGCATAAATATAATTTGAAAATGTATAGCACAATTCTGTTTTCCACTATTTAGTCCCCTCATTCTGTGAAGAAGATAGCTAGTATGGTTATTAATAATTTTAGAAGTCCTAGAATAGTTGTGATAGATGATAGCAGACATCTGTCCTTGAATTCAACTGTTTGGCAATGCTTAGGTCAGTGATATCTGTGAGTTTGAATTTCTTAGAGATTATCTGGTTAATTAGGATTTGATCTCTCAGTCACTACACCTTGTATAAATTTTTTGTACTATTATTCAAGACAGCAAGAACTGATAGGCAAGCGTAGGTCTCCCTCCTAAGGACTCTACTTATCTTAGATCCTTGACTATTTTTATGTCAGTGTTTCATAATTTTAGAGTCCCCTCTACCTTAGCTATGAAGCATACATAAGAAATGTTTAGCACATACAGTAAAGAGGATCAACAAATAAGAACCACAGTTATTTCTCAGTTTGGTCACTGTGACAAAAACAAAGATTATTTTCCACTGCCAGGAAAATCTAAGAATCTTAAAGATTGTCTCAATAGAGTAAAATTCTTACAGAAGCTTTAGGAAATGACTCATAACATGACATGTCTATTCCACAGTAGACAGACTTCTTGCACAACTGAACATCACTCTGAGAGAGTTTGAAAACCCTGAAGATAGCAAAGAGAATAAAATATTCACTCTTATTTCTATTAAGTCATATATTTTTTTTTTTTTTTTTTTTTTTTTTTTTTTAAAGATTTTTATTGGGGAATTAGGGGAATAGGAACAGTGCTGGGGAATTGGGGGAAGGGGAACAGACAAGTTGCTGTCGTTTTGTTCTTCAATCTAGTTGTGGAGGATGTTGCTTCACTGGCCCAAGTTGGCACCATCATTGCGCTCTTCTCTGGCGAGGCAGATCAGTCGCCGGCTTCTGGACGACCGCTCACTGCGGCTGCTGGCCGCTCACGCTGGCTGCTGGCTACACACGGTAGCCCATGGCAACCCACTGCCACAGGGGCTGCAGCCTACGCCGTCGCCGGCGACTCACGGCAGCCCAGCTCCAGGTTGAGCTGTTGTTCAGCATCTTAGCTGCAGAGGGCAGTGTCACTGGCCCTCATATGTGGGATCCAAACCGGGGCCCTCTGGCATCCCAAGCGAGTTCTTAACCATCGCGCCACTCGGCCGGCCCCTTAAGTCATATATTTTTATTAGATACAACATTCTAAGATTACTGGCAGAATAGATTTTATGTTTCCATGTAATTCAATTTTTAAAGAGGTCATGTATGAGAAAATGGAGTCTTTAACCTATCATTTATATGTTTAAATCTCAGGAATTATTTTTTTCTGAAAAAGGGAAATTTGCCAAGTTTCTCAGTTTTGTAACTTTTAGAAGTATCTATGTTGAGCCTTTAGGTGAATATGATTTTTTTTTCTTCCAGACATTAGGAGGTCAGTAGAATAGTGTAAATTGATAAGTTTACAAAAATGCAGTAACTGGAAAGCTAGTGATGGGACTTATAGGTATCTAAAAGTCTATTTGGCATGCAAGAGGAAAACATATTGTACCCATAGTGATAAAAGAGAATGGAGTGTGATCTGAGCTCTGAGCAGTCACGATTGAATAGATAAAAGTTTTGGTATCTCTTCTCAGTTTTATGATAAATAGCTTAACCACTGTATAGTTATTGGACAAATCATTGGACTCTATGAATTAAAGTAATAGTTACTCCTAGTGACAGTCCTTCATTTAAAACATTGTGTGCAAAATACATTTTAAGAAAAAATGTGTTTTCTTCTTAAAATGAGAGAAAATTTTCTCCCTGTAGTAATAATAATATTAGCCAAGAAACACTTCAAAATAACAAATCATTGACACTAACATTCCCAAAAGAAACAAACAAGAGTGTGCTTTTAATTTCACCAACACATCTAAAAATTAGAGTTACAAACAAAACTCAGTACTGATTTCTTATTGTTCTTATTTTAAATAAACCTATTACTTGTTGGTGATCATCTAAGTCTCAGTAATCTTTTCATTCTATTTCTCTCCCCCACCAATAGACGTGTATGCAAAAATATATAGAAAAGGAAGTATAGTTTTATATTTTCTATTCTATGGTAGGAAGGTCTGAAAGAAGTGTTTAAGGATTTCTGGTCACACAACATAGCTTAGACTCATCTCCCTGCTCTTCCCCATTAAATACAACTATAGACCCTGAAAAGAACACAAGAGAAAACCAAAAGAGAACGCTGAGAGGCAGTGAAAAAGCAAATTGATGTTGTTAGGGAGATACCTGAGAACAGCTGGAAGTCGGCAGCCCAGGCCTAGCATTTCCCAATCTCCAATTCAGCAACAGATGCCAGCCTAGGTTGGGCTGGCTCATTTCTCCGCAGGATCACAGGGGATTCCTGCTGACAATACCAGGGAAGCATGGCAGAGCCAGCATAGCAGTCTATCAGAATTCCTGTTCACCATAAATGAACACAGTAAGTGAAGCGATAGTAGTTTAGTGGATTCCTTCAAGAGGATTATTCTGAATTCTTCGTCAGGCAATTCATAGATATCTATTTCTTTTTGGTCAGTCACTGGAGTTTTAGTTTTCTTAGGTGGTGTCATGTTTCCATGAATCATGATCCTGGTGGCCTCCTCGCCTTAGGTAGCGTCTGCACGTTTGAGGAAGTCGGTACCTCTTCCAGTCTTTATTGGCTGGCTTTAGCAGGCAACGCTCTTCACCAGAGAGGTCTACAGAGATTCTGGTCGTGTCCGTGGGCAGGTAGGTCTGGTGCCAGGGTCAGGAGATGGGCTGGCCTTGTGTTTTCGTACGTGGGAGCCAGCCTGAAGCCTGCCTGGTACGTGAGCGGGCTCCCTGGAGTGGGCCTGGCACTTGAGTCCGTTGTGATGGGTCTGGGACCTAGATTCCGGGTCCCCAGGGACCAACCAGGCGCCAGAGATGAATAGGTGGGCCGGGCCTCTGAATCTGAAGGAGTCCATTGGGAGCATTGGTCCACAAGAGCTTTGGGAGCCTGCAAGTGCTGCGGTGGAACCAGGCCTGGGCTAGAGGAAACCAAGGGAGAACCTGGTGCTGAGGAAGGCGCCTGGGGCCACGTGACCCATATGAAGCTACTGGGGTGCACGGCTCCAGGTGGGCTGGGAGCCTGGAGCTGAGGAAGAAGCTGCCTGGCCGCTGGAACTGGTAGCACCTGTGTGAGCCGGAAGCCTGGGTTTGGGAAAAACGCGGGAAGTGGTGTTGTGGGAGCAGCCTGATACCACGAGACTTGCGTGGGGCCACCGTAGCAGGTAGCTAGCTACCGAGGTGAGCAGGGTCCTGAGTTCACCAGATCCCGTGGCCGCCTGGTGCCTGGTGTGAAGGACACTGTCCTGGTGCCTTGGTGCCTTACGTCGCGGGGTGTGGAGGAGCCCGAGGGCTTGTATTTGCAACAGTTTGCTGGGACCCTGGGGTCACGGAATGCGGCCTGGGGCTCAGGGACCCTCTGGGGCTACTGGAGCTGGCTGGCGCCTGGGTGGGCTGAGGACCTGGGTTCATGGGACCCTGCCATGGAAGTCGCCTGGGGCCTTGGATCTATAAGGCACTGAGGAGAACCAGCAGCTTGGGGCTGAGAGAGCGGCAGTCACCGGGTGAGCCAAGAGCCTGCGTTCCTGAGCCACCTATGGCCACAGAACTTGGCCTGGTGCTGGGGTGGGCTGGCTCTGGGGTTCAAGGTAGTTGTCTGGCACTCACTTCACTCCCCTCACACCCTGAGTTGCGGCTCTCTGTGTGCCAGAAAGCCAGGCCTTGGAGCAGAGGGGAGGGGGTTGTGAATCATTATTTCCTACCCCCCTTAATGTGTCCTTTCTTATATTTCTGTTCTTTATCCAGGTGCTGTAATCCCACACCTGGACTCCTTGGCTCCTGTGAAGGTAGTTGTTCAAATTAATATTTCTGGGGGGAGGATGGCGGCTTGAAATTCCTATGCTTCCATTTTGGTCCATTTCTTTCTGAGTCTATTTTTTATTTTTTAAGGAAATTTTCAACTTTATCTGTTTTAAGTTATATTGGGATAAATGTGTGCATAATAGTCACTTATCATGTAGTTAATCTTTGCTTTACGTTTGGTTACATCACCTGTTTCATTCCTAGTTTCCCTTATTTTTGCTAAATCTTTATTTCTTCATCAACCTGAGACAATTTAAGAAATTTATTGGATTATTTAAAGCAACTTGTGGCTTGGTTGTATTTCTGTCTCTTATACTAATTTGAGCTTTTGTCCTTACTGTGCCTACTTTCTTTGGATTTATTTTCAGGTTGTTTCCCATTTTTCAATGTGCCACTTAATCACACACTCTACAGGTTGGTCCTGCACAATCCCTACTTGCAAACCCCAGTCATCTTTTCAATCTAAGTAAGAATTTATCTCTTCCACAAGCATCAAATTCATAAGCATAACTCTCAGTAAACCAATTATCTGCATCTTTTACCCAGTACATCCCCAATCCCATGATCTACAATAGTATTTTAGACATGAAAATTTGAGTATTTTCTTTGATTGGGCCATATTGATAGAAAGATAATTACAGATAAAATATTTGTCTGTTTCTTTCTTTCACTGGAGCCTCTATTCTTACTGTAGCTTTTTAATTTTTTTTTAATTTTCAATTACAATTGTCATGTAATAATATATTACTTTCAGGTGTAAAACATACTGATTGATTACACATTTATATAACTTACAAAGTGAGCACCCCGATATATCTAGTAACCATCATACATAGTTATTACAATATTATTGACTATATTCTTTATGCTATAATTTACAATGTCATGACTGTTTTGTAACTACCAATTTTTACTTAACTAATCCCCTCCTCTTTTTCATTCATCCTCCTAACCCACCTCACATCTATCTGGTAACCAAGAAAATGTTCTCTGTATCTATGAGTTTGCATCTGTTTTGTTCATTTATTTTGTTCTTTAGAGTCCACATATAAGTGAAATCATATGGCATTTGTCTGTCTTTGTCTGACTTACTCCACTTAGCACAATACCCTCTAGGTCCATCCATGTTGTTGCAGATGGCAAGATTTCATTATTTTTAATGGCTGTGTGATGTCCCATTGTACATATATACCACCTTGTCTTTATCCATTCATACATTGATGGACACCCAAGTTATTTCCACATCTTGGCTATTGTAAATAATGCTGCAATGAACATATGGATGCTCATGTCCCTTTGAAGTAGCGTTTTGGGTTTCTTTGGATAAATACCCAGAAGTTGGATTTGGGGTCCTTCTTTGTCTCTTAGTATAATCTTTGTTTTAAAGTCTGTTTTGTCTGGTATAAGTATGCCATCACAACTTCTTTGTTTGTGTTTTTCCATTTTCATGAAATATCTTTTTCCATCCCTTTACTTTCAATCTGTGGGTGTCTTTAGATCTGAAATGAGTCTCTTTCTCTTGTAGGCCATATATGTAATGATCTTGTTTTTTTATCCCTTCAGCCATCCTATGTCTTTTGATTGGGGCATTAAATCCATTTACATATAAAGTAATTTGGATAGATATGTATTTATTGCCATTTTGTTATTCATATTTTTTTTCTCATCTTAAAGAAGTCCCTCTAACATTTCTTGTAATGCTGCTTTAGTGGTTATGAACTCCTTTAGCTTTTTCTTGTCTGGGAGGCTCTTTATCTGTCCTTCAATTCTAAATGATAGCTTTGCTGGGTAGAGTAATCTTTGTTGTAGGTCCTTGCTTTCCATACTTAGAATTTTTGGTGCCAATCCCTTCTGGCCTGCAAAGTTTCTGTTGAGAAATCAGCTGACATTCTTATGGGAGCTCCCTTGTAGGTAACTAACTGCTTTTCTCTTGCTGCTTTTGAAATTTTCTTTTTGTGTGGTGTTGGGGAGAGACCCATCATGCCTCAGGAGGTACTTCTACAGCCAAGGTATATCCCTCCCAATTTTTAACTGCCACACACAGGTGTAGGACTAGCCCATTCTGAGTCTCTGGCCCTCCTATCAGTCCTGAGGTGGCTTCTTCTGTTTATCCTTAGTTGTAAGACTTCTGTTTTGCTAGACTTCAGGTGATCCTCAATATGGTTGTTCTGTAGGTTAGTTGTAATTTTGATGTGGCCGTGAGAGGAGGCAAGCACGTTTACCTACTCCACCATCTTAACAGGAAACTCTCTAGTTTTTTGTTTTTGTTTTTTTTAATTAAGAATAAGTGTATGAAAGGCCGGCTGAGTAGCTCACTTGGTTAAGAGCTTGCTCAAGAGTTTGAGCTCTGAGCAACAGCGGTTCAAGTCCAGCTCGAGCTGAGCTGCCGCTGAGCTGCCAACAGTGGCAGGATGGCTCAGCTTAAAAAAAATAAATAAAAAAAAATAAATGTATGAAATTATCAGTTTTATTTTACACAACTAGTGATATGATTAATTGATTTATGATTATAATCAATTATGGATTGAACCATAGACCTTTTTTCCCTGAAAAAGATGTCAGTTTGGTGTGTTATATTATTTTTTTAATCAGATTGGTAATACTTATGTAAAGTTATTCCTCTTCATTTGTAAGAGAGAGATGCATTTTTCTTGTAACTCAAGCATAATATGTATTTTTTTTGCTTTAAAGAAAAAGAGTACATGTTTATGTTAACGTCTATGATAGTATATTTTCACCTTTCCCCTTTTAAATATGTAAATTTGTCATACTATCATTTACATATATCTTCATTTTATCACCTCCAATTGTTTTGCTGAACTAAGATTTGTATTTAGATTCATGTGATGATAATAAAGATGATGACAATGATGACAAGGATGAGAGATGATGGTGATGATGTGCTTATATCATGTAACATCTCTACATAATTTTTCTAATAGTTAAAATAATTTCTATATAAAATAATCCCATATTATACAAAGTTATTTCTCAAATGTGCAGCATCTTTCAGAGTTGTATTTTATTTTAATTTCTTTCCCTTATTTTTTTTCTGAAATTACACGAAATAGTCATTGCCTATCTGAGAAATATTTGATGTGCTTGCATATGAGCAAAAGTATGGCAATGTACAGATTTATAGGCATATTTTCCCTTAAAATTTATGTTGTTCACATATTCTCTAATATTTGTATTGAGCCAGAAAAGCCTGATTTTACCATGATTTTGCTTTCCTTTTTATGTAGTTTTACTTTTAAAGGTTGTTAGATTTTTTCTTTATTTTTGATATGTATACATCATAGTACATTAGAATAAAAGTTGTTTTAAAATGTGTTTGATTCAGTTTTGGTGAATGCTTCTGATTTGGGTTTTTCTTATAAAGAGAAATATCTTCTACTTCTTTTATAACCAGATATTTACCTATTTTCCTTTGTTTTATTACATTTTAATACACAGACATTCTATTCCTTAAAATAATCTCCATCACTTTCATGTCTTCTTTCTTTCATCGAATTTTTGGCAAAATGGCATGAAGTATTCTATTCGATTCAGTAATAATTGTTTTTTGTTACTTGCTTTTCTTGCAATATCACAGTATTTTTACACTAAGTTCCCCACTTTCTGCTGCATGCATTTGTTTAATTCTTCAAGTGTAAATGTATCTATAAGCAAAACTTCCTTTTGTCACTAAGTTCCCCACTTTCTGCTGCATGCATTTGTTTAATTCTTCAAGTGTAAATGTATCTATAAGCAAAACTTCCTTTTGTCATTCCTTTTCATCATGACTACTTATATAACTACAAGCATTTTATTGCAATGATGTAACTGTAATTCATATTTACTTGGGAAAAACAAGGAACTTATTTATTATAAACAAAATATCCTATCATTCTCTTTTTAAGTCACTCTAATCCAGTGATTCCCATTACATCCTTCTCTTCTTTACACTCACTGTTCCTTTTACTTGTAACTCTCTTCACCTAAATATTTGTAAAATTTATTCCATTTTAATTCTTAACTCTGTTCAGTAACCGTCTTATACAAAAAAAGCAAACAAAAAACACCTAATTTGTGCCCACTTCCATCACTGTTATCTCTTGCTCTGATATATTTTTTCTTTTAGCACTAAACATAACTTGTTATAGCACATGTACCTTTGTTTATTATCTGTCTCCTAAGACTAGAATGTAGTTGCCTAACAGAATTTTTCCTTTTTATTCCCTAATTTTATTCCAAGAACCTAGAATGATGCTCGTCATATGGTTTTTGCTCAAAAAATATTTGATGAATATAGTAAAATACATAGTTTGCTTAGTTCTCATGGGTTACTGTACTTTGGAATTGGGATGCTGCCAAGGATCGTTCTCTCTTTCTCTCCCTTGTACTAACTCTTGCTGTTATTCATTTATTTAAGTTTCTAAACAACAGAAATTTATTTCTCACATGATGGAAGACAATGAGGGATCTCTCTGGAGCCTCTTTTATTAATTAATTGTGGTAAAACTGATATACAAAACTATACATATTTTAGGTGTAAAACATAATTCAATATATGTACATACTTCGTTAACATTCACCTTTGTAAGTCTAGTTACCGTCCCTCACAATACAATTGATTCCCTTCACCCATTTCAACCTCCCCCAGTTTGTTTTCACTCTGGTAACCTCCTGGTCTCTGTATCTATGAGTATTTTTTTTGTTTTTTTTTTTTGCTTTGTTTGTTATTTTTTTTAAAATTCCAGATATAAGTGAAATCATATGTTTGTCTCACTCAATCTGACTTACTTCACTTAGCATAATACCCTCAACTTCCATTCACGTCGCAAATGGCAAGGTTCCTTTTTTTTTTATGGCTGAGTCATATTCCATTATATATACTAATCACATCTTCATCTTCTTTATCCATTCATCCATCGATGGGCACTTAGGTTGTTTCTATTGGGTTGTTGGAAAAGTCGTGGCGCATTTTTGCAATAAAAAACATAAAAAAAAATATGTCATGACTATTCTGACAACCCAATATATCTTGGCTACTGTAAATATTGTTGGAGTGAATATTAGGGTGTATATACCTTTTTGAATTAGTGTTTACATATTTCTTGGATAAATACCCAGAAGTGGAATAGCTAGGTCTTATGGCAGATATTCCTAATTCTTTGAGGAACCTTCATGCAGTTTTCCATAGAGGCTGAACCAGTTTACATTCCCACCAACAGTATATGAGGATTCACTTTTTTCCACATAAGACCCTGCATAGTCAAAGCAATATTGAGAAAAAAGAACAAAGTGGAAGTATTATGCTTTCTGATCTCAAACTATATTATGAAACTATAGTAATGAAAACAGTATGGTATTGGTATAAAAACATACAGAGATCAATGGAACAAAACAAGAGAGCCCAGAAATAAATTCACACATATGTGGGCAATTAGTTTATGGCAAAGCAGCCAAGAACATATAATGGGGAAAGGACAGTCTCTTCAGTAAATGTGTCGGGAAACTGGACAGCTACATGCAAAAGAATGAAACTAGATCACTATCTTATACCATACATAAAAATTAACTAAAATGGATTAAAGACTTGAATGTAAATCCTGAAACCACAAAATTCATAGAGGAAAACATATGTTGTAAGCTCCTTGACATCAGTCTTAGCAATGTTTTTCTTCTGGATATGACTCCAAAGCCAAGAGAAACAAAAGCAAAAAATACACGGGGCTGTCTGTCGAATTTTAATGGCAGTCTTCTCTCTGCAAATTGGCTTTAATCTTTGAGATTGGCTTCATTCACTTAGTGGTGAAAATGGTCTTCATTAACTTTTAGCTTACATCTGAATTGTTGTCTCTGTTTCTAAGATCAGAACAGTAAAGACAGACTCTTTTTGGTCTGCCTTGGGTCAGCTTTTATCATGGGTTCAATCAACTGGGGCCATAAAGCAAGAGCACTAGGTAAGATTGTGTAGGCCTAAAAGTTGAGAGAGGAATGAAATCCATTCACTTTGCTTGTCAAGTTGTATGTAATAATAACACTGTGTTTGCACATAAAGAGAGTTGTTATGATTTTTTTTGTAATCTCCACAATAGCACTGTCTTCTTGCCAATTTGTGTACCTATGGGCTGGGTTCTCCAGAGTGACACTTTTATCCTCTTTGGACAAACTAACCATAAGCACTAGTAGCAGCTACCAGTGAGGTAAGGATGGAGTGGTAGGGTGGGAGTTGGGAGTATGTCATATCTACAGGATGATGAAAGCTTTCTTGACCTCCTTAAAATCAATGGGGGCAAACATAATGTCCCAGCAATAAAAAGTAAGGAGAAGCTTTGTAGGTAAATACATACATACATATATATATATATATATATATATATATATATATATATATATAGGTGTTCACTACAGTGTCTATTCTGGTTTGTACTGGATTTTCTTTGCAAATCTTATCAAAGTAGATTTTATATTTATTCCATAATTTTATTATGTTTAAACCCATAGGAATATTTGCTTAGTATTATCAGATCAATTAACTTTATTTAGAGCTTCTATGTCTTTTATCTATCCTGTGATCTGTTTGCTCATGCTGCCTCAGAGAAGTCTGTGTTTATTCAGCATTGATTGTTGACATGGATGCTTTTCACAGAATGAGTTCTCCCTATTCAAATTTTGTGGCTCAGGAAAAAAAAAAACTGAGAAGGGAAAGTCTTATTGCTATTGATACACTTTTTCAATGCTTTGGAGAGGAAGTATTAAAGATAAAAACCACAGGCCCAAAATGTTATTAGTTGTGTGTAAGCCCATGATACCAAACTTAGATTTAATACCTGACCTAACTGCTATTTCGACCTTTCCTAGAAATATAATCTTATTTAACCAGTCTGGAGGTTTATGGTCAAGCACCAAAAAGGTAATCTGTCACGTGGGCCCTCTCCATCCCCCATAGGAAGAAGAGTCAACCTGCAGGATTAAAACCCTTGCTGTTCCTTCCCCCTAAGAGAAGATGTCTTGGTCTAAATTTTTTTTTTTCCTTTTGTAATAGCTCCTTACCCCACCTTTCTTCCTATAAAAACTTCCATTTTGTGCAACCCCTCTGAGCACCCTTCTAGTTGCTAGATGGGATGCTGCCCCATTTATGAATTGCTCAATAAAGCCAATTAGATCTTCAAATTCATTTCATTAAAATTTTTTCTAACAGGAGCTAGATGCAGTCTGAATAAAAATAAAACATTAAACATTTTGCCTATAGATGTCTTTTTATATACATTGTGGCGACATTTATTGGGTTGTCGGAAAAGCCATGACGCATCATGATGCAACGAAAAACAAAAAATACATCATGATTTTTCCGACAACCCAATAGTTAGGGCAGTGCCCTCTTATCTATTAAAAGAGATGGATATTGTCATTAAAAGTTATAAGAGTCTCACTTTCCATATTATGCTGTATTAGGAGTAAATATCACAAATTACTTCTCTCACTTTTTATGTGTATAACTGGGAAGACCTAACAGAACTGAGATTTGGTCTCATCTAATAAAATTAGAGCTAGTTTTTGCTAGCATCCTTTGTATCTCTAAGTCATAAATCATCAATATATGCTTCTGGGGCTTTGTTGATTTATTCCTTAATTCATTTCATGCATATTTATTTAGCTCTTTCTATATTCCAGGCACTATTTTAGGAAATGCATATATAATAGAGAACAAAAGAGACATGATTATGGAAGAAGTTCACTGTCTGGTTGCAGAAACAGGAATGAAATCTGTATTATCAAACCAACAAACATATATAATTAAATTATGAAAGGTATAGGAATTATAAGAATAAGATGTTAAATAATAGACAATTGGGAGTCAAGGCAGTTTCTTTCATTATAGACTAAATTTCTATTTCCAGAAATAAGGTTCATAAGTTTGTTCCCCTTTCCTCTCCAAGTGGCTCAGTCTTTGTTAAAAAACCAAAAAACCAAAATACAAAAAAACCTTCATGCAAAAGAGTTATGAATAAGATATAAATAAACTTTAATGTTGCTTCAATTATTCCCAAGATCATATGAGGAAGAAAGGGTAGAAAAGTTACCAAGAAGAGAAGTTAAATTGTTAGTGTCCCTAATCACTCTAGCCAAGTTATAGTGGAGAATAGAATTGAAATTGTTTTGATAGCCTCTGTATCCTCAAGAAAACTGGGTCGTTACTTGTCCATTCAGGAATGAAAAAGTACCTCCCTGAGTGTCTTGGGGTTATAACAATTTTGGCACTACCCAGTGCACACTCATTATTGAATGCTATCTTGGACAGATAGCCATCAGGTCTCTTGTACTACTTGGTTATAGTCTTAACGGCCATTAAATGTAGCCAGATATTCAGGGGGTAGACTGGCTAGGCTCAAGTAATTCAGCAAGCCTACAGAAATATATTCCTAAGCATACTCGCTCTTTTCAATTTCATCTACAGTTTTGGTGTCTAAATTCAAAGTGCTTTATAATCCGGCTGTTCCTTTTTGGTTTAGATTTAAGTCCTTATTCAGGGTCTTATTAAACTTCAAATGTTATCGGGGTATTAAGGTCCTAAGAAGGTTTGTTACAGGAACCTCTATCAAGATTTCATCTGCGTTCTGGTGAATAACAAGGAATCAAAAAGAGAAAAGTAATAACTGAGAGAAAATATGCTAGGCAAAAGGAATGATAGGTGAGAGGGCCCTGTTAAAATAACTTGGCATGTTTAATTTACTTCACTTTCTTCTAAACATATAAGTTTAGTTGATCAGTTTCTGATCAACTGAATTTTGTTGATTTACCTTTGCTTTTCCCTAGTACTGATGCAGAATTGTACCCTATGTTTATGTTCTTTGAATGTTGCCATGAGAATTCTGATGGTGGAGCTGGTATTTACACATAAAGCTTGTGCTTATATTTCTAAATGGAAGCAGTTACCTCGCCTAATGTTGGACTCTAGAGGGAACCAAAGAGCATGTAGCCTTGACTTCTCCAAGAATAGCTCAGCAACAAGGCCATGGACTGTCATTTGGTTTTATGCTTTCACAGTGATGAAGAAAAGGGTTTAAAGTTCTGAGGCTGCAGAGATGGCCCTTCTCTGTCAGAGTACTTTTTTCTATAGGCTGGGGCTGCTTGCACCGGGAAGGGGTCAGATTAGGCTCCTACTTCTCTAAAGCCTCACAAAGGCTAACTTTCCCCTAGGGTTGTTTGTTTTTATTGGACTAATCCTTTTTCACCATCAGAATGGAAAGTGGATGTGGGCTTAGAAAGGAACTAAGAAAGTTGCTTTTCAATTTTTATCTATACTGGACCTTTCGTCTGGCATCCAAGGGCAAATTAAAACTTGCATATTGTTGTGTCCCAAGTACAACCAACCATGTGTTTTTTAAGGCTAAATTATTACAGTAAGCAAACTCAGGCCTCTTGTTCTCTGTAGATATAATACATTTTTTCAGGCTATTAGTAGCACAGTGGATGGCTTGGAAGAGAGGAAAGGGAGGAACTAAGATACATCTAGATTAATAGATTTAGGGTTCCCCCTTCCCCCTGGCTGAAGCCAATTGTTATTACTTGTCACAAAAATGACTTAAAACTATCATATTTTGCATATATAATGTGCTCCCTTTTATAATGTACACCCACGGTCCGGACTTTCAGGGAAAATCTCTTTCATTTTAATTTTTTAATTCAAAATTTTATTTGTTTTATTTAGGTACTTGTTTTTTGTATTATAAAGGCATTTTTGCATTTATTTTTTAATATATTATGGTACAAGTTATTTTATGTAACAAATAATAACAAAACACAAGAACAGATACAAGATACAAGAAATTTTATGTACCAGTAACAAACTTACGATATGTATGCATCATAGAAGGCCAAGAACTCTTCGTTGTTGCAAGTTCTTTGTAAGTTCAACAAAACAGATTATTGTATTCCACGGTATTATTTTGTATATGGGTATCATAATTGATTTCTAGAATTATACTTTTAACTCATAAGCATAAATAAAAGAGTTAAAAACATTTATATAGATAAGTACTACTCATGTATAATGCACATCCTTTTTATTCCTTCACAAATTTGGGCAAAAAAGTGCGCATTATACACAGCAAAATACGGTATTTCTTTTTATATCTCCCTGTGTATGCCATGCGTTCCCCATTTTTCCCCACAATTTAGTTATTCACCATGTTCTGTCTACACTCTTCACTTTAAAGGTATCCAAGATACATCTTTAAATATTTGTTTTATTGGAACCACTCTAAGATAATAACTACATTTTAAAAATTCTTCTTGCAAACTTAGTTGGGCAGATTTTTCACGTGTAAAATTTCAAATGATATAAAAGTTGCAGTCATCTATTTTTTTTTTCTCTCTCTCTCTCTCTCTCGATAGGAAAGCTGTAATGTAGAAAGCTCACTTGAGAGCTACCCTCAAACATGCTAAGCATATTCAGAGACTGGCAAGGGGTCAAACAAATGTCTTGAAAGGTGTGTGTAGAGTTGGAGAGAGTGATTTGACTAGGGGACTAGACAGGAGAATCTGGTGGCTCAGCATGGTCCACCTCAGCCTACCAGAGTTCTGTATTGAATCTTGTGTCCAATTTCTCATGGAAAAAATAAAAGCAAATCACTGCTTTCCTCCTTTCCATTAATTGTTCTGTGCATATACCATATTTGTCTTTAGGACTTCAAGGGAAAAGGTGGGACATGAATGAGTTTCCAGGTCAAATATTGTATTATAACCTCCTAATATAAGTCAGTTTATAACACATTGCTAACTTCAGGCAAATTAAATTTGTTTTTCCTTGAATATTTTATGAGACACCTTGCTGTATACCTCCTCCTGCTTTCTATATCAGAAAACTATCTAATTGCTATGTTAAAATCTTATTCATCCTTAAAAGTATACCTAAAATCACATCTCTTCTATTATAGTATTTTATAGTTTGTAAACAGTTTTATTAAAATCTATGTGGGTCAGATATTAAATGCATAGGGTAATAGGAAGACCAGTAAATATGGAGTCACAAAGCAGGATTGACTTTCAAATATGCCATTTAAGAGAGTGTAATGTTGGGAAAATAATTTATAACCATTGTATAGCCCTCTTTGTTCAGTAGTATATTTAACTATATAATAACCCTCTTTACTAGTAATTAACAGAATGTATAAGCTTCATCAAGAAAATATATTTTAATATTTCTATATAAGTACATGTAAATTTGTATAAATATTAAATATGACCAAGCCATTAAGTTGAGCTGACATTAACTCTTTACAAATGAAGAAGTAGTGATTAACTTGTCCAATATCTGAGAGTGTTTAGGTGCCAGTGTTAAAAAGTAAAGATATACAATCTCCTGGCTTGCTATCCATTACACATCACCGTGTCTATTATGCTCAAGTACTTAGGAAGAAAGGATGACACAATTTTGTTGGTTTTTTTTGTTTATTTGTTTGTTGTTGTTGTTGTTGTTTTTTTTTTTTTTTTTTTTTTTTTTTTTTTTTTTTTTTTTAGCTGAGCCATCCTGCTACCTATTGGCAGCTCAGCGGCTGCTCAGCTCGGGCTGGACTCGAACTGCTGTTGCTCAGAGCTCAAACTCGACACAATTTTGAATCTCCATTTGTCCACTCTTATTTAAAGGCTTTTTTGGTAGTTTATTAATACTAAATAATTTTGTAGTTGCTGTATCGTCTATACCAGATTGTAAACTCCCTTAGATATGTATGAAATATTTTCATAACACGTGCTATGTGCCAAGGTGAGACAACAGAGAAACCTGGGACAAAGAGTTAAATAACTTAATCTAAAGTCACAAAGCCAATTAATGCAGCTTTGGGAATTTGAATCTAGCAGTCCCGCTCCAAAAGCTGTGTTCTTTATACATGCTTTATACTGCCTCTCCAATAACAGCTCACTCATCTTTGAATCCTCTAGGTTCATCAGTCAGTTGCTATAATTGAAATGAATAGAATGTAAGTTTAAATATGTTTGCTAACAATGACTGATCATTATTAGAGACCCAATATTAAGAATTATCACCATAGCATATCATAATATTAAATGACTCCTTTAGGAGTATTTATATTCAATATCAATACTTAATATAATATGATATAGCTAATGTTTTAGAATGTAATACTCTAATTGATTTATGGCAAATTTTGTTCACTTTGCTATAATATTGATTTACTAAAGCAAGATTTCAAAACATGCTAGAGAAGAGAGATACTTATAATAACTCAAAGAGATTGTCTAATCACTTAGTTTTATTGCCAAAATCTACAACGAAAATTATTTGCTGATGCTAAGGAAGGAGAAAGAAGGGGAAGTCTTAAAGGAAATCATCATTATTCAAATTTAGTACAGCAAGAAATTGACTTATCATTTTCAACTTAGAAAAGAAATACAGAGAAAAAAATATAAAGCTAAATGAAGAAACACTTCCTTTGGAAAATAATTATGTGGAACAATTTAAAGGATTTATTTATTTTTATTTATTTTTATACTTTTTTTAGCATGAGGATATCTTTTAATTCATTGGCTCCAACCTAAAACTAGAGCTGAAAACTTGTATTTAAATGCTCAATGTCTCCATGGTCACTTAAAATTCTAATTGGACAAATCTGAATTCAACTTATTTCTTCAAATCATTACTCCTAGTCACCCCTCTCAGGTCTTCATATAGCCCTGGGCTGCTAGCAAGTATCCAGTTATGACTATCAGAAACCTAATAATCAGTACAAATTCCTCTGGGTTTTTTTTGTTATTTTTTGGTTTTGTTTTTGTTTGTTTGTTTGTTTGTTTGTTTGTTTGCTTATTCATCTTCATTTGAATTTTACCAAGTCTTGTAAAATTTTCTTTCTGAATATGGCTTGAGTCCTCGTCAACATTCTATCCCTATTTATGTGACCACTTAGTTCAGCCCCCTGTTTATCCATCATCCGAATCTTTCTAACCTATTCCTAAATGGTCTCTTCTTAGCCATTCTTGTAACTTTTAAAATGACCTTCCAGGTTGCAATTAGATTCATTCTTAAATAAAATATGACTCTGTTACTCGCTCCCTTGTTTAAAAATTCTCAGTTGCTCTGCCATCACTAAAGGGAAATGTTTAATCGCCATTGTCTGGCAAAAAGGCCCTTGATGAAGTGACCTCAGACTACTTCTAAATTCAACATTTGCCGTTCTATATCCTGCACTTTAAACTGTAGTTCTCAGCATGTACTATGCTACTTTATAGGTTCATAATTTATTCACAATGTTCCTTTGATTGAGAAAATGTTCTCCCTGCCTTCATCTGGTTAATTCCCTTCAGCCTTTTATATTAATGGTTAACTGTTATTTTCACAAGAAAGTCTTTCCTGAAAACTAAGAGATAGCAGAATTATTCTTTTCAGTTATCTTGTTGTACCTTGGATATATGCACAGCATAACATTTACCACAATTTAGTGAAGTTATCCTTTCTTAAAACAATTTAAATTATGTTGTCTCACCCACTTTTGGATGCAGCCTAAGGGACCAAATAACATCCCTTTAAAGATAAGACCTCGGGCAGTGCCTGAGTATAACTGATATGCAATAAATATTGGTTGAACTTAAAGATAATCACATACTTCTATTCATCTCTGTGAATAGGACCTTCTACTTAGGCCAGGTAAGTAATTTAATAACAAGCCAAATTTTAATGAAGAATATTAATGAAAATTGATACACAAATCAAGATTGTTGGTATTTTATTTGTATTAACATGTATTTTTTAAAGACAATGAGAATAATGGACTATGAGAGATTAGAAAATATTTAAACTTGATTTTTAAATATCAAAAAATAAATTCAATGTGAATGTATGTATATATACATAATATATACATATATATGATATATAAAAACACTTTTGTTGGAAATAAATTATACATTTTTAACAAGAAGGAAAATAAAATGAAAGAATTCATAATGCTAGAGGGAAAATGCAACAAGGTTTATTAATTCTCAAAAATAGCTCCCCAGGCCAGAGTCACACTGAGAGAACTTGTGGTAACTATATTTCAAGTAGAGATATTCAACTACATAGGTTTCATTTTATTAAGATCTTAGGATCTTAGGTAAGTTGTTTTTTAAGAGATAGACTCCTTTCCTAGGGGTAGGATGTTGAATGCTTTAAAACTATTGGGTTGTAGGGAAAGTCATGACGCATTTTTGCGTTGAAAAACAGAAAAATACATCATGACTTTCCCGACGACCCAATATATCTTACTCTACTTAAAAATAATAAAAATTATTTATCATATTTAATTTTTCTCTTGTTTTGAAGAAAACTTCAAGCATAAAGGTCACTTCCAAACCAAATATTTGCAAGAATGACCCATCTAACCACTGAGGATTTTGTCTTGATACAAATGAGTACCATAAACCTAAATTGGTATTTTTTGAGAGAGGTACTGAAAAATAAACTGTTATAAAATTGTCAGCAGCTGACAACCAGAGAACTGATTCTATAATTTAGTGAGAAACTGAAAAGATCAAAATCACATTTTTACCTTTTAACGGGCCTCTGGCTGTTGCGCAGAACCTGCTAGTAGCATCTTACAAGGGAAGGAGGAAGTAGGCATCATAAGGCCTACTTTACACTGTTGGGAAAATGGATGATACTGTTCTTAGGTTACTGTGAGTTCGAAAAAAAGAAGACTTAAGGATGTACTGGCCTTGCTCTGAATGAATTCACATAAAGCATATTTCTATGAGTAGAACAATTAGCTTAGTTGCTAATAATTACAAGGTGTTCACCTAACTCTTCATTCAGAAGCAGGAATAACCCATGTTCTCTAGCCTACCCTTGGAACTGGATTCAGAAAAATCAATCAAGCTTTTATACATTTTTATTACTTTAGCTTGTTTGGCCAGTATATCCCTAGCATCTATTGGGTACCGTAAAATAATTTTTTTTGTACATTTTTGTATACCTATTTATATTGCACTATTCCAATAAGTTTCACTTGACTCCAGATCTTTGACTCTAATTCTAATCCTGACACATGGCAGCTGGGTTACACAGTACTTTTTATCTGCTTTGATCTGAAAAAAAAGACCACACTCCTCATGTGGTTAGTTAGCATAGAAACACCATCAGGAAACACTTAGTAGTGAACATTTTAAAAGCTAGGAGAATCTACTGTCCCCCCAAGAGCTGGGTATTTTTTCAGTATTTAGTGGCCTCCCCAAAGAAGTTCACAATAAATAATCATAATACTTAGTAGGTTACCTATCTACAGGCAAAGGAATGATTAATCCCTTGTAGTCATGTCCTTGAAGTACAGCCTCAAGAACAAGCCATGGAGACAGTGCAAATGCTGCTGATTCTTATTTTGGTTTAATTATTATTGTTTTTCATGGCAGTTTGACAGCTTTTCTCTCCCAATTACAGTTATTGCTCAACATGTCCCATTTCCTTCAACTCACTTTTCTTTAATGTACTTTTCTTTTTTTAAATTCAAAACCCCTTCTGAATTTCTAGTACTGCTCACACTATTAGTAACTATGTTTCAAATAATAGTTCTTAAAGTTTTCTTTTCCCTAATGGTTGAGATCTTCCCAGATATAAATTAATATTTTAGAGGCATGAAATGCAAGCCAGTAGAACCAAAGGTTGACAGAAATACTGGGCTTAAAATAAATAAGACTATAATTTTGAAGTGAAAGTTTTATATAAACATTAAAATTGAATTTTACAGACCTATCAGGGAATTTATTCATATTACTGGTCTCACAATGTTTATTCACATTGTTGCTAAGTGATGTTTTTGAAAAAGTTAGGTATATATCAGTCTTTTGTCAGCTGAGTCATATTTTTAAAGGGACCTTCCCACATAAAAGGACCTTATACCATTTCCTTTTTAGAATGCAAGTACACCCTGATATCTTTCTTTCTCACTTTCATTCTGGGTACACTACTTAATTTCATTCCCAGTCACTTTGGAGTTATACGAGGCCATGTGATTGCGTTTTAGCTTAATGAACTATGAGTGTAAATAATGTACACCATCTCCACATTTGTGCTTTAAAACATCTCACGTGATCCTCCATGCTGTCTCTGTCCCTGCATACTGACAGATACAGAGGATCTAATGGCCATTTCCAAACTCCTAGCTTGTGACCTCCTAGCTCATTGACCTCAGTAAAAAAGAAACAAACCTGAGTTATGTTTAAACTATTTATATGTGGGATAGGGTAATTGCTATTTTTATCATTTTTTTGTTCACAAATTTAATTCACCAATTTCTTAGGCAAAGTGTATTCCTCTTTCTATAAAAAAATATAGGAGAAAGTCTTGTTCTCTCTTAGCATATCCTTTTCTCATATGTCTGTGTTTGACTTGGAGTCCTTTACTCTCTTAAGAATTCAGAGCTCTAGAAGTTCAACCTAACACTTTATGAATATCTGCTTCATTTAATACCTTGACTCTTGTTTTTTGTTTTGTTTTGTTTTGTTTTTTAATCCTTGTCATACATCTTCCTTGAATTATTCTTAAGTTGTTAGGACCAGATAAACTCATTTACTTTAGGAAAAATAGCTCATTGGCAATAATGCTGTCCTATAAGTAGCTTTCAGGAATTCAGGGAACTGATAATGAAGCAGACTTCAGAGAAAGAGATGGTTTCTTACTGCAGGTTGGCGTCTGGATGTGTCTGGAATGATAGGCATTAAATAGTAAGAGATCTGGGAACAGAAAAATCATGGACACAACAACAGTTATATTAAAGACTCTAAAATTCATCAATTCGTTGCTTTGCCTAATTTTCAGTTTTGTAATATATTTAACAAATTAATAACCCATGTGTATATATCAAATAAAATTTTAAAAATTTAGTGATTCTCTCTGTACAATGATTTCCATAAATGCATTTTCAAAAATAATCTTCCTAGTATATTAGCAATTTTAATTTTTTTTAATATCAAAGTATAAAAATCTTAGGGGTATTTATTTGCATTTTAAAGACAAATTATTTTATTTTTATTTTTATTTTTTTAGTATTTTAGGTTCACAGCAAATTTGAGTGGAAAGTACGGAGATTTCCCATATGCCCTCTGCCCCTACACATGCACAGTATTATCAACATTTCCAATCAGAGTGGTACATTTCTTAAAATTGACGAACTTATATTGACACATTATAATCACCCGAAGTCCATAGTTTACATTACAGTTCATTCTTGGTGAAGTACATTTGTTGGGTTTGGCCAAATGCATAATATGGTATCTATTATTATGGTATTATACAGGGTATTTTCACTCCCCTAAAAACCTTCTGTGTTCTACCTGTTTATCCTAACACTCACAACAGACCCCAGCACCTGGCAACCACTCATCTTTTTATTGTCTTCATAGTTTTGCCTTTTTCAGAGGGTCATATAATTGGAATCATGCAATATGTAGCCTTTTTAGATCATATAAGATTGAGTCTTAACTGTTGTTAGTGCATTTGACTAAACCCGAAGATTGAGGGTGGCAATTGCAGTGAAAGTGTTGTAAGATCGGCCAAACTGCACAGGCTATCAAAGCACCTGACTGGTAAAATTGGTTCCCGAATCACAGTGGAGTTTAAGAAGGTAGGGGGTGGTCTCCAAGTAGGTATGATATTTTTCTAAAGGACTTTAGCCACAGAAGAAGCAGTACCCTACAAAGGAAAGTTTCAGTCCAGTGAGAAAACATAGACAATGACTAAAATACATTTATATCCATGAGATGGGAGAAACTGTATGAAATTCATTGGCCAGACCTTGAATGGCCCATTAGGCAATTTAAAATATCCAGGAGCAGGGGCCGGCTGAGTGGCTCAGTTGGTTAAGAGCTCACTCAAGAGTGTGAGCTCTGACCAATAGTGTTGCCGGTTCAGTTCCCAGCCCGAGCTGAGCTGCCAACAGGTGGCAGGATGGCTCAGCTAAATATATATATATATATATATATATATATATATATATATATATATATATATATATATATATATATATATATATATATATATATATATGTATATCCAGGAGCAGTGTGAATAGAATTCCCTGGATTGTACTTTGGACAAATGGGACAAGTGAGATAGGCACTATTTGCAGCCTTATTAATGTTTCCCCACACAATAACAATAATATAAAACATGTTGATAGGGAAAAAAATGTGTGTTTCCAGGTACTCCAAAATATATTTAATTTTCAAGAACTTCTCTAAAAAATGTTACTATAACAATGATTTGGCTCAAACAGTATTAAATATTATCTTGTCTTTTCATTTTTATGATTTCTTTTAGAACATGTAGAATATGGAAAGCATTAAATCATGACATAAAAATGAATTGAAAAGATATAATATAGCTCAATACACGTATATTATCACACCATTTTTCATATCTACTTACAAAGTTATAACATGCAAATATTTAATAATATCTTAAACTAAACATAAATATGTAGTCATTAGCTTGTGATGATTTGAGAAATCCAGCATTATTCCAAAGAGAAAACTATTATTGATATGGCTGTACTGTCTCTTTGAAAGATTCTCTATTTAACTAAAAAATAACTGATATTAAAGTATAGGGTAAATTAGTAGAGTGTTAAGAATGCTACATTTGTGATTAGAAGTGTTATGCATAGTTTGATTTGTTGTTTTGCATCGCATATTGACAGTCAAAGGATTGTTAACAAAAATGAAATATCTGACTGTAAGCAAACACAATTTACCCAGTTACATACACTGGTCAATTTATGTTGGAGCTAGTAATAAAGCAGAACTATCATTTGAAAAAACTAATATAGACCATAAGCAATTTTGGCACTCAATAATTGGGATTCAGTAAAATAAACTTGCCATTTGGATAGAGATAAATGGAACAGCATGGAGTTTATATTTTAATTACTTCAATATCTCACTGACATTAAAATGTTCCTGTTGACAAAGGATGGGGTTTACAGTGCATTTGTAATAAGTAATACACCAGTTGCAGAGCCGGTATTTAGACTGAATCTAGTTAATGGGAATGGATTCTATGGTACTTTTAGTTGAATGAATAAAAATATTCATTCTTAACCACTTTCCCATCTGACTCATAATTTGCTAGGCTCTTGCCAAAATTAAATTATGTGTTTCTTGATGAAGGAAATATTTCTTTACAGATTTGCAATTTGAACAGAAAGAGTGAGATTGGGTGGATACACAGTTCCTTGGAGAAAATTTTGATGATTACACAGGATTCATAAAGTGCCTCTTTCACATCATTCTCAATAAACACCTCCTGCCTACACCCTCTGAGCACTTACTGTAGTATGTTTTATTTAAGTATTTATCTCTCAGTGTTTAATTGTGAAATAATTTGGCAGTATCTGACTTGTAACTTGCCATGTACCATGTCAAAATATTAATGAAAACATTTATTACATCTAAAATTTTAGTGTAGAAAAATCTGCATTACATCATTAAAAACTGATACTGTGCATCATGGATTTACTATAATTCTTGTGATAAAATTAAGAAGAAAAAAACCCTACAAGCCAATTTTTAAAAAAATGGGTAAAAGATATGTACACGCAGAAGATATATATTGGCAGTTCATAGAAAATGAAATAATAATATAAAAACATAGTCAATATTATATAAAGTAAAACACAAAAACCTACTAGATAAAAAAACGAGATTAAGAAAAACTAAAAAAATATTTGTCATATATTTGTTATCATATAGTATTCAGTGCTTTGAGTTTGGCTTCTTTCATTTATCATAATACTTTTCAGATTTATCCATGCATGTACCACTAGTACATTCATATTTTTTTCTAAACAGTATTCTATTTTATGCAGTGCCACAATTTATCCATTCATCATTTTTTGGACATTGTGCTGTTTTCAGGTTTTGGCAATTATGAAAATGTTTGAGATAAACTTTTATGTACTAATTTTTCTGTAAACTTATGTTTTTACATCTGGGAGGAAACACCTATGAATGGGATGAGTGGGTTGCATCTTAAGTGTATGTTTAAGTTGGAATGAACTGCCAAACTGTTTTCCAAAATGGCTATGCCATTTCCATTTTCAGTAGCAATGTAGGAGAGTTAGTTGTGCTGCATTCTTGACAATACCAAGTATTGTCAGGTTCTTCATTTTTTTTTGTAGTTGTTTTAGCCATTCTAATAGATTTGTAATAGTGTCTAATTTTATTCTAAATCTGTTTCTTCAGTGCTTTAATGTTGTGTGTGTCTTTTTAATGTACTTATTTGCCATCCATATTGATTAAATAGTGAAGCATCTATTCAAATGTTTTGACCATTTATTAATTGAGTGGTTGATTTTGTTATTGACTTGAGTGTTCTTATGTAAGATGGATGTGAATCCTTGCTTAGATATGTGTTTTTCTTGTCTTCCAATCTGTGTCTGGTCTTCTCATTTTCAGTTTCTTTTGAAGAAGAGGCTATTATAATTGGGATGATGTCCAATTTATTTGTTTTTTTTAATTATTATTCATGAATTTTGAGACATAAAAATATTGGTCAAATGTAGGCTCACAAAGGTTTTTGACTGTGGTTCTACAAGTTTTATAGTTAAAATATATATTTAGGCCTATAGTTCATTTTGAAATAATATTTATATATGGTGTAAAGTATGGTTCAAAATGCCTTTCTTTCCTCCTTCCTTCCTTTCTTTCTTCCTCCCTCCCTCCCTGTTTTTTCTTTCTTTCTCGTGTGTGTGCGTGTGTGTGTGTGTGTGTGTGTGTGTGTGTGTTTGTGTGTATGGCTATTGAATTTTCCTAGCAGCAATTTAAACAATAAAAATTATTTTTATTCATTTAATTATCTTGAGAAGTTAATAGAAAAGTCATATATATGTATATAATCATATATGTACACATGTGTGTATAAAGATATATATATATATATATCATCATGATTGCTAATACTGTGATGATCTGATTATTTCCTCCTTCACTTGTAAAAAATTGACATAAGTGAACCCATTTTAAAATGGAGCCAGAGCAGCTATTTCAGAGGAATGGCTTCTATGCTTTGCTTCTTGAACCTTTAGACTATTTGAACTGGGCCATTCCTTTGGAGGGCGCCCAACCCACATTATCTTCCAAACAGTTGTTAAGCTAACAGAAAGGCAGACATCCTGATCACAAGAACTGATGCTTATGGACTTTCTTTCTGAAGATAAAAATCAGTAACCAGTCACGTATAGCTAAAGAGTACCTCAGCTTTTAGCACCAATAGGAATCTTTTCAAATTCATGTTAAGTATTCCTTTCCTTTTCTCATCAAAACCTCTTGCCCTCACCCTGTAATCAGGACACTAAGCATATTTGGGTTTCTGCCTGAATCAAATTGCAATTCTTTGATCCCAAATAAACACAATGCCTCTAATTTTTTTTTTTTTTTTTTTTTTTAGGTTGCAATCTTGTTCCTATATTCTTCTAACTCTAGCTATAGCTTACCTTTGGAGCTTGTCACCCATACTTTAAGTGTGCTCCTTTGCACATGTTGGGTTTTAATCTCTCTCTTAAGCATAAGATCTATTTCTGCTATTAGTTGGTGATTTCTCAGTTTCACAAGTCCTCTAAGAATGTCTCTTCCTTCGCAAAATAAGTATGCGTTTTATTTTATATATTTAATATGTAGTTGCTATTTTAACTAATAATCAATTTTGGTTCAAGGGATAGCATATCTATTTTCAATAATTTTAAAACCAAATGCAGAGCTGCATCTTTCCCTTAAAACTTTTCAAAGCAGGTCATGATGAATTTCTTAATTTTTCCAAGGAACAGTAGAAGCCTTTGTCTCTACATTTCTTTTTTGTGATGAATCTATTACTACTCTCTTTAAAACCCATTACGTATTTTTTCTTATTTTTGTTCTTGTTTTTTTTCTCCTCCTGCGCCTCTTCCTTCTTCTTGTTGTTCTTTTCCTTTTTATGTATGTATGTATGTATGTATGTATGTATTTTTATATTATAGATGGATCTAGCTGTGCTGGTTCCTTTCTGATTACTGTTAATCTGATCCAGGTAGTTACCTATAGATTTAATTCCTCTAAATAAGTTGTCACTATGTAAGCAATTAGAATTGTGGCTATTATCTAACTTGTTCCCAGAACAGAGGTAACATGTTGATCTCATTTGTTTTTATCATGCTTACTACTAGATTTGTGGAACACATTTTTCTACATTTGCACATTGGTGATTTGTAGCTTGGCTTTTGTCTTGTTCTATTGAAAATGGCTATTTTCTAATTATGATTATTTTCAATATACTGATGTGGGTTAAAAGAGAGGGGAGTAATGTAAAATTGCCTTTTTCTGCCATATTTAAAGAAAAGCCTCTATCAGTATCTTTTGAAGGGTCTCAAATAAGTATATGATTCCCACTGAAAATAGAACAATTATGTTTCATTTCAAACATGGCCAGTAGGGAAAAAAAAAATTTTTTTTTTGGTGTAGGTTCATTTCTGAAATGCTTTGACTACTTAACATTAAGATTGTAAGTTATATTTTTAATTCTTAGAAAGACTATAACTCAGTTGTTTGAATATGCATACCACTTTAAATATGTGTAAAATACAACTTGTCATAGTAAATGTAAATTTATTAAATAAAGCACCATTGTTTATTTTTATTATTGAAGCAACAGTAATTTAGAAGACTCAAGTGACATTTGAAAACGTGAATATAAAAGTAGATAGAAAATGAAGAAGCGTGAATATAAAAGTAGATAGAAAATGAAGTATTCTTCTTCCTTAATAAAAACACCATAAGAGAATAAAAATAAATGGGAATGTTTTTCTTTTCAGGAATTGAGGATTCTGAATCTGAAAGTTTAAATAAGTAACAAGATAAAATGCTATCTCTTACCTAGGTGTTGTATCTCTTATTACATCTTTTCAAAATACTTATTTTTCTGAGGTAAAACTGTCAGTTTTACTCCCTTTGGAAGTACTTGAATCACTGTAGTCAATTGCTTTTTGGCAATATAACTTAATAATCTCAATGATGGAGAAATTCTTATTTTACACATGCAATATCACATGCAAGATAGAATAAGTATATAAAATGATCAGGAAGCATAAAATGAATTCAAATTTAACACATTGAGGATGGGGCATTTAAATTGTTTAAATGCATGTTCCCAGTGCTTAAACCATTTAAATCAACTTTTATACTGTGTTTCTTTAAAAATTTATAACAAATTCGCTAAATATTTTTGTGAACTGAAATTTTCAGGAAATACTCACCAAAGACTCTAGTAGTGCTTGAGTGTGTGATACGGCTGGAAATATTCCCCCTTGATGTATAGACGCAACTCTGCATCACCGGTCCACAAGGTGTTCAGATGCTCGCTATGGTTTAAATCAGGCTGTATTGTTTCAGTGTTGTCAAAGGTGTGAGTACACTGAAACATTGCTGGGGAATTCATAAATGAATATAGCATTTCTGAGGCACAGCTTGCCTTTTTACTCCAAAACACATTGAAATGCGTAAATCTGTTGGATCAGAAATTTCTCTTCTGGGAATTTAATTATACAGAAATAATTACATATGTATATAAAGATTTGTCAACAAAGATGTTTATTACAGCATTGTTTTTACTAGTGATAAATTGGAAACCAAGAAAATAATGACAGTCAATTGGTTAATGATTATAAGATGGAGTCTTTTCAAATCATTATAAATATTATAGACAGGAAGTTAATAAAATATGTTATTAGATTTTAAAATATTTTACATGGTAAGATCTAATTTTAGAGTAAAATTATATATATATATGTAAAGGATATGAACTGGGTATATAACATGTGCCAGAAACGTGTCAGTGATAGGGATATAGAATGTAAAATAATAATTAAATTAAATTACAAATATATGCTTGTATCTCACATATTTTTGCATTTCTGTGAAAGACAATTATTTTTTTATTTTTTTAAATTAAAGTTTATTGGGGTGACAATTGTTAGTAAAGTTACATAGGTTTTGGTTTTATGACACAGACTTTGCACAAATAATTCAGCCTGAATATGGCATATTGCTTCTCTTCTAACTATGTGTGGTTACAAAATATGAATTTCAGGTGGTTAGAGCTAAAAATTCTATTAATAAGAAAAGGGGATAATTTATTCAGTTCCTTAAACACCCAGTATCAGGGCCAACTGAGTGGCTCAGTTGGTTAAGAGTTTGCTTAAGAGCACGAGTTCTGAGCAACAGGGTCGCTGGTTCGATTCCTACATGGGCCACTGAGTTTCACCTTAACTGAGCTGTCACTGAGCTGTCAACAGGTGGCAGGATGGCTCAGCGGGTGAGGCAACATGCTCCTAACAACAAGATTGCTTCTTCAATGGTGGGCTATGTACACCCATGCCTGGGACTGAACTCGGCACCTTGAGTTGAGCTGCCACTGGATGGTTCAGTGGATAGAGCATGCACTCTTAACAGCAAGGTTGCCAGTTCGACTCCCACATGAAAAAAAAACAACAAAAAATCCCCAGTATCTGTTTATAGATACCATATCTAGATTATTTTATGAATAATTGTCCTTTCTCTAGATTATTTTATTAATAATTTTTCTTTCTCTAGGTTATTTTATTAATAATTCTCCTTTCTCTGGGTTATTTTATTAATGTTGTTTCTCCAGGACAATTATTCATAAAATAATCTAGATAAGGTATCTATAAACAGATACTTGGTTTTTAAGGAACTGAATAAATGATCCCCATTTCTTAGTAATAGAATATTTAGCTAGAACCACCTGAAATTCATATTTTATAACCACACATAGTCAGAAGAGAAGCAATATGCCATATTGAGGCTGAATTATTTGTGCAAAGTCTGTGTCATAAACTTAAGGATGAAGGGTATGCCCTCATTTCTCTTCCTTTTTTTCCCCATTAATCTACTAATATGGAAACATGGCGGGATGACCTATCTAGTACCATGCAGATGAGAGTAATTTCCTTAGTATTCAAGAAAGCAGGCTTTAAAGACTTTGGCTTGACATTGTGGTTTACACACCCAGCTTTTGACTACTTAAACCTGGACTTATATGTGAGAAAGAACAAAATTTTTATCTTGTTTAGATACAATTTTTCTGGTTTTGTTAATCAGTCAAACATTTATGCATGCAGATTTTCTGTTGCAACACAGAGCAGTCTCTAGTATGGGCATTGAAAGGACAATCTGGCAGAAATCAAAGGAAGGAGTTGTGAGAAAGGAGGCTAATGTATTAGGCAAGAAACAGAACACACTCAGAGTGGTTTTGTTTGGTTGGTAAGATCATCAAAACCAACCACAGGTGATTATTTTATTTTCCATCCTTGAAGGCATCAGCACAGCATGAAAACTCAAGAAATAAGTCAAAATGATCCCAGATCCCATCTATGAGAGTCTAATTCTTGGGATCATTCCTCTTACCAAGTATATAGAATTGTATTGACACTTGCACTGACTCAAAACAGAAATCATCCCATTTCTTCTGTTTCATTTTGAAATAATTTTAGTTATTCAAACATAGTAATGATTGTACAAAGACTTTGTATATATAACCTTTACACAGTTTCTCCTAATGTTAACATCTGTGTAATCTTGGTAAATTGATCAAAACTAAGAAATTAATATTGGTACACAACACTATTAACTAAACTATAGACTATATTTGGATTTCATCATTCCCCCCCCCATCTGATATTCTTTTTTTTTTTCCTCTTCCATGATACTTCTGTACAGGAGACCACATTGCACATAATAGTGAGGAATCCTTAATCTCTTCAAACTTTAAGTTTTCTCAGTCTTTTCTTGTTTTCATGTCTTTGACACTTTGGAAGAGTACTAGTCAATTATTATGTAGAATGGCCTTCAGTTTGGGTTTGCCTGATGTCTTCATATGATTAGATTGGGACCATGAATTTTGGAAGATTATCACAGAGATAAATGCTTTTATATCATGATATCAACAGAGTCTGGTAATGTTAACCTTGATTACTTGATTAAGGTGGTGTTTCCTAAAATTTTCCATTGTAAAATTCCTTTCCTTTCCATACTCAATTAATGAATGAGAAAGTGAGTCACTACATTGTTCCTCTGAGAGTCAATGGAAGGGAAATTAAATTCTACCTACTGGAAAAAGAGTATCAACAATTTGTAAATATATGTTAAAACAACCACCGTAATTAATAAATATATTGGAGGAGATAACCTAGTAATTTATCATTCATCTGTATACCTTGGATATAGTATTACAATGGATTTTTGAAGGTGTTTTTTTTTTAAGATTTTTTTTATTGGGGAATTGGGGGAAGGGGAACAGACAAGTTGCTGTCCTTCTGTTCCTCAGTCTAGTTGTGGAGGACATCGCCTCACCGGCCCAAGTTGGCACCATCATTGTGCTCTTCCCAGGCAAGGCAGATCAGTTGCCAGCTTCTGGACGGCCACTCATGGCAGCTGCCAGCTGCTCATGCTGGCTGCTGGCTACACACAGTAGCCCATGGCAACCCACTGCAGCAGGGGCTGCAGCCTACACCGTCCCTGGCGACTCACGGCAGCCCAGGTCCAGGTTGAGCTGTTGTTCAGCATCTTAGCTGTAGAGGGAAGCATCACTGGCCCTCACATGTGGGATCCGAACCGGGGCCCTCTGGCGTCCCAAGCCAGCTCTCAACCAACACACCACTTGGCTGGGCCTGAAGGTGATTTTTAATTTCCTTCATCTTTTTACATTTAGTATTTAAAATTCTTCTATAGGCTGTGTTTATTTCTATTTTCTCATTTATTTAATAATTTATTTGTATAAGAATTAACTCATGAATATTTATTTTTGCTCAAATAATTCTAGTTTTGGTTACTGGGAACTCATTCAGTTTGACCCCTGTGCTCTTTGGGCATATCCCCTTATTAATTTATTTGTTTGTTTGTTTGTTTATGCACTTATTTAATTTTTCCATATTTTTGGTTAGTTTCAAGCTTACCTTGTGTTTCCTCTGCCCCGGTCCTAGATTCATAGTCATTTCTCCTTGGAACCCTGGTTATTAAAACTCATTTTTTTTCTGCTGTTTTCTTTTATATGTTGTATAAATTTATGTTTACATTTAAGTCTATGATGCATTTGGAGTTTAGCATAATCTGTGAAATGTATGTTGAAATTTGAGGATATTATTTGGTCACTTGCCCTTTGTTAAGCTAAGGATGTTTCCGTTTGTTCCTTATTCTCTGAGATTTCTTATTTTCTTCATTTTATTTTTTAATCAAGAATGGATTTGACAGTACCTTTTCTGCATCAATCGAGATGATTATATTCATAGTCTTTTAAAATGGTGAACTATATTGATTGATTTTTCAAATGTTGAAGCAGCCTTGCATTCGTGGGATGAAATCCCTTTGATTGCAATACTTATTCAGACTATGTGTTGCTGTTGAAGATCTGTCTATGTTCATTTATTTAGTAGATACAGGTTTCCTCAGATGATCTTTTTCTTTCTTGAATATACTTTTGGTGGTATATGTCAAGTATTGATATATTTCATCCAGGTCCTCACATTTATGAGCATAAAATTATTCATAGTATTCCCTTATCATGTTTTTGAGTATTTGGGCTCAGTAGTGCTATCCCGTCTTTCATATCTAATACTGTGAAATATATATTGGTGGTGATGGTTGTGGTATCAACCTAGATAGAGATGTCAGTTTTATTCATATTTTGCAAGAACCAGCTTCTGATTTCATTAATTTTTTGTTTCCTTTTCTCGAAATTTCATTGCTTTTTAGTCTAATTGTTATTTTCTTCTTTCTGTTTCCTTTGCATTTAATTTGTTCTTTTTTAGTTTCTTAAGTGAGAAGTTTTGCTTAGTAATTGAAATCTTTCTTACTTAATATAAGAATTTTATAAAGCAACCTGTAAACATTGATCTGGTTTCACACTGTACATTTTAATCTGTTGTATATTCATTTTTAATTATTTCAAAGTATATTTTAGTTTTCATTTGATGTCCTTCTTGACTTATGGATTATTTATAAGTGCATTGCTTAATATCCAAATATTTGGAGATTTTCCAGGCATTATTCTATTGATTTCTAATTTAGCTAGCTATCTTATAGCTGATGGCTTCTCTCCCTCAATCTGCCGCAACACTCCCCTCACCCCGATATCATACATATCTATTACAATTCCATTGACTCCACCCCCACACTATACTCCACATCCCGTTACTATATATATATATATATATATATATATATATATATATATTCAGTTATAGTTGCCATACAATATTATACAACATCAGCTTCAGGTGTACAGTGCAGTGATCAAGCCTCAACCCCATCCATGAAGTAGTCTGCCTAACAAGACATGTGACCATCTGACACCCTACAAAATATTTACAGCATCATTAATTATATTCCCCGAACTGTCTTTCATATCCCTGTGGCAATATCGTAGTTACCTATTTATGCTGTCTAATCCCTTCTCCTCCTCCCTCATTCTCACCCCCCACCCAACTAGCAACCATCAGTTTTTCCTGTGTCTCTGAGACTATTTCTGTTTACTTTGCTTATTCATTCAGTTTTTTTAGATTCCACATATAAGTGAGATCATATGGTATTTGTCTTTCTCTCGCTGACTTATTTCACTTAACATAATGTTCTCTAGGTCCATAAATATCATTGTAAATGGTACAATTTCATTCTTCTTTATAGCGGAATAATACTCCATGGTATAAATGTACCACAGTTTTTTAATCTAGTTGTCTACTGATGGGCATTTCAGTTGTTTCCAAGTCTTGGCTATTGTAAACAGCACTGCGATAAACATGTATTTTTTCTAATTAGCATCTTGGGTTTCTCTGGATAGATACCCAAGAGTGGAATTGTTGTGTCATACAGTAGTTCCATTTCCAGTTTTTTGAGATACCTCTGCACTGATTTCCATAATGGCTGCACCAATCTTCAGTCTCACCAACAGTACACCAGGGTTCCCTTTTCTCCACAACCTCGCCAGCATTGTTGTTTGTTGATTTATTGATGATAGCCATTCTGACCTGAGTGAGGTGGTATCTCATTGTGGTTTTTACTTGCATTTCTCTAATGGTTAGTGAGGTTGAACATGTTTTCATATGCCTGTTGTCCATCTCTATGTCCTCTTTAGAGAAATGCCTCTTCATATCCTCTGCCATTTTTTAATTGGGTTGTTTGTATTTTTAGTGTTGAGTTGAAAGAGTGTTTTATAAATTTTGGATATTAACCTTGTATCAGATATATCATTGGCGAATATCTTCTCCCATTCAGTAGGCTGCCTTTTTGTTTTACTGATGATTTCCTTTGCTATGAAAAAAGTTTTAAGTTTGGTGTAATCCCACATGTTTATTTTTTCTTTTATTTCCCTTGCCCGAGGGGCTATATCAGTAAAAATATTACTGAGGGTAATATCTGCAAATTTACTTCCTATGTTTTCATCCAGGATTTTTATGGTTTCAGGTCTTACATTTAGGCGTTTAATCGTTTTGAATTTGTTCTAGTATATGGGGTAAGTAGGTGGTCCATTTTCATTTTTCTGCATATGTCCAATTTTCCCAAAATCATTTATTAAATAGACTATGTTTACTCCAATGTAAATTCTTGCTTCCATTGTCATAGATTAAATGACCATATATGAATGGGTTTATTTCTGGGCTCTCTATTCTGTTCCATTGATCTATATGTCTGCTTTTAAGATAGTACCATACTTTTTGATTATTATAGCCTTGTAGTATGATTTGATGTCGGGTAGCATGATACCTCCCACTTTGTTGTATTTCTCAAGATTGCCGTTGTTATTCGGGGTCTTTTATGGTTCCATATAGATTTTAGGATTATCTGTTCTATTTCTCAGAAAAATGTCCTTGGTAGTTTGATAGGAATTGCATTGAATCTATATATTGCCTTAGGTAGTATTGACATTTTAACTATATTAATTCCTCCTATCCTTTAACATGGTCTGTATTTACATTTATTTGTGTCTTCTTTGATTTCTCTCTTCAGTGTCTTATAATTTTCTGAGTACAGGTCTTTTACTTCATTGCTTAAATTTATTCTTAGATATTTAATTGTTTTTAAAGGAATTATAAATGGGATTGGTTACCTGATTTCTTCTTCTGATAGTTTATCATTGGTGTATACATATGAAACTGATTTCTCAATATTAATTTTGTATCCTGCTACCTTACTAAATTCATTTATCAGTTCTAACAGGATTTTGGTGGAGTCTTTGGGATTCTCTCTATATAGTATCATGTCATCTGCATTGTATGCTTCTAGAAATGTATCTATTTCTTCCAGACTGTTAAATTTATTGGCATATAGTTGCTCATAGTATTTTCTTATTTTTTTTTCTGGAGCTGTGGTATCTGTTGTCACTTCTCTTTGATTTCTGGTTTTATTAATTTGTGTCCTCCCTCTCTTTTTCTGGGTGAGTCTATCTAAGGGTTTGTTGATTGTGTTTATCTTTTCAAAAAAGCAGCTCTTGGTTTCATTGAACTTTTGTATTGTTATTTTGGTCTCTATTTCATTGATGTCTACTCTGGTCTTTATTATTTTCTTCCTTGTACTCCCTTTGGGCTTGTTTTGCTGTTCTTTTTCCAGTTCCCTTAGGTGTAAAGATAGTCTGTTGATTTGAGATTGTTCTTGTTTCTTTAGATAGGTCTGCATTGCCATGAATTTCCCTCTTAGGACTGCTTTCACTGCATCCCAGAGATTTTGGATTGTTGTGTTTTCATTTTCGTTTGTCTTAAGATAGATTTTGATTTCCTCCTTGATCTCATTTTTGACCCACTCGCTATTTAGTAGCATGTTATTGAGCCTCCATGTATTTGTGTGCTTTCCAGGTTTCTTCTTATAATTGATTTCTAGTTTCATAGCATCGTGGTCAGAGAAGATGCTTGAAATGATTCCAGTCTTCTTAAATTTATTGAGACTTGTTTTGTGGCCTAACATGTGGTCTATCTTGGAAAATGTTTCATTTGCACTGGAGAAGAATGTATATCCTGTTGCTTTGGGGTGAAATGCTCTTAATATCGATTAAATCCAGGGGGTCTAAAGTGTCATTTAAGGCCACTGTTTCCTTGTTGATTTTCTGTCTGGAGGATCTGTCCATTGGTGACAACGGGGTGTTAAAGTCCCCTTCTGTGATAGTGTTACTGTTGATCTCTGTCTTAATGTCTGTCAATATATGTTTTATATATTTAGGAGCTTCTATGTTGGGTGCATCTATGTTTACCAGGGTTATATCTTCTTGTAGATCAACCCCTTTATAATTATGTAGTGTCCTTCTTTGTCTTTTATTGTAGTCTTCATTTTAAAGTTTATTTTGTCCAAAAAAAGTATTGCTACTCCAGTTTTTTTCTCATTTCCATTTGCATGAAATATCTTATTCCATCCCTTTACTTTCAGTCTGTGTGTGTCTTTTGATCTGAGATGAGTCTCTTGTAAACAGCATATGCATGGGTCCTGTTTTCTTATCCACTCAGCCACTCCATGTCTTTTGACTGGAGCATTTAGCCCATTCACATTTAAAGTGATTATTGATAGGTACATATTTTTGCCATTTTGTTATTTGTATTTCTGGTCTTCCTGGGTTAGCTTGTTTTCCCCATTCTTCTGTTTAAAAAAGCCCTTTTAACATTTCCTGCAATGCTGACTTGGTGGTAATGAATTCCTTAAGCTTATTCTTTTCTGAGAAGCTCTTTATCTCTCCTTCAATTTTAAGTGATAGCCGTGCTGGGTAGAGCAATCTTGGTTGTAGGCCTTTATTTTGCGTCACTTTGAAGATTTCCTGCCACTCCCTTCTCGCCTGCAGAGTTTCTGTAGAAAAGTCAGCTGTTAGTCTTATAGGCATTCCTTTGTGTGTAACCTGCTATCTTTCTCTTGCTGCTTGCAGGATTCTGTCTTTGTCTTTAACCTTTGCCATTTTAACTATGAAGTGTCTTGGTGTGGACCTGTTTGGATTCAGCTTGTTTGAAACTCCCTGAGCTTCCTGGGCTTGTATGTCGTTTGCCTTCACCAGGATAGGGAAGTTTTCAGTCATTATTTTTTCAAATACATTCTCAATTCCTTGCTTCTTTTCTTCTCCTTCTGGTATTTCTATGATGCGAATGTTGTCATGCTTGATATTGTCCCACAGGTCTGTTAAGCCATTTTTGTTGTTTTTTATTCTTTTTTCTTTTTGTTCTTCCAAATGGGTGATTTCTGCTATTCTGTTTTCTAAATTGCTGATCCAGTCCTCTGCTTCATCTAATCTACTGGTGATTCCTTCAAGTGTGTTCTTCATTTCTGTTATTGTATTCTTTAGTTCCAACTGGTTGTTTTTTAATATTTCTCTATCTTTCTTTATGTCCTAAGTTCTTTAAACATTCTTATCATCAGTGTTCTAAACTCTGTGTCTGAAATGTTGGATACCTCTGTTTCATTTATTTCCATTTTTTAGAGGTTTCTTCTTATCTTTTACGTGGGACATGTTTCTTTGTGTCTTCATTCTGGCTGTCGCTCTGTGATTGCTTCATGTATTAGATATATCACCTATGCCTCTCAGTTTTTGCTGGGTGCTCTTGTATTATGTGTCCTTTATATTCAGATTGCACAATCTCTGTATTCTTCTGTCCCGTGTGTTCCAGAGGTGTCGCTGTTGAAGTTGCTGTTTAATTGCTTTTGGCTTGTCACAGGGTGGAATTGACCCTCAGACTAATTAGTTGGAGAATTAGCTCTGTTCACAGTGTATGAGATGCTGTGTGGAGGTTGATCCCCTCAGAAGCTTGGCCACTGTGGGCTCTTGTGCCTGTGGAAAATGTCATTCGAGATTGCCACTTGTAGGTTCAACCAGGTAGTACTCTGGTTCTGTCTAACACTGGCTTCTGGGTGTATTGGTCCTGGTGTCTCTTGGGTGGATCTCCCACTCAGAGCCTGTTCAGTCCTGTCTGTTATCGGTCTGTAGCTACCTGGTAGGTGCCTCCAGGCTGCACACAGTTGGCTGCTGCCCGTGCTGGACCTAGGGTCATGTGGGGATGGTCTCTGTGTGAACTGAAGCTGTCTGCTTCCTATATTGGTCCTGAGGCCTTTTAGGAAAAGGCCCAGGGTCCACTAGGCCTGTTGCCACCTGTCAGATGCTGGTAAGGCCCACCTGTTGAAAGAGGCTCTTTAGGGGCGTGTGTCTGGCTATTTGATCCAGTGTTGAGGGTGCCTCTGTGATGTGGCACTAGCTTTGCAGGATTGAGTTCAAGTGAGTTATGTGACATGATTGGTAGTTTTTAAGATATTATTGCAGACTCATGTCTGACACCAATACCTGGCCTGTGACCCCCTTGTGTAGTGTCCCAATGGCACTACAGCCAGCTTTCACGTCTTGCTCACAGATTCACGAAAGCTGCTCCCGAGTGGCTATGGTGCAGGTTTGTGGTCACTGAACATCACAAAGATGACTCCAGTGCTCTGCAGACCACCTTCTGTTGTAGGAAACCTTTTCCACAGTTTGTGGGGTTTGGGCCAGTCACCCCGGCACCCTGACTGCCCCTGGCAATGCAGCTGTATGTGGGCGAGGTGGTGTTACAGGTGTATAAATGCTGTAGTCAGTGGTTTATACAAATTCAGTGTAGTCTCAGTTCCTGGACCAGTGCTAGGTCCACGTCCACTTCATAAAAGAAAAACAAAGGCAACCCAACAACACCAAAATACAAATACATTCTCACAGAAACTCAATAAACAATGATCAGACAGAAAAACAAAAGTAAATAAAAGAGACATAAAGAAACACAGAAACAGGAGAACAAGACAGAAAAACAGTGACCAAAGCAATATCTAGATAAACAAGTCTGAGAAAGAATGACAAAAATAAAAACAGATGAAAGAAGGAAAAGGAACAAAAAAATGAAAGCAAAAGAAAAGAAATAATAATAATAATAATAATAATAATAATAATAATAATAAAGAAATAAGAAGGAAAAAAAGAAAAAGACTAAAAAAAAAGGTTCTCTGCCCGCTTTAATCTGCAGACCACTTGTTCAGCAATAGAGAGTCTCTGGGTGACTCAGCACCAGCTATGTTAGGGGGACAGACTCAATGCATCATGTGCCGGCCTCCCTCTCAGGCTTGCAGTGAACTTCCCACAATTAGCTGCTCTGTGCTCTGGAACTGTGCTCACCACCAAAAATCCTCACAGGTTGCTGCGGGCTGTCTGCTTCTGCTGCAAAAAAAAAAATCCTTCTGTGGCCTGCAGAGGTGGGGTCAGGCACCAGGGGCTCAGGGTGCCCCTGGCAACACAGCTCTAGGTGGGTGGGACAGGCCCCCAAGGCACCACAGGGTGTGGTCAGTGGCCCCCACCAAGTCAGAGCAGCATGCACTCCTGCACCGGCAACCAACCTGCACAAACTCTCCAGTAAAGCCCTGACTGGATCATGCAGGGACACAGCTCCCAGCCCAACACTCCAGGAAAACTCCCAGTCTCAGCCTGTCCCAATCAGCAGCTCGCAGATCAGGCAGAACAGCCCAACAGCCAATCGCCACCCAGGTAACTCTGCACGCTCAGTGCAGAGAGCGGGGACCCAAGGCGGCTCACGCACTCCTGTGTCTCAATGAGCAGCCTGTTTGATCCAGAGCACACCTGCTAGGCATATCCTCGGCTACGCAGCACAAGTATGCACGCACACACACACTCCTGCACCAATTCCAGCAGACCAATGTGGCCCAGACCTGACCCTCTGTAGGAGGGCCCAACCCTGAAAAAATGTTGCCCTCCTGTGCACTACTCGTGTGCAAGCTCCACCCCAGGGAAACAATGGTCCTGAAACCTCCAGCTTCCACACCAAAGATGCTCAATGCAGTCCTTCCCCACAGTCTCCTGGGCCCTACTCACAACAGGTACTCCCTCCACCAGGAACCGGATGAGTGCTCACTAGTGAGTGAGTCAGTTTGCCGGCTCCACTGGGTCTCTAGCCACCCTCAGCATCACCAAGTTGAGCATAGAGAGTCCTCACTCACTAATTTCTACTGCCAGCTACTGTAGAACTACTCTTCCCAGCAAAGTAGCTCTGGGCTGGTGAGGTCGGTGTGGGGCCGGAGGGTCTCTCCCCCAACCGGAGAAGCCTCCCCACCACTGAGGTGTCCCTCACGGGGCTCACCCTCTCTCATCTCTGCCCCCCCACCAGACTCAACGTGGCCTCCTCTTTAAGTCCTTTGTTTAGAGGTTCTGTTCATCTAGTGTTCAGGGGACTTTCGAGGTTGAATGTTGTATAAATTATTTGTAATTTTGGTGTGACCTTGGGAGTCATTTGGCATTGCGTCTGTCATTTCCGCCATCGTACAGGAAGTCACTTCATATAATTTCTATTACTTTACATTTTTTTAGTGTTCGCTGCCCAGAATATACCTTGGTGAACATTAATATATCCTTACAATGATGTATATTCATCTCCTTTTGGGTACAATGTTTTATTTGTATCAATTTGGTCATATTGTTTGATAATCTCATATAATTTATCCATAGACATATTTTACCAATTGTTTTATCAGTTTCTCAGATAGGAGTGTTAATGCCTTAAATTATGATTATATATTTTTCTACTTCTCTTTTATATCTATTATATGTTTGCCTCAGGTATTTTGAAGCTCTGTTGTTAGGTGTAGACACATTTAGGACTGACCTATTTATCACTATGCAATATAACTTATTATCTCTGATAATATTTCTTATTTTGAATCATCTTTATATGAAATTAACATAGCTACCCCACATTTCTTTGATTAATGCTAGTATATCCTTCTCCATCTTTTATGTTTAATGGCTCTGTATATTTATATTAAAATGTATATCTTATAAGCTGTATATACTAGTCTTGCATTTTTATATAATATGAAAATCTGTCTTCTAACTAATGTGAATTAGAGAATTCTCATTTAAAATAATTTTCATTAGTTAGATTGAAATATACCATCTTGCTAGATTTTAGATTATTTTTGCAATTGTTCTTTGTATTTTCAGTTCTGTTTCTCTGCCTCCTTTGTGTTCACATGAGCATTTTTCACTATTCAATTTTATTTTTATCTTTTTTATTGAATTATTTTATCATTTTCATGACTTTTTAGTGGTTTCCCAGGATTCCCAATATAAGTTTTTAAATAATCTAGGGCTCCACTTCACCTGTAGTATAAAAACTTTCTAGCAATATATTCCCAGTCTCTCTCACCTATCACTTGGCTACTTTTCAACTTTTTCACTTTTATATATGCTATAAGTACACAATATAGTATTACAAATTTTCTCTTAAACACTCATTATCTTTTAGAGTAATTAAAAATGAATAAAGATTATTTTATTTTACTTGCATTTATTCTATATTCAAAATTCTTCATTTATGCACATTAAAATCAATTTTCTGACTATATTATTGTTCTTTAGTCAAAGGAACTTGCTTTTACATTTCTAGTATTATAATCCTTCACTACCAATGGATTTCCTCAGTTTTTGCTTGTCTCAGAAAAATCTTTGTTTCTCCATAACTTTTGATGGATGTTTTCATTAAGTGTAGGATTCTGGATTGGCAGGGTTTTTTTTAAAGCCTTTAAAGTTGTTACTTTATCATGTTCTTGCTTGCATGATTCCTGAGCAAGTGGTCAGCTATAATTCTTATGCTTATTTTTCTGTAAGTAATATACTTTTAAACTGGAAATTTTTAACAAATAGAAAATAATACAGTGATTTAAAAAACTGACCTAAGAAAAGAAAACTGAGACACTGAGACAACACAAAAGTAATAACTTCAGAAAAGAGCCACTACATCTAGGGCTGGGGGAACAAAAGGAAGTGGTTAGAGTCATTAGAACCTACAATGTTGGGAAACTGGTCCCACAGATATGGGGCTCAGCTCTGTGAATAGAAGGCACTGCCAGGAAGTGCTGTTTTCTGAAGAGTTTGGAAGTGCCCATGTGGAGCTTGAATTTAAACCTTTTAGGGTGAGACACCAGCTGGCCAGTGCTAACAGTAAATTGAAAACTGCTACCATTTTAACTCCCTACCCATGGGGAGTAAGAATTGTTGCCAGTGTGATGCTGATAGTGAGCAAATTAGATATATTATGACCACTCAAACACCTTTAGATTTTCAGTCTCTTTTCCCCTAGTGTTTGCTATTAGTTGAATGTAGCAGTAATGCAGCTAGCAAAGAACAACAAATGCAGAGTCCCTTTCCCAGCCCTACCAGAGTATTGAAAGATGGGTGTGACACTGAGAAAAGTAGCTAACTAATCAGCACAGAAATTTCTTTGTGTTATTTTAAAAAGTAGATTTATACTATTCTAAATTATTATATGCATATATATTTTGTTTGTATATACAATATACAAATTAAAATATTATACCTTGTTAATGAGATTAAAGAGACACATATGAAGGCAAAAGGACAAAGAAATTAATAGCACTCGTATTTTAATATTTTTTTTCTTTTGCTACTTGTTTTGTTTTATTGTTTGCTCACCTTGATAGAAGAGATATATTTGCACTAGAATTTACAAATCTAAAATTTTAAGGCTACTACACCTGAAACTAATTAAAATAAATAAATAAAAATTTAAGACTATTGGAATGACCTATCACTTCAACAAATGCATTCTCTCAGGGCAGGATTCTCCATGGCATAATTAAGACAGCTTTGGAAAGCATATCATTAGAAATATAATACCATATTCTCGGTACATCATGTCACATTATGCAATGCATTATCCTTCTGCTGTGTGAATTTTTTTCCCATTACCAGAAAGAGAAAATACAAAGAAAATACACTCTAGGAGTTTCCTTTGTTTTAGGGCTTATGAATTATCACTGCTAATGAATTTTTATCAATATTATTACATGTAGAAAAAAGGTAGAAATTGTATTTATCTATTGTTCTTCAATTTTTTCACATTCAATGAATTTTGAATTACTGTTTCTAGAGGCATTCTATTATAGTTTTTCTTTTAAGAATAGCTTGTTCTCATAACAAATCATTTAAATGTTACTATATAAAAAGTTACTATATGAAAAGCTTTCCCAAAATTTATATTGTGAAATTGTGTATATTATTGCACTTAATGTTTTTTTAAAAAGGCAAGTACACACTTGCACAGGAAATAAAACATTCTTGAGTTGCATACTGTGCTTCAGTAGCTGTCTTTGCTCAGAACATTAGCATACTTGCAGATCATTTACCATGTGTCTGATTTACAAAACCAGCTCAGACTTTCTTTAAGCTGCATCCATGACTTGGTGAGTAATCAGCTTGCTAAAAATGGACATAAAGAGGATACACATGAAGGATTTTTACCCAAAGTTGTTGTTCCAAATATTACAGCTGGAAATCTAATTGTGCTTATATTCTTTGTATCCTTTTATTATACTTTAAAATTTACCATCTGTGTGGATTCTTGTTTTTATTATAATAAAACGTAATTCTTATGTTTTTATTTTTATGTTTGAGACATAATTCAAAGACAAAAATGAAATGAAAAGTCAAACGCAATTAAACGTTTTGTTTTGGTGGTGGTGAGGGGATAATGTTATTTGCATTTTAAATATATAAGCTTCATTGGTTTAAGTTTTGTAACCCAATTTTAGTGATCCAACATCAATTATTTTTTTAAATCATTTTTTCTCCATTCGTATGGAAAAAAATAAAACAATTTTTATTTTAAAATATGAAGAATTTATCTTTGAACAATTTGAGATCTTATATTTGCTTTTGGAGTTAGGGAGAATTTAAGAACCCATATCTGTCTGCTTATATGTGTCAGAATACATTTTTCGTAAATCATAGATCATAGTTTGCAGGATCTCAAAGAGTATGCATATGTGTACTTGTGTGTGTAACAATGTTATAGCTTATAAAAGACTTGTTCACTGATGTAGTCCTCCAAAAGATCGTCTTGTAAAAAAATATAGAATATATATACCTGCATTTAAAATCTAAGTAAAGAAATGTTAAGTTTACACCTGTAAGAAGTGCTAAAATATCTTTAAAATATATATGATAAAATGTGCAATCAAAGCATGTACTTTGAATTAAAATAATAAATGATCAAAACTATTTTCAAAGATATAGGAAGATACATAATTTATGGTTTTAGAACTGCTTTTCAGTTTACGATGTTTATCTCAAGAGATATTATTGTAAGTTGTTGAGTACATTGTGAACACTTAATATATGCTTGTTGAGGTGAAACAAACTTTATAAAATTGGATATTTTCACTCAAGAACAATAGTAAAATTCTAATGTGTTACAGGCAACATTTCAAAATAGTAGAACACTTAATATTAGAAAAAATTATAATTTTATTTTGAGCAAAGTGGCTTCAAACCCTCAGTTGATACTATATTCTCATTGAAAGCTAACAAAGATGTTGATGCTAAGATGTTGGGTGAGGGAGGAAGGAGAAGCTATCTGCTGACCCTTTAAGAATTCTTCTGTGTTATGTTAAGAATACTTCAGTGTTATATTAATTTATCATCTGTATTTTCATAGTTCAAGTTGTAAAAAAAAAAAATCCATTGAGTTATTTTTGTTTGGTTTTATTTTTTGCCCTGAAATGTTAGACAATAGAATTAGGGGTGATCCTGCCCATTATACTAGAAAACTACTAAAAAGTGACAAACAGTGACACATTAATCTCATTATTTGATAATTGCTGTCATTAATACTTGGTAGTTATTTCATAATCATGTTTAGCCATACAAGTATTAAATGGAACAGATCTGAACAAAATGGCCAGTGAATTTTTCTCATATGGCATATAAATGGGTGGTACATGGAATATGAATTTGATAATTATTGAAAATAATGATGATATAGAATATAAATTTTGATTTTTTTAAAATTTGTATTTTGAATACAAGCCTTAAATCCAGACCATTGGTTGGAACCAGAATTCCCTACTTAATCTTAATTCTCCTTTGGGGCACAGGATACTCTCTACTTGTGCCCCAAGCACAGCAATATTAGAGATCCTATATCGTAGACTGTTTCTCCCAAAGTTGACAAATATTCATCTGACTCCTACATAGCAACTGAAAATTGGCACCTTGCTTTTCTTCCTTGTGAAAATAATCAGATATAACAATACTTACAATTGTCTTATCATATTAATAGTTGCATTACCCACATGCCCGGGATCGTTGTGCCTTTAACCTGTCCTCTGGGTTACATCCCAAAAGCTATGTAAACTGCAACCTCTGCCCATTTACAGGAGCAGACATTGCCTTGTTTCAGTTAGTTTTCATTCATAATTAAAGCAGGAAAGAAGAGGGCCCATCCTGCTTTAGAGGCTCTTTCTGCCATGCTCTCTTTCCCACTGTAGTCCCTGTAGTGGGAAATGTTCTATCTAAGTTTAAAAAAAAAAAAATTGTATTCGAAGAACAAGTGGCATAACTCAAGCAATTATTGCCTTTGGAAGTTATTCAACTACAGGACAACAGAAGTATGGTCACTAGGGGACCAATGACTTCAGTAAAGTGATTTGGGCAGAGGACTCACTGGAAGGGCATGGATTCCAAAATAGAAAGGACAGCCAAGAAAGCAAACAAGATGCATGAAGCTGAATGATTACAGAATATAAAGCTCCATCCACAGAGTGTCAGGTCAGGAACCAGAGTATTAGTCATGTCAAATACATATTTACTGGGGATCTTTAGAATAAAGGGAATATTGGACAATGACCTTAATGTAATGCCGTGCTTTAATTATTATACTCATTTTATAGAGACAAATCTACTTACTTTTTGATTAACAGAAACATAAAAAAATTGCCTTAAAATAATATTTTCAATTATTTGTGTTTTCTTTTGCTATTCAAAACACAATTTTGTAGATTGGAAATATTGTCAAAATATCCAATTATAAAAAAAATAGGTTCATTTTAGATGGGGGAATGGTTTAGTTAATTTTCTAGAAAATCAATAGATAAAAATAGTAGGAAAAGATAGTGTTCATTGAGAATGTGTTGAATTTTGTCAACTTGACTGTATAATTGCTGTTTGTGATAAAGAATGCTTATTTTTCTACACTTTCACTAACACTATAGCTTAAAATTTCCTTAAACAAATACTTGAAGAATCACAAGGTACATTTTTATTAAATGAAACATTTTTCTAGATAAGAGGGAAACATAACTTTCTGAGTTATCAAACCTGGATTAATGGATATATGGATTTTTAAATGTAACCACTAATTTATATTTCTAAGAAAAATTTTTGAAGAGACTTTAAATTAGAAGTTTGTACTTTCAGAACTAGTAAATATAGTTCAGTGTTGATAATTTTTATATTTTCTAATGATTAAAATTTGATAGTGTGTTTATTTCAAATCTTCTCTTTTACCTGGAAACTTATATTGATAATTTATTTTCATCCTCTGTGAAACGAGGTTTCTATCTACTTGTTAAACAGAAGTCAATTGTATCAGATATTTAAAAATGCTCTTGGCGGGGATTTAATTTGAAATATAGGTTCATATCTAAGTAGGAGAGTCAATTAATATATGAAAAACTGTAAGAAGAGCACCCTTCCTCCCTCTCTCCCTCCTTTCCTTCCTTCCTTCCTTCCTTCCTTCCTTCCTTCCTTCCTTCCTTCCTTCCTTCCTTCCTTCCTTCCTTCCTTCCTTCCTCCCCTTCCTCCCTCTATTCCCTCCCTTTCTTTCTTTCTTTGTCATTTTATAAAGAAAAATTACATACTTTATGATTAACAGAAACTTTTTAAAAAGTGCCCTAAAATAATATTTTCAATATTTGTGATTTTTTTTCTATCAAAACACATTTTTATAAATTGGAAATATTGTCAAATTCTGCAATTATAAAAAGTATGAGATTCTTTTTACATAGAATGCTTTAATTAATTTTTAGAAAATTAATCTTTCTTTTATTCAAGGACATGATTATAGACCACCAATATTTAAACTAGTTAAAAAGGAAGTGGTAACATGAGAATGAAAGACAGTGAAAAGTAATAGGATTGATGAATTGTAGTAATAACTCTCAGTGGAGGTTGATTAAATTTTCAGTTACTAGTTACTAGAGCAAGTGTTGTTGATAGATAAATGGTAGAAGTTTCACAGTGAGATATTTCAAACTGAGACTGTGAAAAAGAATCTATTTTTGGTAATGACAATGCCTTAGGTATTACCATAAATGAGAACGACAAGAATTAGAAGGGATACAGGATTGTTCGAAGAGGGGAGGGGAGGGGTCCCAGCCACCAATGTGTAGGATTCTCTCTGAAGTACAGATCCCCGAGAACATTAATAATGATATTAGAGTGAGTGAGAGTGAGACAATATAAAACCTTTAAGGAATTTCCTGGAGCATATCAAGTACCTTTATACATAAATAAGGGGAGTAGTGGGTCAAGTATTCTGATATGAGAGTCAAATTGGTGTTCAAGATGATGGAGGCCTGATTGTCTAGAATCTGCAACTGGAAGCAAAAAGGACATATCCTCCTCTGGTAGACAGGATAATAGCCATCCAAGGAGGCCATGACCTAATCTTTGGAACCTGTGAGTATATTCCCTTTTATGGCAAAAATGACTTTCCAGATATAATTAAGTTACAAATCTTCAGATGGGTGAACTATCCTGTATGGTCCTCGTGGGCCAAATCACAAGTCTTTATCAGAGGGGAGCAGGAGGGCCAGAGACAGTGAGGGAGATGTGATGACAGCAGCAGAGGTCAGCGTGATCAGCGATGAGGCTTCTAGGGGGAAGCTTCTAGAAGCTGGAAAAGGAGAGAAACAGATTTTTCCCTTTGAGGTTCAAAAAGGAATTCAGCTCTGTAAACTTATTTTAGACTTCTGACCTCCCAAACTATAAGATAATAAATGTGTGTTGCCCTAAGCCATGAGCTTGTGGTAGTTTGTCACAGCAACGATAGGAAACTGATAAAACCCTACATCCAAGTACAGTGGAACAGAATTTAGGAGAGAATAGATACCATCTGAAAAAGCTATAAAAGAGGTAGTGTCCTCCAGAGACAGCTGGTTTTCAATTAGAGCAATAACATGAAGATTGGTCATATAGCATATTAGGGAAATATTTCATGAGTTCAGGAGGAGTGGAAGATGGACTTACAAAGGAGGTATATACAGACTTGTATAGGAATAAGAATCTGGGGCAATAGGGATGAACTGGAGTCCTGAGCTTCTCGTGGTATCTGACAAAATGAGAATAAAGGACAAACGAGATAAGCATTAATGATCACAGAACACCAGTGGTAGTGAGGGAAAGGTGGCATGGAAGGCAGGATGGCCTGAACAATCACATTTGCCAATGGAGTCATGAGGAAAAGGGAGGGTTGTCTTAAATGGAGCATCCAGAACGCTCAGGCTGTCTTCTGATTACAAAACCATGCAAAGTTCTGAGACTTTCTCTTTATACCTTCTGACAGAGAGCATAAAAGATGAAAGAGAAACCTGATCAAATAAGCAATGCATACACACCATAATCTGAGGAGCATACGTAAATCAACCTCAGTATCTGAGTTTAAAAGGGGGAAATGAAGTGGTGTTGTGGATTCTGGGATAAAAGAGTTTCCTGATGCATGATATGTTATATGGAGGCTTATAAGAACTAGAGGGCCATCTGAGTGGCACGTTGGTTAAGAGTTGGCTTGGGACACCAGCTCTCAGCAGCAGGGCCCCAGTTTGGATCCCACATGAGGGCCAGTGGCACTGTGCCCTCTACAGCTAAGATGGTGAACAACTGGAGCTGTGCTGCCGTGAGTTGCCAGCGAGGCATAGGCTGCAATGGAGCTGGCTGGCAGCTGGCATGAGCTTTTGTGAGCTGCTGTGAGCCACCATGAGCAGCCGTCCAATGGCCGGCGAGTGACTGCCTCACCCAGAAAGAGCGCAATCATAATACTAACATGGGCCAGTGAAGCGACGTCCTCCACAACTAGAATTTAGGAGATAAAAAAGATCATGCGATGTTGTGTACAAAATGATAAGAAATGATAATTATCAATAACAATGAAAAAGTTCCCATTTTGGGAACCAGAACATTGGGTAGGGGCTTAGTTGTTTCACATTGAACTTCAGAAAAGCTTGATTTTTATACATATTTTTATGGGGCAGATTCCTAAGTAATATGGATCACTCAAATAAATTATAATGTTCAAAGAGCTTTAAGTAAAAGAGACCCTTGCATGCAAGTGAAATTGCACTTTTAACAATAGTAATGAAAAAAGGAAAAATGTGTTTGATGATTTCTCATATTCTTTCCTTTTGAAAAATGAATGCCTTATATTACTGCATGCTTTCAGTGCAATATGTTAGCCCATGAATTTTGTAAAAGATGAATCCATAGGAAATTATCAGAGCAGCGATATAAGTCCCCAAGCCTAAATTCAATAGCAGTTGTACATGTATTAGTTCAGCAAGCAGTACTGGATTTTCACAAACACGCTGACTTATGATGACCAAAATGAGAAATGAATAACCAGCAATGGAGCCTGGATAGCAATAAGTGGAAGTCGGCAGATGGTGTGTGAATATCACACTGGCACTGAAAAGCAGCAGAACAGACAGCCGTGCTTACTCTTATGACAGATTGACTGATGAAAAACCTTGAATGCACTTGTGGTGCTTTCCCTCGTGTTTAAAGTGGAGACATGAAAGTTCATATTAAACTCCATATCAGTTATAAATGATCACTGAAATTTAACTTAGCCTAGGCTTGGTGTATCTGTTCATGGTGTGTGTGTGTGTGTGTGTGTGTGTGTGTGTGTGTCTATGTGCATGTTCTATATACTGGCTAATTAGCATAGAAAATGAACCATGTTTATATCATTAAATGGATACCAATGGTTTAGTAGATGTCCTCTGAAATAAAACTAAGTGACCCCAGAAAAGCATGAATAATATACTAGTAACTTTATATGATATACTGTTTATGATAAAACTTGTGAAGTTTAATTATTTTCAAAGAAAATATAGCCACTAGGGTGATTTAGGTAGAAGCACCATTCATCTCTATCTTACTTCAAAAGTTTGCATTAAATTATCAAAACAATAGCTATCTCTATACTGCAATGATTTGTCAACTTGCCTATAAATTTGTAGATGAGTCAAAGGTGAATTAAGAAATGCAGGCTCCCATATAAGGAAACGTTGTGGTGCCTGAATTTAAACGACCCATGACAAAACAAAATATATTAGGAACATAGGACATACCTATTCAAGGAATACATTGATAATGTAATTTGAAGATATGATATAGAGTTGGAAATAATATATCTCTTAAAATGTTCAAATATTGTCATCGTCAAAAATGTTTAAATAATTCTGCAAGAAAATCTTTATACATTTATGATATAAAGTCTCTTATGACCTGTGCAGATATACTATAAAAAAATGAGGGCAAAGAAAACTTCAAAAGTGATCAAACAATGGTAGAAAAGCAATATTATATAAAATGGGTGATTTACAGTGTATGAGCTTACCTACGTGAGATACAGAAAACATCATTGGTCATCAGCTTCCTGATCCACTGACAATTTACAGAAATAATTATTTGTGAAAAAGTCTAATTCACTTTCCTGTATGGATATTTATTAGAATTTTAAAATATTTTGAATAAAAGTTAAATAATCAAAGTCTGAGTTAGTTTTAAGTAATCTTTGATAATCAGTGAATTATCCAGTATTTTTCATTACTTCAGTGAACATAGGTAATACTTAAATTTCAGCAACAATTTTATTTTTTAGTGTCATACTGGGCACAAATGTGGTTGTGAAATGTTTAGAGATATTATAGCAGTCTTCGCATCTTTCAAGGTGAAAATTGTGAAATCTAGCCCATGATTCCAAGCAATATATATTAAATTGACTAATTCATTTGACTGTGTGGTTAAATGCATTTTTTGGATCCCACATACTAAATTATGTACACATATGCTTAGCCAAATCTACAAAGCCAATTTGGAGATATGATAAGGATGCTCAGTAGTTGACCATAAGCGCCTCTCGGTGTTTAGGGACCTTTTTATGTGCAATCCGTATATAGCATCCAATATACTTGAATCAGCTATGCAAGAACTGTCTTTTTTGGGAATTCAGTTAAAGTCCAAAACATCAAATTTAAAAAAGAAAATAAATTATTTCTCCAGAGCAAAAAGAAGAATCAAAGTAGTATGCATTGTTCACTATTTACTGGTAGGAATATAAAATTAGTACCAAATACTTTTTTTATCATCCTCATGGTTTAAAAGAGAATGAGTGTTTTGCAAAAAGTATCTAATTTTGTATCCAGCTGTCCATTTGTCTTCATATAAGTTGAAATTACCAAAAGATATTCATCTGTGTTACTCGTATGGACTAATGTCATAATTGAGTCAACAGCCACATGTATTTTACTTTATTTCAAACTAATATTAGGTGTCACTTTGTTTCAATGTACTTGCTACATTTCTTGTAATTGATCCAACAGAATACCCAATCCTTTTTTGTTTTGAGGAAAAGTGAAAAGAGATCTAAAGAAAACTGGTTATATGAATTCCTTTGAAGATGGTCAAACAAAAGTGTTCTTTTTATTATTAGAATTTTAAAGTAAAAGTAAGATCAAGGGAATGAATATCCTCCAAACTGAAATCAAGCGACTCAAATTTTGAGAGTAACAGAAAAAGATACCTTTTAGGAAATAAATTAACCCCAAGATTGATTTTTTAATCAATTGTTAAATCAGAAGCGACATCTATCTTTATTTGAGAAAACTAAGAAGGGAAAAGGGGGTCAAATATGTGGTGATGGAAGGAGAACTGACTCTGGGTGGTTGGTGAACATACAATGTGATATATAGATGATGTATTATAGAATTGTATACTTGAAACATATAATTTGACTAACCAATGTCACTTCAGTAAATTTAATACAAATTTTAAAAAATAAAATCAAGAAATGTATAAAAAAGGAAAAAAGAAAATGGAAAGGAGAATGAAAAAGTAGTAATGCTACATAAATATTTCAGTAAAAATTATTTTTTCTCTGAATACAAATAGAGCTTAATAAATAAATATGAAATATATAGGGCCACATTTGAAAACATGTACATGCGCGTGTATACACACACACACTTATATATATGAAATTAGAAAGCTGAGTTCTTCCCTGGGATTTGGAGGATAAAAATTTTTAACATTTGAACATATTTAATTCGGGAAATTAACAGACCAAAAACCAAATTGCCAGTGGAACAGGGTACAGGATGACCCCTGCTAAGTGAAGAATAAATTTAGTTGCTTAATGTTCAGGTGTGACCCAGGGAGGTACATGGTGACAAGCTATTGCAGCTTTTCAACTAAGTGTGTGGCAATATTTCAGAATTCTAACAAATAGTACAGCCATGTAAATCTAAAACTAGGAAAAAGTATTTGCTCTCCATTGAAAGAAGTGTCAACATATATAACTTGGGAACTACTTACAAGGAGCCATGTTTTTGTTATTTAAGAAAAAGCAGCCTCTTCTAAATGGGAATAAAGCCAGAGAAGGCAGACTATGAGATATACTCAGGATACATGCATATTCCTACTTGCAGTTGTTCCTGAAGCCCAGCTGCATTCCTACCCTTTTTGGGAGGTTTAGTCATTGACTCCTTCCTGCGATTACAAAGTATGTACTAGTACAAAAGTACTTCCAGGTAGGGAGAAACTAGAACTAAGGATTATGATTTATTATTGTTATGTAAGTACGGGAACAGTGACATAAGTATTGTTAGGCAAATATATATTCTATGGCAAAGTAACAACATTAGAAGAGTTTGATGATATTTATAAGAAAAATATCTAATATAAGTAAAATTTGACAAAACTATAATCAATAGAAAAATTTAATGAGCCTTTGGAGTAATTGATACATTTTCTGGATATCTCCTCTCAAAGAATAAATATAGAGAATTTGTACAACATAATTATTGGGTTGTCAGAAAAGTCATGACGTATTTTTTCTATGTTTTTTGTTGCAAAAATGCATCGTGACTTTTCTGACAACCCAATAGTACATGTAGTCTAAATAAAATATAATAGAAAGCATCAATTGGGACACACCAAAAAAACATAAAAATTAACTGTTTTTTTGGAAACAAAGTGTCAACATAATAAGGGTTTCATTCGTACTAGTTTTCTGACATTAAAATATTAAAAAAATCAATGAAATGATAATCTTCATACTAAACAACCCATGATACAAGACAAAAATGATAATGGAAATTTTGGAATACTTAGTACTGAGAGATAACAAAACTACTACATATCAAAGCATAAGGAATAAATCTAAAGAAGTAACAGAAAAGTTTGATGCTTCAAATGTTTGTATTAGGTAAGAAGAAAAATTGAAAATTAATTAGTAATTACATAAATTAAGATGTTGTAAATATCACATTATGCCAAAAAATGAATAATTTGATGAAATGGAAAATATCTTGAAAAGATAAACCCTCACTAATTCAAGATAAATATACATTCTGAACCATTACAAATTAAAATTTTAGTTTAAAATACTCCCACAAATAAAACACTATCTGTAGATGATTTTGAGGTTATTTGTATTCAATATGTAAGTAATAAATAATTCTAATATTACACAACCTTAGGAGATATAGAAATAAAGTGTATACCAACTCATTTTTTAATTAAATTTATTGGTGTGACATTGGTTAGTAAATTTATATAGGTTTCAAGTTACATTTCTATAATATATCATCTATATATTGCATTATGTGTTCATCACTCAGAATCAGTTCTCCTTCCATCACCATATATTTGACCCCCTTTTCCATCTTCTACCACCCTTCTTTCCTTTTTTAATTCTCTAGTAACCACTACACTGCTGTCTGTATCTATGAGTTTTTATTTCTTTGTCTTGTTTCTTTTTTGTTTTCAGTTTTATATCCCACATGAGTCAAGTCACATGATTCTTGACTTTTTCTGTCTGACTTATTTTGCTTAGCATAAGATTCATCCCTGTTGTCAAAAATGGCAGTATATCATCTTTTCTTTTGCCAGAATAGTAGTCCATTGTGTATATATACAATTTTCCTTATCCAATCATGTATTGAAGGACACTTTATTTGTTTCCATGTCTTGACCACAGTGAACAATGCTACAATGAACATTGGAGTGCATGTATCTTTACAGATAAATATTTTCAGATTTTGAGGGTAGATATCCAGGAGAGGGATTGCTGGCTCATATGGTAATCCATTCTAAATTTATTGAAAAACCTCCATCCTGTTTTCTATAGCGCTGTACCAATTCTCATTTTCACCAGCAGTGTATGAAGGTTCTTTTTCTCCACAGCCTTTCCAGCACTTATTATTTGTCATGTGTGTGATTGCCTTTCTAACAGATGTGAGGTGATATCTCATTGTGGTTTAGATTTACATTTCCCTAATAGCTAGTAAAGTTGAACATTTTTTTATCTATCTGTTGGTGGTTTGTATGCCTTCTCAGAAAAAGTGTCATTCAGGTCCTCCACCCATTTCTTTTCATTGGATTTTTCTTGTTGTTATTGAGTTGTACAAGTTCTTTATATATTTTGAATATTAGTCCCTTTTTGGAGGCGTTGTTTGCAAATTATCTTCTCTCATTCGGTTGGTTGCCTCTTTGTTTTGTTGATGGTTTCTTTTGGTGTGCAGAAGCTTTTTAGTTTGATATAGTCTCATTCATTTATTTGTGCTTTTACTTCCTTTGCCTTTGAGGTCAAATTCAGGAAATCCGCTTTAAACTCAAGGTTCCTAAGTTTAATACCTATGGTTTATTCTATGCAGTTTATTGTTTCAGGTCTTATGTTTAGGTCTTTGATCCATTTTGAGTTAATTTTCTGCCATCTCATTTTTACAAGAATTTAGAATATATTTTGCTATAGAACACAGGAAATAACAAGTAAAGAAAAGACAAAGTCTAAACTTACCCATTAAAAGGCAGATCTTAAAAGAATAATAATAATAATTTAGCAAACCAAGTCCAGGACTAAAAACAATAACAATAATGCAATAACCAGAAATGATTTCATATTGGACTGTGAAGTTAGTTCATTATTAGAAAATTGATTAATGTAAATGTCCACATCAAAAAATTAAATAGAAAAACACATATGAACTATTTCAATACATATAGAAACAGCTTTTGATAATAGTTAATAACATTGGTTTAAATGTCTTTGAAAACTAAGACTAAAACACTTGATAAAGAGCATAAAACCTACCACAAAAAAAAATGCCCAAAGGTGAAAAGTAACAAACAAACAAATAAAACATTTGTTGTAGTATCAGGAACAGGGAATATAGGTGACTGTTACCATTTCATTCAACATTGTGCAAAAGTTAACAGTCATAAATTAAGGGATAAAAACAGTAAAATGTAAAAGGATTGAAAGGGAAGAAGCCCGTGTCATTTATATATGTTCTATCAAGGAATCCTTAAAATATCTACAGGAAAGACATGAGTTAATGAGTTAGCATAGCAAGATTTATAAAATAAAACCAATGTTAAAAGTGGTTTACTGTATTTCCATATCCAAACAACAGTTAAAATTTTTATTTTAAAATGTCATATACATAATGACAAAAATATAATACAGATTGAAATAAATATATTAAAAAGATCAGCATGATTTATAGAATAATGTATTACTTTATTGAAAAACATTAAATAACATAAATTGAAAGTTATACCAATATTCATATGTAGAAAATTTCCATGACTAAACAATGTCAGTGCTGAAAACAAACAAAGTTTATAGATCCAATAAAATGGCACTATCATTGTGGAGATTTCCTTGTAAACTGATAAATTAATTCTAAAAAAATATATGAACAAGCAACAGAACAAAAGCACTTTTCATATATAGAAAATTATTTGAGAGGATATGCCTTACAAGGCTTATTTGAAAATTATAGTAATTAAGGTAGTGTGCAATTGAATGAGCAGACACAATTAACCAATGGAATTTTAAAATGAGACCAGAAACAGAGAGACACTTATTTGAAAACCTGATACTTGCTTGATAAATGGACCAAAGCAATTCGCTGAGGGAAAGTATGGATTTTACAATAAATGGTGCTGGAACTGGTTAATCACAAGGAACAAAAGAAGAGAGAGAAATTGAATGTTCTCACAAAGTAAGAAACAGCAACTAATAAAAATCAATTAGAAATCAATTTCAGGAAGATTAAGAACTTAAATGTAAAATAAAAAGCTATAAAATTTTTAAAAATATTAAGAAGGAATCAGGGATAATGTTTTAAAATCTCATGATTAGAAAAAATTTAAAGATACCAAAAGTATAAACCACAAAGGAAGTGATTGATGAATTTGACTATATTAAATAATGAAACTTGAAGCTTATAGTTGTTATCAAAAGACATGTAAAGAAATATCTTGTGGGAAAAGAGTGAAAGAATCATTAGAAATATATATAACCAAAATGATTATATTTTTTAAATACATGAATAATTTCTATTAATCAATGAGAAATAGATAATCCAGTAGGCCAAAAACATGAATTGGCACTGCCCAGAAGAGAAAACAAGAATGGTCCATAAAGACAAGCAAAGACATGTAAGCTCTTTAGTAATCAGGTAAATGCAAAATAAATATAATTGTAAGGATTCTATCTACCATATGGAAATAAGTATTGGCAAGGAAATGAAGCAAACAGAACTCTCAATTTATATCTCTAGTTCTGGTATACATTGGTACAAAACCATTGGAAAATCATTGGATATCACCTACTAAAATTGAATATGTACATACATATTCAATAAGCAGTAATTCCATTCCTAAGTATATTTTCTATAGACATATTCTACAGAAATCCACCAGAGGATATGATAGAATCATCAATGTCAGTGTTATTGATGTAATGAAATAAATTGAAACAACATAATTGTTCATCAAGAAGAAAATTACGATACTAAATATTAGTACCAGGTTCATGTAGCTAAATTCATATGATGAAGACAGTGAAATAAAGTGTAAACAAATGTTAGAGGAGTATATGCATAAACTCATTTATATAATATTTAACATAGGCAAAACTCAGTATATATTCAGATGTGTTTATATCATATATTGATATCATATCTAATGCTATATCATATTACAAAATATATAGACATGATAAAACAGCCAGTTTGCCTCAGTGTGACAATCCTAGTTAAAATTTTGAAATACTTCCATACTGATTGATAAGCATCTATTGTCCTGCTCACCACAGGTGCTCCCCACCCACACCATGCCAGTTGCCCAGAATGTTTTATCCCCTATCCTAGGACCCTCTGAATATATTTCCTATTAACATTTTTCACCAGAGGCAGATCTGCAGTGAAGCAAATGAAATGTATGCTCATGGTCCTTTAGTTGCAGGGTTCCTTCCTGAGTTCCAGCTTGTATTTACATGGGAAGAGATCCTCCCTCCTACTTCATCCCGAATTGTGCTAGCTTCAGCGCCCATAATATCTAAATGCATCCATGCCTGCCACAAATGGGGGCCCCAAGATCCTCTTCCATTACTACCCAGCACCTTCCATTCTGGTTGTTCAGTGCTTGAGTTTACATATTTTGATGGTCATCCATACGTCACACAAAAATAAAAGCAAAGGAATAATAACACCAAATTCAATATAATAATTACTTCTGGGAAGAAGGAAGGGTGATTGAATTCTGTAGGGATTGGGGGTGGTTCAAATATTCAGATAATATCCTGTCTTTATATAAACTTTTGCTATATTAGTATTTGTTTAATTACTCCTTAACTTATTAATATACATTACATACTATCTTTTGTGTAATTTGTTTCATGATTAACAATATATAAAAATATAAGGTAGGGCCGGCCGAGTGGCTCAGTTGGTTAAGAGCTCGCTCAAGAGTTTGAGCTCTGAGCAACAGCGGTTTGAGTCCTGGCCTGAGCTGAGCAGCCACTGAGCTGCCAACAGGTGGCAGGATGGCTCAGCTAAAAAAAAAAAAAAAAAAAAAAAAAAATATATATATATATATATATATATATATATATATATATATATATATATATATATGGTAAGGTGATAACCTCTTATAAAAATTAAGCAGTATGGACAAGACATGTGCTTGGAGATGTATTTTGGCATGAATATATGAGCTTGAACTGCTTATAATAAATGAAGTATCAAGTGTCAAATTATCTACACAAGGGCAAAATCTTTTCAATAAGATATTCGCATTTCCTTTGAATATAGTCACATATCCTGCTTATAGCTAAGGCATTTTTAAACTGTTCCAAGTTAGTTTTGTTTTCTGCAGAGGTAGATTTCCATCAGCAAGACCATGTATCACTGGATTAATTCTTAAAAATACGAATTCTAAACTAGTTCCAAGGCAAAATATACAAAAATCTCTGGATTGGCCATGAATGAATCAATATTTGACAAGATTTCTATCTGATTCTGATGAACGCTCAGGTTTTAAAGTCAGTCTATGTTATATTTGTGGAAGACTAATTTTTTTCTTCCCTATTACACCATTGTAGTACATTCACATAATGGTATACCGTTGTCCTTATATAGTTATAATTTAATCCAAAGGACTGACAGTGAAGATGTTTTTCATCTTTCTCTAAAGTAGTCATTATATAAACTCTAAAAGGATTAAAGTTATTATATTGGTCATCATATAATACAACTATATGTTTATGTTTCTTAACTAGTTAGAGAATATTAAAATTACAATAAGATATCTCACAGTAGTCATATTATTCTAGCTTTCTGAAATGTTACACCATATTTTGCTGCATATTATTTACACAACAGCATTGAAATTTATGATGCACTTGTTTTATTTCAACAAAACCTTCTAAATGAAAATAATGCATAATAAAAATATTATGTAATTGCCTCCAAAATTACTCATTATTGCCTTTATCACATTACATGCATCAGAAGTCATAATCATCATCTCCATTTTCATTACAGAAATATATTTAGTTTATACGTTGGCATTATTCAGATTACACAAATTTACATTAAAATTGGTAATGAGCAAAACTGAAAAGGTACGAATATTCAAGCTGTATGTATGTGGTAACTTTTCTTAATGGAAATGTATTAAAATGTGTAGCTCTTTGGCCTGGGAGATTTGTAAATGTGTTCTGATTTGGCCTGAGACATATGGTTGATACTGTACATAAAATTAGTTTATTGATATATAAGAAATTACAGTGGATGCTAATGGAAGATAGCTGGGACATATGTTGATTTTTCTCATTGTTTATGGATAAACCACTATCTATATAGTCACCACAGATGGGTAGATTTAAGAATCATTTGTACTTCTCTTTTATCTTCTGAGAACTCCAGAAATTTCTCAGAAAATGGGTGTCCTCTCAGAAATGTTGGAGCCACAGGGAATCCATAGAGCTCCATGGAATTTGCTTCTCATCTTTAACTGACTTTAGTGATAGAATCATGCTAGAATATATTAATTCTATGTCAGTTCAGCACTGTAGCCTGTTCTGGAAGAAGGAGTCAAGTGCACATCATGTTATGATTTCAATTGCTTTCTTTCAATGAACACTATATCGAGAAACTCACAAACCAAAAGGAGACCATAATGAACTCTTTTGTTATAATACATATGCCCAAGTCCAAAACCAAAACAAACAAAACTAGCCATTCCTAAAATTTCACCTTTTCTCTCTCCAGTGTAAGGTCATATTTCATTGCCCAGCTGAGATAAACAAATTGTGAATGTAAAAATTAGGCAGGATGATTTACTATTTTTTTGACACAGCCATGATTAAATGGTACTTTGTATCTATACATAATATAGTGAAGGCTATATACTAGGATGATACTACACTTGCCATATTTAAAATCATAATAGAAAGTCTAAATAATTGTTAACACTAGTATTTTGTAAATTTTACTTTTTAACTATAAAGTAATTTTATTACACAGTCCAATTATTTGAAGATAGTTTAATTGGCTAATAGCCAAGAGAAAATAACAAATACAAAGAAAGTTAGAAAAATTCAGAATAATTTGTTTAAAATGAGGGAAAATATAGAAACCTGTGATATCTGGTTTCAAACAGTTTAAAAATATGCATGTGAAAAAATGTGAATTTGTTTTTTCTGTCATTAGACTGCAGCATTGAGATAAGTATAGTTAGACTTCATGAAATGCCATATTTTTGCTTGAGGAAGGTTCATCTAGAGTTTTGGACATTAAAGGACTCAGGCAATATGAGCAGATAGATGCTTAGCCTACAGGAAACTTGAGTTTATTTCTTCAGTTACATTATATGCACTCACTGGATGCTGTACTTCATTCACTGCAAAGATGGGGGCTAAGTGGGAGGATTTGATTTCTTAGAAAGATGAATAAAACTAGTCTTCAAAGGCAGACTGTTTTCTTAAATCTGAGAGTTCTCATTGCAGAGATGGAGTTTGGAATGCAAAAAATATCTTAGTTTTGACACCTGTCAAAATTAAAGGCCAGAAGTACAATGGGCAGAAAGGCAGAAGTGGAGAGCACTATCAGACCCAAATGCTGACCTGCCAGCTTCTAACAGCTCAATAAGAAGCTCCAGAGTAAAGAGGCCCGTTTTAGAAGTGTCTCATATTGGGTGGAAGTGGTCAGGTCGCTGAATGCCTTTCTCACTCCTTCTCTGGGAGCTACTCTAAGAAAAATCTGCACTAACCACCATCACCTTCCTTAACTGTTGAGACACTCTGAGAAAAGTATGACTTTGGCTTGAAATTGAAGAAAAACCCAGAAGGAACTACAGGTGGCCGCCATCAGCTAGCCACATTCCTCAGAGCTGAGCTGGATTCCTTTCTTGAAGGGGAACCTCAGAGCGCATATCTGTGCCTGCCAAAACCACGCCGCCCCTGCTCCTATGACACCTTCCACTTTGCAGAATCGGGAAGTCACACAGGGTAAAAAACTTGGAGCCATTACTCACTCCTCTCTCTTTAACATCCCCTATGTGACCTATGAGTAAACATCCTACAGGTTCTACTTTCAGACTCATCCATGTCTCACTGCTTTCATGCCTACTGCCCAACTGCAGCCCCCCATCATCTTTTTCCCCGGATTAATGTGATAGCCCCTTCACTAGTCTGACTGATTAGAAGCTTGTTTCCTTCAGTTTATTCTCTGCACAGTATATCATATCTCAGTTTTGTTCTCAAATCTTGCTGTCTGTCTTCTTGAGTCATATACTCCTCATGCACTATGTAGCACAAAACTCTACATCATCTAATCTTTTCCTTACTGTTATTTATCTTTATTCTAACTTCTAACCCTTCAAATTATTTTCTTCCAACCTTAATAATCCTCAGATATGCTAAGCACCCTTCAGCTTCTGGGCATTGAACTTGTTACTCCCTCTTCCTTTCAGATATATTCAGATCGTTGATAAAGTGCCACCTTTTCAGAAAAAACAAACAAACAAACAAAAAACACCACCAACAGAAAACCATTCCCTGACAACTATTAAAAGTGCAGTCCAAACCATAACTCCACTTTGAAACATGGCACTATCATTTCTCTGTTCCTGCCTTATTTTTCTTTACAGCATTATCAACAGTTGTTAAGTACCGTATCTCCAGGGCTTGGACAGACCTTGGCATTTGCCATGTTTCCGTATGATTTTTTGCTGGATGAATGGACTATAAAAAGCTACCCTTTCCTAGTTTCAGTCTCTCATGAGTAATAGGAATTGTTTATACTCATACATTATTTTATATGGTTATCAGTGAGACATTAGCTCAGGCATGGATCCAAAAATAGCCAAAAGATTATAAGGAACAAAAACAACATAAAAGATGTCCAAAACATAAGAAAGGTAACTCAAAGTAATATTTATTAAATGCCTACTCTGTAACAGGCACATGTCAAATATTTGATTTCTGTAACTCTCACTATCCCCTTAAACAGGTATTCATATCATGTGGTTTACTGATACAAATAGGTTCAGAGAAATAAAGTACCTAGCCAAGTTTTTAGTTTATATGGAGAAGTAAGAATTATTATCCCCAAGCCTTTATCATTTCCACTGCATTGTGTGAATGAAATAATCAATTTTCAGGAATCATGTGATAACTTCATAAAACTTCACCAAAAAATTCCTTATTAATTTTATAGCATCTTATGAACCTCGCACAAATGTTCATGATTTTTATCCAAGCCTTGATTTAAAGACATAACTGAGTCTTTAACATAGATATTTTATTTGACTGTGGCCTCAGATTTTTTTCACAAAATAGAAACATTCATTCATTTACAAATCTAATCCATTCACATCTATCAATTGTTTTATCCATGTATTCATTCACTTGATATTTTCAGATCATTGTGGAATTCCCTGATGGTTCATTTGCAAATAGGAAAAACAAAATGTCTACCTTCATGGGATTTAAATATATATATATATATATATATATATATATATATATATATATATATGTGTGTGTATATATATATACATATATATATACGTATATATATATGTATATATATGTATATATATGTATATATATACATATATATATATATATACACTTTATATAAACTAAGTGACACTGGTATTAAAAATAAAATTTTAGGGTTAATGGGTACAGACATTATGAGGATCTAATCTAGTTTAGAGATTAAAACATCTGTAAATACCTACATACACCACATGCACACAAGCAAAATGACAACAATCCAGCCCTTCAGGATGTGGTATTTTAATCAGTCTTGATGGAGCAAATGACGAACAACTTAAGACTATTCCAACGTAAAAGAATAATATGCATGAGGGGCCAGAGTCAAGAAAAAATGGGGGATATTTGAGGGAATGTATTACCCTTAGCTTAGCTTTCTATGCTAAGTGTATCCTATCTTGAGTGAAACTGGGAGCTGTTGAAGTATTTTAAGTAGACGACTGAAGTTATCAGAATTGTATTATTGCGGAACTACTCTTATGGCACTGTTGGAAGAAGGATTGAAAAGGAGTATCTGCTGATATCTGATTCACCAAGCCTTGATAATTGACTGAAACTATTCTCACTAAGGTTATCAGTGACCTACATGTTGCTAAATATAGTTTACATTTCTTGTCCCTTATCTAGCTTGATTTCCCATTATCACTAGTACTTCTATAGTAATGGAAAGTAACCAGCAGCACAGAAAGGTTAACCCTACATGTGATATACAGAATTAAAAATAGACAAGATCCTAAATGAGGCATACTGGATGGTTCAGAACCCAGTTAGCGAGACTTATCTTTGACATTATACAAGTAGGAATCACAGGATCATAGGAGAAAAACAGCTTTAAAAAATGTAAATTTGTTTTGAATCAGTCATTTTGGAGAATAGCATTAGAAGTTGATTATTGAACCTAGTTGGATTCCGAGGCAGCACTGGACCAGGAATCTATACTGACACAAGTCCTGCTTATCACGTCGTTTCTTCTCCTAGATCTCCGCTAACAGGTGCAAGAGCCGAGTGCAGGCCCTGGGAGCTCATATCTGATTCTGATTTTGACAGACAGGTGCAAAGGAGAGAAGGAAAGGTAAAAGTTTGGAATACTGACAGCTTGGTTTACTGTTGACTAAAGTTTGGGCCGTAACTCCTAATAAAGTAAAGAGAGATTTATTAGAGTTAAATGCGTAATTGTTAAATGATACATGTTGTCTTAAGTTGCCATGTTTATGTACAACAAGTAAAATTGGTGTTTCATCCAATGGTAAGTTTCAACTTTTTCTTTGAAAGCAAGGTAATTTCAGTAAATTTCTGGAATTCTTCAGATAACCTATGTCATCCTAGAATTTCTCAGGCCTCATCGACTGCATTCAACCCAGGTACCTCTTTTTGTTGGGCTAGCAGAGTGTTAAAAAAGCAGTATTCCAATATCTTTAGTTCCAAAACCTGACCAGAACTATTGCTTTACACCAGCTTCTTTGTCTGTAAATGAAAATTGCCTAACCTCTAATAATGGTTGAGTGTATAACACAAAAGGAAACAGAAAATGTAAAACATGAAGTATAAAGGCAAAATACCAAGAGAGTATTTTCATGAATACACTAATTATCATTATTCATATAGCTCATATTCTTGTGAGATAGATTTTCAGGTGAACATGAAGTATTTTAAACACAGCATTTTCCTAAGTTTTGCTATAAACTAAGATATAATGCAAATGTAACTATTCCTTAAGCAAATGTAACCAATTCTTAGGGCATGCTCTCAAGGATTTTGAGATCTTTCAATGGCAAAGAAGCAAGAAATCCAGATATCATAACTGCTTAGTTTAAGTGTGCTTCCATGTAATATATTTGTCTTCTTCACCCACTCCAAACTTCACACTTCATTTCACACTACCCTGTATACTTGGAATAGCATTCTGATTAATGTTCACTCTTTTCCTGTCTGAAGTCATTTTTTTTTTTCTCTACTCTTTCCCAAGCCCATCTGTTTAGTGGCAAACCCACCTGCTTCAACTGCTCCTTTGTCTTTTTTTTTCTTTTTCTTAGCAATTTCTATAGCTGCTAACAAAATCTCTCTCCATTGGAATTGTGAACTCATTTGAGTGAAAATTCTAATGTACTTGACCTGTTTTCCTTCCTACACATTTCCATATGAAAGCCAGACACTCATAAATAATGTTAGGAGAGCAATAACATAATTGAGAATATTAAACAAAAGATTTATCCTCTCAAATCTAAATAGAGCTGCATAGAATTCTGAGATGTACATTTTAGATTTATAGCTTAGTGCAGAAAAATATATGAAGACATAGAACCGAACATGTTAAATATTGCTTTTACATAGCTCACATAAAGGAGAGGATAAAATTTTCACTTTCCTTGAATGACAGCAACTTTAAAGGTATTTTAGAGGATCATTTTAATAATCATTTGCAATGTGCATTGTTGACATATATTTTGTGTTATAGATACCAAAGTATTGAATTACAATATTTCCACTTTCTGTTTTTTTGACATATGCTTTTTCATTTAAAACCATGAAAAATATCAATCATCATTTGGAAGACTGTCATTTTTTTCCTCGACATCATTTATAAAAATTTAAAAATAGTACTCTGCCTTTCTGAACACGTACACACACTCTCTTTATTGAATACCAAAAAAAAAAAAAAGGTGTCATAGTTTTTATTTTTAAAATAATCAAATTTACCAGGGCCACTTATTGTTGAAACATATAACTTTAGAAGATTAATGTTCCTTAATAGTAACTTTGTAGTTGATTATAAAGTAGTAGTTTCATTTAAAAGTGATTTTTATACTGTCCTGTTTTGTGTTTATTATATAGTAGAAGTCTCATGTATACCCTGAAATTTATATTGTACAACTATCTGGAATAAGATGTTTCCTTTTGTAAGCCCCACATGATTATGTTCTCAGGATGACCAGATATAAACATTTATTCATTCACAATAAATATAGTCCATAGGTAACTTCATTTTTTTATCATAGACAAGTCTGCAGAAAGAAGCCTTCGGTGACAGATCCATTTCATATAGATATTACTTTTCCCTTGCCTTTGTTCGAATAGGCTTTTATACTTCTGTGACAGCACTTATCATTCTATGTCCTATATTAGGGGCATGTGTGCACTTATTCACATGTTAAAGTATATTTTAAGAACTCAGATTTAGGGGTAAATTTATTTTCACCTTTACATATGATATTAAAACCTAATATATTTTTGTACATCAATACATATTTATTGAAATAAATACTTAAGAGTATACTAAGAATTTATTTTTTTAAATTTAACACATATTTAAGAGTTTAATTTTAATATATTAATGGTAAGTGTTTTCATGTAGCAGTTTAATAATATAGTATGTTACCTTTCAATTGTAAAATAGGTGTGATTGCTATAGAAAATATATTAAGCATATGGTAAGCATAACATAATATCATATATTAAAATATGTAACATTTATATATGTCTATTATAATAACATAAATTATTTTTGTTTTAAGAATTAGTGAATTATCCAATTCTTAGCTATTTAGGAATTTTTCCATTAGAATAATCATTTTACGTTTCACAGGCCAAAACCACCATTTAGAGAAACATGCATTTAGCTTACAGCAAAATACTGAAGCTCTCCTGGTGAGAAGTACTTAGATATAAACTGTGAAATTAAAACTACACTCATTTTCCTTAGCTCATAACATGAGAGTTCAAAAGGAAAGAAGCACTTCTCACCAAGAATAAACTGTAAAATGCGTTGGAGGTAGTTGGAGGCTGTGCCAAGGGATTTGTAGGAGCAAGTACACAGAACCTTAAACTATTAGTAGTTAATTCAAAGGTGACTTAAATCAGCAGTGACTAAATATAAATAGCATTAACATTACATCGGCAAAGTGAACTGCAAGGATAACCATCCTCAATTTTTCTGTGGCCAATGATTTCTGCTTAAAAATTAAGTGCATGAAAGTCCTGATCATAGTGGTTGTTGCTCCAGAAATAAGTGGAAAATAGCCTTGCTTATATTTTTTCCAGCTGAGAGCACTGTGACAATCACACAAGGTCATGGATTCAAAAGAGTACCCAAGATCAGAGTTTTCAATTAAGTAAATGAGACAATGAAGCAAAGCAGGGTTACAACTTGGTCAGACGCTCAGTCAAACATAGGGAACTAATATCTAGGGACTATATGCATTATATTTGACTCAATTATTGAAGCTGAAAAAATCGATCAACTGATATTTCAGGAATTCAAAACAATACTCCTAAGACTAAAAGCAATCTTTTAAGTTTGTAGCTATAGATATCAAAACATTTGAAATTTTCATTTTTTATTTCTCAGTAGTCACATATATGCAGTTGTGTATGGTTTACCCTAAATACATATAGCTTTACAGAATTTCAGCTGCATCCATTCAAGTGTGAAGAAAAATATCCCATTTTAAAGCATACCGATGTATGAAAATGTTATTCACAAAATAAATCATGAATAAATGCACAGATGAAATACTGTAAATATTTGTTAGATCTCTTCAATGAAGTAATTAGGTTATATTTTAACGTTGAATAAAATTATCATAACTCTTGTCAGTAAAATGGTGTATGTGACTGTTACCCTTGACAAAATTACTCACTCTGTCAAATTCAATGTGGTGATTTCTAGGGTATTTTTTGCTCATTCCTAAATATGAAAAATCTACATCATTTAATTACTCAAAGAGGATCATATGTCAATTTTTCAGAAGCTGATCCCAAATGTCAGTTAATTCTTTACATCAGCATATCTTCCCTCTGGATGACTTTACTACTCGAGCATTACTCAGAACCTTGCAATTTTTACTTATTTCTTCCTTCCTTGGTCATTAATACATTTTAATACATTTTATTAGTCAATCCAGAAAACAAAGCAAGTTAGTATAAAAACAGTAGTTGGTTCTCTGTGTATTTAGGAATCTTATATAGCACTTGAGTAGTTTATTTTGTAATAAGTATTGAGTGCCTAACGTGAGGCTAGACTCTGCGAGTTGCTGCGGATACAGGAAAGATAAATTCCCTTTTTCCATGGATCACATATATAGTTAAAAACAAGAGCTAAAATTTTCCATTGCTAACATTATAAAAATATCCTTAGCCACATTATTAAGGAAGAAAATTTAAAGTCCACTTAAAACAAAATAAAAATCAACATCTTTAACCTATAGGCAAGTCCCTTAATAGATAATTCACAAATGGAAATTGGGGATATACTTTCCAAGACAGCACTTTTGGGATTTAAAATGTGATTTGATAATTATCAAATATGAAGAAGAAAAATACATTCTATAGGTATTTTTTAAACTTGCATTTTCAAGTTGACACTTTAAATGGGATGTTAAATCTACCACAAGAGATTTGCACTGAGATTGTTTATATATCTCTGCCATGAAGTACATCCTTAGCCTATAAACTGAATCAGAGATGCTCACATTACTTTTAGAAACTGACTCAGGAGCTACCTTCTGTTATAGATTATTAAATGATTTCCTGTGGTAATTGGTATGCAGCTTAATTCTGTATAATCTGGAAAACCCCTAGAGATGTTTACATATAAATTCCCTGTTTTCAGCTGAAAAGCAAAATAATTCTAGTGGAGAAATATTTTCATTTGTGTTCAGGGAAAAGGACTGGCAGACCCTAAATTACAGAACTTTAATGCCAACTAAATTTTTGGTAAATTAAGCAAAAGAGGAACTGAAAGTTAGTTTTAAATCTATATGTAATAGATTTACATGACACTAACTGGTGGTAAATATGCGCAATTTACCATGTGCCTAGAACAGTGCTGTTAACTTCCCAATCTTTGCTGACACACGTATATTTTATTGTTTAGGATATATGTAAGATGTAATATTAATTAGTTTAATTAGTCTAATTGCTCATGCTTCTATTCAGTCTGGGATGTGCATTGTGGAAGGGAAACAACCAGTATCAGTCAACTTATTTCAATGAGAGGGGAGTGGGTGAGCCTTGAAAGAGCTCAAATCTCTTATAACTGCTCTACCAGGCCACGCTGGGTTGTAGGGATTTACCTAGGCTCAAATCCACAGTTTTTGAAGGTTGGATGGTGAGTGTGTAGAAAAGAATGCTAAAACGCATCCTTTCTGCAGCAAAGTTTACTTCTAAATGCCTCAGGAGATTGCAGAAGAAGCAGGAAGAGAATGTAAAATGTGTTTCCTTTTCTTATTCTTTCGCTGCGATATTGGTACCTTCTATCCCAAGCTCCATCAATTTTCATGCATATCAATTCATAATACCCTACAGAAGTCCCATAGGTTTCTCCTTTTGGCTATAGTTGTTTTTAAACCTTCATATTAAATGTGTAAGTTCCTTTTACTTCTAAAATTTTTCCAGGAGTGATAATGTTGAAGAGTGTCAATAGTTTCTGATGATCCTCCATTTTTGCAGAATTATGATATCATAGGCATTTTTAGATAATGAAAATAGTCTACATACTCTATCTTCACTTTCCTCAAAGAATAATAAAATGTAAACTCTTTAGATAATACTCATTTTTATGGTTATATCACTCTCTTCAGTGTATAAAAACAATGTGTGTTTTTAAATATTGCTATCAATAATAAATATAACATTGATTTTCCTAAATAATAGTATATAACTTGAATATTGTAAATATTTGTATTATTTTGAACAAAAGTAGCTCTCTTAGTTGGAAGATTTTACTATGCATACATACTACACTTGCATTTACAAAAATAAGAGTATGTGGCTTTTAATTTGTACTCTACCATATTTTTATTAATCTGATTTTAAATGCCCATTTTTTTTTCAGAAGTAATCTTTGTTATCTTGGTCATCTTTTCATGAGAAAAAGTTTACTTTTATGACTCTAAGCACATGCATTACACATTTTTAAGTAGTCCAAATGTGTAATTATTTTTTGTTGTTGTGGTTGTTGAGTTGTATGAGTTTTTTATATATTTTGGATATTCGCCCCTTAGATTTCACATATAAGTGAAATCATATGGCATTTGTTTTTCTCTGTCTGACTTACTCCACTCAGCACAATACACTCTAGGTTTCATTCATGTTGTTGCAGATGGCAAGATTTCATTCTTTTTTATGGCTGAGTAATAGTCCATTGTATATAGGTACGTATTCTTTATCCATCCAATGAAGGACACTCAGGTTGCCCCCATGCACTATGTTGACTATTGCAAATATGCTGCAATAAACATATGATACACATATCCTTTCAAATATCACCTTAGGTTTCTTTGAATAAATACCCAGGGTGGTATTACTGGGTCCTTCTTTGTCTTTTGTTATAGCCTTGTTTTAAAGCCTATTAAATATTGCTGCTCCAGCTTTTCTTTTTTTTCCATTTTGATTAAATACCTTTCTTCATCCCTTTACTTTCAGTCTGTATGTGTCTGTCAATCTGAAGTGAGTCTCTTGTAGGCAGCTTATGTAAGCGTCTTGTTTTCTTATCCATTCAGTCCTCCTATATCTTTTGAATAGAGCATTTAATCCATTTACATTTAAAGTAATTGTTGATATATATGTTCTTATTGCCATTTTATTTTTTATATTTTTAATCTTTTTTTTTTGTTCTTTTTCTTCTTAAAGAAATCCCTTTAACATTTCTTATAATACTGGTTTGGTAATGATGAACTCCCTTAGCTTTTTCTTGTCTGGGAAGCTCTTTATTTGTCCTTCAGTTTTAAATGATAGCTTTGCTGAGTAAAGAAGTCTTGGCTGTATGTTCTTGTTTTTCATCACTTTGAATATTTCATGCTAATCCCTTCAGGATTGCAAAATTTCTGTTGAGAAATCAACTGATAGTCTTATGGGAGCCCTCTTGTGGGTAACTAATTGCTTTTTTCTTGCTGCTTTTAAGAGTCTAACTTTTTCTTTAATCTTTGGCATTTTAATTATGATGTTTTTTGGTGTGGCCTTCTTTGGGTTCATCTTGTTTGGGACTCTGTGCTTCCTGTGCTTGTATTTCTGTTTCCTTCACCAGGTTAGGGAAGTTTTTCATCACTATTTATTCAAATAGGTTTTCAATTTTTTGCTCCCTCTCTTTTCCTTCTGGTACCTCTGTGATTTGAATGTATGTACGCCTGATGTTGTCACAGAGACCCGTTAAACTCTACTTATATCTTTGGATATTTTTTTCTCTGTGCTGTTCCAATTGGGTGTTTTCTGCTACCTTATCTTTCATAACATTCATTCAGTTATTTGCTTCATCTAACCTACTGTTGATTCCTTCTAATTTATTCTTTATTTCAGTTATTGCAGTCTTCATTTCTGATGTTTGGTTTTATGTTTTCTATCTCCATTTTTATGTTTTCTATCTCTTTGTTGAAGTTCTCACTGAGATCATTGAGCATCCTTATAACCAGTGTTTGGAACTCTGCATTTGTACATTGCTTGTCTCCATTTTGTTTAGTTCTTTTTCTGGAGCTTTATTCTGTTCTTTAATTTGGGACATGTTTCTTTATGTCCCCATTTTAGCTGATTGTCTGTTTGTTTCTATATATTAGATAAGACTGCTATATCTCCCCTTCTTAATAGAGTGATCTTATGTAGTAGATGTCCTATTAGACCCAGTAGTGTAGCCTCCCTGGTCACCTAAACCAGGTGCTCCAGGTATGCCCCTTGTATGGGCTGTGTGTGCCTCCTATTGTAGTTGAGCCTTAGTTGCTGTTTGCATGTCATGGGAAGGATTGACCCTCAAGATGATTGGTTGTGAAAACTGGCTGTGACTACAGAGGAGAAGCTGTTTTGCAGAGGCTGTCCCTACAGAGTAAGATTCAGTTTAGCAGGGCTCTGGTGCCTGCCCAGTCTGTCCTTTGTGTGTGTCATCTTTGGAGGCAGCTGGGTGGTGCTCTGGCTGGAGCAGAAGCAGGCAACCAGGTTTGCTGGGCCCAGGGCCTTCTTGGGGGGCCACACTGCAGGCCAAGTTCCCTTGTAGCCTGTACCCTGCATGAGGCCATATGGTTTTGCCAGAAAGCAATCTGTAGATGGTCACCACCTGGGCTGGGCCTGGAGGTTTCTGGGAGAGGCCAAGCCTGGAACCTAGGCTTACTGCTACTAATGCTGGACTTCTAGTAGCTTAGCAAGAGGTACAGGGCATGCTGAGGCCAGAAGCTGTTTTGGGGGTTTGGGGGGAGTTGGGGTGTTGTGAACCTTTGAAAGATTTTAGGAAAATTCACAGGATGAGCCAAGACAGGCTGTTTGTATGAAATAGCCATTGGAAGTTGCTTGGGTGGTCTTGCAAGTAGAGTAGTCTCAAGGAATCACCACAGCAGGGTGAGCGGTGTTAGCCAGGTTGATGGAGACTCAGATATGGTGCTTTCTTATTTCTGCTCGCTGGGTTGGAGAGGGCTCAACAGAGGAACAAGGGCCTCTGCCAGCACTTCTGTCTGGGAGAAAGCTGCCCCTCCATCCCTTTCCCTGTATCCAGACAATTCAGTTTCTCCTCGAATGTTCTGGTGCCTTCATGCTGCTGCCCCAGTGCTAGATCTCAGAGCGAATGAGTCTATCCTCAAGTAAGGCCATATGTGGGCCCTTAAGAGGAGCGCCCGGGACTCTAGCAGCCCTCTGTCTCACTCAGCCACATTCTTAACTGTTTTTTGCTGCCAGAAGTTGTGGAGATCTCTCTTCCTGGCACTGAAACCATGGGCTTGGGAGCCTGGTGTGGGGCTGGGAGCCCTCACTCCTTAGTGGGGGAGGGACCTCCACAGCAGAGATTTTCTTTCTGATTTTTAACTGCCACACACAGATGTAGGACCAGTTTGTTTGACATCTCTGTCCCACTACAAGTCTTCAGGTGGCTTCTTCTGTATGTCTTTAGTTGTGGGACTTCTGTTCTGCTAGACTTCAGGCGATTCTCAATGATGGCTATTCTGTAGTTTAGTTGTAGTTTTGATGTGGTCTTAAGTTGAGGCCAGCACTGTGTTTACCTATTCCACCGTCTTGACAGGGGATCTCAGTTTTAAATATAAAATTAGGAATCTTTTTGGTACATTTCCATAGATTATTTACATAATTAAGCATTAATCAATATGTGATTTGAAATTGACCAATTTCTAGTCATAAAATGTAAAGACACAGGTAGAGAGACATATAATTTGAGTGATTTTGTGTCAGTCCAACAACAAGTTTTCAGAAATTTATAGAATACTTCTTACATTTCTAACCAGATTCCTTATGTTCAATAAACATTGATAGTTATATCTTCTTAAAAACATGTTTCTGAAAAACTGTCTCATTTTTGTGGCGTTTTGAAGTTGAAATAAAAATAAATCATGTGCAAAAAGAACCTATATGGATATTTTCATTAAATTTGTTTTGTAAAATTAATAATTATCATTTGTTTTTTAATGTTTAATAATGTTTTCCTGATATAACAAAGGAATGTAAGACATCCAACAAAGTTCCTGAGAGATTATACACCCTCAATAGATGCTATGTCATGCTCCCCCCTTTCTTAGACTCTGCAATAAGGGATAAAAGATACAGAATTGGTAAACACTTGTTCAAAAAATTGATATATCTTTTCTATCCTAACTGGACAAGAGCAATAGGGAAAAAAATAAGATAAACTATAGTTAACCAGTTCATAACCTGCAATAAAATCAGTAATAATCTAGGGTAATTTAATAGTTCAAACTTTTGAATATATATAATGTTTTCATTTATTTATGCATTTGTTTAGTCAGTGGCTACACTGTGCCAAGCTCTGTGGAAGAATTGTTGGTAAATAACTATGATCCCTAATATCAAAGACCATGCTACATGAAGGGCAAGAAAAAATGGGCAAATATTTGTTTACACGATGAAACCTATAAAACACATGAATAAAGTGATATATAATTACTCTGATTAGAGTGTCGAGAAATACTTTCCTGAAGAGAAGATCTGAGCTGGGCCTTGTTAATCAATGTGGATAGTCCAGTAAAGAAGTGAGGGAAGAGCAAAATATCTGCCTGACAAATGTGTGTCATAAAATTGTGATTTTTCCCAAAATATTGATATGCATATATAAAGCCTTTGTGATAGTAAGCAAGGAAAAAGTAATTTCTGTTTATTGTTCAACAAAAGGTTACCCCTCATGGAGAACAAATAATAAATGATTCTAGTGTTTGAAGAAATAGATGTTGTCATGGAGATAGACATTGCTTCTCAACAGTAGTTCATTTCTAGTACACTAATTATAGTGAATTGGAACAGTCTAATTTGAGTCTTGGGGCATCTTCTCTTCCCACTTGGTTTGTATTAATTCTTCCAGATCAATTGTTGTTATTTTGGTCATTAGGTACAATTGTATCACTTGTATAACTTGTCAGAAGCAACTTGGAAAATTTCTTTATGGAAAATTTTCAGCTATTTGTTGTTTAGTAGAAATGACACATAATAGGCATTTAATAACAAAAGATAAGGTATTAGTAGTCAGATAAAACATAATATTCACATTTTGATTGAGAAAATTAAAATTATTTTATCTTCAAGGAATATATTTAAGAAATGTTTCTCTTTAAGACTAATCTTAATGGATACAAACTATAGTTGAGGTAACTTCCCTTGAGAAATGAGGCATAAACAAAACACTTCTTCATGGTATTTAAGGTTGTCTTTTTGAAGTCTCACATTTTGTATAATGCAGTGTCATGTGGAGTGATCTGACATCAAAAAGTCCCCAAACTCTAGTAGGTGAACCTTTTCCTCACCTTCATGCCTGAGAAAAAATGAGCTCATGTTGGGTTCTCAGAGTCAAAAAAGGAATGGCAATGCTTTGTTCACGTTAGTTTGTTCTAATTCCAAGAGACTAAAAGCTTACTTCTGAAAAACTGATTTCAGGTGGCTAACACTCTAGGGCTTTACTTTCCACTCCTGAATGTAATATTAACATCACTAAATTTGTTTTTCTTTTTGTTTTGTTTAGTTCTCACTGCATATTTACCTTTTATAATTCTCTGAACTACTTTGAATCAATTACTATTTTTGGTAGTATTTCTCATTTTTTAAACATTGGATAATCAATGTACTTATATGGTAATTACAATACAATATAAATTGTATTCTGTCCATACAAATTGATAAAGTCACATAATGATTTAATATAAGACATCCCATACATTTAAGAAATTTTGTACTGGTGTTAAATTGATAAGGAACAATGGATATTTCATATTTGATAAAATACTGATGTAAATACACTACATTCCAAGTTTGCTCTTTATTTCTATCACACACACCATCATCATCATCATCATCATTAGTTTAAAAAGTAAAACTGATGATTACTTCTGTTTCATATTTCTTCATGTAATAATGCAGTAAAGCTATGAATGTCAACTTACTTGGAAGACGAGACAGATGGCAGTTAAAGACCTGTGGGCTTGCTAAATGTAGGGTTCCGTCTCTAAAGGTTCTGATGCAGAAGTTCAATCCTGAGAATCAATGATGAACCTGATGTAAATTCTGTGTGCCTACTCTTTGTGAAAATTGGCTTAACAGGAATAAACATATTTTATTTATTTTTCTACCAAAAAAAATTCACAAAACTATCCATGGCAGTCGCCTGCAACAATTAAGTTAAAACACAAAGGAAATAGAGGGACATGGCATATGGTTAACACATATATAAGGGGCACAGAAAAGCTATTATTTGATCCATTGACTTAATTAAAATTATTAAAACCCAAAGAATGAATTCCTACCAATTTTAGATTGCATTAGGAAAATACCTGGAAAGATGTTTTTTTAACTGTCATTGAGGAATTCACATTTTAAATCCTTAATTGTTAAAAACCTCCTTAATCTCAATTTAATTCTGAGTCCCTTAACTAATCATTTTTCAATGTGAAAAATGCTATGTGTAATCGTTGACGAGCTTGCTATTATTAATACATTTATTGATCCCTGCTTCCTTTCAAGTAGCAAGCTATGTAATATATTTTTCACATATGTTGTTATTTAATGCACACAAAAACCCTGTATGTTACTTTTTTTTTAAATCAGTTTACAGTGAGGCTCAGTAACGTGCTAATGGCATTTTGAGGACATAAGAAAAGAACATGATCCCAGATGTTTATCACTTTTTTTTCAGCAATGTTTTTTTTTCCTTCTATCTATACAAAATTATTCTCTCTCAACACTAGTTCAGGCAAATAACAATGAAAATAATAATAAGATAATGTGCACAACAATGAGATTGAGTGCCTCTTTCTGTAAAGTGACAAGAGCGATGAATTTTTGAAATGGAGGGATTTTGTTTGTTTACTTTATTGTTTGGAGTTAGAAAAGAGTAATAAGAGGCATAAGTTTGTTTTGGTGTTTTCGTTTGTTTGTTTGGTTTGGTTTGATTTGGTGAACATTATCCCTACTTTGGGAAAATACTTCATTTGTTAAGAATGTCTAAATGTTGGTGGTATATTAATCAATTTCATATTTTGTATATAAATTAACTACAAAATTTTCATGGATGTGCTGCCCTTCAGTTAGAGGTTTTAGCTTTATTTCAAGTCAGCAAGTAATTTAGAAATAATCTGCTTTCCAGTGAGTAGATGAATAGGAACATGGAGCAGGAGAATTTTAGAGTAGGGAAAAATAAATGGCATAGTTTTACCCAAAATATATTTAATGTAGATAAGTTAAAACATTTATGGTAAGCCAGGCTGATTATGTAATTTTGTATATAGACAATGTATGCACAGAGTGGAATATATTTTTATCAAGGATGAATGGTTCAGTATATCAATGTCCTCTTATATTCTAAAAATAGAAATGTCTTCACTAAGGAAGTAACTATAAATGAAGTTAGAATGATTTATTAAGAATTAGTGAGATGGGAAAACAAAAGAATAATAACAAGATTAAAATACAAATAACCTAATTTCACAAAAACAATACAATAACAAATGAGTTTTGATAAAGAAAATAAATAAACTAATAAAGGTAGAACTCTTCTAAGTATAAAATTTGTTGGCAAAGTGGTTTTCCAGAGGCATGTTGCCTCACAGAATTGCCTTTCCGTTAGACCACGCCCCATGTATATTAGCTTATCTTCTTTTATCTTCTGATTTCATATCCCACATTGAAAAATAAATATGGTTTATACATGTCGATACTGAAGCAGAAGTTATCTTTTGAGCTTTTACAAACCTGTCTATAACAATATATATTTTAGGAAATGATATTCGAGCAATGAAGTGTTAAGTAGTTAATACTTCAATACATTATCCAAAAAAAGATATTATTTCTGTCAAGTACAAGATTACAAATCAATGTATATCAATAATTTGTGGTTAAAAAAATAACAAATGGCAATGATCCCTTTTTCTTGTAGTGGTTCAGTTTTTCTTAAACTCAGTTGCACAGTATAAACAGCTGGGAGCTAAAAAATACTGCAACTTGGATCCTACCAGCAAACTGATTAAATCAGAATATCTGGGAATGAGGCTTGATTATAGACACAAGTATGTTTTAAAGTTACCTGGGTAATACAAATGTGTACTACTTTACAAAATAGTGGTAGACGTAGAGATGAGGGGACATTTTGTACTGTCGTGGGTACTTCCTGGAAATAGATTATATAGCACATAATGCCATTTCCTCTCAGTTCCATCAGGTGCTATCAAAAATGAAGTTAGAGTTATGTCTCAATTTTTACCATATATACAAAATTTATATTAAACCCACTACAAATAATAAAATAAGTAATTTTGTAAAGTGTCCAGAATAAGAAATATACACCAGTTCTAAAGAAAAGATAGGTTATTCTTAAAAGAAACTCAAGAAATTTAAAAAATAATTTTTTATTAGTGTTCTATTGAAATATATAACAGATAGCTATGGCAGAATTCAGATAACAACTCCTTCTCTCATCTATATGTCAATCTAATAGACATCATTTTATTGGCATTGTGGCTTTTCAGTTTATATGCTGCCTAAATTCATTTTTGGAAAAACATATTGATCAGACATGTGTGTTTCATTTTAATTTTTTATAGCCCAATGGTCCTGCTTTCACTGGAATAGCCATTTATAAATTCAATTTTCAGTCACTTAAAAGTCAAAAAGAATTATATTATTGTCGATTAATTATCAAAAAAAATGTTATTCCTTTAAATTTTGCTAAAGTAAGAAAGTCCTTTTTTTTTAATTGTCGTCTTTGAATTTAGACAAATAAACTAGCACTGAGTTTGATGGTTCATATTTTATGGACACAATTCAATCAGCTATTTGTTGACATTTTAACAGCATATTAGGATTCTGTTTGGATTCACTGGATTTTCACTTGAATTATTTTAGAATCTTATTTGAAAAACTGTTCATTTGTATTTAATTCTCATTAATAACCCTATGGGCTAAGGTTTCCTTTTATGCTTAAGTGAACTAATGTAGTAATTTAGACATTTAACCTGTCTAAAGTTGTTTGCATAATAACACCTATGATTTGATTAATAGAAATAAATGACTAAAATTAGGGAAGGACTTTAAAGTGTTTTAATGGTCTAACAAAAGAACTGTAGTGGTGAATTATAATGCTTTTTTGCAATTCTTATCAGCTTAATTATACCCTATGCTTTTTCTGTCTCAGAAATCTACACCCATTCCATATCTATTTGATGTGGTGGATTTAGATATGGTACAGAGTTCAAACTCATTATATTTGATATTTGTTCATAAAACATTTAACTATAGGCTCCCAAGAAAAACTGATATATTAAATTTTTATTTATGAAATGCAGAGTCATTTGGAGCTACATACAGTTTTATTCTTTCATGAATACTTTTTATATTTAATAGAATTGAATTTCTTAATATAAGTTTGTCTTTAAACACTATTTAGTCTTTCATTATCATTTAATTTCAAATAAATAACTAAGAACAAACCATTTCCTTTTTTGTAGTTCACCAGACTAACATGTATCTCAGTATGTCTAGGTGCAGCTATATTAAATGGCATCCAGAAATAAATACTTGCACCTCTAAGTAGAAGCATGAAAGGTGTGTTGTATCTGTCATTCAAATACCACGAGTGCTTCCATTATCAGAGGTAGTTTTCCAAAATACCTCTTGCTAAAATTCACATCCAAAAAATTTCAATCTTCCTTCAATTTATAAGATAGTCACATACCTAAGAAAATCGATGTATTATAACCACACAGAAAATTCTATTTTGTTAGGTCTTTTTGTATCTAAAGTATTCTGTTGTTTTCAGCAAGACTTTAGCTTTAATAACCTAGTCAATTATATTTTCAAGTACAAACATCTGTTTTTCTCTGTGATATATTTCTGAAATGATGAATTATATAAATGGACTTTTAATTTTCTATAGAAATACATCTTCTTTGAGGTAATACTATTATTTTAGTAAGGTACCAGATTTTAATGGAGAATATCATATTTAGTATTTTATCAATCAAATTCAAAAATTAAATTGTTTACATACAAACTTGGTTAGGGTTTAATATCAGAAATGAGTTTGTTTAATCAGTGTATTAGGAACCCCAGGGTTTTTTCTTATTGTTTTGTTTTTATTTTAAAACACCTTAGAAAGCATTGGATTGAGCCAATGTTTTGATTAAAATTTATTACAATAGACTGTGGTAAACTCTATTACAGTAGACTGTGGGGGATCTGTTACCAGATTGAACGGGGTCCAATTACTCAGTAGTCGCCAGCCAAAAGACAACTCTGAGAATCTTTATGACAGAACATAATTTATTGTGTGCAGGCAGGTAAGGACACACGGAGGTGAAGGGCCCGTGGAGGGTGGGGAGGGGTGGGGAGAGGGGTGAGAATGGGTAGGATATTGCTTCCCAAAGTCGCCTGTTGCAGAACAAAGGATCAGATTCGTCTTTATTCAGGGAAATCATGCAAGAATACCAAGGCAAACTTAGTCATTACGTGTATACATGGAGATATTCCTGCATACGCAGTTAGAAAACATGCCCATAGATACATCACATGCTCAAACATGGCGAATAATGTCCACCCCTGGGAGATTTATAATGAGGGTATACTGAGAATAGTTCATGAAGAGTTCAGTACAGAGTCCTCCAGGCTGCTTCAGCTAGCCGTGTGCTATTTGAGCTGGCTCAGCCCCTGGTCTTGCAAATCATCTTGGGCTTATCCCTAAAAAAAAGTTGTGGCAATTGTCAGGGATGGCATAGGTATGGAAGAAAGTTCAACTGATTAAGCCAGCCCTCCTGTTAAACTATTAGCAAACTATAGGATATGATCACACAAACCTTATGACATCCAGAGTGATCTAAGTGGGTTTACGAATTAAGTTATGAATTCTGAATAAAGGTTAGTCTGTGCTAGATTACGCGGAAGGCTATAGTATATACAAGTGTAGTTTATACCCTGCACCAAGTATCGCCTATTGCTAACACGGCCTCATCATTTGCCATAATTAATGAGCTCATACTTACATATTATTATTAACTAAAATACACATTTTATTCATATTTTATTAGTTTTTACCTAATCTTGTTTTAGTTTCTAAGATACCATTCAGATTACCATATCACATTTAGTTGTCATCTTTCCTTAGACTCCTCATGGCTGTTGCAGTTTCTCAGACTTGTTTTTAATGACTGAGAGTTTTGAGGGATAGTGGTCAGATATTTTATAGACTGTCCCTCAAATGGGATATGTCTGATGCTCTCCTCATGAATAGATTGGGGCCATGAGTTATTGGGTGAGAGATCACAGAAGGAAAGTGTCAATATCATCACATTACATCAAGGGTATATGCTATCAACATGATTTATCACTTGTGATTTAACCTTGATCATCTATGTAATGTGTCAGGGGAAGTGGGAATTTCTTCCCTGACCCATTATGGTTTTCAAGACTGGACCAAATGTCCATGTGTTGTGGATCCTGATATGTTTTGAAGAGAGGAGTGACATAGCTGAGATAGTCCTGCCTTGATTTCATCAGTTGCCTTGGGAAATTAAAATTTCTCTCAAAAATAGATTTTGAATATGAGTTTTTTAGGATGAATATTGAGAATTTAGAATGAAAAAGGCAGCCACAGAAAAGTAAAAATATGAACCACTAACATTTAGGATCTAGGTGAGGTTGTAGAGGGCACTTCTTTTTCCTTTTCTTTATGTGTTCTAAGTAGCCTTCATATGGATAAAAAACAGTATGTGATGATAGCCACACCTCGGTAGGAACTTGCTACTTGGTTGCTTGCAATAAGTATTGCAAGTGAGTTGAATTTGTGGATGACAACATTTAAATTATTCATCTGTGTAATTTAGGCTAATTAAGTTTTAAGTGAGACCAAGGAAGACAGCCCACCCAAGAAAAAGTGGAGTGAAAGAAGAGGCTGTATAAGTTTTCAGAACATTTTTTTAATAGATTGAAAGCATAAAAGAGCTGACAAGATACAAGGTTATGGTAATAAACTAGAATATCAAAGTTTCAGATTTATAATATGAAAAGGTTATGACTGGTGAAAAAGTCAGGGTTGCCATAATGTAGGGAACTAAAATGAAGTGAGGATATGGAGATCAAAGGAATGTGTAGCTAAATTGTTGATTTGTTATCCATACTCATGACACATCAGCTGGAATGATGATGAGATGTTTCAAAGGTGAGAGAAGAACGGGCTAGATGTCCAAAGATTGAAATGCCAAGGAAAGGAAATTTGTAGTATATTGAGATGTTAGAAACCTCAGAGGAGAAGTTTTTACCTAAGGATGGAAGTGTAAAGATTTGCTAATGAAGGTCTAAGACTAAGCTCATCTTAATTGTGCTCTGTGGAGTATGAGACATGAGAAAATAAATACCCTTTTTGTTTTTTAAAGATGTTTATTGGGGAATTGGGGGAAGGGGAACAGACAAGTTGCTATCCTTTGGTTCTTCAGTCTAGTTGTGGAGGACATTGCTTCACTGGCCCAAGGTGGCACCATCATTGCAATACCTTTTTAATGAGAAGGTCCAGACAGGGTTTCCTACCTAACTTTTGGGCCTGATGCAAAATGAAAATATGGGGTCCCTTGTTCAAGTACGGAAAAAGTAGTATATTAAAGGTACTAAAATACAAAGCTTTTGATTTCTTCTGCAGTTTTCATCTTCATTGGACATGGCGGCTTTTTTTTCTGTTTGTTTGTGTTTGCAATGCAATGTTCTAAGCAAAGAAACACTAAAAACTTTAAATTATGAGCACTAATCCTACTGTTGATCTTTATATTTTTCTTGCCAATTTTAAAATGCCTGTGTGAGTATTTAACTCACACAGAATAACTAAAATTAAGCAATTTATATTTCATAGTTTGTGCAAGCATATGTATGTTCTTCTACCAAAGTAGGGGAAATACTGCACAAAACTGACTTCAGTCTTTTCATTTTATTCTTTGAAATGCACACGTACTACCAATGCTCTCTACCTTAGGTTTACTTGTGAATAAGCAAAGAAGAAAAACTAAAGAACAGTGGGCTGGTTTTATTTCCCTTTCTTTTATGTCTACTTTTTCAGCATAAATGATTAGGCAATACAGGGAAGTAACATGAATACAAAAGGGTGGTCATATGTGTCTGAGTGTCATTGGTTTGAATGCTGTTGGCTTCCTTCTGCATCCAAAGCAAGTTCTGCTTCTAATATAAAGCATAGCTTCTTGGGTCTCCTGGCACCATCACTGCCCCTGTTATTCAGTTAAAGATATAAACGCTAATCTGTACTCATTTTAGTCTTAGTGAACTCCCATACAGCATGAGTCCACTGGAATTTAGTGTTCTTGGGGACTTACAAATGGTACACACAAATGGGTTGACAAGGAATGATAGGAGATGCCTGTATTGCTCATCTCTCCTCTGCCTACTCCATTGCATATCATTGCACAGGAAAAATGTAAGTTCAGAGGTAATACCATTGAGTATTGAGTATTGGATTCTGTGTGACTGTACAAGTCACATGACATGAATCCTGACCTGGTTCTTATGGTAAGGCCCCATTTTAGGAAAAATAAAGCAATGGATATAAAGTTAAAGGAAAACATTCAATATGTAAAGTATAAAAGTCTGTCTTTCCTAGAACGAAATTTCCAAAGGACCCTATTTATGAGAGAGAGGAAGAGCTGGAAGGGGAAAAGTTAACATATGGTTGTAGGAAAAAGGTAAAATAAATAAAGGGTCTAAATATTCGAGAACTAAGCAAGGATGAATGAACATATCTTGCTGGTCTAAAGTTTCTAAGTGAAACACTGATACCAAGTTCAGGAATATTCACAAAGCAGTCAAGATTCTTTTGGGGAATGTCTGGAAAGGCAAACATTGAATGGAATCACAAATCTGGGGACATGTTGCATTTGTTAGGATTTCCACAAAAGAGGTTTCTGGACATATATTTCAGTATTCAGAGAATTATACAACCCTGTTAGAGGCAGATTACAAAAAGATTTCTAGTTCTAGTGGAGTCAGGAGTACAGGTCAATTCAAGTCTCATGAGGAATTTCTTTTAAAAACTTCCAAGTTTAGCTTATCTCAAAACAGATCTGAGGTGACAGACTTCTAAACTTTAACATAATAGACAGTTGGGGCTTTACTCTTTGGAAGTATCATATCTTCTGTGGCAGAGTTTAAAAAATAAACAAACAAACAAAAAAAACAAGATGAGAATAACTGATATGTTTTCAATATTGAGAACAATCCTGACAGCCTGTGTATGGGAAGGAAGATCAGCATTTTCTGATTTACCGATGGTGCCCATAGCACTTTGGGTATGAAAAACAAAACGTAAATATCCTGGAATTCCCATGATTTAACTGAATAAATAGGAATCAATTTTTATTCTTAGACATTCATAGAACCCTCAGCTATGTGTGAGGTTAACATGGCTAAGTTTTTACTTACTGCTATTATATTACATGGGTAAATTTTTGTAATTTTGTCTGGGCTAACAATTTCTACCAAAAGCATCTAGGTTCCTCAAAGTATGTGATGAAAGAATTCAAAAAAATATATTAGATTGTTCACTTTTTCTTCTTCTCACCAACCTAGTAGGTGACTCTAACCTTGTTTCTTGTATAAAGGGATAATATATCATTTATTAATATCTCATTTGGTTGTTTTGAGGGTAATGAATACATATGTATCTACTCAATATAGATTTATAATCCTATAACCATAATAAATCATGGTAAGTTAATATAAATTATACTTTATCTCTAGACATTTTAATATTAATTTTTTATGAATTCTGTCCAATGTTATTTTAGAAAAAAAATTGCTTATTTTTTATTTGTGTATTTTGTTCTGTTTGGCTATTTTGAGAAAAATCTATGTATTGCTGAAGAAAAAAACATTGGAAAGCTGGACTCTCTTAGGATGAGTACAGCTCAAAATAAATTGCTCAGAACTCAGAATATATGACTTCTAGAAAGAAAGCAATGTGTGACAGCTAAAGAGAGAAAGAGCAGGAAAATAGTGGGACAAATAAAAAAAAAGTAAAAAGCATACAAGCTATATAAATCAACTGTATCGCTTCTATTAAAGAAATTCTTTATATGTATAAGACAAATTAAAGGCAAAAAAAAAAGAAACAAAGGAGAAAAGACTGGAAAGAACAAAAAATTCAGTAATTCAAATTTAAAATATGTAACATGTAAAAGGGTAAAATGTAAAAAATAATTGTAGAAGTGAATCAGAAAGAAAAGTTCAAGGAAATATATTGCAAATATTTGGAGGACTAGTTAAAGAATTTAGTAAAATATGAGGGAGCTACTATTGAAGCTTTTTCCCAGTGACAAAAAGGAAACCAAGAAAAACATACTAGAAAGAACAAAAACTACCTACCAAATAAGGTAATTGAAGGCAGTGCTAAGGAAAATAACAATGAATGTATGTATTAAGGACAGGATAAAAATAAACTGCTCTCAGGTTTATGGGTATGAACACTCAATTCTGAAAACAGTTGGGATAGTACCAGAACCACTACTAATACTATTACTAGCAGCTGTGTTAGTTAGAACACTGCAAGAAGGACATTATTTGACTGAATTTAGCACAAGCAATCGACTATTATTGGCCAGGGATGGTTCCACAGTTCTGTGAGGTGGTCTAGGACCCAGTCCCTTCTTAGATTTAGGCTCTGCCAAGTCAGTGTGACAATGATGGCTCTCCCAATAAGAGGGAGCAGTTCCTGGCATTGAGTCCTCACCCAACCTGTCCAAAAGCAGAAAGGATAGAATAAGGATTTAGGTTCTTTTGCGGTTCTTTTGCTTTTCTTTTTTTCTTTCTTTCTTTCTTTCTTTCTTTCTTTCTTTCTTTCTTTCTTTCTTTCTTTCTTTCTTTCTTTCTTTCTTTCTTTCTTTCTTTCTTTCTTTCTTTCTTTTTTTTTTTGTTGTTGTTGTTGTTTTAAGGAGTGGCATTCCTTAGAACTCCCAACAGAATTTATATTCCAGTGGCTAAACTAGGTCATATGCACAATGCTAAGTAAATCTAGAGCAAAAATGGGATGGAAATCCATGAGTATCTATGACCAGTTTCAATTCATCCCCCGAGTTTGATTAGCAAGGGGGAAAGGTAGGGTGAAGTGGTTACGGCTGCTGGGGCATAGATACTTCTATTCCAGTAGTAAATGTTGATAGTAAGTTTTCTATTTACCAGGCATACCATACGCATATACATTTCATCTACTCCTAAGTGTGTTATGTAGTTCACACAGTGTTATCCCAATTTAACAGATGAGCAGATAAAACTATATAATTAAGTAACCTGCCTAAGATACCATAGTTAACAAAATGATACAGGATTTGTACAAATTCTCTTTATCCTTCAAACATATAAATAGAACAAAAGTTATAAAACATGAAAGTATATATCAAATAAAATATGAAATTTATATTTTAAATAAAATATTATATAATAAATTCCACCTTTGGAGCTTGAAAAAGACATAATTATAAATTTTTATATAAAAAGAAAAGTTTAACTAATTCTATAGATATCTGCTAACTATGTATTATATTCTCTCAAAGGCCTCACTGTCTACTGGGAAGTTGGGTACCAACATCCAACAGTCATTAGTGTGTGTGTTTGTATGTGTGTGTGTGTGTGCACGTATATTTAAAGATAGAGTCTTTTCTTGCCTAAATAATGAGAAAAAAATTGACTAATGTTAATATTAAAAAAAAGACATGCATATGGATTGAGTATGGAGGAAGTTGAGACAGATGTCGAAGAGCAGTAATAATTTTAAAGTTCACTCTATATTCGTTTTAGCTAGAATGTAACCTCATTTTTCACTTTAATTCTTAGCTTTATGATGTATCATATGGCTAAGAGTGAACCTCCAAGTTGTTTATTAACTTAAGATTTTCTATTTTTTGACAAATGATTAAAATTTCTCTTTTCTTTTTAAAGGAGCTGCTTTTTTAAGCCCGGGGCATGTGTGTGTGTGTGTGTGGGGTCTTCAATAAAGCCTTATACCCATACACAGATAAAGCATCCACTAAAGTTTCCATTCACTTTTAGAAGAAGGCTCTAATAATAGGAATATTTATATTAAGAACATATTCCTTCCTAGAATTATTCATTGCTTTTCCTATCTTGGAAATGCTTAATAGAGCCTCCTTCTTGGGTTATAAGTGGAGGTGGGAAGAATATTTACACAAAATATTTTTACCAATCCCACTTTATAGATGAGAAATTAGAGAGATGAGTATTCAAATATTAGAATATTCAGAAACATATATTAGTATATATGTGCATATATATGCATCTATATGTATATACACATATATGTGTGTGTGTATGTGTGTGTGTGTGTATCAGAAAGCTCTAATTATATAGAAACATAAAATATTTTTTCAATAGCCCCACAACTGAACCCACTGTTACAAAAATGTGGCCATAGTCATAAAGGATGAATTGTATCAGTGGACAATATATGACCAGAACAGATACTACTACTTTATGGGATTTGCTGGCTTGTGAAACAGTTTTTCACTGAAGTAGAACTAATTCACATTGAATCCCATGGGCATCAGAACAAGCATTTGGTATAAGTAGGAGTGTAGTAAGTCCTGTTTAAGTTGCCTGAAGTAAAGTTATTGATAAACAGCAAATGTGTTCTACAAGAATGACGAACTAAACAATATTATGAAATCATTGACCAGTCAGTTCTGCAGAGCATAAATCTTATGAAAAAAAAATAAGCTGAAATATTGATACAGTTATTTCCTATAGGGAATGAAAAGCTAAAATCGATAGCTTTTTGTCTTTTTTTGTGCATTACTACATATGATAAAATAAAACTACCACTTACAAATTAATGAGAACTTAAAAAAAACTGCATTTAGACCAATTGGGAAAAAACTTTGTAAAATACATTTCCATTTACAGGAATACCAGTAAACTACAAAATAAGCTTTTGGGGATGGACAGATAAAAGTATTATAGATGTATGATTTGAGGAATCATGTTTCTCTCCATGCCTTGCTTTTTGTAAGCAGATAAATGAATTGTACTTGTGGTTGTGTTATCATGTCTATTTATAAAAAAATACTTCTTTAGAGATTTCTTAATGACATTCATAATTGAAGATCCTGAGGCCAACATCAATTATTCTTTTTGGTCCATGACATTTTTATTCTCAAACTAATCTTGACATATTTATTTTGTAGCATTTGATTCCTCTATCTGATCATATACAAAAGCATTTATGGAAAGGGGAAACTCAAGAGACGTTTTACTAATAGCTGGAAAAAAAGCCAGCTTATTTCAGTAATTTTTCTTTGTTAAACTGTGATGAGCAAAAAAATTGAAATCATGTTAAATTTCACAATTATTTATTGGTTATTTAAGGACAGTTACGAGAAAATATATTATTGATTTATCTTATATGCATATAAGTTTCATATTCATAACTTGCTGCTGAAAATTTAGACACTTTGATCCCTTGAAACAAATAGTGGCAATCTACCTATGACCTGTATTAGCATTAATCTTTAGTGAGAATTTATACACAGGAGCTAGATAACAAATTATATATTTAATTTATTCTGTTACTGCCCTGAAGAAAATGGATTGTGTGTTCTCGGGCAAGTAAAAAAAGAGCAATGTGAACATAATAATGGTGAATCATTATTGACTTTCAGGCAATTTTATCACAACTTTAGAGTGGTTTCTGACCTAAACTTCAATGGAATCATCATCATCTTTCCTCTGATGTGAATGCTATGAATTCTATTAACTTTAAGAGAAAAGAAAACCTTCACTTCAGCACCTGAAAACTTAAATCCAGTATCCAATTGAACTATTCAAGTGGAAAAAGTGAACCTGAGTGTGCAACTTAAGTTTTGTACAGTTCGAATATAGAAAAGCCGTAGGCCTGACGCTAATCTTTTAGATATATAGATTTCTTACTTGGCTGTATAAACTCCATGGCTTACTTTGCTCTGCTTGTAAAATAAGCTGCTGCTCAAATCATAGCAGGAGACTCTGGTCCATGAAAGTGTTTTACTGCTGAAACAAAATGATTGCCTAACTCTAAATTTCATTTTTAAATTAAAATTATTAAAAAACAAATTATTTGGCAACTATGTATGTTATGCTTTCATGGAGATCCTTCCTTTTATCATAATATCTATAATAATTTTTTTTAAAATAGCTTATACCTTTGAGGAACAGATGAGACCTTATTTATGTGTATATATCCAGCACCTTGGACAGTGCTTATGCATAGGAATTTCATAAATCTTGTTCAAGCAATGAGTTCAATTTAACTTCTTATGGACCTGGGGCAATCAATAAAACACAGCACATAGACAGAATGACCAGAGGTGGTATCTGTCAAGTATTTTTATGTCTTTATATCTTATTATTTTTTTAATATGCTTTTTCAAAAAGTTAAATGTGGCCATAGAAATGATCTAGTAATTCAACCATGTGTCATATTGTAAAACAAGAAACTGAGATTTGGAATAATATCCTGTAATTTATACCAAGAAACCCTTAAAAACACAAACATTTTCAGCTATTATATTCAAAATATAGAATAATTAATTCATATTATTTATGAATTGTGTCAAGCTTAGCTTGGCCAAACAGATTTTTGCACATATTGATGTACTTAGGTTCAGTACCAAACTAGCAAACAAGTAATGCAAACATTATGGCAGATAATACCTACTAGCTCCTTGAATTCTCTGTTGTTTTCCAGAGAAAAGATGCAAGCCAGGTCGAAAGAAACAAACCGAGGCTTTTGATTCTTATACCATTAAGGTGTAGAGGAAACATCAGAATTCAGGGCTTTTTCTACTAGTGGAGTTACATACAGATTCTTATTTTCTATTTCTTACTATATGGTCATGCCTAAAAGTGGCCTATTCATGGCCGAAGACACCAGCTCATCTTGATAATCCTGGAGATGCCTACCTCTTGGACTGAAGCAAATGAACTGCTGGTTTCTTTCTTTTGGCTCTGAATGGTGGGTATCTGTCGACAAGAAATCTGTAGGTTAGGAGTAAACTTCATCTGGAAAACTGACCTTTCACTTAAGTTTCTTTTGTGGAAAGATTAGATTTCAAGGCCCAGTAGCCTTTTATGATTCTTGTCAAATTCACTAGAGTGCTTCTTTATCATTAGATGAGAGATGAGTGTTGATCATTGGAAATTTTCAATATTTTCTACCGTCCTCTTGGAACTTTTCAGAAAGCTATGCTTTTTATTTAAATATAGGGAAGCTGTCATGATGGATATCTGGGTTTTTTTCTAGCTTTTATAAAATATTGAGAAAATTAGGCACATTAAGATGTATATACATGTATGATATCAAGGGTGCGGGGTCAGTGGATTGGGGAAGGGAGGTTGTCACTTTGTAAGGGGTGAAAAGTATAACTATTGCATTGTTTTGTACACCTGAAACTAATAAAAAATTAGAAAAAAAGATTTATTCATAAAACAAACCCCATACGAATGAAGAATGTATTATTTTGAACTGAATTAAATCAAGGCCTGCCTTAAGCAACTGTGGATTGATTATCTATGGGTTGCTTTTATTCTCTACCTATTTAAAACATCTCTCTTAACCTCCAAGAACTCCCCTTCACTTGGGGCAAACCTTCTCCACTCAGCCCACTCTGCTCTTGCTTGGCCATTTCTACTAATCTGCTGTCTGATTTCAAATGTTGTCTAAGGTAGTGTATTAATGAATACATTCTTGTAACTCCCTACCAGCCAGTTCTACCCACCAAGAAAACTTCCAATCTTTTATTATTTATGCATGTATTTATTTATCAGTTAGGGTTATTAGATTTCCCTACAGTAAAGAAGACAAAGACAGGAGGCTCTTTAAGAAGGAGGGTTATGAGTTTTGTTTGATTCTTACTGGGTTAATAGTAATAATGAAGTAGCCAATCAGGCACGCTCAGAACTAAGAATCAAGAAAAGAGCAGTTAGCTTTATAGATTAGCAAGTCCTTTATGTTGCAATTGAAGCCATGATAATTTTCAAAAAATAATATTTTGTAATCAGTACAGGCTAAATTTACATATAACAATCCCAAGGAAGGATGAATTTTATTAACATAACTTGAAAAATATGGTAAAATAAAAATTGAACCAGCAACCAAATAACAACAGAAAATAGATTTAAACTATTTTCAAACATGAAATAATAAAGTGAAATAATTTTGGGTAGTTATTCTTATCATAGCTGTATAAATCTAAAGTTTCTTTACATTATAAAACAATCTACCTCCTAATTCTACATCAAAATGAATGGTGAATTAGAAAGAAAATTATATTTCTATTTTTAAGAACTAGGTTTGCCACTCACAAAATATATTTATACATTTGTTTAGTCACATAAAAGCAATTTGATGCCTAATACACATTATCCAGCAAATTGTTTACAAATGTAGGCTTATTTTTCATCTTTGAAAAGTAAAGTTTTTCATCTAGCAGTTGATGTGGTTGTATGACGTAAGTCATGTGATAACAATCATCATATTACCTGCCAAATTGTAATTTTTTATTCCATTTATTTAATTTTGGTATAATTTCTAGTCATTGTTTAACTTATTGTTTTCCTTCCTTGTGCCAAATATTATGTTATTCTTTGTTCCCCACCCCCTATTTGTTAACCCACCAGATATAAAATTCCCAGTTGGTGCTGAGTGCATGTAGCCATTGCCAGAAGCTGAGAGACTATTGATTTGTTAGTTGTTTTTGGATCAGTATGAGTCTGGCACTTCTGAGGACCTTTGCAGCCAACCCCTCTTGGCTCCCTGGGCAAAGTAAACTCCCAGGCCTAGAAGAGAGACCAGCTGAGCAAAATAAATCACTTAAAATGGCACAAAATCAAGAGTTGTTTTCATTTTTCAGTCCCAAAATGTGTTGATCTTCTTCCCCCAAACACATATGTTATCTTGGGACCATAGGTGACAGAAGGCTGTTTAAAGGCTACAACAGAAGAATAAACAGCCATCTACTTATTTAGGTACGAATATAATATCAAATAAAGAGGATAAAAAAGGAAAAACAGTGGCATCATATTTTAACCTTAATGATAACCTTTCTGATTTAATTCAGATTCCATCTCTATGCATCTAGGTCGGAGAAAGTATATACTCTCAGATCTTATTTCTTTCAAATACATTCAATAATGTGCTTTAGAATGATAAACATTTATAAGCCATATTTTCCTTTATGTATAACTAGATTATCTCCATTGCTTTAAACAAAAATCATTTCATATTTTTGTCTATTCTGAATGTGAACGGAGAATAGATTCTTAGAGAGACATTTCTTTAAAAGTTTGCTTGATTTTAACATGCTTGTTGATTCCTTTCTGAAATTTCATTGTCATGCAAAAAAATACATGTTTCTGAAAGGGTAGGAAATCTTTGTTAAAATAGTTAAGTTTGATTTGCTCCTTTCCTAAAAGGCCAAACGTTATGTCAAAAAACACTTACCAGCGAGTGGCTCAGGTGGTTAAGAGCTCTCTCAAGAGTGCAAGCTCTGAGCAACAATGGTTCGATGCCCAGCCTGAGCTGAGTTGCCGCTGAGCTGCCAACAGGTGGCAGGATGGCTTAGCTCAAAATAAATAAATAAATAAATAAATAAATAAATAAATAAATAAATAAATAAAAATCTGTTGAACTGAATTAATTTACTATTTTAAATTAATCAGTACATTTTCTTTAAATACTATCCATTTCGTGTATAATTTGTAAAACTTGCTAACCTTCCACACTGACCAAATAAGTGTCACAACTGTCTATGTAATTGCTATTAGAGTAAAAAGCCCATCATTCAGAAGCAGAAAATTCTCCTCCACAATAGCTCTGTGAAAACCAGACCCCATGAACGTCATTTTTTTTATCTGTGTAATTGTCACGATGATATTTTCTCTACCCCTCATCAGTATTGTTATCATTATTATCCTGTAGAGGATTTTGAGCCAATTGAGTAAACTTTGACACAAAGATAATGTTGTAAAATCCCCTTTCTACTTCTCTAGCAGTTCGTCTTCTTAGCACAGGTATTATTTCTTCACCTCTTACTCATTATCACTGACCTCTTTTGGAACCTCTTCAGACATCTACATTTCTCATAAATACTTTGGTATAGAAGTGGACATAATGTATCCTGAATTAGTTGGAAAGTTTGACTCTTCTATATTGAAATAAGTTTACCTCAATGCAATATTCTTAATATTGCCATCAATTAAAATTGTTTTTTAATATCATAACCAAAAAAACCCATACTTTTTAAACAGTATTGTATTAAGGTTTATGTCATTTTATTTTTCTGGTTTAGTGACAGTGGTACACTTATTTTCATTATGGGAATGAAATGCTGTTTTTTTCAAAAGGAAGGAGCTCACAACTATACAATTTGTGGAAGACAATTTTAATATTTTTTGAGAAAGTTTGTACAATAAAACATAAACTCTTAGGTATAATTAAAATCATCAATAAATGTGATTGTTGTCATGACCAGAATGTGGAATCATAAATAAATACTGTTGCAAGAATAGCCCATATCCTGTACAGTGGTCCATGAGGATAGATTGTGATGCCATTCCGTAACATAGGAAACTCTTGAAAAGGACCAATTCTGGTACAAAGAACATGAGTTTGGACTTAGATATACTGGGCGTGAAGGAAAGTTGTTGCATCAGAAAGGTGCTGTCAATTAGACTGAAAGAATTGAAAGCATGGAGCTCAAAGACCAGGCTTGTACGTGAGTATCATCTGCAGTTGGACGGAGCCAATTGAAACCTGGCTTGTGAATGAAGTCTCCTGGAGAAAGTGTACCAAGTGAGAAAAGAAGAGGACCTGAAATCAAGTCTTTAGGAAATCCCAACATATAAAAGAGAGACATGAGAGAATGAGCTGATTAAGGCGGTAGAAAGGAATAACAAGAGTAACTAGGCAAGAAATCAAGAGTGTTTTCTGTAATAGTAGTTTAGGAAAAGGAATGATAAACAAGAACATTTTAGGCATTAAATACAAATTGAAATGCCCTGTTTTGAAATCAATCAAGCACCTACATTTAATTCAAACAGAATAGATTAATTCTTGTGTCCAAAGCACTATGTTGTTAGGGGCTTCAGAGATGCAAGGCACATTTTAAATGAGTGAGTAGGGGAAACTGCTGGAATGGGTAAGCAAGGAACTCAGTAAAACCATTCCCTGAAAAACAGTGATAAAAATGGACAAAATTGTCAAAAACAACTACATTAATATTCTGGAAATGTTGAAAGACATACAACAAATTGAGAAATGTTTATTTAAGAATATCTGTAAGAATAGTGGAAATCCAGTATTTTAGCCTAAGAAAGGTCTACCATTTCCACCAATATGACTCTGTTGCATGGAGGACAAGGCAAGTCCTCCATTTTGCTGCCTGCCAAAGATCCTGATTTGGTACGGGAGCTTGGAAAAATCCATGCCAGGGCTCACTGTTGAAAAACAATAAAGAAACAATCCTGGAACAATAGTAAATAATCTGGGAAAGCCAACATCACCCCTAGTCTAACGTCATGCTAAAGGCTTGAGCAATTAGCAAACCAGTGGACCAGCCATAGATTTAACAGACTTTCTGGGGGACCAGACAGGCATAATGGGTCTTGATACCCTTTCATGTAATTGTGATAGTCTAGAATGTTGTGTGCTCATGCAAGGATCCATGCACACTCAGGAAGACTGGATAAAACCTTTAGTTGTCTCTTTGTCTCTGGCTGACTATGAGGCCTTGAGTGTAAAGAAATTAAAAGTGGGAAAATAGTTGTAAAAGTACTGAACTTGGAGTGTGTTCCCAAGCCATGCCCAGATCTGTCAGCAAAGAATAAAGCCTATTGGCTCAATTATTTTAAGTACAACTACTTACCAATCATTGGCTAAATACTAAACTATGTGCCCTCAAGAGGAACCCCTAGGAAGACAGTCTTAAAAATAAAAAAATAAATAAGGAAAAATAATAATGAAAACATAATCTGAGCAGAGACTTCAGTAGCCATTTATTTTGAGGGAGCTATACACTATTAAATTATCTGAAATTAAAACAAAAAAGCATTGATTAGAATCTAGGGCTGGAACAATTACCTATAATGCTCAGTTTTCAACAAAAAATAATGAGACATGCAAAAAACCAGGATATTGAAAAATATGCACTTAAAAAAAAGAACAGTAACCAGAAGTCACTGATGAAGAGTTTAGCAAAGCAAGAATTTGAAGAAGTCATTATAAATAATGTCTAGGAAACCAAAGGAAATTATACACACACACACACACACACACATATATATATATATATGTGTAGGTATATATGTAAAGTATGTCAATAATTACTCATCAAATGTAAAGTATCAAGAAAAATAAATCATACCAGAGAACAAACTGAAAACAACTTTGGAGTTAAAAGTAAAAAAAAAAATCACTAGAGGAATTTAAAGCACATGTGAGCTGACAGAAGAATAAATCGGTGAATGTAAACGTAGAGCAGTAGAGATAAAGCAAGCTGAAGAACAGAAAGAAATGAGGAAAAGTAAACAGAGCCTTAGAGACCATGGCACACTATCAAGCTTACTGGCAAATGCTTAATGGAGTCCTGAAAATGAAGCAAAAGAAAAAGGGCAAAAAATGTATTTGAAGTGATAACTGACCAGTTCCCATTTTTGATGAAAATAATGTATCTACACATACAGGAAAACAGATTCTTAGTATAATAAGTACAAAGAGATCCACAAGTAGATACATAATATTTAAAATGCTGAAAACCAAAGACAGTATCTTGAAAGCAACACCCGTCTTCTGCCACACATTATTGGTTGAACACTCATAAGCATAACAGTTACTAAGTAACAACTATTTTATGTTAAAAGCCATTTGTTTCAGAAATGTTTCAGAAATTGTTTCAGAAATTGGTTAAGATTCCTAACATGCCAAATGAAGACTCAAAAATATTATCAGTAAATGATTTTTTTGTAGAAGTTAACTATGTAATGTCTTCTACCGAAGATACTCACCAGTCCTTCTACCATCTGCTTTAATTGACTAGCCTACTACTGGCCCTTCTTATAGGAAATCCTATTCTCAGCCTATCACCTACTATTGGTATTTGAAACAATTCTAATTAGCTGTTACACCCTGCTAGAATAGATACTGGTGGTACTGGAGCAAATTTGCGGCTCTAGAAAAACTTATGGACTGTGTTGCCTGAACCAGAGTCAGAGTATAAAAGAAAAGTACATAACTTACCCACTCTAGGACCCAAGGTGGCTAGACAAGTTGTGAGAATTTTAGAGTAGAGATGCTTAGGACATGGTCAGCTTGCAGATTCATGATTGACTATTGACCAGATTCTAGGTTTTTACATGAAGGTTTGGGGTTCCAAAAGGGAGTCCTCCAGTGAAAAAAAGCTACATGTCTTTCTAGAGCTAGACTCAGAAGACACATAGCGTCACTTCTATTTTATTCTGTTGGTTGAAGCTGTCATAAGCGCACCCAGATTGAAGGGGAAGCAACACAGACCCACCTCGCAATAAAAGGAGTGTCAAAGAATTAGCAGCCATGTTTGAAAACCACCACATCCTGCCCTCTAATTTCAATTTACTTACTTTCCTCCTCCATGTAAAATACAAATTTCTCCTCCCAACACCAAACACCCACTTCATTGCATCCTGTTACAGCATCGGGCTGTAGGTCAGGCCCAGGATCTTATCATCTAAATAAAGCCCAGGTGCAGAAGAAATTCCTTGATTTTGGTTCCCAAGTATGATTTCTGTCAATATTAACATCTGTGAATTAAAGAGATAAGCCATGTATCCCCATTCTCCCAACAAATAATGTTGAGACAGACGCAGGAGTAGTATAAGCTGAATGAAAAGTCTGTACAGAAAGGGGGAAAGTGGGAGACATCGCATTCACTGTCAATATCAATTCTGAAGCCACGTAGGCATGTACGGTAGTTTCTTGATTAGGTTTAATGCTGTTCCCTGAAATTACGTTTCCAGTGTGTCTGCTACTTGCAGGGGAGGAAAGGCTTGGAAAAACTGTAGACCCAAACCAGATACTCCTTGTTTAGCAAAACAACTTACTGAATTTTGAATAGACAAACATTTCATGTGTAACTGACTAGGCTGTTGTAATAGAGATGACAAAATAGAGTTGTTTAAACAAAATGCAAATGTATTTATCACATAATTGTCTGGCCAGTGGTGCAGAACTAGTACAGTAGCTCGATAACAGTGAAGACAGCTTATTCCTGACTCTTTAACGGCCATTCTTAGAGTGTTATGTCCTAATAAAGTAAAAAAACACTTATGAAAACATAAAAAAACGCAAAACTCACATACATAATCAACCTTTGCCAGACCCATGGGCTATGACTTCCTGATGATACAAAATTGTGTTTTCAAATACTATTAGTTTTATGGAAAACTGACCCTATTAAATTAAATAGAAAAGCATATGTTTGCATTGGACCATAATCTTTACTAAACACACATAAACCTTCACGTATACAAAATAATTAAACTAAAACCACTAAAATTCACAACCGTTATTTGTGGGATGGGAAATTACAGGATTTAATTTTTAATAAAATAATACTAATTAAAATATGGATGCTCTACTTCCTAATTTTATAAGCTGTTTAGGCTTACATATATACCACTTTTAAGTGCGTTTATATCCTTTTGCTTAATTGATACTTTGGTAGTATATAACTGATTAGAAAAATATATTTTATAGGTGTAGTTTCAAATTAGTCTTGGGCCATTTTTCCTCAGATGGATTCCTGGAATGGTTTAAAGATGGATGACTGGAAGCAAAGCCTCAGTCCTGGTCATGGACTTCTACATCATTTTTATTCCCCCTTTCTTGTTGGTCACTCCTAAATTAAATCACTACATTAGTGAGTTGAATAGTGGCCCACAAAATTTGTGTCCACCTGGAATCTCAAAAGGTGTCTTTATTTGTAAATAGGGTTTTTGCAGATGTAATAGTTAAGATGAAATTACACTGGATGAGGATGGACCCTAAATCCAATCATTGGTATCTTTATAAGGAGAGGATATATAGAGACTTACACACACAGAGAAGGCCATGTGACAATAGAGGCAGGAGCCACAGTGATGCAGCTGTAAGTCAAGGAAAGGATTATTCAGAGATAACCAGAAGCTAGGAAGAGGCGAGGACGGCTTCTTTCCTGAGCCTTTAAAGGGAGCAGGCAGGGCCCTGTTGATACTTTGATTTCAAATGTCTAGACTCTAGACTCCAGGACTGTGAAAGAATACATTTCTGTTGTTTTAAGCCACCCACTTTGTGGCAATTTGTAATGGTAGTCCTGGGAAACTAATATGATTATCTTCCAGTAAAAGGGACATAGTGTTTTAAAATAAGCTGAGGTAAATAACAATATATATATATATATATATATATATATATATATATATATATATATATATATATAATATTACTCACATATGCCTAAGAAAAGCATAGACTTTGAGATACAAAAATAAAAAGTCCCCAGAAAGGAAAAAAAAAAAGGTTAATATAGCTGCTAATCAAAAAAAATTAGGAAAGTGTTTTATTAGTTATCAATTGTTATGCAAATATTAGTTATACACAAGTTTATGCATTTTTGCTTCTGATGCCTTCTATGCTATAAATTAGGATGATTTAATTTTTCCCACCCACATTCTAAAACCATCATTAGCAGAGATGTAAATTATTCCACATACTTTACACAATTCATCTCAATGAAGGATGAAACTTAAAAATTTGAACTCATAAATCAGGAGCATTGTAGAAAACATTCCACTGACTAAATATATGAGAGTTCAATATAAGCTTTTCTTATCTATATTTTTTCTGGGAATGCAGAATTAATTACTAAATTAAATAAATCTCAACTAATTTTGAGTGCACATAATGTAAATAATTACAATCACAATTTGGAAACCAATTCTGCATTGCAAAAAATTTAGTTTGCTTTCATTTAATCGCTAGTTCTTATTAGGAAAGAACAGTGGGGATATTTGGAGTCTAAATAATATCTCCGAAATGTTCTGAAACATAAAAAAAAAATAAAAAATAAATAAGTATTGAAATTCTGTAAGTTAAGAAAATTGAAGTAAATAATGTTTATTAAATTTTAATTTAGTTATGTAGCATCCCAGAACACATAGTGAGGAAACAGAAGACAGCTTGTTTAATTTTCATTTCTGATAAAATGGAAATAATGCCTTCCTCATAGGATTGCAATAGGATTAAATGAGATAGCTTAGGAGTGTCTGTCATTTGTTTACAAATGCATTCCTTTCCTTTCATCTGTTGTGCTAATTATTTCAGGAGCTAAAATCTCTGCAACCTGTGCTTCTCAAGCTTCCATGATCCTTGGATTCCAGCTCGGCTTGGCCAGTGGCGGTCCTAGTGGGGGTCTGAAATGGATAGGTGTAAACCAAGATATTCTTTCCTCTTTTCCTCTGCTTCAGTCAATAGCTTTACAAGTGTCTCTGTTTCCTTAGTGGTGCCAGTTCTCAGTGGGCAGCATCACATTCTGTAGATCCCGAACAAAGAAATGTTTAGAAAAGTGTCATTATAGTTATAAATTGCTATGCAAAGCATTAGTTATACACAAATGTATGGAATTTAGCTTTTAATTTCATCCATAATGTAACTTGGAAATATTATCTCTCTCCTGACTCCACATTCTGAAACCAATCATTACCAATGTGACGTTTTTCCAGGCCATTTATCATTCTAATCACCTCCTTCCTTATCTGTTAATGTTCTTTTTAGATAGAAATTATTATTAATAGAATTAAATCAAGTACTTCAGAATTAATGCCTCTATTTCAGCATCTCACATAACTCCCATACAATGAGTAGATAATGTTATTAATATTTAAATCAATATTTTACCCTCCTACTCCATGATATTATCCTGTCCTGTTTCCACTTAACTATTCATTTCCATTTTTTTTTTGGCTGATGTTTCTCATAATCTCCTACTTACTTTCCTTGCCTATAAATAAGAGCTAATGCCATCTGTCCTGCAAACTTAACAGGGTTTCTGTGAAGGCAAAATAAGCATCTGTATCTAATAGTGTTTTGTAAACTGTAAAGAATTATTCACATATTAGTGTATTATTTTACACAAACTCATCTTTTTTGTTTCCCTATGTGTACCACTTACTGTTTCCAAAGTTCATTCTTAATGCTTTTTATTTTGTCCTACAAGTATCTTAGATTGCACATTAGTTTTATGTGGATGACTCTATTATTGATTCACTTTCTAATTCTGACATAGTGGGCAACTATCTACTAACAATTTTTAGTTTACCTTTCTACTGTCACCTTATCCTCATCAGATCCTAAAGCAAACTCATCACTATTGCTCAAAAAGTGATTTATTGGCCTATTATCAACTCTCTTTATTTGTTCTTTGAATATTTTTTTTCTTTTAATGCCAAGGTCTAAAATATTGATATCACTTTTTACTCCGTTTTTCTTATATTCTTTATTTTTACTTTCAAACACCAGGCTTATTATGTGTCTTTTCTCCTGTCTTCCTTTTGATATTTTCAGAGTTTTCCTATTGTTGTTGTTGAGTTTTTCTTTTTAATATTGAAAGACTTTTTAAATTTGTACAGTTGTTTTTCATTTATATCAGTCAAGGTCAATCAGGAAATAACAGTTGATATTAGTTTTGTTGTGGAAATTTAAAATGGGATAGCAGGTGTGGGAGAGCTGAAAAGACAACAGAAAATGTTGATACAACCCAAGAATTAGAACAGAATGATGCTGCCACCACTTTGTTGGCTGGAGGAAAAAGGGAAATAGAGTCCAGCCCTGTTTTGTTAATATTGTAACTGAAAGGACTAAATTTAATGTTGGCACATATTAACAGAAAGATGTTAAAACTTAAGAAGATTGCTATTGTGATAGTGAAATAGCTGGAAAATGACTAGTGAATAACCATTGAGAGAACTATAATCACTTTGCCTAAAGAATAGGTCACATGGATGCAACAGGAAGGATATATCAATAGCTGTCTCCCAAAATTTATGACATTGATTTTGGTCAATGTGAAGCCTGATTTTAAAGTAACTAATGCTTCCCAAAAGTATACTTTGCCTTAAAAAAATGAATACACTATCACAAACATGACATTAGAGTATTAACCCAGAGATTGACTTAGAAGCTATGGAAAAATGTTATCATCGTGAAGAAGTAAAAACAACGTAACTACATAAGTTCTTATCAGTGTTTAAGGTTTAACATTAGATGGAGAGACTATCAAATAAGGCAGGAAAGGGTGGTTAAGATATTCACATGCTGCAGAAAATAAAAATGAAGATGACCCAAGTTTTTGACAAATGCTAGTTTCACCAGTGACCTTCACAAATACATTTATTTATGCATTTATGTGTACAAAACTAAGTTGGCAAATAGAGCCATTGGTATACAGTAAGGAGAAAAATAAATCAGTATAGGGAAGGAGTATCAGTGTCAAATGAATGTTTGCAAGCTACAGAAGTAGCCAATTATGCTTACATGCTGTAGAGACAGAGTCTTGCATTAAAGAGAGAGAAAGATTTCACTATAAAGTAAGATAATTAGGTGATAAAAATGATGGAAACAAGAGTGTAGATAAAGACTTAATCATGCCGGTCAAAAAGAGACCGTCAAAAAAGGAAGAAGATATGTGGCTGTAGTAGCAAAATTTGAGTCTTGTGATCCTTAAAATTTCTCACCATAAACAAGGCAAAGAAGCCAAAGCTCTTCCTCCCATTTACAATAAAAAATGGACAGATGAACATGGCAACCATGTAAATAAGTGTAGGGGAGCCAGAGGAAGATAAAGGTAAGAGGCTTGTGCTTCCAGGAGGAGATACCTTCAGAATTTTGGATGGCCAGAAGAGGGCTATAATAATGTTGATTAGATTATAGCTGTCTTGCTCAGTAGTTTGTGTAGAATGGAGAAAAACCATGAAACTGAAGACAGGGCAAACCCAGATTGTCTATCACGAGCAGAAGCACGGTAACTAGAACCAAAAGCCAAGGGAGGAAAAAAAATAAGAATCAGGTTCAACATCTAAAATTTTGCTTTTTTCTTACACTGCTTTGTCTATAAAGGTGAAATAATTTTTAGATTTATAGAAACTGATGCATCTTTTATACTGATTTAAATTAATTGACTCTAGGTAGAGTATCAAGGACAGTTAAGTTATAGGATGTGGCAATATATTCTTGTGTTTAAATGACGTTTGCTTATACTCCCAGATTGTGTGATTATTTAGAATCATGGTATGCATCAAAAATAAGAAATTAAATGTTTTTAACCAACAATGGTATGTCTTTAATGGACTGTTTTCTGAAAGAACAGACTAGAGGGAAGCCATTTTCAAACCTTATTAAAAATAAAAGCATAATTATAGTAACTTCTATTTAGAATATAAGGGCTAATTCCAAAGATCCAAAACTGCTGTTGGAATTTATCTTAAAAATATCAGACAGTATGTTATGAAACAATATGGTTGCCTGCATGAAGAAATATGTTAATGCCAAACCAGCTAGTAGGGAGATCATTAACAAACAGTATAAACAGAAAAGGAAAAAGATGACTACCCTAAGGAGATTAAGTATTTATGTATCTTGGCTCAGTAACTCACTTGTGTTCAGCCTTAAATGGTAGTCACAAACAAAGATACCATCTGCTCAGTGAAGTAAAACAAATTTTGGGTTTCAAGTATATACTACCACAATCCAAACTCATGTGAATGTATAAGAACATCTTCTCTTACTAACTCGGAAGAGAGAAAAGGTGTTTTGTTTGAATCAGTTAGTTCTGATGAGTATAGACTGGCCCAGAGTCAACAGGCTACTATAACATGTTAGAACTTTTGAATGTAAGGGAACTTGCTGAATAAGAGATTAAATAGTCCCACCTTTCACCCTAAGTACCCAGTCCAGTTAGACAACAGTGCAAAAGATTAAGTTAATCATAGTCCTTAGTTCTTGACACAATGTCATCATAAGCACCTTCATTGATTATGAATTTGATTTTATCCCCACATAATTCTCCCATTCATCTCTCATCCTACTGACAACCATTCAGATAGATTTCATGTGTTCATGTAAAATGTGTTATTAATACACATTAAGGTAATTTGTAATATATCTCACTTTCTTTTTTATTTTATGCAGACTTATGTATTTTATGTTTAATGCATGTGCTTAGATTTTTGTCTAGTCAATTACTTTTAACTTCATTGTAAATTATTACGGCCATTCTCTGCATTTTACCAAGTGTCTTTCCTAGTGATTTTCACCATACTCTAAATCCCTACCACAAACATCACTGCAAGAAACATTCTTATGTACATCCCTTAATAGATCTATGTGACACGCAATATAACAAAACAAACCTATATATATGATGGAATTGCTTGTGTACAGGATATGGGATAATTTTATTTTTAGCTTGACTATTGCCATATTACTTGCTAAAATGACTGCAACTCTTGACATTACTGATAGATATATGAATGTTTGTATGTATCCCCCTAGACAAATAGCCCCCTAGACAAATAGCATTATCCAGTTTTCTAATTTTTTTCAAATAAATGTAAAAAGTGTAATCTGTGCACTGAAGCATGCTCTCTCTCCCTCTCTTTTCCTTTCTCTTCCTCCCTCTATCAATTCACTTTTTTTTGATTACCAAAATGTATGATTGTTCCTTCTTATGCCAGTTAACCTTGTGGCGTGTCTTTAGTAAATCACCTATTTGCTACATCTTACATTGAAGTTAAGAATGTTTTGGTAATGTGGACTTTAATGACAATTCTAAGGAAAGCTTGAACGTATGTGAATATCAGTATTTAAAACAATGCAAAGAGGATGCATTGCCTAGTAGTTAAGAGTCACACTGTCCGAGTTGAGATCCCTATTCTATGCCTTATTGGTTATATCATCTTTGAACATTGTGCCACTGTTTCTCATTTGAAAACTAGGCATCATATAGAGTTCTTGGGAGATTACATGAAATACTGTAATACACAGAAGAGGCTAAAAACAAAGCCCAATCCTAATGAGCAATCAATAAATGTGGATTATAAGAACTATTTCCCCTTAATTTTCCAGTAATAGTTTTAGACTGGTTTAATTTTGTACAGATAATTTTATTTACCATATAATGTTATTAAGTAAACTAACTATTAATGAAGGAATATAAATTGCATTCAAATAAGCTCTAGATATTCACATCAGCTTCCTTTCATCATTTTGCTGTATACACATTCTATTGCTTATATAAACACATTCTATTGTTTTATATATATATATATAAACTGAGATGAACAAATCTCAGATCAGAACAATAACTGAGAAGCCAAAAACCTGTTCTCTCGGCATCTTCCCTGCATTTGTGAGATGTTCTGATTAGATGCTAGAAAAGGTTACCAGGACAACAGATGCTATCTTAAAAGTTAACTAAAAGTACTCCAGAAAGGCAAACCATTCAACAGCCATTTGTAAATTCATGCATCTCCTCCCCACTCCACCCCTGCTTCATTTATCTTCAGCCATTTTTAATCTATAAGCAAAATCTTAGTTATAAAGGTTAATATTTCTCTTGTTCCTAATTAGATGAAATTTGCTACCTCTAGCTATGAATTTAGTTCAAATATCTTATGTCTTGTGGTGCTTATAAATGAAATGTGTTCAGGGAAAACAATATATAATTATGGATTGCCCTACAAAAATTTGTTTACATAATTTTATGAGCAGCTATTGAAAGTCTAAAAAATATATATAGTGTTTTTTTTATAAGGGCAAAGGCTTTTTTCCTCAGTGTTAGTAGGTTTGAATTTCTGCTTATAAGTTTACCTGACTTTGGGCAGAATACTTTGTGTCTAAACGTCAGTAGTCTGAAATACAGATTGATAATATCAGTACTTACTTCACAGAGATGGTATGAAAAACAAATTATAAAATGCCAAAATACAGTTACACCTGTGTCTAGGGTATAGTGAGTATTAAATATATACTAAATATGATCATGGTGATAATGCCTTATACATCTTATAGAGGGTTTGGCTTTAAGTTTTATTGTGGCAAAATACTAAAATATTTAAAAAATAATTATAAGATTTTTTTTCATGAAATCAAATGTTATGACAGCCCTAGTGAAACACAATTGTATTCAGTGAAACAATCAACGTTCTTTAATGAATTCTCACAAATAAAGCCAGTAACAGGTGTTAGAGGACTTATCACAATAGCACTCCTTGCTACAAGACAAATTTCAATTTTGTAAAAGAAAACAGGAGTGGGTTTGGTGGGAAGATTTAAATGAATAAAATATCTTCCAAATATTCCAATTAACAGATTCAGTAATTCCAGAGTCATCAAAGCTTATACAAAAGAACAGATAAACAGATTTTTGCCTTTCTTTGAGGTTTTTGGTAGATATCAATTGGCCAAATATTTTTGAGATTACAATTTTCTGCTAATAATTAAAATTATGTTATGATATAATGCCAACACATAGGCTTTTGTGTTAATCAGAATAGGTAAGGTAGGCCTAATGTTCTCCTAACATTTACAAAAATTCCAATTTGTATAAATTTTAAAATAAACTGTAAAATCTATATGTTCCTATTACCTCTCTCCCATCACTAAATGCATATTAACCAGCCACCCAAACACCCATTCTTCTTGACATTTGTTTTCCTTAAAAAAAAAAAAAAGAAGCATGAACATATGCTCACAGAGTTATGGTATTTTCTCAAAAGTACAAGTAAAGACTGTTAGACATCCTGGCCTCACAAATTCTGTGAACCTCCAAATACCATTCAAAGAGATGTTAATGGGTTTTGACTTAATCAGTCCTTCCAAGGTTCTGTTCTTTCTTTCTTTCTTTCTTTCTTTCTTTCTTTCTTTCTTTCTTTCTTTCTTTCTTTCTTTCTTTCTTTCTTTCTTTCTTTTGTTTTGTGGTTGCACTGAAATGGCATAAGTGGTTCACAAGTACTGATGTCAAATTCAAGCCATTTTTAGTGCCAGAGGAAAACATCTTAGGGATACTTGGAGAACTACTAAACATTTCAGCATTCTAGAAATCTGTTGGGAGTTACGAATCCTCCTAGAAGAACCTGGGCCAGTAGCAGCAAAGCATTCATGGTTCACACTAGTGTTTTGAGGACTATGACATGACTGGAAAGAGGAGCATTGGAATCCCAAGGGATAGACAGAGGTTACACATTATTGAAGTAGATGTTAAGAAAATGGATCCTGGGCTGTACTGCCTGCGTTTGCATCACGATATCCCATCCATGTGGTTTGAGACCTCAGTGACCTCAACTCTCCCTCAATTTTTCTCATCTGTAAAATGTGAGTAATATGAATAAGACACATAGATTAGTACCTCACATAAATAAATTACATGTGCAGGTTTGTTAAATGAATATACACTGTGATGTATTTTCATGTAGTATCTTGTTTAATTATTCTTAAACCTTGCTTAAATCGGTATTTACTTTCTGTAGTTAAAAGTGGAGGAATTTGAACTTTGAGCAATTTAGAAAATTGCCTAAATTCACAGTAAACTAGGATTTGAACTCAGGTTATTTTGATTCTGTGTCCAATCCCTTGTGTTATTATTGTTGTGGTTGCTAAATCTGGAAAAGATATGTTCTGGAGTCTGATTTTTTTTTTTTTTAACTTAAGGGTGAGTATTCATCCTTCCCTCAGCAATACACAGACACAGGCTGCTAAACTAGATGGCCAGGGTACCCCCAAATAAACGGGGTCTGAGGGAGTCATAAAGGGGTAGAATAAGTGTGTTTGTGCATAGAAAAGTGAATGTTATAACCTTATTCTTGCACGCACTTTGGGCCTCTTGGCTAAGAGGTCTCTTAACTGCCTCATATCCTTGTAACTTTAGAAATGTACACCCCAGCTCCAAGTTCTAGCCCGTACCAATGACTTGGTCAGCATTTTCCTCACAAAGATATTTAGCAGTCGCTAGGTCGAAATCATGTAGGTGACAATTTGACAATGGCTTTTGTAGCACTTAAAATGCTAGGAAAATGTCTTTGTAAAAGGAGTTTCTGAAAAAAAAAAAAACAACAATCACCATGAGGAGAACATAAGAGAAATAATTGTCTTCTATTGCCTCAGGCATGCTCTCACCAATCCAATTTTAAAGTAGAAGCAAAACACAGAGCAATGGGGTAATAAGAACCATGTTTTAGAAGATGAGACAGAAATGTTAGGTGATTTGGAGAAAGTCTGTAGATTGAGTTTTTTCAGCTGGCCCCAAGAGAGGAAAAACATGAAGAGAAAAAAAAAATGAGATGAATATGAGAAAATATCTCAAAAGGCTGAAGCCTGGCACCAAACTTAAATGTGTAGTAATAAAAACATAAAAAGTAAATAAAATGAATGGCTGCCTAAATGAAAATATAAAAGAAACATCACTGTAAACATTGTATGATTTGATTTTATATAAGGAATGCGCTTATACTCAATGAATTTCCAGAATACTGAAGCTAGTCAAAATATCAGCATGAATTCAGCCTAATCTGCTTTTATGAGGTCATGAACAGAAAAAAAAATACATATGCTATATGTACAGTTTTACATAATTGGAGTGGGGTGGAGCATGAGGTCTGGTTCCTAGTGGTAGTGATGGCAGTCTTATATTTAGATAATAAACTCATCACCTTTCTGTACGTAAACTGACCCTTTTCCTTTATCATGTGCTGTCCTCAAAGCAATTTATAAAGTTTCAATCATAAAGCTGTCCTTGGGTAAGATGTTGTGGAAGTATCAGTTCCTAAGCTTATCTTCTAAAACTACATCCTTCAGCTGCATTGATATTGGAACTCCCTATTTTTGTTCTGTGTCACTGCTGGATAAATATTGGATTGTCGGAAAAGTCATGACATATTTTTTCTATGTTTCTCATTGCAAAAATGTATCATGACTTTTTTGACCACCCAATACATGAGTGAGGAGGCTGGAGAGTCAGAGAATGGCCATGGAAGACTAAGCAACAGGATCCAGCACGCTGAGCAGAGATTTGCTAGATAAGACTTTGGCTTCTTTATGTACTGTGTACCCACAGCAAAAACTTGTAGGCTCAGCACCAAAGGTGGAATGTTGGGAGAGGCTCAGGTCCAGAGATTAAATGATGAGATTTGTAAACTGCAAGTAACTGTCTTCAGTTGGAACAGTGGTAATTACAAATGAGGAAACCAGTCCCAACAAGTATAGGAAACAATCCTCCCAGGATCACCCTGTGCAGAGTTAAGCCATACCTGTTTACCAAACTCTCTCTGGTCCAGTTCATTTACCATCAGTGTGTTATCTTTCCTTAAAGAAAGCCTCAGAGCTCATCAGTTTATGAATACTTTTTGAGGTGGAGAGGCTACATGGAATAGTGCTAGAAAGTCTAAATAAAGTAAGAGAAGACATAGGATAGAGTTCTGGCAAACCAGAGTGTTCTTCCTCTAGTTCCCTGTGCGTACAGGCATTTCCACTCTGTTGCTTTCCACATTTTGCAGAGAAATTATTTTGTTCTCAGTGATTAGCACAGTTTCTGAAACATCCATGTATTTTAGTTTAATTGATCTGTATGATCTTGAGTAAGAAAATTACTTTTTCTGTTTCTGCTTTGCCTCTTTTCCTTCTTCACAAAAGAGATATTAGTAATTATTTGCCTGTTTAGCTGGGTCGTTACAATGACTAAATGTTAAAATGTATGTGATGCACTTTACACATAGAAACTAATCATCTAAGGAAAATAGTAAAAGTAGCGTGGTAGTAGAATAGTAGCAATATTCATCATATTAGTAATCTCTAATAATATGGCTACAATAGGGAAATTCAAGGAAGGGGGTTGAGGAAGTGTGCCCTTTATGTAAACGACATTTACCAAAATGATAGTTGTTATATCATGCATCTGAATTGGGCCAAGCAAGAGTGGTTAAATACTAGAAGCTGAATATAGTGAAATATACAATTCTCATGCACACCTGACCTATGTTGGCAATTGTTAATGATAACGTAATACTGATGCTTAAAGGGACTCATATTAAAATAAATAATGGTACAGGTGGACAAGGATACATCTGGTTGTTGTAGTTGTTATTCATTTTTTCAATCCACACCCATTTTTTCCCGAGTTGAGATTTATCAATGTGCTTATTTACTACTTCTTCATAAAGTATTAGTAAAAAGATCAGAAAGCAAGCGAAATATGACATTGTTATGCTAGAGATTATGATGTGATACCCATTGTGAAAATTCAAGATATACCTTTTTAGTTCAAGTATAATATTGAACATCGAGATTTCTGTTCAGATGCTTTTTGTTGAGAAAATTCACCATGCAACCAAAGCAAAGCCTTCTGAAAATTTTAAGAGTTACTCTATTCAGATTTTTTAAGCCATATGTCATTAAATAACAGATTTGGCTATATTACCCACTTCAAGTGGCAAATTGTTTTCTTAAAATAACTAAATTGTTGTTTTGGGATCCTATGGCAAACTCAAAGGTATATGCTAGTAAATTGCACCTATAGTGCACAATATTAAAATAGGTATTAATAGTGAATAGTTATGCAATAGCTTTATTTCAGATATGCTTTTGAGCATATTTGTTGACACATCAGTTAATGTTCTTCCCATAATCAACTTTACCTTCTACATATCATTTAAAAAATTTATTTAAAGTTTATATTGGGGTGTGAGCTTTATTTTGTATTGTTCATTTAATTCTCCTTTGAGTGTTTTTGACTTAATGATGTGGTACTAGAAGTATATTGGTACACCTGCTGTTAGTTAAGTGATAGGTTTCTTGCTACCTGTAGCTGCAAAACAACAAATAATCTACTGGCCAATGAAACTGTTTTAAAAAATCAGTGCAAAGTAAATATTTATAGACATAGTTAACCAATAAGTTATTCCTTCTTATGTAAAAGGCTTATTAACACCTGGCAAAGGTGTCTAGATGTGCAAATTTTCAGATTGGATACAGATAGCAGTTTTCTGCCTGGCTGGGCCAGAGGTCAGAGTTCACGTATGTTTACAGTAGTTGGCACTTTGCTGACTCATGGAGGCTTTTTGCTGTGTTTTATGTTATTTTGGATAAGGGGAGAAGGCAGGAATGCTGGTGATTTGGTGGCTGGACCAGACACAAAGGATGCAAATTTTTTAAATGTGTTCTTTTCACATGGATTTGAACTCTTCTGTTTAGAATCACAAGGGTCAGAAGCTGAGACTGCTATTTACGTTTACAAGATATTGGTAGGTGTGGGAAGGGGTACTGGCCTAGAGAAACTTTGTGAGGCTGTGCAATCCAAGGAGAGACGTTTTGGAGCTAGATGAAAAAAGATGCTGCAAAGCTGATTAGGAGGGTCAAATCTGCTAATCTCTATATGTTGCACAAAAATGTTCTGGCACCTGAAGAACAGAATGCTTTTCTGCTGAGTCTAGAAATCTCAGTGCCCTCAGTTCCCTTAACTTACTTTCTTTCTTTCTTTCTTTCTTTTTTTTTTTTTTTTTTTTTTTTTTTTTTTACCAGAACCTGGTATTCTCCTACTTTATTTTGTGGAGCCCTCAATTAATATTGGCCATCTCTCTCTCTTATCTGTCAGGTCATAATTCTTTTATTTTTTTCTAATTAAAATTTATTGGGGTGGCAATTGTTAGTAAAGTTACATAGGTTTCAGGTGTACAATTCTGTAATACATCATCTATATATCACATCGTGTGCTCACCACTCAGAGTCAGTTCTCCTTCCATCACTATATATTTGATCCCTTTTACCCTCATCTACCACCCACCTCCCCACTTACCATTGTAACCACTAAACTATTGTCCATGTCTATTAGTTTTTATTTCTTCATTTGTTTGTCTTGTTCCTTTGTTGTTTTCAGTTTTATATAGCACATATCAGAGAAATCATACGGTCCTTGACTTTTTCTGACTTACTTCGTTTAGCATAATAATCTCAAGATTTTTGCAAATAATGCCTCCGATAAGGGGCTAATATCCAAAATATATAAGGAACTCATATAACTCAACAACAAAAAAACAAACAATCCAATTAAAAAATGGGCAGAGGAACTTGAATAAACATTTCTCCAAAGAGGACATAGAGTGGCCAGTAGCCATATGCAAAGATGCTCAACATCGCTAATCATCAGAGAAATGCAAATAAAAACCACAATGAGAAATCACCTCACACTGGTTAGAATGGCTATCATCAACAAGACAATAACAAGTGTTGGAGAGGCTGTGGAGTAAAAGGAACCCTCATACACTGTTGGTGGGAATGCAGATTGGTGCAGCCGCTATGGAAGGCAGTGTGGAGGTTCCTCAAAAAGTTAAGAATAGAATTACCATATGACCCAGCAATCCCTCTCCTGAATATACCTCAAAAAATCTGAAAACATTTATCCATAAATATATAAGTGCTCCAATGTTCATTGCAGCTTTATTTACGATGGCCAAGACATGGAAACAACCAAATGATTGGATAAAGATGTGGTATATATACACAATGGAATACTACTTTTGCCATAAAAAAAGATGAAGTAGTGTCATTTCAACAATTCCCTTAACTTTCATAAGGGGATAATGACAATAGTAGCACTTTGTTTATAGTGTTGCTCTATGCATTAAAATGGAACATTCTGGGTAAAGTGCCTAGATGAGTGCCTGGCAGAATATTCCCACTCAAGTAATGTCAGGTATTATTTTATAATATAATTCTTTTTATTCATGCTAGCCTTGTGGAAATCTTGAGACTTTACCAAAAGCATTTGCAGAGTACTCTGTTTATACAAAGAAGTTGGTGGGGAAAAAAAAAGCTATTACAGATTTCACAGTCCTGTGTGGACAATAGTGATTTATTGATGGAAATTTAGAATAACTAGTAGAGAAGAGGTAGATATGTATTTGTTTATTTTCTAATTAGTGCATATGAAGAGTGTTTGTAGCATCCAGAAAGTATCTCTTCATGTTCTTTATTTTCAAATGTGCTGTCCCTGGATAATTTCACCTGTCCTTGTCTTGACATAAGGAAAAGGTGGCGATGCTGCTGTTACTCATAACGCCATGAATCCTTAGAACATGTTTACACTGAAACAATATAGATCTATTTGCGTCCCAAGTTTCCTAATACTATTTATTTAATTAAGGTTATCTAATTTTTCATGATGCTGCATCATCCACTGAACCACCCATGAATCTTGATTTCCAATGATTCTCTCAAAGGTTACTGTAATTAATTGACAATAAACACAAATGCAAGTCTTATATTGAGTACATGGAAAATATGAATGATAACTTTTTTTTTGGTCATGTTGTACAATTTTAATTAGGGTTATTGTTGTTTAGGAATCAGATAATCTTCCATTTTCAGCTTCTACACACTCCTTCTATTGAGCCTTCCTCAGTAGCCCAGTGATAAGTTTTACTCCTCACTGGTTCCAATAACATTCTTATACACATGTACTTCCTTTAATTTGGTACTTTATCAAGTCCCTCATTAAGAATTTAAATTTTTGGGCCGGCCGATTGGCGCGATGGTTGAGAACTGGCTTGGGACACCAGAGGGCCCCGGTTCGGATCCCACATATGAGGGCCAGTGACACTGCCCTCTGCAGCTAAGATGCTGAACAACAGCTCAATCTGGATCTGGGCTGCTGTGAGTCGCCGGCAATGGCATAGGCTGCAGCCCCTACTGCAGTGGGTTGCCATGGGCTACCGTATGTAGCCAGCAGCCAGCGTGAGCGGCCAGCAGCCGCCGTGAGCAGCCGTCCAGAAGCCGACAACTGATCTGCCTCGCCCAGGAAGAGCACAATGATGGTGCCAACTTGGGCCAGTGAAGCAACGTCCTCCTCAACTAGACTGAAGAACAAAAAAAAATGACAACAACTTGTCTGTTCCCCTTCCCCCAATTCCCCAGCACTGTCCCCATCCCCCCAACTCCCTAATAAAAATCTTTAAAAAAAAAGAATTTAAATTTTGGGGGGCCAGCCAAGTGGTGCATTGGTTAATAGCTGACTTGGGATGCCAGAGGGCCCCGGTTCGGATCTCACATATGAGGGCTAGTGACACTGCCCTCTACAGCTAAGATGCTGAACAACAGCTCAACCTGGAGCTGGGCTGCCGTGAGTTGCCGGCGATGGCGTAGGCTGCAGTCCCTGCTGCAGTGGGTTGCCTGGGCCAACAGCCAGCTATGAGCGGCTGTCCAGAAGCCTGCGACTGATCTTCCTCTCCCAGGAAGAGTGCAATGATGGTGCCAACTTGAGCCAGTGAAACAATGTCCTCCACAACTAGACTGAAGAGCAAAAGGACAGCAACTTGTCTGTTCCCCTTCCCCCAATTCCCCAGCGCTGTTCCCATCCCCCAATTCTCCAATAAAAATCTTTAAAAAAAAAAAGAATTTAAATTTTTTGGGGTAGTCTGTGTCCTATATATTTTCCTCTAACATATATTCTGCATGCATTACTCAATAAATGTTCACTGTATTATATTTTCTTTTTTTTTTTTTTTTTTTTTTTTTAGCTGAGCCATCCTGCCACCTGTTGGCAGCTCAGCGGCTGCTCAGCTCAGGCTGGGACTCAAACTGCTATTGCTCAGAGCTCAAACTCTTAAGCGAGCTCTTAACCAACTGAGCCACTCGGCTGGCCCCTGTTCACTGTATTATAAAACAGTTTATTTTCTCCCACTGTTAAGCACTGTTACACAGCAATCAAATTATGGCATATTCTTATTTTCACCTATACTTCTTAACTACTGAGATAGGTCACCATCACATTTTATCTGCATCATCAAGAAAGACCTCTTATTGAAGGCCTAGTAGATGCCTCAGTATTTGTTCCCTGGGACCCTCACTGTGTCTGCTATTTTCCCTGAACAATTTCACTATTAGAACTTTATATACTTAGATTAAGGTTTTAATTCATGTTAAATTACCAGTACACCTTCATTCTTAGCTCTTAGGACATTCCCAATAATAAATTTGAGATCATTTCTGAGAGGAAAGTTTGATACAAAAAGTAAGAAAAAACATTACGGATCAGGATCCAGAAGAATGTAGAAAAACTTTATGTAAAGTAGATACTGAAGGTGCTGTGGCTAAACTTTGACCTCACTTTCAAAGACTGAACTTTCAATCTATGTTTAGAGAGTTTGCTTTCTATACCACCCCTAATCTTTAATCCTACATACTTAACATGAACGTGAATAAGGGAGAAAAATATATATAAAGAAACCTGGGAATTTTACTTTATAAAAATTCCAAGGTTGTATTTTTAATGTTGAAAAGGGGAAATAATTTTCACACCTTAAATAATGACATATAAGAAATAAGTTGCCAATCACTTCTCTTTCAACATTAACTGTATTCTCTTTACTTATAAATTAGATGGTTTGCCATATGTATTCACTTACTGATTGTGCTTCTAGATCGCTTGGTACAGTTGACTAGTTACTTCTTTCTAATAATGAAATTGTATTCACATTTAGGCCTTCTAAAATGTAACAAAATAGCTTATGTTGATACATATGGCACAGAAATGTATCTAGCTACTTTTTTTCTTCTCTGTTTCTTTGCATTTGTCTATGAAAATATACTACAAAGACCAGGCAAGTTTCCCAATAAACCTGTAGTTTTTATGTGTCTAGGACCTGGGTTAGAGAGTTGATGTCACCATCTGAATCATGTATTTTTAGCCTTGGGACAAAATTTACAAATTCTATCCTGGCCCACCATTATTCATGTAGATCTGTTGTCCCTGTCTATCCAATCTTCGAAAGAAAAATAAAATATATCTATACCCCCAAAGTATAAAACTGTATCATGGTCCATAGCAATAGAAAGCAGTTATCAAGGGTTAGGGGTAGGAAGAAAATGGGAGTAACCACTTAATGGGTATGGAGTTTTATTTTAGGGTAATAAAAATGTTTTTGAACTACAATAGATAAAGGTGATGGTTGCAAAACATTGTGAATGTACTGTCACTGATCATATACTTTTAAATGGTTCATTTATGTTATGTGAATTTTATCTCCATAAAAAAAAAAGACAAAAACTCTATTATGGGACTCCCAGTTCAAAATTTTCAAAAGTTTTGTAACAAAAAGTAATGATTCACATAGATGTGGGTTTGAGAGGATCACTTTTAAGGGTTTATGAGGTCTGACAATTAAGTTCACAAACGTGTTGCAATGATGTTTCTAACCTTTTTTTGATATTAGAGGGATTATTCATTATGAATTTGTACCAAGTGAACAAACAATTAACAAAGTTTACTATTTAAAAGTGCTGAATAAGATGCGTGACAAAGATGAAAACGACCTGAACTTTTCACCAACAGTTCATGACTCTTGCATCATGTCAATGCACCAGCTCAAACGGCAATGTCTGTGAGGGAGATTTTAACCAGTAAACAAATCACTGTTTTGGAACACCCTCCCTACTCACCTGATCTGGCCCCCAATGACTTCTTTCTTTACCCGAACATAGGAAATTTTGAAAGGAAGACATTTCCCTTGATGACATTCAGGACATCAAGGGTAATACGACAACAGCTCTGGTAGCCATTCCAGAAAAAGAGTTTCAGAATTGATTTGAAGGGTGGACTAGGCACTGACATCAGTGCATAGCTTTTCAAGGGTGAGCATAGTGCTATTCAGCAATGAGGTATGTAGCACTTTTTCTAGGATGAGTTTGCGATCTTAATCGTCTGACCTTGTATGTGTGTGTGTGTGTGTGTGTGTGTGTGTGTGTGTGTGTGTGTGTGTGTTGTACATTTATATATATATTTTTTTGGTATCTTCTTGCCCAAATATGGTCTGAATCATATATTTCCTTTTTCATTTACTGTGATTACTATCATCAGCCACCAGTCCCTCCTCTCTCATAATCTGCATCTTTTGTTTTCTCACCCTATTACTTTACCAGTAAAGACTGATTACTCCTAGTTCTTCTTATCTCTCTCAGTTAATGAAATTTTTACTGTCTTCACCTCTGAATTTTCCAGATTGGAAATGAGGGTTTCACCTTAGACATTTCCTGTTCTGTGATATTCAGAATGGTCCTCACATATGTCCATGTTCTAATCTTCAGAGCCTGTGAACATATTAGTTTACATGGCAAAAGGGACTGTGAAGATGTGATTCAATTAAGGACCTTGAGACGAGGAGATTATCCAAGACTACTTGGCTAGACCCAGTCTAACCCAGTTCTTAAAATCCAAGAACTTTTCCTAACTGTGGTAAGAAAAGGAAATGAAACATGGAAAAACAAGATCAGGAACATATTACATTATTAGTTTCGATGATGGAGGAAGGGATCATGAGCCAAGGAATAAAGACTAACTCTATGAACTGGGAAAAGCAAGGAAGTGGATTCTCTCCTAGACCATCCAAAAATGATCACAACTCTGTTAACAACTTGATTTGAGTTCAGTGAGACTGATGTCAGACACAGATCTGTAAAAATAATGGTTTTGTGTTGTTTTAATTAACTAAGTTTCTGATAATTATATCAGTAATAGGAAACTAAGACATTTTATTTTCTCATATGACTTGTGATAACTGTCTCCTTATCCTTCCAATCTATTTATTTTTTCCTATTTAGAACTTTACTACCTTGTTCTATGAGTCATTACATTTTTGGATCATAGCAATCAATTCATAAAGACTTCCCTTTTCTTTCTAAAGTCACTTTAATTCGTTTTCCACAGTGCAGTCAGAATTGCTGTACTAAAAGAAAAATCTGAGTATGAATTACTAATAAATCTTTTCCATCATTCTTATTACCCTTGGGATAAAGTCCAATACTAGGCTCTTCATAATCTAGTTCCTGATCTCTCTCCATTTATCCTCCACTGATTTATGGTCCAAATATACATGGAATTCCTGCAAAACACCGTATTTTCTCTTGCCTTTGTGAATTAAAGAGTTTTCCTCATTTATACTACATGTGCTTATTCTTTACCTATAAATACAAATATTATTTTTTTAGGAAGTCTTTTCTGAACCCCTCAGATTAGATTTTATAGCACTTTTTGCTCTTACCCATAATAATCTCAGCCGTAGCATTTATCAGACTACTGAATGGTGCGATTTAGTTTTGAGTTGTATGTATACTTCTCCATACTGTAACTTTCTTGATTTTTAAATCAGTTATTAGATATTCAAAAATAATATACAAATGCATGAGTAAATATAAGCGTTTACTTTTTGCCAACATATATACCTATTTCTGTATATGTATCTGTGTTTTAATATTTCATGTAGTAGCTACCTTATTACAACTTTAAATTGATGGTTGCATGTTATAGTATCATTTTAATCAAAATCTTATTCCTATTTTTAAAAAAGCAACATTTACTGAATGATGAGGAGGATGTCCTCAAAGTACTGCCTGATATAAATCTAAATTAATTTTTGCCTACTCCATTGCATCTAAAAATAATGAATCTGGTGATTCCTATCTAAACTGTAGGCACACTGCCTAGGAGGAATTAACCAGCTTTTAGAAGTTTGCCTTGCAAATCCAAGCCTATTAAATGACACAGAATGTCTCAGCATGTCATACAGTAATGCAATTATCACTGACATTAATTATTACATTTTAAATTTCCCTTTTAATCATGTCTTTAAGGAGGAAATTATGATTACTTTGTGCTCTTTATCATTTATCTCTTTTCACTCTATTTGAAGAAGCAGTGTCTGGGTCCAAAAGAATAGTTATAATAAAGCCTTCAATGAATATTTTAGTTAATAATACTTTTAAAGTTCTTCAGAAAAGCCATATAAATATTGAAAATGTCAGTTATATTAGCCACTTCTTGATCCCAGTATTTGTTGATTAATTTATCAATTCAAAGGCCATTATAAAATAAGCTTAAAATATGTTTTCCAGTTACATTTGGAGTATACATCATTTATACAAATATTTATTATGGAAAAATAAATACAAATATAAACTGAATTTTTGCTTTTGCAGAGAACCATTCAGGTACTCAATGAATTATGTATAGTATAATATTGAGGTGCAGTAGACTAAAATCCAGATAAATTTGTTCCAATTTGAATTATTCACACACTAATTATTTACCCTTTAGTATATCTTACTTTATATGGGATATAGTTTATTAATCTATAAAGTAAGGTTAATATTTATTCTACCTCCCTATGTCAGAGAATTAAGAGAGTAAATCAAACAAGATAGAATACTGTAAAACCCTAAAATTATAACAATTTGACATTATTACTAAAGTGAAAAATATTCAGCTTTGACCAGAGTGAACTATAGTAGAGTAATGAGAAATGCAAATTATTTGAGAATAAACAATGTTCCAATTTAAACATTTTCTCTAACAGTCAACAAATTAAAATATTTCATCATCCAATTAAGCTGTCTTATATGATAAACTCATTATATTGTTATCAGTTGTTGGTAACATTTATAACATTTTAAAGTTCTAAAACCAGATTGCATTGATTATGTTTTGGGTGATGATGAGGATAGAGATTATGCATGGTGGTGTTGTCTGTGTTGTGTTAAGTAAAGAGCAACAGCTTGCATCCAAGACAAATAAAGACAAGAAACCTGCCCTCAAACAGATTATAGTCAAGAAAAAAAAATCAGCCCTTTCTTAAATTCAAAATATCCAGTTAATTATAAAGTTTTAATTATTGCTTTGTGAAGCTTGCTATGAAATATGCCATGTATGTGGACATCCTGCACTTTCATATGTACCAGATTCACTAATGAAATAATTGTTAAGGATCAGAAAAATTAAATAATCAGTTTTACGCACATAAAAATAAGATTAAGTGTCAGAGAAATGAAGTAATCAGTTTGCACACATAGAAAAGGTTCAATTCTGTGTACAAGCATTTAATTTGAGAGGTGATAGAAACTGTTGCATCTCTCAAAATACTATGCGAAACAGAACCGTGGTCTGTTGAGAATGCCCAGTTGCCTAAGGAACAGACGTGTGTTTGAATCCTGTTTCTCAAGTATTTAGCTGTATGGCTGGGTAATTAATGGAATTTTTCTAAGTGTCAGTTTCCTGTACAGTGGAAAATTAGCACTTACTCACACTGTTACAAATCTTAACAAAAACTTGCAGTTTAATATGTCAACTATTGAAAACCTGTATGTCTGATTCTTAAGGATAGAAAATATAACAATAAAGGGAAACTTACATTGAATCTAATGGGAGACTAAAAATTACATGCTATAAATACATGATGAGTTATAATGATGAAAAGTACAGATGACTAAATTGAGTATTTTTAAATGAAATAAAATAAGGCAGTCTTTAAAAAGAATATTATAAAATATCAAGGATGAGAAAAAATTACATGATGTTATATTAAGAGGAAAAAATACCATACTTGACAGAGTTAATGGAGTAAGTCATGCATATATTTCTGTCCCTTCCGGACAGAAGAGTCAGAAATTTCAGGGTCACAAAAGCGGGCTTATATTTGGTGTATTCAAAGAACAACAAGAACACATGTGTCTTGGTTAGAGTGAGGGAGAGATTGTAGGAGGTGAAATCAGATAGCCATGTTAAGTTAGATGTTTAGGATCACTGTAAATATTTGGCTTTTATTTAGATGGAGATGATATGCAATTGGGAGATCCGAATAGAGCAATGCCAGAATCTTTCTAAAGTATCTTTTTTTTCCTGCTGTATAGAGTGAAAGGAGTCATTCGGAAGCTATTACAATAATTCACTTGCAGAAAGTCAAAACAGGGCAACATGTCAGGAGGCTGTTGTAAAAGCTGCAAGAGATGATGAGAATTTTGACCAAAGTAGGAGCCAGTTAGATTTCAGTGGTCAGATTTTGAATAAATATTGTATTTGGAATGAATAAATTGCTTATGAACAGAAAATACCACACACACACACACACACACACACACACACACACACACACACACACACACATACACCACTCACGGTGCCAAAAAAAAGGTATACACATTTTAACAAAGGAAAAAAGCTATTAAAATTTTAATACTCAATATAAACCAATAATGAAAGATGAATATAAGTCACGTTTGACTTCTGCAATTACAAGAGGTGCTCAAAGTGGTTACCATCAGTATCCAGACACTTCTGATTACGGCAAACTACTGCTTGAGCAACGTTGACCAAAGTGTCCACTTGTATACATTTTTTTGGCACCCCCGGTATATATAAAAATACTCCAAGTTTTTTTTGTTTGGTTGGTTGTTTTGCTTTGTTTGCTTGCTTGTGCACCAGGAAGCTCCAAGTGGCATTGAGATGAAGGTTGCAGGAGCAGTAGGTTTAGGATGTGAGGATGCTGAAACTAAATTCGGATGCTAATCTTGAGATGATATTGGACATCTCCAGTGAAAATATCAATTAGTCCATGGGATATACATGCTTGCATGCAGAGGACATGCCCTACTTTGGCTAGAGAATTAAATTTGAGATAGTTAGCATATAGATTAAGATGTAAAGCCCTGAGATCGCTTTGAAGCAAGTACAGATTAGGTAAGAATAGAGGTTCCAAGACTAAGCCCCAGAGTCCTGAAAAAATCAGAGGTCAAAGATAAGGAGAAGAGGGGAACCAGCAATGGAAGCTGAGAAGGTGTCCGTGGTAAGGTAGAAGATGAACTGAGAGAGTCATGTCCCGGCAGTCAATTCTGCCACTATGCCACTATAGAGACAATACATAACAAAACTATGAATAAAAATATTAATGAAATAGCTAAATGAAATTAAGTGAACCATTCAGAAGGAATGTTTGCTTTGTATTGATCCTGCTAAAGTATTTGTAAACATAAAACCTTATTTAGGCTCATTCTATTTATTCTATTCAGAGTAGAAGGTACAGAAATTGAACTCATGTGGAAAAACAGGAAATTCCCAAGACAAATTTATATAATGATCAAAATGAAACTAAGAAAAATATATTTCTAAACTTAATATATATATATATATATATATATATATATATATATATATATATATATATATATATGTACACACAAACAAACAAATGAAAACCACACCAGACCAGGATCTTGAATGCTACCAGGTCTCCCTCTTAATGTTTTTTATTTATGCTTTTCTCTACATGTATACTTCATTCTCTCTCACTGCAAGCTGATTTCTCATAAGGTAGGACACTTGACTACTCACAAGTCTCAAGTGCTGTATAGTATCTGCCACCACAAACCTGAATATTTTGAAAATTCTCAGGGATAATCTCTGTTGGGCTTGAGCCTACTCTTGAATTAGTCAACTATGGCCAGAGAGTTGGAGTCAAGTAAAAACATAGTTCGCAATAAAAACAAATGGATGAGGTGGAGAAAATACATGTTCTCAAAAGAAAATGAAAGAAGTGTGATTCTCTCAGAAGGATAGTAAGTAATCAGGCAGGGAGAAATTTAGGTTCCACTAAACCTGTTTCATACATGTTCCAGCCTCGTGATCAAACAAACTTTTCTTTTTCAGTTGTTATTTTCTCTGATTAACTTTTGCTGTCAGTGAGTCAAACTATGAATAAAGTCAGTGTAAATTATCCAAGGACTGTGTATGAAATTATGATTTAAATTGATTGAATTTAGACTTCTCAGAGTCACAATTAGTTGATTTCTTCAATTTAAGTGCATTTTTAATTCAAGTTACTAAAGAAAATAACAGGTGAGTTATTCAGTTTGCACTATTACTGGAATTAGTCTTTTGAGGCTCTCTTCTAAGAACTACAAGGTACATACAATTACTCAACAATGTGCCATTTCTAGAGGATTCCAGAGAGGGGACTCATCTTTGGATCACTAAAATTTTGATTGGATTTCTATGAAAAGTTAATATCAAGCTGATTTTAAGTTTTAGAGCAGGGCTCTATTAAAATGCATCATATGCTCCCCCCAGACACACATACATCATGTGTAATTTTAAGGACACATTATCACATATAATACTCATTTATATAATGATGTACAAATTTGATTCTGAGCTAAAAAATGCATCCATCACTTGCAAATCATGATAATGCAAATAATTAACATTCTAAGTTCCTTAGATTTTATAATATATGCATGTTAACATTCAAAACAATAATAGCTCATTCATTCTTTAGATCAATATCTTTGTGATATTTCTGTTATTTGATAGCTTTTTCCACTTTCAACTTTGTTTATACAGCTAAAAAAATATTGTGTTTTCATTCATTTAATATATCTTGATTCTGTTTTCACATTTTTCTCTGGAGCTTAATTTCTATTTATCAACTCAAACTCACATAAGCACAACAGTAGTTGTTTAAAACCTGATCTATAATGACCTCACATCATTTTTCAAGAGTTATTAAACTTAGTGTGCTTAACTCATACATTAAATATCATGTACATTCTCATCCAGACACTCTTATCTGATCTACTCTTAACAGAATAAATTTTTTAAATAAATTCAATACTTTTCATAAATCTCAAATTTGAACAGTTTAGAATTCCAGCCATTGATATCTCTTCATCATCAGAAACACATACTGAATTGGCTAATTTCCAAGGACTCCTCTAGCATGTTTATCTGACCACAATGCATAGATAGTTTTTCCCAGTATTTTCAATTGTATTTTTTCTTTTGGATTTATCTGACTTTCAGGTCAATCGACAATAAAAATAGGAAAATAGATGTATACCTAAAAAGCCTCCTATTTTCTTTTAAGTTGATACAACACAGCTTGAAGCATTCAGTAAAAAAAAAAAAAAAATCTAGAAAATCAAGACGATTTTCCAACTTTGAAGTCTTCAGAGAAAAATTAGGAAATACTTATCTTAGCGTTTTGTTTTGTTTTGTTTTTATTGTGGAATTAGGGGATGGGAACAGCACTGGGGAACTGAGGGAAGGGGAACAGACAAATTGCCCTCATTTTGTTCTTCAGTCCAGTTGTGGAGGATGTTGCTTCACTGGCCCCAGTTGGCACCATCATTGCACTCTTCCTGGGCGAGGCAGATCAGTTGCCAGCTTCTGGACCACCGCTCACAGAGGCTGCTGGCTACTCACAGTAGCCTATGGCAACGCACTGCAGCAGAGGCTGCAGCCTACGCCATTGCTGGAAACTCTGGGCAGCCCAGCCCCAGGTTGAGCTGCTGTTCAGCATCTTAGCTGTAGAGGGCAGTGTCACTGACCCTCATATGTGGGATCCGAACCAGGGCCCTCTGGCGTCCCAAGCCAGCTCTTAACCAACGCACCACTCGGCTGGCCCTAACTTAGAGTGTTTTGATAATGATTTAGTTCTTTTAAGAAAATATAACAGGAGTGAGATTTATTGTTATAGTTGTATAATTTAGTATTAGAAGTTATCTGTGGCTATACATTCCATTAGTTAATTAAATACATATAAATAGTTAATGAACATAAGTGTATTGCTGATAATAACTTATATAGAGGTATCACTTTTGTTTTACACTAAGTAATTGTATACAATTAAGATAGCAATTGTGCCATTAGTTTAGTGAAGTGAATTTTTCATACACACCAGGAGGACATAAGCAAAGAATACTATCTATAGTGATGAAATCGAAATATGATTTATTTCTATATAAAGCTATAGGCTATAATGGTAAAAGAAATAACCTTTCTGACTGACAACATTCAAGGTATAAGCTCCCTAAAATAGACTATTTCCTCTTTCCTTTGCTAACATTTTATTTGATGCTGTAACTGCACGCATGCATCCAATGCTGGGCCCCAGGTAATCAACATGCCAAGACTTCTTTCTCTTCTCACTTAATTATAGAGGTGGCATTTTCTCTCTGCAAAGTTTCAGACCTGGTTCTACATCCACAGATTTTTTCAAAGGACAGCCCTTCACTGTCACCTCGAACTACACTTGCACTATTCCAAATTCTGGAAAACCAGAATGAAGCACAGCACATTCAAAAGATCACTATTGGGCCGGCCGAGTCACTCAGTTGGTTAAGAGCTTGCTCAAGAGCACGAGCTCTGAGCAACAGGGCTGCCGGTTCGATTCCCACATGAGCTGGTGAGCTGCACCCACGCTGAACTGTTGCTGAGCTACCAACAGGCTGCAGGATGGCTCAGCTGGTGAGGGCACGTGCTCCTGAACAATAAGACTGCCTGTTCGAGATGGTGGGCTATGCCCGCCCACAACTAAAAACTGAACTCGACACCTTGAACTGAGCTGACACCTGGATGGCTCAGTGGATAGAGTGCGCTCTTAACAAGGCTGCTGGTTAGACTCCCGCATGGGATGCTGGCTACACCCACCTGCAACTAATTGAATACAGCACCTTGAGCTGAGCGGAGCGACTGGACTTGGGGCTGAGCTTGCTGCGTCCTCCACAACTAAGATTGAAGGACAACTTGGCTGTTCACCTCTCCCAATTCTCCAATTAAAAAAAAAAAAATCACTAGAAAACAGTAAGCCATTGGTTTGCCTCACTTTTCACTAATTATCATTATGACCTCAGATAAGCCATGTAACCTGCTTGAGTCTCCTATTTCAAAGTTGTAAAATAATAAATTATAGCAAAATGACCTCTACTACACCTCTCATACTTTAATATTTTGTGATTGCTAGCTAATAAATAATACTGATTTACTAAGTGATTTTTCTTGCCCTTCCTGATATATCAGGAAAATATAGAATTTAATAAAGTCTTCCTCAGATGTCCTTGAACAAAATTGCTCTTTCAATTGATGTTCCCCTTACTAATCATTTTGTATAGTAAAATTGGAAAAATATTGGTGTAATATCCTCTTTCTTTGTGGACTTCTTTCTTCTTCGTGAATCAGTGGTGGCATGAGAATGTACATAGTGGGCATGACTACACAGGGACTCATGCAGTGATTTTTCTGAATTTTCTGTTTTACCCAGCATAACTCCTCCAGAGAATGATGGGGCCCTCTTTTCATTTTGTGTTGTAGTGACCTGGCTACAGGATCACAGATTTATATTGAAGCATGCCATGTTCTTATCAAAGCAGCATAAACCCTGTCAAACAGTTTCTGATTGTGAGACATTATATCAGAATGAGGTGATAAATACATAATAATTGATTTGATTTGATGGTCCCAGACCCTGAAAACTATATGTCTCTATGTAAACAAAAAAAAAAAAAGAAGAAGAAAAAACCAACAAACAAAAAAATAAGTGCTCAGTATACATTCCCCCTTCTGTTTTCCCCAGATAGCTATTTACCCTCTGGACAGGCCTAATCCTGAGTGGAAGCCTATTCACAGGGTCCAATCTAACAGTCTAGATGCACCCAAAAGAAATGACACTCAATCACCGTATGCTGGAAGTTCTTGAGTAATTCATTCCTTTCCTTGCCTTAACCCAACTTCTGAAGGTAACATGGACCACAGAGCATATTAGAGCTTAAGACCCATTCCCAGAAAAAAAGTAGGCCTGCCTCAATAGCACAAATTTCCCATTAGTTAACACCAAAAAGGAAATTAAAATAAACTGCTCTGTATTTCTCAGTGTTTCAGGAAAATGATATGTCATAAGACCAAGCATTTTAAACCAGTAGTTCTTAGCTAGGGACATCACTTACAAATCATATCTCAGACTTTTACATTAATGGTTCTAAATTCCTGCTCCTAGATATTCTTTTCCAAGTGAGTCTGTGTGGAGCCTGGGAATCTGTTCTTTAATCAAAATCACTAAGTGGCATTGCAAATGATATATAAACAAGAGCTTGAGGAACAAGGCTTTAAGACAAATTAACCGCATACATATCTTGTAAATATTCTCTGTACAAAGTTTCCAAGTAAGTTTACCAATAAAGTTGCACAATTCATTTCCACTTAAGAAATGTTTTTTAGGATAATGATGTATATCCTGATGGTGTTTGCCAAGCTCCTAAAAATTGAATATATTACCTAGATGTTTTAATTTTAAGTTAAATAATGAGCTAGTTTTCCTGTGGTTGAATTATGCAGGGAGTTAAATTTATGAATAGGTCAATTATAAGGGTACTTTTCTCATTTTTGGTAACTAAGAAACCAGTCTCCTGTCCCCTGATTATATATAACACTCTCTTCCTTCTGTTATCTTAGGAATGCACTTTTTCTGTGGTCTTCTTTTCTATTAAAACACTGTTATGGACGAAATATTTCTGTTACCTTAAAATGTACACATTGAAGCCCTCAATCCAGTGTGCCTATATTTGGAGTTGGAGCCTCTAAGGAAGTAATTAAGGTTAAAGAAGGTCATAAGAGTGGATCCCCAATCCAATAAGATTAATGAACTCTCTCTCTCTCTCTCTCTCTCTCTCTCTCTCTCTCTCTCTCTCTCTCTCTCTCTCTCTCTCTCTCTCTCCATGTTCACAAATAACATGATGTGAACACATAGAGAGATGTTGGCTACCTATAAGCAAAGAGAAGAGGCCTTAGAATGAAACCTACCTTGCTCACACCTTTATCTTAGACTTCCCAGCTTCCATAACTTTGAGAAATAAATTCCTGTTAAGTCACCCAGTCTGTGGTATTTTGTTATGGAAGCACTAGCAGACCTATACAGATTTTGTTACTGAGAAGAGGGTGCTGCTGTAACAAATGCCTAAAAATACGTAAGCAACTTTGGAACTGGGTAATTGGTAGAGACGGGAGGAGTTTTAAGGTGTAAGCCAGTAGAAGCTGAGATTGCTGTGAAGAGACAGTTGGTAGATATATGAATGTTAAAGCAATTCTGATAAAGGCTCAGAGAAAAGGAGAGCTGAAGAGAAAGCCTGCATTACATAAATAATTATGAAATATCACAGTAGAAATATGGACATTAAAAGCTACTCTGGTGAGATCTCAGATGGAAATGAGATGTAGGTTATTTGAAAGTGGGAGAAACATTTAAAAATGGCAAAGAAATTGGCTGAATTGTTTTCTAGTGTTTTGTGGAAGGTAGAACTTTTGAATGATGAAGTTGGATATTTAGCTGAGGACATTTCTAAGCAAAATGTTGAAAGTGCTCCCTGGATCCCCCTGACTGCTTATCTTAAAATGCAAGAGCAGAAATGAATCAAATAAGGATTGTTAAACAAAACGGAACCAAAACTTAAAAATTTGGAGAACTCTTAGCCTGTCCATATTTCAAAAAATGAGAAAGAATGTTCTGAAGAGAATACCAGAGATGTGGCTGGACTATCACTAAAGAGATTATGAGATTATATGAGCAGACACACTGTTAGTTTGAAATGAAGGTGTTGGAGACGATAAAAAAATGAATGAAGGGAGATTTTTTGGATTCCACACAGTGGGATCACAGAGTTACTTAATAGTTGCAAAGTCGCTATTCTTCAAGAAAAGGGAAGAAGGGCCCTGAAGATGATTCAGAGACCATCAGGGATGCTGACTCAGCTTTAACCAGCTAGTCAGCCTCTGCCCGTGCCTTGGTGGTGGGACCCCCACCCCAGTGGGTCTAGACCAGCGGTTCTCAACCTGTGGGTCGCGAGCCCTTTGGGGGTCAAATGACCCTTTTACAGGGGTCGCCTAAGTCCATCGGAAAATAAAAAGATATTTACATTACGATTCATAACAGTAGCAAAATTACAATTATAGAGTAGCAACGAAAATAATTTTATGGTTGGGGGTCACCACAACATGAAGAACTGTATTAAGGGGTCACAGCATTAGGAAGGTTGAGAACCACTGATCTAGAAGGTGGGACTGCAGCCCTAGTGGGACCAGAATGCAGGGCATTGAGCCACGGAGGATTCTTCTCAAGCCTTAAGACCTAATGAAGTTTGCCTTGCTAGGTCATGGACTTGTCAGGGAACTGCCACCTGTTTCATGCTTTCTGATTTCTCCCTTTTGGAAAAGGAATGTGTATCCTATGTCTGCCCCAGTTTGTATTTTGGAAGCATATAACTTGTCTGGTTTCACATATTTGCAGATAGGGAGGAATTTTTACCTCAGGATGAATCCTACCTCTAGTCTCATCAATATCTGATTTAGACTCTGTTTAGCTAAGTCTTTTGACTTTAAACTTGAGAGTTGATGAAACAAGTTAAGACCTTGGGGGCTATTGGAATAGAATGAATGTACTGTGTATACTGAAGGGCAAGAATTCTGCGACTGAATATTTATGCCCCTACGCAAAATTTATATGGTAAAATCCTAACTCCTGGTGTGCTGTATATATATTTGGATATGGGAATCTCTGAGGAAGTAAATAAAGTTAAATGTGGTCATAAGAGTGGGGTCCTGACCTTATAGGATTATTGTCCTTAAAAGAATAAGAGCAATCTCTTTTTCTCTCTTTGTGTGCAGACACAAAGAAATCATGTGAACACAGATAGAGAGATGGCTGCTATCTACAAATCAAGCAAAAAGGCCTCTGAATGAAACCAGTTCTGGCAGTGCCTTGGTCTTAAACTTCCCAACCTCCAGAACTGTGAGAAAGCATCTATTGTTTAAGCCACACAATTGGTGGTATTTTGTTATGCAGCCCAAGCAGACTAATACAAACACCCTTTTCTTTGATATATGTATGCTTCCAGTTGTATTTGAGCTAGTACAGTTAGAATTTTAAATGCAAGACAGGAAAACCTTTTGACCGCCCCCCCCAGGAAAATCTACAGGTAGCCATCTGCAATTTTATGGTGGCTTTTGTCTTAATGGGGAAATGTAACTTATTCTAATAAAATGGTGGCTGCTTTCCCCAGGAAATGAATATATGCACGTAATTATAATATTTTGCCACAATTGTGTGGATGAAGAAAATTCCTGTACTAAAGATGCTTTTAAGATCCTTACATTGCATGCAAGCAATTCTTGATTAAATAATTTGCATAAGATGGCTGCCCTTATCAAGTGTGCTTAGTTTTATATCTCAGAGTCTTATGATGTCACTGTTTGAAGAAAGCACCATGCTAGTGAGTATCTTAGATACAAAGGTGAGACAGAATCCTGCCTTCAAGAAGTTTACATTCTATTTGAAAAAAAACAAACAAACAAAAAATGGTAAGATCCCCTTGGTTTTTGCTTGTGTGTTCTTTTTTAGAGCCTTCCAAAATCTAGCTAAGAACTATAACAAGCAAAAGATTTTAGGAAAAAACAAAACAGAAATAATGTGAAATATAAAGATAATTTTCCTCTTACTTAAAAAAAATAGAGAATCAATCACTAATGATCCTATCTTGATATAGAGAGGAAATATAAACAAGTTCAAAGAACTCCGAAACGGGACGTGTGCCTCCTCTGAGACAATGCGCTTAGCTGTGAACTGAGTGGCAGGGTTTTGCTGGCTTCACACTGCTCACTGTGACAGAAACTGGATGGATGATCCACTGTCATTATGTACCCTGTTTTCTGTCATGTTAGCTCTAATTCATTGGCAAATCAATGCAACCCCAGAAGGCCAGTCTCGCAACTCTCCCCCTGTAATGAGGTTTCTTTTTCTCTGTCTGCTTCTATTTATTTATTTGTTTATTTACTTATTTCTGAGTTTATTATGTATAATTCGTTTTCCTAAGTATTTGCAAAATAGTGAGGTGTTTGTATCATTTACAGCAGCATTCCTAGTGTATTCAAAATATGATGCATTACATGAACTGGCAAACCTTATTTTTACATATGGTTTAAGTTTAAAATTTCAATTAATAGAATTTTCAGAATATGAGTCCTTGGTGTCTGGTGTTACGGGCTAAATAGTGTCCTCCCAAAATTCACATGTCAAAGTCTTAAATACTGGTTACCTCAGAATGTGACTGTTTTTGGAGATAAGGCCTTTAAAGAGGTGAAAGTAAAATGTGGGCATAGGGTGAGCCCTAATCAATATAGCTGATCCCCTCATAAGAAGAGATTAGGACACAGACACACTCAGGGGAAGACCATGTGAAGACACAGGGAGAAGGTAGCCATTTACAAGCTAAGGAGAGAGTCCCTCAGAAGAAACCAACCCTGCTGACACCTTGATTGTGGATTGCTGGTTCTCAGAACTGTGAGGAAATAAATTTCTGTTGTATAAGCCACCAAGTCTGTTCCTTCTGACAGCCCTAGCAAATTAACATAACTGGTAAAGTCAGCCAAAATAGGACTGAGACAAAAGCTTAACAAAATGGAAAAAATGCATAAAAATGATGACTGCTTTTAGCTCCAGTTAAGTTCATATAATGGACCTCTTTGATAGCCAAGATTTCAAGGTAGTATGCGAGAAATAAACCAAAGTACTAAAGTGGGATTCCTGATCACTGAATGGAAGAACTGAGAGGCTATCGAATAATACTAAATTCCATTTAAATTAAATAAGACAACAGATAAAAGACTAACTATATCATATTCAGTGATATAGTGTATCATTCTTATGTTTAATTCTAAACTTACACTTATTATTAAAATCTTCACTCAAGTGCTCATTCTTTTTTGATGGGATTGATTAGTTTTTATCACAGATCATTCCACATAACTTTTCAGAGGCTAGATGACTAAATTGTTTGTATTGTAGAAATTATATGCTAATATGACAGAGAAAATATTAAAAGTTTTTTTCCCCAAGTAGTTTCCAAAAAAACAGTAGTGGTTATTACAGTTTGCAAATGCTGTACTCAGGAATGAGAAAGAATGGTGAGCTCAAAGAAAATGGGATACATAACAACCAAAGTATCTTTTTTGATCCATTATTATCTTCTGTTGATCTAGACAAGAGTATTTAGAAAAGAACACACCCTATAAAATTTAATAATTTTATATAAATATAAAATATAGTTACTGGAAAATAATATTTTATAACATGAATCCTGTCTAGTTTGAGACAGAAAAAAACCTCAGATTTTTCCATTTGTACATTGAAAATTGACTTGTAAATGTTAGGAAAATCATCTTGCCTACTTGAAACATGTGCATTAAACATAAAACATGGAGGAAAGAACTTAATTTCATTCTTAGGGAAAAAAATGCTTCTAGAAATTGAGAAAATCGTTATTAATATTTGAAAAACAAATACATTGTATATTCAACACACATTTATAATATGAATTTAAAATTGAAAGTAATTACAACAGTAGTTTTTGAAGTAATAAAACTTCATAGTTTTCAAAGTGTAAATACTACATAATTAAATATTCAGCAGGATAAATAATTAGACTTCTGATATTAATTACTCAGTGAGAATTATTTTGATAATATCAATAACTGTGAGACATTTTAAGGAGTGAAACTTTTATGTTTATCACGGGGTATTTTAAAGTCTACACATATTTTATAGCATATATATTCTAACATTCAGTTGGTATGGACTCTCACTATTAAGGAAACCTAATAGAATTTAAATGGTAAAGTAATATATTAATATTATAGAGTTTTCAGTAGCAAATCTGATAAATGGAGCCTCAAAAATGTTCTTTGTAGTATGCAGTTTTCTCACATGATTTTCTTGGTGGTCTCTTTTTGGATGAAAACGTTCCCTTCATAATATAAGCCTAGAGGTAAATATAGTTAGGAAAATCATGTCTAAATAAATTAAGGCATTTTTGAATTACGTATTTTAATGTTAAATTTATGATGTCGGTAGAGATACTTCAAAATGACCATCAAAACATTGTACACATGGCAACTTTACCGCACATATAAGGTGGCACCCTACTGTTAAGAGACTCAGAGAGAAGCTCTGACTTTCATATGATATATTACTGATAATATAACCGAGAATAAGCAAAAGGTTTACACCAAAGTACTGTTTATTCTAGAGAACACTGAAAGATTTAGTAGTACTATTAAAAATGTTTAAATTACCTTTTTTTCTGGTTTTGGTCAGATAGAATGGAAAACTGAGATCACTAAAGAGTGAGAGGTCCAAATTCAATAATTTTATGCTGTCTTTTTCTTAGAAATTTTTTTGTGGATCATTTACCTAATGCACACATAAATGTGTGCTAGAACAAGCCTCAGATTTATCAACATAAATTAATGCAAGTGAAAGCAATAAGACATATGCATGAGATTAATTATGTTGGCCTAACTTGGGGATTGTGAAAGTTATTTGATGAGAGACGATAAAGTCTTTGAGGAAGAGTAAAAATTACTAAGTTATTACTAAGCAAATCTCATCATTATTAACATACATACAAGTCAGTTGTTAGGAGGAAATTGAAAACTTGAAACCTTTGATTCTATCTTGATATTTTCTTTTATTTTTATCTAAAAGTATTGTGGAGATATATAAACAACTATAAGATTTAATAACTATTTCCAGCAAATTTGCTTAGCCATGGTTTGTTAACACTTCTCATGACTTCCTCTTTTTCCCATGTGTTGTAACTCTACATTCCTGAGTAGCTTCACCTAATTGTAATTTATTGTTGAGTAAAGAAAATTTCTATGGAAAATTAACCAAGATATATGAAACATGCACTACACTGAGCTTTTGCACAAACACTTTTTAGAGACTACTTATGATAAACTTTTTGAAAAATTTAAAATATTTTGATAGATTACATGATGCTAGATTTAAAATAATATTTCACAGTGGTAGAATAGAGTTAATAAGTTTCCATAAGTATATGAATAAACAAATTATCAATCAAAATATTTAAAAATATATATTTTACTTATATGGTAGAGAAATCACTGGAGTTCCTACACTTAGATTTAAAAGAAAAAAGAAAAATAGAGAAAATATTAAGATGAATTTATTTTTACCTAATTTAAATTTATTCAGTTTTCTATTGCTTCAGGGTGAAATGTTTAGCAAAAGATAAATCTGCATTTTTTAAAAAATAAAAGCCCCACAAATGTCAAGCTTTGTCCATCTGAAGTTAAGATTTTACAATTTCATATGTACGCTATTAGCTTTACTTTGGGTCATCCTGAGGAAAAACTAACCTGTTTTCTAAATATGGCATCATAATTAGAAACACACTTTCCAGTTTCTATGCATTTTTTAAAAAGTTACAAATACTTTTCCTCAAGTAAAACATATACATAAATGTGTTGGATTATTTCCAAATACCATCAAAAATAGCCCATAAGATAACACTCTATACAGAATCTGAGTATTGATCTATATTTTATACCAATTATAAAAGCCATCTCTTGTGTGATTGGGGATTTAAATGAAACTTCATGAATTATAAATATTTCACAATATATAATATATTATTTTTGTGATTAATCACTATGCTTTAATTATGTACAATTTGTAACAATGAAAATACATCCTGCATATCAGATATTTACATTACGATTCATAACAGTAGCAAAATTACAGTTATAGAGTAGCAACGAAAATAATTTTATGGTTGGGGGTCACCACAACATGAGGAACTGTATTAAGGGATTGTGGCATTCAGAAGGTTAAGACCCACTGGTTTAGGGGATAATGACAAGAAAAAAAAGTCTGAAAATGTTCAGGACACACGCAACCATCTTAGGTTTAGCTACATGGTACACGTCAGCAACAATATGCCATTGTCTTTAATATTTTCAATTTATGGTTGGTTAAATCTGCAGATGAGGAACCTGTGGATATGGAGAGCTGACTGTACATACTTCCACGAGCATTTATACTCAAGTTTCTCTGGGTATATATTTCAAAGAAGAATTTCTGAGTGAAACAATATGAGCACAGTAAGCACTATAAAATACATCTATTTTTCCCAACACAATATTCCCACCAATATTACATAAGGTTTATGGTTCCTTTCATTATAACCCTCTGTTTAACATTATTTTTCCATGAGATGAACAAAATAGAAACGTTTTTTGCTCTTCTTTTATTATAAAGAACTTGAACATCCTTTCATGTGCTTATTAGCCAATGAGAATCCCTTCTTCTTTCTTACTTATTTGTGTCTTTTGCCCATTTCCTTATGATGTTGACGGAATTTTATTGCTGCTTCTCAGAAATTTACTATACATCAGATAATAATCTTTTAATGGTTATTCATGTTGCAAATATTTTTTACTTAATGTTCATTTGTTAAATTTCATTCATACTGACTTTTAATTTTGATATCAGAAATTTGTTTTCCCTTTTTTTTGGCTTGGTGCTTTATTTAAAGAAATTATTCTCCACTACAGAATGGCTAATAAGGCTATTCTATTTTTTTCCTGGTAGTTTTAGAGGCTTTTTGTTTGTTCTTTAACTTTCAAATTAAAATTTTTAATACATCTGGATTTATTTGTTGTATTCTGTGTGAAGTAAGCTCTATTTTTTTTCAAATATCGATGGGATTTTTCTCAATTTATAAATAATTTTTCACAGATTAATGTTGCCAACTCAATTATTATACAAATAAACCAAGAAAGTAAACTTGTTAGTTATTATTACCATGTGCCAACTATTTAACAAGGATTATAGCAATTAATCCTTACAATTTTGAGGTAGGAAATGTGTTTTTTTGTTTTGCTGATGAGTAATTAGCATCCTTTGAGAAGTTAATTATTTCACCCAATGTTACATAATTCAAAATTATGAGAAGTAGGAATTGAATACTGTAATATCTTAAATAATTGAAGACAACCCAATGCTTATAGGTAAATATATCTAAATTTAAAATCTTTTCTATTCTATGATATTCTCTTCACTACATTTCTCCAGTGTCTCTCCATCAATACAAAAGAAAACACAATCTTTGGCATGACTTAGAAAATTTCCTTATCTAGCTACATGTTTTACAAATTCATCTATTCCTCTTCCTGTCTCCAACATCATACTTTGCTCCATGCAACAGTATCTTGCGTTCATATGACACTGATAGTTTAAGCTTTTCATTTTTTGCTAATGCTTCATCTCTGTCAGTAAACACTAACCTACTTCACTTAGATAACTAATAATTATCTTTCCAAAGAGCCCTAGAATCTGCTCTTCTAGGAATCTTTTCCCGAGTCTCCAGTTTGGACCACATCCATACTGTGTACTTCTATACATAGTCTGTCATTTTGCACCCATACTTAATTTTTCTGCAGAATGGACTATGAGAAGCATTGAGATTCTTACTCTTCTTACTCTTTTGTATCCCAACTACATGACACAGGCCTGATGTATGGTGACACTCAATGAAAGCTGGTTCAATTAAACTCAACTGAGAAATCTTTATGGTAATAGCCATACAATTAATCTTTAGGGAAACCGCCATGAAAAATATATTTACCAGTGTCTACAAACATCATTCAGCTGACTCCATCTTAAATAGCCTCATTCTCCTAATGTGAATTGTGATCCCAAATAATGGAAACTTCATCCTTCTCTAACCTTGAATGTCGGTGAGTACATGTCATCTACGATAAATGGAGGATGTTCTATAACCATGAATTCCTCACATAGCAGGAGTTTTATCTGGTTTGTAGTTTCCAATGCAGATAGGAAGTGAACTTATTTAACTACCTAAAGACACTGCTTAACATGGTTGCCCCGTTAGGGGATTCATGATTGTTTTTCAGTGGAATTTAGTCTCAGTGTGGTATTTGTTTTTCCATCAGCTGCAGCTATAATGTGAAAATATATTCCATAGTGATGTAAGCAATCAAATTAAATTGTCATGAACTTTGACCATTTTTACCTATAATAAATAGAAATATATAAACAACTGTGACATTTTTCCATAACTTACAAAGATTGTCCTATTTGGAGCTCATTTTCAGCATTCACATATAAGCTTTTGAATAAATTAAATAGGACAGCTGAATACAACAAATTTCTTATTTATCTGATATTATACACTCAAAAATCACTCATTTGAACCTGGCAATGGGACACAGAGAGAGAAAAAGAAGTCTTTTCTTAACAACTACCAAGGTAAGAAATGATTTAGTAAATTTTTTTTTCTCTAAAAATCATTAGTTGAACCCTTACCCAGAACGCAATTCCAAAATAGTGATCCTTTTTTTTGTCAAGAACTTTGTAGCAGTAAATTCTTTCATGAACACTGAAAGCAACAACCTCATGTTTCCTGGAGACTGAAATGACCATGCTTCTGGTACAGCCTGGGAGGCTGGAACAAGCAGTTACTAATCTGCCACATCTTGTGCAGAGTGTCTCTTACTCCCTCTCTGATTCTATAATTAATTAATTATCTTTACTTGATTCACACTGCATAATGTCAAATTCTCTTAATACTCAACTCTGTCTTCTTACACTAAAAAGTCAGATAAAAATGACCAAATAAATTTAACAAATATCTAAATCAAGGGCACAGCATCACTCTTCACACAAATTGCAAGCAAACAGTTTTATTCCTGTTTGTGGAGCTTAACCTTCTGCAAAAGTAATTAGGTCTATAATTAACAAAGCTATTTGGAATGATTAAAGCCCTGTTATATTGTGGCATTTAAAGACAAATGCAAATGTCAGAAATGATGAATTCATTAAAATTTCTATTTAACAGAAAAAATTGTGGATGGCGAGTGTTAGTTATTAAAATGTTACAGTTTCAGGGAAGATTCAGACTGCAAAGAACACTAATGGTGGAAGGTATCTTTCTATAGTATTGTATATAGCAACAAGCTGCTATTCACAAATATTTATTTTGAGTGTTATTTTAAACTAACAACTCATAATGTAGCAGTGTTATTACAAAAGTAATATTCATCTCAAGGACTTTTTTGTAATAAATTTGGAATTGTGAAATGTATCTATTTCTGATTTAGCTATGAATACAAATTCAGTAACCTATCTGACAAGCTATGGTATGTTATCAATCTAGATTTTCAAACTGTGAATTCAAAGACTAATTACTTTGAGCGAAATGGTCAAGTTTTAAAATCTCCTCTTGCTCCCCAAAATTGATAAATTAGGAGAAGAAAACTTAAGGCAGTGGAGGACAGTTTGGATATATGTTATTTAATGATCATTTTTCAAATGAATGTGGTTTAGGAGCAGTGTGTTAATAGTCTCTTGTCATGTGTTTTCCATTCTTTTAAAGGAAACGTTATCAATGAGGAGGTAATATTAACTTCTACCGGTAGAACTTATTGATTATGTGTGTATGCCATTTTAAAATCACACATTTTCTGTATCTTTAGTATTTCTAGTCTCAGCACATCATTAAAAGTACAAGAAAGTAGGTACATAAAATAAATTTTAAGAAGACATATTATGAAATAAACTATAAAATTAACTTTTGCCAAATACATGTTTTAGAACCAACCAAGCAAACAAATAAAAATAAAAATAAAAAAACCAAAACTGTCCTTTAAGTATTGTCCTTACATTGATGGTTTAATTAAAAAAAATAAAGAGTAAAGCACATGATGGTTGGTTGGAAAGAAGTAATATTCTGTTTATTTAGTCATCATTGATTTATTTATAAACCTAAGGTAAAATTATACAAGTATTATTGAATGGAACACCAGTCTTCAATTTTAGGATAAAAGTCCTTCCTCTAATTTGATATGTGGTCTCTGAGATCTCATATCATCAGTTTCCCATCATTTAAAAAGACATTATAGCCTAGCCACAAAAGCAATATAGTACATAGGGTAACATGTGGCCCTGACTTCTCAGGATGTATTTTTTTTTTTTAATAAAAGCATCTAGAAGACAACTGATCACTCTTGAAAATTTTAACTTGGGCCAGCCATTTGACCACAGATGGCTGTATACAGGAAGACTTCAGACACTTTATTTTAATGAGACTTTATATTTCTAATTCATTACTGATCCCTTTGTTGAAGTAAAGGAAGGAACCTCGGGTGGATGACACAAAACTAACAAGAAGCCTATGCTCACACTAGGCATCAAGGGATAAGATCAAGAAATTATTTTGCAAAACTGAAATAGATGGGATAATATCATTCAAATGTAAAATCATGGAAGAGTAGAAAAATTACAATGCATAAATCTGAATTCCCTTGCTGAAGATTTTATGAGAAATAGAACATCTAATTAAAAAAAAAACGACAGCACGAGGACATTTCAAACATATAAGATTCACCTAATAATACATGCTCACTTTCACCACACATCCTTTGTTTTACATCTAACTATTAATAATGAAGAAAATGCTCTGAGTGTTAAGAAACATAAAAATTACTTAACTGTAGCTCAGACCTATTCAAAATCAGAGTCATCTGGTGAGAAAATCTATGATTGAAGGCATTTGAGGCATTTCTATAGTCTGCACAGATAATTTATTTATATTTGGATAATGCACATGGGTGATAAAACCTGAAATTCAAAAAGTATGTAAAGTCCTTTAATAGAATTCTTTTTTTCATTTATGAATTTTTAAAAAATGGAAATCTTAAATCTGGTGAAAAACTCAGTGAATATAAGGAACATGGAGAGGCCTTTCCATTTGACTCATAGCTTAGGCAATATCAGGGAAATTACAATGATAAGAAACTATATAAATACAAAGAGTGTGGAAAGGCATTTGTGAAGGGTACATGTCTTTCTGAACATCCCATAAGAAGTGCTGGTGAAAAACCTTTCAAATGTGAGCTCTGTTGATAATATGAAGGGAATTTTTATGCATGTTAGGGATTTAAAAAATGTCCCATTAAAATTCAGGACTTACTCTTCATCAGACAATTTATCCCAGTGAGGAATCATATAAATGAATTCTGTGGTTTAAAGGCCTTTAGTTATACCTTTCAACTGTCTCGGTATCAGATAACCCACATGAATTAGAAACCCTATGAATTAAAGTATCAGATAATCCACATTGATTAGAAACCCTTAGGACTTGAAGCACTGTGGGAAGTCCTTTCTTTTTGTGATAAGATCAAATAGCAGATTGGAAAAAGGTAAAAAAGAAGAAACATCTTACTAGTAAATTATTATGAAAAGGTCTGTATCAAGAGGTCATATCTTACTTAATGAGAGAGCACTTACATCATTTTTTCACATTTATAAAAGAAAAGATTTTATATATAACTGAATTTAACTTTATTTCTGCATTTTGTTATAGTTATATATGTGTGTATATATGTAAATTTCACTTCATTTATAATATTCTATAATAGCTCTATGCAGAACTTTAATGTCACATTTATTTGACTATACAATGTAAATTATGAATCTTTGCTGCCATACTTCAGTAAAATTCTCATGCTACTTACTCAATAGATTTTTCCTTCCATACTGTTTTTTCTTTCTCTTTGATATAAACTACTTTTATTAGTTTTTTTCAGCATAATCTCATTTATATTTTTGATTAAATACCTGTAATTAGTTCTGTAACACTGTGTGTGTGTGTGTGTGTGTGTGTGTGTGTGTGTGTGTGTGTGTGTCTGTGTGTGTGTGTGTGTGTGTGTTTGATATTTTTGTAAACTATGGCCACATAGGATTTATCCCAGGTATACAAGACTGGTTCAACATTTGAAAATTGATTAGTATAATCCATCACATGAAAAGACTAAAAACGAAAAAATTACACTGTCATATCAATAATTGCATAGAAAGCATTTGAAAAAATCTGCTAGCCATCCATGATAAAAACTCTCATTAAACTGGGATTAGAAGGAAACTTCCTCAACTTGATAAAGACTATCTACAAACACCTACAGCTAACATCATACTTAATGACTAGAAACTGGAAAATTTCCCACTAAGATCAGGAACCGGGTAAGGATGTCCCCTCTTACCACTGCTTTTCAACATTGTACTGTAAGTTCTAACTAATGAAATAAGAAAGAAAAGGAAATAAAAGCTTGGTAAGGAAGATATAAAACTATCTTTGTTTACAGGTGACAACAATTGTTTATGTAAAAAATATAAAAGAGTTAACAACAACAACAAAAACACCACTGAAACTAACAAGAAACCATAGCACGGTTGCAGGACACAAGGTTAATATACAAAATAGCTTCCTATACATCAGCAATGAACAAGTGGAATTTAAATTAGAAACAAAATGCCATTTACATTAGCACCCCCCAAAATGAAATACTTAGGTATAAATCTAAATAAATATGCCCAAGATCTATATGACAAAAACTGCAAAAGTTCAATAAATGAAGTCAAAGAAGAATTAAGTGAATGGAAAGATATCCAGTATTCATCATAGCAAAACTCAATGTTGTCAAGATATCAATTCTTCTCAAATGGAAATAAATTCAATACAATCCCATTCAAAATAGCAGCATTTGCATACACATTATGTGTATATTAACAAACGGATTCTAAAGTCTATGTGGAAAGGCAAAAGACACGGAATAGGCAACACAATATTGAAGGAGAGAGCAAAGTTGGAGGACTGACATTACTGACTTACAAGAGTTACCATAATGTTATACTAATCAAAACTGGTGAAAGAATAGACAAATAGATCAATGGAATAGAACAGAGAACCCAGAAAAAAACCACATAAATACCGCTAATTGATCTTTGACAATGAAGCAAAGGCAATGTAATGAAGCAAAGATAGTCTTGACAACTGATCTTTTTACTGTCTCGAGAGTTTACATTTTCCAGAATGTCATATAGTTGAAATCATACAGTGTATAGCCTTTTCAGATTGACTTCTGTCAATTAGTAATATGCATTTAAGTTTCCTCCATGCCTTTCAATGGCTTGATATCTCATTTTTTTTCTCAGTGCTAAATAATGTTTCATGTGTGGATAAAACACAGTTTATTCACCTACAGAAGGACATCTTTGTTGCTTCCAAGTTTTGGCAATTATGTATAAAGCTACTATAAACATCCATATCAGAATTTGGGGTAGACATAATTTTTCAACTGCTTTGGGTATATACCAAGGATCATGACTGTTGGATTGTATGGTGAGAGTATATTTTCTTTTATAACAAACTGCCCAACTAACTTCCAAAGTGGCTGTACCATTTTACGTTCCCACCAATAATGAATGAGAGTTCCTATTGCTTCACAGCCTTGTCAGCACTTGGGGTTGTCAGGGTTTGGGGCTTTGACCATTCTAATAGGTGTATGGTGGTATCTCATTGTTGTTTTAATTGTCATTTCCCTGATGACATGATATGGAGCATCTTTTCACTTGTCTTTTTGCCATCTGTTTATATTCTTTAGCGAGGTGTCTGTTAAGGTCTTTGGTCCATTTTTTAAAGCAGGTTGTTAGTTTTGTAATTGCTGAATTTAATAGTCATTTGTATATTTTGGATAACAGTTCATTATCAGATATATCTTTTGAAAATATTTTCTCACAGTCTCTGACTTGTCTTTTCACTCTTTTAATAGTGTTTTTCACAAAGCAGAAATTTTAAATTTTCATGAAGTCCCGACTATCATTTTCTCCTTTCATAGAATATTGCTTTGTTGTATCTAAAAGTCATCAACATAGCCAAAGTCATCCAGGCTCTCTCCTATGTCAACATCTAGGAGGCTTATAGTTTTGTACTTTTACATTGATGAATGTGATTAATTTTGATTGAATTTTTGTGTAGGGTGTAACATCTGTGTCTAGATTCATTTTTTAACTTTTGTTCCTGATCATTGGTTGAAAAGACTGTCTTTGCTAGTTAGCTCAATTCAAGCATTTCAGAATTTTCTCAGGAGAGTAACAAATAAAATTATACAAGTTAAGAAGAAAATAGAGGAAGAACCATGAATAACAATTTTTAAAAAGATATATAAATTAACCATGTTATAAATAAATGAATGCATGGCCAGTGACTGAAAAATAGGATATCTGTGCTCTCCTATGCTGTACCTCTCAGTTGATACTTCAATTTTTAAAAATAAGTCTATTAAAGTATTGCTTGCATACAACCATTTTATATTTAACCATTTTAAGTGCACAAATTAAAGAGCTATGACAATGTGATGTAATCAAGTGAATATAATTACAAACATGATGTATTACTTCCCCATCAGCCTGAAAAGTCCTCTCATGTTTTTTTCACAGGAAGTCTCCCATCCCCATCCCTAACTCCAATAATCACACATTGGGGTTCTGCCACCATATCTTTGTCTTTTCTAGATTTTCATATGAATGGAAGCATAAAGTATTTCCAACTAAAGCACTAGCCAATGAGACCCCATGTATCAGAGGGCAAACTTGATTCTTAAAAAAAAAATTAGTGTGTGAATCAAACAGCAAATATGAGACTAAGGAATAAGAGACTGAAATATGTAGAGTAATTTATTTTAAAGGTACATAAGAAAAATAGGCTATAAGCACCATTAGATGGTATAAGAATAAACAGAGCCTAGAAAGAATGGTATTGATGACAGTGGATCAGCATTAAATTATTCAGAAATTAAACTTGATGCTAACAGCAAATGCAAAAATAACTAACACCGAGTACTTATCATTATGCGAAACACTGTACTATTACACACTCAATCCCCACAAAAACCTTATGAAGGAATTACTATTATTATCTTATTTTGACAAGTGAATAAACTGAGATCAATTGATAACTTGACTAAAGTAACCCATATAATAGTGGTAGAGCCAAGATAGGAACTCAGATAGTCAGACACTGGTGAGACACTAATACAAACTCCAAGCCACAAAGCAGTTATAGATGTTATTTAGTCCAATTTCAACTTTTAATATGTAAACAGGTCCAGAGTGCTTAAATGGATCACTCAGGTTAGGTCAGCTTTTTAGATTCAAAGGTGAATTGATATTATTTCCTGAACTTCAGCCTAGATATTTATTATTATGAATAGTATCACTTCTCTTAATGTTAACATTATAATAACCATTTTATTCAATATATAAAGATATGTGTGTCTATATAAATTTTACATATATATGTATATACATATTGTTGTTTTACTTGAACACATTGGTATATATACTGAACAATGAATAAATCTAATACACTCAACATATTTTTATCAATTGATGAGGTTTACAACTGGATAAGTGGGGTAATCGAAAATTTTGATAGAATACAAACTGGTAGTAGCTGGAATTGAGATCGACTAAGTCACTGTTCTATGAACAGTTGCTCATTTAATAAAAAAGATGAAGAAACATAATTTCTGTATAAGATCTAAGGCTACAAACTATTATTTTATTGGATAAATAATTGTCATAATTTTATGTAACCACACTCAGTGAATTCTTAGATATCTTATTATTTTAAAGTTTATTTCTGAATGTGTACTGAAAGGATTTCAGAAATATAACACATTCCTACTGAGCTGTTAGAGCAACTTATAATTTGAAACTCACTTTTTTTAGATATTCAAAGCATAATGTTTATTAAAAACTAAAGATTATCTGGAAATAGGACATAATTTTTACATACTGTAGTTCAGAACATTTCCACATTTGACCCAGTAAAAATAACTTAGTGTGTATTTTTTTAGCTTTTCTTATGGTGTCTTATTTATGAACCTTAATGACTCAGCACATTCCATTTAGTTTATTACTCAGTGACGTCTTTCAATGTGTTTTAATATTATGGAAGTGATCAAAACTGGAGCATGCTTTAGATGCTCTAGTTTTACTTATTAACCAAGCTAAATCTAAATATGCTGGCTCAGCACAATCCTAATGCCACAATCCCTCAGCACCTGGTATTTCTCATCATTTTTTATATTCTTAATGTTAAAAGTAGCTGATGGTTTCTGTACATCTTTGACTTTACAATACCATAACCATTGAGTTAAAAAAAAAAAAGTTCAGGGCCTGCTGAGTGGTGCGTTGGTTAAGAGTTAGGGCTTAGGAGCACCAGCTCTGAGCAGCAGGGCCTGGGTTCATATTCCACATGAGGGCCAGTGACGCTGTGCCCTCTACAGCTAAGATGGTGAACGACAGCTCAACCTGGAGCTGGGCTTCCAGGAGTCACCGGCAACTGCATAGACAGCAGTGAGGCTGCAGTGGGCTGCCGTGAGCTACCGTGAGTGGCAGGCAGCCAGCATGAGCGGCCAGCAGGCAGTGTGAGCTGCCCTGAGCCACTGTGAGTGGCCGTCCAATGGCCGGCGAGCAGCTGCCTCGCCTGGGAAGAGCACAATGATAATACCAACATGGGCCAGTGAAGCAACGTCCTCCACAACTAGACTGAAGAACAAAAAAGACAGCTACTTGTCTGTCCCCTTCCCCAATTCCCCAATAAAATATTAAAAAATAAATAAATAAAAGGTTCATTACTTCCTATATCAAGCAACTTCTAAAACTGAACAATAAAGTTACAGACCTCATCAAGGGATAGGATCGTCATTAGAAAATGGCCTGAGTAAATTTATATAACATTTTATTGTTATACACTGGTGTGAATAGCAATATGAGCCTTCATTTTTCTGAAAGAATAGAAAGCATCTCAAATTCTTTTTCAGCACTCAATAAAATCAGGACAATATAATCAGTTTATTGAAATTATGTTCTAACATATAGTTAAATATTATTCTCAGCCTATGATGCACGCAATTGTTCATTAACGATTAATTTGTTTGAGCTATTCAAATGAACTTCTTTCCAAAGAGGATTAAGAAAGAAAAGCCTTTTTCTCCCGATCACATATGCCAGTAGGTGGTACAATGTACTATTTTCTGGTAATGGCAGTTTCTAGAGGAAGTTGTTAGTTCACAATACAGAATTGCAGGATACATGTCACACTTTGTATTTGGACGGGAAGACCTCAGATGGTTGGCAGAATGTGCCTGTGGGAGATCACTATTGTACATTACGGTAACTCAAAATCTTTAAGACTTGGCATGAAATAACTTCTAAACACACTGCAATTGTAAGCTAACACACTGAAACCTAGGTCTTACTCAGGTAAAATCAAAGGCAATCATATTGTTGGGAGAGCATGAGATACATATTGTTTAGTAAGGATCAGCAACAAGGGAAGACTTACCTTTTTAGAAAATTTTATTTCGATACAAGATACAATCTCATAGAAACTCCGTTGAAAGAGGAGTCAGTAATTACAAAAGGAATAGCCCATCAACCTGTTATTAAAATAGGACAGATATTGCGATTGCTGGAAATGGCTTATTTAAAGAAAGATTATTTGATGTTCTGGCTAGCATATGTTCATTTTTAAACATTGTGTGTCCATAATACTACATCATTGTACTTTATCTTTGGAACAAAATGCATTCATTAAAAACTTTAGAGGGTACTGTGATCAGTTTAATAAGTCAGACAGTGAAAGACAAATGTCATATGATTTTACTTGTAAGTGGAATCTAAAGAACAAAATAAAGAAATGAAACAGAAACAAATCATAGATACAGAGAACATTTTGATGGTTGTCAGATGAAAGGGGGGTTGGGGATGAGTAAAAAATAGGAAGGGATTGAGAAGTACAAATTAGTTGTTACACAGTAGTCATGAGGATGCAGGGTATAGCATAATGAATATAGTCAATAATATTGTAATAACTATGGTGTCAGATAGGTACTAGATCTACGGGGTGATGGCAGGGGTGTTGGGGACAGGGTGAAAAAGGTGAGGGATTAAGAAATACAAATTGGTAGTTACAAAATAGTCATGGGGGTATAAAATAAAGCATAAGGAATATAGTCAATAATATAGTAATAACTATGTATAGTGCCAGGTGGGTACTAGTTAGGGGGATCGGTTCCTAAATTATTAATATATAAATGTCTAACCACTATGCTGTACATTTGAAACTTATATAAAATAATATTGAATTTCAACTCTAACTGAAAAATTTAAAAAGGGGAGAAAAGATCAATAATATTGTGATAGCGTGATACAGTGTCTGATGGTTGCTGGACTTACCACGGTGATCATTTCTTTAGCATTGGAAATACAATCAATAATGTGGTAATAACACTGTATAGTGCTAGGTGGGTACTGTCGAATAACTGTGATGTACACATGAAACTAATATAAAATTGTATGTTAGCTATATTTTAATAAAAATCATAAAAAGCATGTTTTTGTCATTTTAATGTTTGAATTCTTTGGTTCCTAAAATCAATATTATAAGTGACGAGTGTATTAACAGCAATCTACATTTTCTCTCAGCTCACAGATGGAGTACCTACATACTTTCGCTGAGGTCCCGTAGGCAGTCACACAGAGATGCTTTTTTTTCAGTTTGGCACACCACTGAGTTATTTTTGGCCAAAAATGGCTGATGCTTTTCTGTGCTGCAGTGGAACTTATTTAACATGGCATAAACAGTGATAGCAAACTTTCTGTAGTGAACAGACAGAGATGCTAAAATCTTGGCATCATTACAAAGACAATGAAAAAAAAATCTTGCATTTGTTGATTTTGAATATGCTGAATATTGAAGTACAAAGATGAAATTCACTTGGTACAAAGGATGAAGGACTGAAATCTCAAGTGTGAGCATGACTGTCTTTATCACTAAAGACCATCCTGTCCTGTCCATCTGTAGTTTAATGGTAGCCAGCCCAGACATTGAAAAATTTCCTAGTAATAGCTAACTGGCATATAGAGCTTATTTTTTGCCAGACATTATTTTATGTGCTTTACATATTTTTTCTAATTTTTGTCACTTTATGAAGAAATTATTATTGTTATTATTATTAATTCACATTTCACTGGTGGATAAAACTCAGAGAGATTATGTGACTTGCCTGAAGTCATGTAGCCAGTGTATAGCAGGACTAGGATTTGAACACAAGCAGCCCCTTGTCACTAACCCTCTAAAAAGGTAGAATTGGTCACAATATATTGCAACCTTGGTAGTCTGATGTTATGCCATGATTGAGACAATTTAGTCCAGTGTATGAAAACAGGAATACCAAAATCAAGGACATTATATCAGTATTACAGTGTCACTACCATAGGCTTACCCTACCTTAGCCAATACTAGGATGTCCTTCTGTTAGAATCCTCACAGAATTCTGGATTTTGCCCCAATGGCAGTAGCCACAATTAAAATTATTTATAAAATTATTTGTATATTAATGTCTATTTCACTGCTAAAGTGTGTTCCCAGGTAGAGCACAATGCCTTGAGCATTATGGTATTCAACAATCTTTTCAAAGAAATTTCAAGTTGAATGCTCAGGAAGAGGGAGTCTAAACAGAAACAAAACACATCATAAAAAATTCGAAAAAGAAGTTTTAAATTTTAATGATGCCATTTGTCTGCCGATCTTTCATTTTGCTTTGTAACCTACCAGACTTCATAGGGCAGTAAAAGAGGTTTCTAAAGGCACCATTCTCTTTGGAAAATGACTCTCAACTGTGTGCTGTCCTGAGTCTTCCAGGCACCTTTAACTGTGACCAGAAACTCATTACCGTCTTTAATATAATGAATTCATTGTGAACACATAGACTAAATAAGAAATGCATTGTTAAACCAATTGCATGAAATTCTCCAAGTATATACATATTGGGGGAAATAATTCAGTTTTATCTTAAGAATTTCATTTCATCCACCCATGGATGAGTAGCTAAAACAAAATGTAGTACACTGGGGGTGCCAAAAAATGTGTACACATTTTATGAGAAGTTATTTATGCTCAATCAGTGGTTTGCCATAATCAGAAGTGTCTGGACGCTGATGGTAACCACTTTGAGCACCTCTTGTAATTGCAGAAGTCAAACGTGATTTATATGCATCTTTTGTTATAATTATTAATTCATACAGAATTTTTCCTTCTTCAAATATATATATATTTTTTTGGCACGCTCTGTATATATACAATGGAGTAGTATTCACCTGAAAAAGGAGAGAAATTCTGACACATCCTACAATATGTGTGAAGTTAGACATCATGCTAAGCAAAATAAACCAGACATAAGAGAACCGATATGTATGATTCCACTTACATAAGGTATCTAGAGTAGCCCAGTTTATAGACAGAAGGTAGAATGGGTTACCAGGAGCAGGGAGAAGGGGGGAATGGGAAGTTATTGTTCAACGGGCACAGAGCTTCAGTTTGGGATAATGAAAAGCTTCTGGAGATGGACGATGATGATGGTTGTACAGTAATGGGAATACACTTAGTGCAAAAGAAGGGTACACTTAAAAATGGTTAAAATGGTACATTTTATGTATTGTTTACCATAATAAAAATTAAAGGGCAAAAAAGGGAGTTTCATTTGAAATCAACATCTCATCAGAAATATTGTTCAAGTTGTATCTATCCATGGTATTATAGGATTCTTGGACCTATGCATATTTATTGCTAGATCTATTGAGATAAAATTAGAAGTTTTTTCTTATTAAGGCAATCAGTTTGAATTTAATTTCTATTATTTCATCTCATGCTTATATTACTCAGATATTTTTATTTCTGATTAACTTATTAGTTGAGATACTATTTCATTTGCTTACAAACATCATTATTAGAAGTCAATAATATTTTTACTATCTATATGTACAAACTCGGCATGTAATGGTCTCAACCTTTGTCTAGGATTATATTTATTTAAAATAAAATATGAATTTTTATAATAATCAGATATATATAAAAATTTGGAACACGAACATACACAATAGAAGATTGTGTTGCTTATATCAATTCATATCAATATGAATATTCATAATACTAATATTATTTTATAATAATCCACTGTTATTTTATTTTAGACAATGTTATTTTAGATCTTTTATATAATATGCAATTGTATACTGGCAAGCAAAGGGATTAAAAGTCTAAGCTCTGACATCAACTTTCCTGGAAGCAAATGCCAACTTTGCTACATGTAGTTGTGAGGACTCTACAAGTATTTCCACTCTCTGGGCTTCAGTTTTCTCACTTATAATATAGAGAAAGAACAGTTACTACCTCGTAAGGATGATTAAATGACATATATATATATATATATATATATATATATTAAACACCTGTGAACTCACCTGGCACTTATTTAGCCCAAAATCAATATCAAGTATATGATTATTGCTCAATGCATAATATTTGAATCATGCTGAGATTGCAGACCCAATTTTAAAACATTTAAAAAGAGGTGGTTAGTATATAGTTATGCTTCATGAATCTTCATAGGTCACCTGGTCGAACTATTTTCAAACCGTTTACATGGTTAAGATAAAAATTTCAAAGAAAAACTTTTTCAGTCATTCAAATCCACTACAATGACAAAGAGAGATGCAATTTTTGTAATATGACATTCTCTGTAAACCATTGTTGTGAACAAATTGATCTAGATTTGTAATGCTATTCTGTGATTTAAGATAAAAAGGGACCCTGTCAGAATTAACTCAAAATATTCCATTTGGTGTTTCCCTGAGAATAAGTAGAGAAGAATTATTAGTCAATATTGCATCATATGTTTACCTCATACATTTAAGAATTATAACCTTAAACACCAAATAAGGAAGTTATTAATAACTATAAACATAAATTTCAAAACTTTTGCTTATAGTCACACATAAAAAATATGCTGTTTTGGGCATCATAATACAGACATGTCAGAAAAATTAAGTGTACAGTGGTTCAAAATTGAACTGTATAGTCTGTCATTCATGGGTTTAAACTGAGATGACAGATTATAAATAAAAAATAAAATCTCAATAAGAAAGCACTTTATACTAAAATGTGAGTGAATTTCTCCAAGGTAATTTAGATTATGGTATATTGATAAGCTTGTACTAATGGCCATTCACAGAAGACATACCTCTGAATTCATGATAGGTGGAACTGGAGCCTTTTGTGAGAAAGATAATTTATATATACATGCTAGGAAATATAAACTAATATGCCTCTAAACAGTTTTCTAAGTAAATTATCAAGTATTTTAATTCTCGTGGAATAAGTAAATATGCTATATTGACTCAATTCAAAAAAAGAACACACTAGGGAAATGTTTAATTCTAATATCAAAATTCCACTTCCTTAGGCAACTCTGTTAAACAGCACTAATGACATGGTGTGCATTGTGTAAAAATAAAGCCACTGTGTAATTTTTTGTTTTACATGAGTGTTATTGATAACTTTGTCTCAGATTTGAAACTGTTTCAATCATAACCATGGAGTTATTATATTTTTGTATTATTTCAAAGTAACAGGAAGAGAATAATGCATAATTTACCAATAACACTAAGGCACAAATGTATTGACACAAAATATTTTTTGATGTCTTTACCTACATAGCAAATATAAAGACTATAAAGAAACAAAAAAATAATACAAAAAAAATCAAATGGCTCTGACAATAACACTGTGGAAGAGAGGAAAGACTCTTAATGAGCCAAACAAATAATACTGGTTTAATCTCAAAGTCTGTATTCAAAGAATCCTTGTTATATTTCAATCTAAATAAAACCCTGGTGAATACCATGGCATAAACATTTATTTATTTTTTTATTTACTTGTTACTTGCATATTTTTTTACTTCTCTAATTTGTTTTTCCCAAACAAATATTTGTTAGTTCACAAAGATGCTATATAACTCAACAAAATAAGTAAATATCAAGTATAGATTTAGTTTTAATATAATGTTATAGGGAAAAGTAGAAAATGCTTCCATAAAGATGTCAAAACTTTATGAAGAACCAACAGAGAAATGTTCTCTTTGAAGTATTAGCGGTGGTTGTGACACCTTGGTTTTGTGTTTTATGTATGACTGGAAAACATGTCTAAATGTGCATCCTGTCTAGCAAATGGACAAAACTTGTGACATGGTCCTTGTGTCCTATCCTTAGAGTTGCTAAAATCTTGTTACCTTGTTTCCCTACAAATATTTTCCATTTAGCTAAGATTTTGATCCCAAAATCAGAACTTCAATGTGTTGGGAGCCGTCTCAGAGTACCGAGACTCCAGGTTGACTGCAGGTAGAGAACGACAGGTGGCTAAAGACCCCCAAGTCCTGTGTGCTGAGAAAAAGACTGTGAAGCTGCTTGTTAGCTGAACAGCCAAAAGGGCACTGCTAAAATCAGTAACCCAACAACGCCCAGCTCATCTGTGCCTTGGAAAAGCAGAAGCTCCTAAACCACAACCACCAGACCCTCTGATGTTACTGTCTATGGACTCATGAACTTTGAGACTTCCTACCATGGACTTAGGAACTCTTGGGACTTTTCCATCATGGACTTGCTGACAGTTGCTATTTGCCTTCAGTTTCACTTTACTTAAAATATATTATTCGTCTATGCTTTGTGATCATGTAACCTGTTGCCAAGACATTATCTCACCCCCAAACCCCTAAGTCAGGAACATTGGTTCCTCATTCCCCAAAAAACCCCTACCAAAATAAATAAGATTTATTCCTGGTACAAGAGGGACTTGCTCTCTATATAAGCACTATGCCTTTTAATAAAATTTGTCCTGATTGCCATCCGCAGTCAGTGACCCTCCTAATCCCAACTTCGGTGTCTATGCCATTCTTTCATTTCTCATTACCTCGTGCCGATCAATCCTGCTCGGGGACCCTTCGATGAGTTCCTGGCCTGCGCATCCAGGGGCCACAGCTGTCGAGCCGGCTCTCGGCATCTATTTTTTTTGCTTTTTGCTAAGTCATAGTCTCCCCTTGTGGGATTTAAGAATCTAATAACCTAGCAAATTAAATGTAAAGAGATTAAAAAAAAGAAATAAAAAGTTGAGTAGGGGTAAATGTCCCCAGAGGTCCATGGGGACGTCCCAAGAGAGGACTCAATACGGAGAGCAGAGGCCAGGTTCTTGTCTTCCCGCAAGAAAGAATTCAAGAGGGACACAGATACAGGAAAGCACAGGAAGTCTATTGAAGCAAAAGTACACACTTGAGAGGGAAGTGCAGGCGAACTCAGAGATCGAGCCTCGCGGAGGAAGTCCTGATCAGGGCATCTGTCTTTCCCGTGGTCAGATTTTGGTAACGTCCGTTGAGGTGGCGCCTCAGTTTCTTCCCAGTAGCTGGGACCCTCAGGTTCCTGCTCTTTCTTCCTCCAGAACTGTCATGGCGTCAGATGTATGGTGGAAGCCTTTCATAGTAACCACAATGCAAATGAGATTATAATAACATTATAATTAGCTAAAGGTCAGGTCCTGGTCAAGGGGATTAGCCTTGCTGGGTGAAACTGGTTCTTGTTCTTCTCCAGCTGCAGGTGTCCGATTCAGTCACTTGTTTGTCTGTGTATCCAGTGAGGCACCTCAGGTTGTATCCTGGAGCAGGCTGTCAATTCCCTAGGTGATCTATCCTGCCTCATGAATACAAAGCATTAGTTAATGTCTAAAAAAAATTTGGGCATGTGTGGAATATATTTTGGAAGTGTTGCTTTATAGTATGCCCAACAGTGATTTAGTCACAACAGATTTTTATAATGTCCTTTTATATATGCTTATGTCATCAAGCCAAGTCAGGAATGACATCTGACCTTACAGACTTCTGTTAGAAAGAATCTAAGAATAGACTTGTTTTCTACTAGCTAAAGGAATGCCTGGGGTGTATATTCTCTAGAGAGTGCTCCATGTGTAGAAATAAACAACCTCAGGTAACTATCAAAATACGGTAAATATATTTCTACTATATTCAGTTTGTTTTATGTGGTTATGTGTTTATTATTTCATCTATTTGATTCCTTGATATTTAATTAGAAGGAAATTGATGTGGTATTATAAAAAGTATCAAACTATCTAATATCCTTTCTAGCCCTAATAGTACATAAGCAGTGACTTTGCTACGATCTGAAATGATGTGATTTAGCCTCACATCTTAAACATTCTATTAAAATGTCTAAATATTTTCCAAATATAAAATTCTTCAAATTAAGCTATTTGTTAAGTAGAAATCAAGAAACATACAAAAATGAAGGGAAAATATAATTTATGAGAAATGATGAAAACTCACCAACTTTTGAAGTGTCTCTAGGGAAGAAAAGAGATCAGACTTTTCCCACTATACTGGATTAAGATAATTAAAATATTGATCCTATCTTTCCAGAAATGCAATAGCTATAAACTGTCATAGATGAAATATATATATATACACACACGCACACACACACACACACACACACACACACACACACACACAAACATGGTGCCAAAAAAAATGTGTACACATTATAAGAAAGGAAAAAACTGTATTAAAATTGTAATACTCAATATATACCAATAACAAAAGATGAATACAAGTCATGTGTATATATTTTGTTGGCACCCCCAGCATATGTGTGTGTGTGTTTGTGTGTGTATATATATATATATATATATATATATGTATGTATATGTATATATATATATATATTTATTTATTTATTTATTTATTTATTTATTTAAATCTGTTGTCAAATCTTATTAAACTTTGTTTTTAGAAACTGGTAAACATAATAAAACTATCATCGAGTGTAATTTGACTTTCTCTTACATTTCATACAATCCTTTTATATATTCCTTCACTTTGAACTTAATATTTTATTGTTCACCAAATAAAAGATGAGGGTTGAATAAATAACATACCTGAAGAGAAATTTGTAATGTTCCTGATGAGTCAGGTACAGTAAATTATAAACCAAAAGAAAGGGGAAGAATTAGGGTAGAGTAAATAAATACAAGGTAAGTGGAAGCCACTGAGGAATGAGAGAGAGAACAGAAATGGTGGCTGTCAGTATTAGTTAAGGCTGTACATGCTACACAGTGCAGAAAATAAATAACATGAAGTGACTTTCAAATCTTTTGAGAAGAGCTTTGTAAAATTTCTCTTAGTAAACCTAGTAAAATTATCTTATAATACAGAAAAGGTTCAGTTGCCTAAATTTGTTCTAATCTAGAACAGTATCAGAGCTAATCAGAATATAACATTTCTATAATGATACTTTATAAGACCCATTTTCTACCTTGCTGCTCCTAAAAATTAAATTACATACATTTAGCAATTTCCTAAGTGCTTTACAAATAGCTATGTTCTCTCACTTTGCTATTTGAAATTTTACCTTTCAAACTAGCACTTCCTACAATAGAGTATGAGAGAAAGAAAAATAACAGGAAACGGAAAGAACACTTAGACATAAGACAACATGTTCTTTTTAAGATTACTGGCACCAGAAGAAAGGCCTTTTTAGTTTAAATTTGTCTTAAATAGTGTTTTGTTGTTGTCCTTTAGAAAAATCCTAATAGAAATACTGGCTTGCCTCAAATTCATTCAGTAAAGGATCTGGGGGAACTACCACCATACAAGTGGAAACTTGGTTTTGTTCCTCTATGTGGACTTCAGACACTGTGAGAGCTCTGAGCCCTCAGAATTTCTAGCTGTATAAGCCTGAAGGCCTCCAATTGAATGTCTTTCTCTATACCAGTGCTACTGAAAGTGCTGCTACTCAAATTGTTTATCTAAGGCTGAAATTTAAGGCTTCTTTCCTTAAGAAACACTCTCTTATCCGCAGTTTCAATTTCTGTGGTTTGAGCTACCCTTGGTCAACCTCAGTCGAAAACTATTAAATGGAAAATTCCAGAAATAATTCACGAGTTTCAAATTGCACACCATTCTGACATGGTCCTGCTCTGTCCCATGTGGAATGGGAATCAAATTTGTCTAGTGTACCCACCCTATATAGATTTCCTGCCTATTAGTCACTTAGTAGCTATCTCAACTGTTGTGATATCTCAGTGATTGTGTTCAGGTGACCCTTATTTTACTTAATAATGGCCCCAAAGCACGAGGGTAGTGATGCTGGCAATCTGAATATGCCAAACAGAATCTGTAAAGTGCTTCTTTAAGTGAAAAGTATGTATGTTATTGGGAAAAACATAATACAATATATATAGATGATCAGTACTAACTGATTTCAGGCATTGACTGGGGGGTCTTAGAATATGTCCCCCATGGATAAGGGGGGGCTACTGTATTGGGCAAAATAATTTTCAGCTAAACTAACATCTGATTTGTAAAACAGTTGATTATATGTTTACTTTAGTTGCCATTTTATCAAGCTTTATAGGCATTTTATTACAAATAAACTTATCTTGACTATTGTATTTATCAATTAATTTTGTCTGTAAGAAAAACATAAAGTTTACATTCAATTAATTAAATACAAAATAACATAGATATTGAATCAGTAATGAAAATCCTTAGTACCAACAGTTCTCTATTTCAATCCTGTGCTCTTTTGATAACTTTCTTTTTGTCTAAGCAATGTATTCTGTTTCTGATCTGTTATCTTTGGAAAGCTGTGTATTTGACAATTTATATATACTTTTAAATAATCTAACATTTAAAAGTGTGTGACCATGTTTGTATACATATTCAACATTTCATTATATGGAGTTTATTTCATACTCATGACTAAATAAGAGTGAGAAATCTTATATCAAATAGGACATATGATGACATAGAAAACATCTTGAAAAGTCACAATGACAATGATCCCAATCCCAAACACCAATATATAAATGAAAAGACGCTGACTATTAATGGTTTCTACCAACTTAGAAAAGTTGAATATATCAAACTCAGTTTAAAACTTCTTTTGATTATTTTCTTTGTTCTAAACTGTGCAAAATGAAACAACTAAGGAAATACTAAAAGCATTTTTATATAAAACCCTAATTAAATCAAAGATCCAATAAGTGGGAAAAGTATATAAGTTTAAGTATATATGTGTATATATATATATATATATATATATATATATATATATATGTATATGTATATGTATAAGTATATATATGGTCCCAAAAAATGTATACACATTTTAAGGAAGGAAAACTGTATTAACATTGTAATAATATATACCAATAACAAAAAGATGAATACAAATCACATTCGACTTCTGTAATTACAAGATGTGCTGAAAGTAGTTGCCATCAGTGTCCAAACACTTCTGATTATGGTGAACTACTGCTTAAGCAACGTTGACCAAAGTGTCTACCTGTTTACCTTTTTTGGCACCCCTGGTATGTATGTGTATGTATGTGTGTTTACATATATATATCATTATATGTATATGTGTGTGTGCATGTATATATCATTATATAGATATCTGAATTGTTTGAATAATTGTTTTATATATTTATTTTAATTGTATCTTAGAGATGTCATTAACAATTTGATATAAAGCGGTAAAGAAAACTTTAATTCTAGTGAACAATTAATCAGCAGTCTGATTTTAAAATAAATTTTAATACATGATAAGTACACAGAAAGTTTGATCTATGTTTAACTCAACTTTCTTCTTAATTACCATAAGTTTGAATCTTAAAGATAGTTATTCATCACAATCAGGAGAAAGGATATTTGGAATTATTTTCCCTAGAAAATGGTCTATATGTTAATTTCATATGCACTCCCCTTTTTCCCCACACATGTGGCAAATTAGCTTCTTGCTTTAAAAAGCTTATTGATTTTATACTCTGATTCAATAAGTCAGAACTTAGCAAGGAATTAAATACATATTTAACATAAAAAATATTGGTACTTGCACATTTTCATAAAGGGGAAGCAGTAGATCTGGGAATTTGATGAAAGTCTAGATTGGCACTGTCCAGTAGAAATATAATGTGAAATACAGACCTAATATTTAAATTTCTAATAGCTACTTTAAAAAAAGCAAGCAGGAAATGTGACATTATTTTAATAATCTAACTTTCTAACTGAATATATAAAAGATATCACTTGTTTATGTAAGCAATATTTTTAAATAATTTTACATTATTTTTCTCTAAAATTCTTGAAATTATGAATCTATTTTAAGCTTATAGCATAACTCAATTTTGATAAGTTTTCATCAGAAAATTGATCTGAATTTAGATTTTATAAAATTTACCATAAAACGAGATTCACATACTCTAGTCGTTCCAAACTTACTTAAATTTTTTCTATGAAAACTAAAAATCCATATTTATTTTAAGTAATTATAATTAAATAATATTAAAAGTCAGTTCCTCAGTTTCACTGACCACATTACAACAGTTCAGTACCCACATATATCCAGTGGCCACCCTATTGACAAGTACAGGCTCTTTCATCCTACAACTGTTTTCAAAGAAGCTACTATTTGCTATTAAAAGGAAGACACGGGACAAAGTGTATCATGTATTTTGCAATCAAGTGAAAGAGATAGGCAAATAAATAATCAAGTACAGCATACTGTGAATAGTGTCTGAGATAGAGGTATTCATTGGGCACCATAGAATATGAAATGAAATTAGCAATGATGGTACTTAAAGAATAATGACAGAGGAGTGTTGTCAGATAGAGGCAGATGAGGAAGTTACAGGCCTTTATTGCCCCATGGAAACATTAAATAAACAATTAGAAGCTAACTAAAATAACGTCATAGGAGCTCTGGAAATCAGTCAAACACCCAAAGCAATCAACTGAATGTCCAATGAAGAAAAGGCCCCTTTTAAAATAATAGGAAATTTTGTTGTGATTTTATTAAACCTTTCCATCTTTTCTCTAGTGCAGCATGATGTATTTTGGGGGGATTCAATAACGCAACCTCAATACTCTTTGGCAAACTGGAGAGAGAAGAGTGAAATGAATTCGCATTATTCAAACCTGTCTGTAGACTGGCTGAGAGATTGCAGACTGTCCTTGTGAAGACTAACTCAGAATTCAAATGCCAAAAACAGATCAGATCACAGGCTAAGGTACTAGGGAAAGCAGGAAAGCAGCAGACAAAGCGCATTAAAACTACAGGGGCCAAAGACCCAAAGACAAATGGGGGAAGAGATTTCTTAATGAGAAATAACAATAACACCACAAAGACCCAAGAAGAAGCAGGGGTGAGACTTAGGGAAATTAGGGTATTTAAAGACACACATGTATATAGATGAGGAAATTGGGAAGACAAAGGGACACAAACAAACCCAGGGAAGACACATTCAGGTAAAGGGTCAGAGGAGACATTAAGCCTTCATCCTGGGCTGATAAGTGCAGGTCTTCCCCTGCACAGCCAGTCTGCAAAGACTAGGAGAGGTGGTTGTTTTTTCCAAATGTCCAATTTTCATTAAAGATTACAAGGCATACAAAGAAACAGGAAAATATGGCCCCTGCACAGGAATAAGATAAATCTCCAGAAACTATCCTTGAGGAAACACAGGCTTCAGACATATTAAACAAAGACTTTAAAACAACAGTCTTAAATATGCTAAAGAAAAATATGGACAAACTCTCCTGATGAAAATGTATTTTCAAAATTGAGTTGTGCTATAAGTGAAAATAAAATCTCAAGGAATTTTAGGAAAAAATAATGTAAAGTTATTTTAAAAATATTGATTACATAAACAAGTATTGGGTTGTTGGAAAAGTCATGACACATGTTTGCAACAGATGGCACTAGTTCATTTTTGGAAGTACTAAAGTCATTTGCATCTATGTTATTGCTATGTCTTTTGACAGCTGACAGTTCTAGCTTCATTCTAAAAAAAAAAATTGAACAATTTGGTTGAGTTTTGGAGGTTTTCCGAGTTGAAGATGGAACACCAAACTGTGCATTTTTGCCATATTTTACTGTTTTACTTCCATAAAGGGAAGAATGTGTGTCAAGCTTGTGAAAAGTTGCATAAAGCTTATGGTGACAATGCTCTACAAGAACTTCAGTGCCAACGATGGTTCACGAAATTCCATGCTGGTGATTTTGATCTCAGCAACGCTCCTCGGTCAGGGAGGCCCACCGAGGTTGATGATGACAAAATAAAGTAATGGATTGAGTCAAACCCACATTACACAACACGATTGTTTGCAGAAACATTGAACATCCATTATTCAAGCATTCCTGACCACCTGAATAAGCTGGGATACGTAAGCAAGCTCAATATTTGGGTTCTGCATGAACTCAAAGAAGTTCATTTGATGGCGATCTGCAATATGCTCATTAAACGTGAGGAAAACAATCCTTTTTTGAAGTGACAGATAACTGATGATGAGAAGTGGATTGTTTACAACAATATGGTGTGCAAACAGTCTTGGCCCCAATGTGATGATTCTCCCAAACAACATCGAAAGCAGACATTCATCAGAAGACAGTTATGCTCTCAGTGTGGTGGGATTTTAAAGGTGTTGTTTTTTTCAAGCTCCTACCAAGGAACCAAACAATCAATTCAAATGTGTACTGTTGGCAATTGGACTGTTTGAATGAATCCATCATCCAGAAACGTCCAGAGCTTGTTAATTGTAAAGGAGTTGTGTTCCATCACGACAACACGAGACCACATACAAGTTTGATCACCTGTCAAAAATTATTGGAGCTTGGATGAGATGTGTTGCCACACCCACCATACTCGCCTGACCTTGCACTGTCAGACTTCAACTTGTTTCACTCTCTTCAAAACTCCTTGTGTGGTATAACGTTCAATTCAGATGAGGCTGTAAATCAGCACCTTGTTCAGTTTTTCGCCAATAAAGACATGTCCTTCTATGAATGAGGAATTATGAAGCTCACTGGAAGATGGCAAAAGGTTATCGAACAAAACGGTCAATATATCATTGATTGATCTTTGTTCTTTATATAAATAAATGACCTTTGAAAAACATAGACAAAATATGTCATGACTTTTCTGACAATCCAATAATATATCTTCATTTACATAAGATAATTATTAAAATAATTGTACATTTCTTGTTATTTTATTTATTTTATTTTTTAAAAGATATTTATTGGGGAATTGGGGGAGGGGAACAGTGCTGGGGAATCGGGGGAAGGGGAACAGACAAGTTGCTGTCCTTTTTGTTCTTCAGTCTAGTTGTGGAGGACGTGACTTCACTGGCCCATGTTGGTATTATCATTGCACTCTTCTCAGGTGAGGCAGATTGGTCTCTGGCCTCTTGGACGGCCACTCATGGCAGCTCTTGGCAGCTCACACCGGCTGTCATCCACTCACACTGGCTGCCAGCCACACACGGTAGCTTATGGCAGCCCACTGCAGCAGGGGCTGCAGCCTATGCCGTCGCCAGCGACTCACGGCAGCCCAGCTTCAGGTTGAGCTGTTGTTCAGCATCTTAGCTGTAGAGGGCAGTGTCACTGGCCTTCATGTGGGGTCCGAACTGGGCCTCTGCTGCCCAGAGCTGGCGTCCCAAGCCAGCTCTTAACCAATGCACCACTCAGCCGGCCACTCCTGTTATTTATTTTAAAGTAGCTGTTTGAAATTTGAAAAAAATTCCCATATATATATATATATATATATATATATATATATATATATATGTACAGACAAATGATATTTGACAAAAGTGTCATGACCATGCAATGGGAAAAGAATAGTCTTTTTAACAAATGGTTTTGGGAAAAAAAATCAGATATCTACATGTAAAAGAATGAAGTTGCAACTTTACCTTGTATCATGTAAAAAACTAATTTAAAATGGATCATAGACCTAAAGATAAGAACTAAATCTATAAAACTTTTAGAAGAAAACACAGGGGAAACATCTCATGAAATTGGATTTGGCAATGATTTCTTAGATATTACATCAAAGGCCAGAGAACAAAAGAAAAAATAGATGTTAGGCTATATCAAAATTAAAATATTTTGTGCATCAAAGGACACTATCAACAGAGTGAAAAAGTAACACATGGAAGAGGAGAAAATATTTGCAAATCATATTTCTAAGGAGGGGTTAATATCCAGAATATATAAATTACTCCTAAATCTCAATGAGAACAAAACAAACACCTTCAAAGAAGATCTGCAGCCAGCCAGTAATGACAAGATCCTCAGCAATCCTAATTATTCAGGGATTTAAAACCAAGACCAAACAGGATAACACTTCACTCCTACTAGCATGACAATTATGTAAAAATTAGCAACTAACAATTTTTGGCTAGGATACAGAAAAATTGGAACACTGCTGGTGCAAATTTTAAATGGTGCAATTGCTATGGAAAACAGTATGGCAGGCATCAAAAACTTAAAACTAGAATTATCACATTATCCAGCAATTCCACTTTTGGGAAGAGAACTGAACCCAAGGACTCCAACAATATTTGTACACCTGTGTTCATCGCATTATTGTCAGAAGGCAATAGGTGGAAGAAATCCAGGTGTCCATTGATAGATAAATAGATATTAAAATGTGATGTATACAAAAATTATATAATTTAGCCTTAAAAAGGAAGAAAATTTTAACACGTGCTACCACATGGATAAACCTTCTTGACATTATGCTAAGCAAAATAAGTTAATCACAAAAATACAAATAATGTGATTCCACATGTATGAGGTGTCTAGAGTCATAAAATTCATAGTGATGGAAAGTGGAATGGCAGTTGCCAGGGGCTGGGAGTAGAGGGGAATGGGGGGTTATTGTTTAATGGGTACAGAGCTGAAGGTATATAAGAGTTCTGCAGATTGGTTGCATAATAGTGTGAATGTACTTACTGCTCCTGAACTATCCACTTAAAATGGTTAAAAGGGTACATTTTATGCTATGTAGATTTTACAAAAATATAATAATAGACATGAACTCATGAAAAATAAAATGATTCCTAGATTTCTTAAAAAGTGAAAATATTTGCTAATTCAACCGACTGTTCAGTGTATGACCGAAAGTAACTTTTTAAATGTATTATTACCTTTAAAGACCCAGAGATTTAAGCAAACCTAAGTTAACTATTACATTGTTGTGTGAGTTTGTATTTCAATCTGTGTCCTGAGAAAGGTGTTGGAATGTGGGGTGTGGGCAGGGGGTGGGGGGCAGAGACTTTTCTTTCACTTTCTTCATATTAGCATTTTCACAGTAAGATTTTCAGTAAAATTTTGTTAAATATAATGCATATTTAGAATGACTATAAGTGAAGTTAATTATGTATAAAAATTATTGCTATTTCTGATTTATTTTTGGACTCCTTTCTTTCTCTCCCTCTCCATCTCTCTTACTATCTATCACTCCCCTCCCTCCAAACCTTCCTTCTTCTTCCTCCCTTCGCCCTTTCTTTCTTCTTCCCTCTTTCTCTCTGACTATAATTTTTACTACTGCAGAGCAGAAAAACTTGTAGTGTGTATCAGTTGTCCAAAGTTAATGTAAACTCATGGGTATAAATATTAATATAAATAAAACATGAATATGGATAGAAGCACAATTATGAAACAAATAATTTTAGCTGTTTTCTCGTGTAACAGTAATCTCCCAATAGGAAAGAGAGCTGTATTTGCTCTTAAGTAAAAGTGGATGATAATGAAGTTTTATTTACTATATTACCCCCTAAATCTCATCTGTTATTATTGCAGAAGTATGCTGGCTTTTCTTAGGTAGTATGTAGCTACTAATGCAGTTTCAACAGAATATTGTATATTTTGACGTCCAGCATGGAGTTTAATATTATGTAGCTTGTTCTCTCACAGTGAATTAGAAATGAGAAACGCTTCGTGAAATTTGAACCTAGATTAGTATTTCAGGCTTCAGGTAATCCATAGTTTCTCATTGAATGTAGCATGTAGAAATATTCTTCTCTTCCACTTCTCATCACTTCTTCTTTCCCTATCAAGGTTTACGCTTTTGCTTTGCTGATATGCCATTTTGCCTCTAAACTTAAATTTATAGACAAAAGAAATATTTTTTCACCTTCTTACGATGTGTACATCATGCTTCTAAAGTTATTTATAATTCAAGCAGCATAAAGAAAATTGACATTTTTGGTGTTGAAGAAAAATGACATTTTTAGTGATGAAGAAAAATAGATTTCAGAGTATCTCCAAGATACCAATGCAAATTAAATGAAAATTGGAAGAGCTAGATTTTTTTCACATGAATAGATATTCTCTTACGGAATAAATACAGGGTCGCTTGAGTGGAAAAACCAGTGATTGGCAAAAGACAGGATCCGAAAGGCTGTTACTTTACATGTAAATGAAAGTATTTTATAAAAAATGTGTATTGAAGTTATAGAAACAATTTGAACTCTTAGAAAGATACCCATATCTCCTCCTTAAAAAGAAAAAAAGTACGATCTAATTACTATTTTTTTATAGCTTATTTGTGGAAACATTTTAAAAATATATTTCAGCTTTATCTTTTCAGCAAAAATAAGGAAGATCTAAAGTATAAATTAAAGCCTTACTTTCAAAAGGATAATAATTTCCAAAACAAATAACAGTATGATTATTTTAATAAATTCACTATCTAAATTGCAGAAAAGTTAATATACCAAAGAGATATAGTCCATGGGAGCATTCTGTATTGGTGAAAAATATTTTCAAATATTTAATATTTAATGGAAAATAATAATAGCATCCTGAAAAAAATATATATATATTATATATATGTGTGTGTATGCATATATATATATATATATGCATGTATATATATATACATATATATGCATATATATACCGGGGTGCCCCAAAAAATGTATATAAGTGGACACTTTGGTCAACATTGCTCAAGCAGTAGTTCGCCATAATCAGAAGTGTCTGGATGCTGATTATAACCACTTTGAGCACCTCTTGTAGTTACAGAAGTCAAATGTGACTTGTGTTTATCTTTTGTTATTGGTATATATTGAGTATTACAATTTTAATACAGTTTCCCTTTCTTAAAATGTGTATACATTTCTGGCACCCTCTGTGTATAAGTACACATCAATTGAATTCCTCACATTCTAGGCTATATTGATAATTTTCAAATAGGTATTTTATTTAAATATGTATAATTGAGACATCCAGTTTTGATGACATAGCCCATGTTTTCAGACGATTGGTGAAATTTTCTCATTTATTATTAAAAAAAACCTGAAGATATCTGAGATTTATTAGCTGTGTTTTATTAATTTAACCTTAAACACACTTTTAATCAGAAGCCTATGTTTGGTCATATTTATTTTAATTGAGTATTGTCCCAAAGTAAAATGTTCAGGAAGGCCATGAGTTTCAAAGTTGGTATTTTTCAGAAAGAAAATATTTCTTTGGAATTTTAATTAAATTAAGGATTGCCTTTTATAATTACTATTGGTGAATGATATCAGTTTAAATGAATGTATAGATGGTAGACAAATAGATGTAAGGATACCATATATATATATATATATATATATATATATATATGATCTTTCAAAACATAGTTATATGATATTACTAGATCATTAATTATTCTCTTAAGATGCTTAATGTAATAATGAATTGGGAAAGGGAAACACTTATTCCTAGGAATGGCACTGAAGCTATCAATTGATTTAGATAGATTATAGAGCAGTAATGGTTATGTATGCTTAAGATTTCCAGCCACAGCGTTATACACAATCATTCACGTCAGCTCTTTTTTTCTCTCACCTCTTCACTGAGGTTATGGCATACATGTGTATTGCTAATAAGTTATTTTCTCCTAGTCTTTGGTATGTTTTCTCATTCCTTAGAGTAGTTTTCACAAAGAAGATGTTTTTAATTTTTATAAAATTCAGTTAATCATATTTTTTCATCCTGGTTGTGCTTTCTAAGTTGGATCTAAAAGCTTGTCGAAATTTAGGTCTTACGGATTTTCTCCTATATTTTTCCTTAGAAGTTTTTACTTTTACAATTTACATTGAGGTCTATGACTTATTTGTGAGTTCTTTTTTATGAAGGGTGTGAGGTATGTATCAGGTTATTTAATTTTAATTTTATTGTTTATTCTATTTGATATTTGCATATGGATGTCCAATTGTGCCAGCAGCACCACTTGTTAAGAAAAGATTGTCTTTTTCCACTGGATTGATTCCCATCTTGTAAAAAAACAGTTGATTACATTTGTGTGGGTCTATTTCTGGGCTCTGTATTCTAACTAGTGTGTGTGTGTGTGTGTGTGTGTGTGTGTGTGTGTGTGTGTATGATGTTTATACCCATAATACATTCAAAATGAGTGTTTGAAATAACCTCCTCTAATGATGGCATTAACACACACACACACACACACACACACACACACACACACACACACTTTCTTCTCCTGACAGTGACATATTTTTAATCCATCTCCATTCAATTTACTCTGCTAGATGATCTGATGCATTTGCTGTCCAAGAGAGCTCATCAGTCATTTCCCCAAAATATTTAATAACGGCGATCAAGTAAAACTTTCCACTGAAAATACCCAGTTTTATAATCAGTATTTTTGCTCTCTTAACTGAAGGACAGCCTCTTATCAGCCCTATGGGTATAGTTTTGACTTTGTATGATGTCAGAATTTGTATCAAAAACTCATGGCCTAAAATTTATTTCTGGCATACTAATATGTGACAGTGGATGCATGGCAACTTTCTTTTCAGAATGATTATTGAACGTGAAACAACTACCCCAAACCTTCAACAAATTTAACCTTGTGTGGTATTTTTGGGGATCCTGAATGTAAGTATTTCCATAGCACCCAAAGAAGGCCATTTTAGAAGATGACTTCCACACATTAACCATCTTTTGTTCCCCAAGGTATCACAGGGTCAAAACACCTGTAAACACTCCTTTCCTATGAGGTCACTGACATCATGTCTGATAGACTTCTGTGTTGAAGTAAAGGTGCTCCCATTTCCATGCACTTGAAAAACAAGAGGGATATGAAAAGGAATGAATGGTTACCTGGGTAAAGGAAGGTTGTGCAATACAACTAAAACGTTTTGGAATCAAATTGACTGACTTTGATTTTTAACTTTGTTTTTCCCTAGTCATATGACATTAATATACTGTTTCTTTTGTTTGAAAATGTACAAATGTCTCCTGATATAAGATTGTGTGGGCATTATAAGAAGTGATAAACACACCATCCTACTACTGAGATTAGCACAATAGATATTAATTGGCATCCATCGCTACAATTTTGAAGCTGTGGGAGTAGATTGAACTGCACAAGAAAAAAATATTAGAGTAAAATAAGCTTAGGATAGTACTTTGGGGAACACTTGATTAACAGTTAAGAGGATGGAACTCAATGAGGATACTGAGAAAGTACACTGTAAGAGATAGAAGAAGAATGAGGAGAGAACAGTATTTTATGTCAAGGATTATAAATAATAATAAAGAACAAATTGTGCAACTTTTCAGGCAGAGACAAAAACGCCAGGTGAATGTGAAGAGGTCACTGGATTTGGAGATTAGGTAAGTGATAATATTTAAAACATTTTAGCACAATGAAGGGAACAAGAAGAAGGTGATTAGAAAGAGATGAAGACATGATACCATACAAGAGAAGCATGATGGAAGGAGAACTGACTTTGTGTGGTGAACCCACAATGCAATATATAGATGATGTATTATAGAATTGTATACCTGAAGCCTATATAATTTTACTAACAAATATTAGCCCAATAAAATTAATTAAAAAAAGGAGAAGCATGAGGAAAAGTTGAGACTAATGAAGAAGAGTAAAAAATAAAGGTCTATATTAGAAGTGGAAGAGAGGGAAAGAGAAAAATATAGAGTACCTAATATATATGATGCTATGTGTTGATGGAAATAATGAAATCTCTAGGACATATGTTTTCTTAATTTTAATAGTACATATATGAATTTTACAAATGTATAATACATTATAATTTTTGGCTGAGATGGGAAACTAAGCCTGGGGATTAATTATTGGGTTGTTGGAAAAGCCATGACACATTTTTGCAATGAAAAACATAGAAAAAAATACGTAATGACTTTTCCGACAACCCAACAGTATCTAAAACTTTCAGACACAAGTAGATACAGAATATATTGAATAAATACATGAACGTATGAATGAAGAACATACCTCTTCAAGTTGATTATCAAGTGTAATAATATTAAAATATTACTTTATAATCTAAATTCTTCACAGATTATATTTTAGCAATACAGAGCAGTTTTTTCATTTAACTGGATACGTTTCTCTTTCCCTTTAAAATCAAGGCAAAATTTAACTTTGTAAAATGGCTTTTTAAACTTTACTCTTTAAGAAAAAATCATTAGGGAAGAACTAGGCCTGAATGATTGCCTGATGGTGACACATCAGATGGTCTTAAGCAACCATATGCGATAGAATAATATTCTATGGAGAAAAAAAAAAACTGAATACTAATAGACAAAAAATCTGATAAGAGGCTTAGTGGAATCATACAAAAGGAGTTTCTCCTATATTTGTGAAGTATGATTTAAGGACAGGATATATAATGTGTGTGTGTGTGTGTGTGTGTGTGTGTGTATGTGTGTGTTCTGACAGGTTCAAGATTACAGAATGTCAGAATCACAGTTCACTCTCCCCACACAGGGCAGCTGAGAATGTGGGGAGATCCCCAGACCCAGGCATTGTCTTGCAGGACTGGGTCTGCGGGGGTGGGGGAGTGGGGATGGGGTGGAGGGGGCGCCGGTAGTTCATAGCAGCTCCTCCCCTAGGATGTGTGGCTTGTGGGAAAGTAGGACTCTGGAGGTGGCAACCCGTTCAGCAATGCCATACCCGCCTCCTCTCTAGTCATTCATTTAATGAAGGATTGGACATGACTTTGTCTTGAATTGCTGAGGTACACTTCTTCACATACCTAATAAAACATGCTTTTGAAACATGACTTGTCTGACTGGGGTAAACAGCAGCTTTGAAATGCAAGAGACTTTGAAATTATTATTTTAAAAATTACTTTCGCCCTGTAAGCTTCTATGGAGCTTAATATTCAGCGGGATAGCCAGTCTCCTGTTGGCCTATTGAGCCTGTGGGAATCGTGGTAAATAGGTAGCTTACCTGTCTACAGGTCAGAAAGGGAACAGCTTAACCAAACATGAAAAAGGAACAAATCTGTCAGTCCATTAGATAAGCATTTTTTCTTCTTCTAAATTTTTGTTCCATGTGTTCTGTATTAAATGTCCTATATCTTCTTTTTTACATTAAAATGTTTGGAGGGTGAGGAAATAATGGAAGGACCAGGAGGGTGATATTGGATAGGAAACCTCTAACAATGCTTACACAGTTTTCTATTTCAGGTGAAAATCATATCGTGCTGTCGGAAAAGTCATGACGTATTTTTCTATGTTTTTCATCGCAAAAATGCGTCATGACTTTTCCGACAACCCAATATATTTTATATTATTTGTTGAATTAAACTTATTGCTCCACAAAAGTATTATCTTTCTCATTTTTCATTAAACATACTTTTATGTTTATTTATTTTTAATGATGGCAAGAACACTTAGTATGAGATCTACCCTCTTTTTAATTTTCTTTCAATTGAATAATTTTGACATATAATATTGCATAAATTTAAGGTGTACAGCGTGTTAATTGATACATTATATATTGTGATATGATTGCCATTGTAGCACTACTTATCACATTACATAATTATAGCCAATATTATTATTTAAATTCATTATATTGTGTATGAAATCTCTATAGCTTATTCACTACTTATAACATATTTGTACTCTTAAACACTGTCAGTCTTATCCTCCCACCCCCCACCCCCATTCCTTGGTAACCACCATTTTCTCTTTCTTTTTAACAGGTTTGATTTTTGTATATTCCAAATATAAGTGATATCATGTAATACTTGTCTTTGTCTGACTCATCTCACTTAGCATAATGTGCTCAATCCATGTGGTCACAAATGACAGCTGTCCTTCCTCATGCCTGAATAATATTCCATTGTATATACCTCATATGTACCATGACTTTTTATTCATTCATTTGTTGATGAGCATTTGGGTCTTCCCATATTTTAGATATTGTGAATAATGCTGAGAGACACAGGGGAGTGCATATATCTTGCTGAAATCCTGTTTCATTTCCTTTGGGTATATACTCAGAAATGGAATTGCTGAATTGAACATTAGATCTACTGGGGGTGCCAAAAAAATGTATATACATTTTAAGAAATGTTATCTATGCTCAAGCAGTAGTTCGCCGTAATCAGAAGTGTCTGGACACTGAAAATAACCACTTTGAGCACCTCTTATAATTACAGAAGTCAAATGTGACTTGTATTCATCTTTTGTTATTGGTATATACTGAGTGTTACAATTTTAATACAGTTTTCCTTTCTTAAAATGTGTACACATTTTTTTGGCACCCTCTAAAAATTTTTTTATTTTTTATTTTTTGAGGAACCTCCATATTGTTTTCCTTAGTGGTTGGACAAATTTACATTCCTGTCAACAGTGTATACAGGTTCCTTTTTCACCACATCCTCACCAGCACCTATTTGTCTCTTGTCTTCTTGATGTTATCCATTCTAAAACATGAAAAGTGATATCTCATTATGGTTTTGATTTGCATTCCCCTGATGATTAGTGATGTTGGGACATCTTTTCTTGTGCCTGTTGGCCATTTTGATGTCCTCTTTGTAAAAGTGTCTAGTTCTTCTGGCCATTTTTTAATTAGGTTGCTTTTTTTGTTGTTGTTATTAAGTTGTATAAGTTCTTTATATATTTTGTATATTAGCCCCCTATTTGATATGTTTTTCAAAACTTTTCTCCCATTCTGTAGGTTTTCTTTTCATTTTGTTAATTGTTTCTTTTGCTGTGCAGAAGCTTTTGAGATTGATGTTGTCCCGTTTATTGTTTGTTGCTTTTTGTTGTTTGTGATTTGAATGTTGTGTCCAAAAATTAATTGCCAAGACCGATATCAAGGAGCTTCTTCCTTTCATTTTCTTCTAGGAGTTTTATGGTATTAGTTCTTATGTTTGAGTCTTTGATCCATTTCAAGTCAATTTTTTAAGTGGTATCAGATAGGGGTCCAATTTTATTGTTCCACATGTGTTTCTCCAGTTTTCCCAGGCACCATTTGTTGAAGAGACTGTCCTCTTCCCATTGGGTGTTCCTGCCCCCTTGTTGAAGATTAATTGACTGTATATGCAGAGATTTATTTCTGGAGCCTCTATTCTGTTCCATTTGTCTATGTATCTATTTTTGTGACTATAATATTATTTTTATTACTATGATTTTGTAGTATAGTGTGAAATCTGGAAGTGTAATACCTCCAGGTTTGTTCTTTTTTTCTGAGGATTGGTTTTGCTATTCAGGGTCTTTTGTGATTCAACACAAAAATTTTAGGATAGTTTCTTCTGCTTCTGTGAAGAATGCCTTTGGTATTCTGATGGACAATGCATTGAATCTGTAGATGGCTTTGGGTAGCATGACCATTTTAACAACATTAATTCTTCTGATTCATGAACACTGGATGTCTTTCCATTTGTTTGCATGTTCTTCAATTTTTTTCAGCAAAGTCTTGTAGTTATCATTGTACAAATCTTTCACTTCCTTGGTAAATTTTGCCTAACTATTTTATTGTTTTTGATGCTATTGGGAATGGGGTAGTTGCATCCCAGGGATGCGTCCCACTTGGTTGTGGTCTAATCCTTTTATGTGTTCTTCAATTCAGTTTGCTACTATTTTGTTGAGAAATTATATACATATATATATGTATATATGTATACAAATTTTATATATATGTATACAAAATATATGTATATACAAATATATATATATATACAATATATATATATATGTATACAGAAAAATGTATACAAATTTTAAGAAAGGAAAAAACTGTATTAATTGTAATACTCAATATATACTGATAACAAAAGATGAATACAAGTCACTTTTGACTTCTGTAATTACAGGAGGTGTTGAAAGTGGTTACCATCAGTGTCCAAACACTTCTGAGTACAGCGAACTACTGCTTGAGTGATATTGACCAAAGTGTCCACTTGTATACATTTTACTGGCACCCTCTGGATATATGTGTGTGTGTGTGTGTGTGTGTGTGTGTGTGTGTGTGTGTGTGTGTGTGTGTGTGTATGTGTATTTTCACATACATTCCTCAGAGATTTGGGCCTATAGTTTTCTACTCTTGTGGTATCTTTATCTGGTTTTGATTCTGAGGTAATACTTGCTTTGTAGAATCAGTTTGGAAGTGTTCTCTCTTCCTCTATAATTTGTAAGAGTTTAAGGAGGATTCATGTTCATTCTTTTTTTTTAATGTTTGGTGGACTTCTCCAGTGAAGCCATCTGATCCTGGAGTTTTCTATGTTGGGATTTTTTTGATTACTAATTCAATCTCCTTACCCATTATTGGTGTGTCCATCTTTTTTATTCAGTCTTGGTAGGCCGTGTGGTTCTAGAAATGGATCCATTTCTTCTAGGTTTTGTAATCTCTTGTCCATAATAGTCATTTATGATTCTATGTATTTCCATAATATCAGTTGTAATGTCTCCTCTTTCATTTCTAATTTTATTTATTTGGGTCTTCTCTTTTATTTTCCTTAGTCTAGCTAAAGAAAGGTTTGTCAATTTTTAAAAATGTTTTTGAAGAACCAGCTCTTAGTTTTGTTGATCCTTTCTATTTTTGTTTTTCTGGTCTCTATTTAATTTACTTCCACTCTGAGGTTTATTATTTCCTTCCTTCTTCCAAGTTTGGGCTTCATCTGTTCTTCTTCTAGTATCTTGAGGTTTAGTTAGGTTGTTTGAGATCTTTCTGATTTCTTAAAATATATGTTAATTTCTATAAACTTTCCTCTCAGAGCTGTGTTTTTCTTTTTCCGTTTTTTTTTTTTTTTTGGCATCCTGCAAGACTTGATATGTTATATTTCCATTTTCATTTATTTTGAGATAAATTTTATTTCCCTTTTAATTTTTTTCTTTTACCCATTAGTTGTTTAGAAGTGTGTTGTTTAGTTTTCAGATATTTGTAGATCTTACTTTTCTCTTGGTGTTGAGTTTTAGTTTCATACCTTTGGAGTCAGAAAGATAGTTGATATGATTTCATGCTTCATAAATCTGCTAAGATTTGTCTGGTGGTTTTTCACATGATCATCCTGGAGAATGTTCCATGTGAACTTGAGAAAAGTGTGTATTCTGCTTTTGGATAAAATGTTCTATATATTTCTCTTAAGTTTCTTTGTTATAAAGTATGGACCAATTACAGTGTTTCTTTGTTGACTTTCTGTACAATCTATCCATTGCTGATAATGAGGTACTGAAATCTCCTATTATTATTGTAACAGTGTCTATGTCTCCCTTAAAATCTGTTAGTATCTGCCTGCTATATTTTGGTGCTCAGGTATTGGGGGCATATACATTTATGGTTGTTATATCTTGTTGATGTATTGGCTCCTTTATCATTATATAATGATGTTCTTTGTCTCTTATTATCCTTTTTGTTTGATGTCTATTTTGTCTGATATAAGTATGTTTATGCTCACCTTTTCATTTGTTTGCTTGGAATATCTTCCATCCTTTTCCTTTTAGAATATGTGTGCCTTTTAACTGAAATGAGCTTCCCGTAGTCATATAGTTGGGTCTTGTTTTAAACCCATCTACTCTATCCCTTTTAATTAGTTAGATCCATTTACATTTAGGATAATTACTGCTATGTAAGGATTTACTACTGTCAGTTTATCATTTGCCTTCTGGTTATTTTGTCTCTCCATTTATTTTTTCTTCTGTTTATGTTTCCTTTATAAGTGGGTGGTTTTCCATGGTGTTATGCTCAGTCTTCTCTTTTTTATGTTTGGTAACTTTGCTCTGATTTTTTGCTTTGTGGTTACCATGAAGTTTACATAACATTTCTCATAAAGAAAGTAGTATTTTTTCTGTGGATAGCAACTTATATTAATTCAACTATAAAATATCCACCCTTTTACTCTTTTCCTAAATTTTTGACATAACACATTATTTTTTTTATTTTGTGATTTTGTTACCAAGTTGTAGTAGCTATAGTTATTATAACGCTTGTTTCTATTAAACTTTATGCTATAATTAAGTGTTTAGTATATGATTTTTAAAAAGTTACCATTTTTGAATTATTACTATCTGTCACCTTAATCAGAGTTTTGTGTACCTTTGTTTCTTTGGTTTAGCTTGAAGAGCTCCTTTCAACATTTATGGTAGGGCAGTTCTATTGGTGCTGATCTCCCACAGGTTTTGTTTGTCTGGGAAGGCATTTATTTCATTTTCATATTTGATGGATAACGTTGATGAATAGAATATTCATGGCTGGCAATTTTATCTTTCAGGACTTTGAATATGTCATTCTGCTCTCTTCTGGCCTGTAGAATTTCTGCTGAGAAATCTTATAGCCCAATAAGTGTTCCTTTATAGGTTACTATCTTTTTTCCCCTCTGACTGCTTTTAAAATTCTTTCTTTATCATTGACTTTTGACAGTTTTAATGTAATATAATGTGTCTTAGAGAAAATCTCTTTGCGTTCAGATACTAAAGTGTTCTACAGGCTTGTGGACTTGTTTATCCAGTTGCCTCCCCAAGTTTGGTAAGCTCTCAGCTATTATTTATTAAAATAAACTCTCTGATCCCTTCTCCTTCTCTTCTCCTTCTGGTATACCCATTAATCTTCTGTTGGCTCTTGTGAGGGTGTCTGAGAATTCTTTTAAGGTTCCTTTACTTTTTAAAAATCTTTATTCCCTCTTCTCTTCCACCAGAATCATTTCTAAATTCTATCCCCAAGCTTGCTTACTCTCTCTTCCATCTTATCCGCTCTATTTTTAATTGTTTCTAATGTACTATTTATCTCATTTCTTGATTTATTCAGCTCCAAATTTTCTATTCAGTTCTTTTTTTATAATTTCAATATTTTGGGAAAGTACTCAATCTATTCATTAATTTTATTCCCGAAATCATTGCATTGCCTTTCTGATTTTTCTGTAGTTAAATGAATTTGTTCATAACAGTTATTTTGAATTCTTTATCAGTAAGCTCATAATATTCCCTGCCTTTGGGTCCAGTTGCTGAAAATGTGTCATTTTCTTTTTGTGATACTGTATTATCATGATTTTACATAGTGTTTGATAAAAAGTGCCTCTGCCCTTGCATTTGAGGCTGTGGACACCTTTCTTATTTAGGTAAGGCTTTGTTTACTTTGATTCTAACAGTTTAATATGGTGGTAATTAGTAATCTTTCCTTTGTTTTCCAGAATGTGACACTATAGCACAAGTTTTTGGTTTCCCTAACCAGAGCTGACTTGCTGCTAAGATTCAGAGTGGGCACAGAACAAAATAAAGCTGGTGGAGAAATATGATAAAAAGATGTTGTTTAATCTTTTCTACTTAATATTGTACTGGATATACTAACTAGTACAATAGGAAAACAAAATAAATAAGAGGTATACAAATTGGAAAGGAAAAAAATAAAACTGCCCTTATTAAAAAATGGTATATTGTCTTGAAAATTCCAAAGAATCTATAAAAAACAAGAACCAGCTTTCAGAACTCATAAATGAATTCAGTATGGTTGCAGAATACAAAGTCCATATAAAGAAGTTCAATATTCTAGCAATAAACAATTGAAATCTGAAAGTAACAAAACCATTTTCAGTGTCATAAAAATGAAGTATTTGATTATGAATATATTAAAATTTATTCAGAATATGTATGGGAAAATCTACAAAACACTGGTAAAATAAAAGAATATACTAGTAAGTGAGAATACATGCTGCATATATAAATTGGAAGACTGCATATTGTCAAGATGTCAATTATCTCAAATTTTATCTGTGAATTCAAAACAATTCCAATCAAAGTTGCAAGTAGGTTTTTTTTTTAATATCAATAGGCTAATTCTAAAATTTATATGGAAAAGCAAAGGTATAATAGCCAAACATCTTAAGAAAAAAGAACAAAGAAGAAGCATATTACTCAATTTGAAGACTTATTATAAAGCCAAAGTAATGTAATATATTGGGTTGTCAGAGAAGTCATGACGCATGTTTGCAACAGATGGCACTAGTTCATTTTTGGGAGTACTAGAGTCATTCGCATCTATCAATAGCTATCACACCTATAATGAGAAGAGGCAGTTAGGTATAATGGAAAGCCCACTGGAAATCTATCATCTAAATAATTAAGTTTTCTGATATCTCAAAACCCCTGCAAATCTCACTGCTGAGCTACTATGTGTGAGTTTCCCTATCAGATGCAGAAATAAAAGGTGCAAGATTATTTTGGTCCTCGCAGAAGCCAAGCCTTCACGCGTCTGACAACACTTTAATCAGGACACCAGAGCAAATGTAGAACTGTTTCCAGTTTTAGTTTTGTAACTCATTTGTTACTGTTGCAGAAGAACCATGTTTTATAATAACCATTTGATGTTTATTTTAGGTGAGCATTAATCTCTTTGTGGAAGTCCCCTAATGCAAAAGCTTAGTTATTCTTTTTACTACCATCTGGTTGGTGGTGCCTCAGTGGAAATGTCTTAGAATCTGGTTTGAAATCAGAAATATTGTTTCAAAAAGCTTCCTGTAGTTTAATATCTAGAGATATTGTTCTAAATATTTATTTTGATACCTATATATCTAATAAATTCAGTAACACTATAAAAGCTCTTAAAATTCAGTGCAAAGGAATAAAAAGATAATTTCTCTCCTCAGTTTGCTCTAAGCCTTGGAATAAGGATATATAATTGCAAAATATTGGGGCAGATGCCTTAGAAAACTAAGAGATGAGTATATTTCAGATGGTGATCAACACCTCATCCTCCTACTAGTAGCATCCATTACCAATCTTCTTAATGTCACCACATTTCTATTCTCATCTGGCCCCTAACTAAACTTCATTTACTGTATTTTTAAATAAAAGTTGTATATATTCAAGGTGTACAACATGATGTTTTGATATGTGTATACATAGTGAAATGATTGCTACAGTCAAGCTAATTAATTATTCATTTACTCACATAGTTACCGTGTGTGTGTGTGTGTGTGTGTGTGTGTGTGTGTGTGTGTGTGTGTGTAGTGAGAGCACCTTAGGTCTACTCTTAGCAAATTTTCAGTATATAATACAATATCATTAACGATAATCACCAGGCTGGACATTAAATCTTTAGAATTTCTTTATTTTTGCGAAACTTAAACTTTGTACCCTTTGACCAACACCTCCCCATTTCCCCCTCCCCCACCTCCTGGCATCTGGTAACCACCATTCTACTCTCCACTGTTGTGAATTCAATTCTGGTTTTTAGATTTGACATATAAATGAGCCCATGTAGTATTTTTCTTTTTATCTCTGGCTTATTTCATTCAGGACATTCACCCTAAATGAATGATCTCCAGATTCATCCATGTTATCACAGATGCCCTCTAGTTGCATCCATATTGTCACAAATGGCAGGATTCCTTCTAATTTAAGGTTTAATAATAGTTAAAATAAAGTCCTATGTAAAGACTCTTAGGACCACCTAAGAAAAGTGGGAAAATTTAAATTTAAATAAAAACAGAAATATGTAGTTAAGAAATCATAAAAGTGATAAAACTGATAATTAGAACAAAGATGCATGTCTTAAAAAAAGCAAGCATGAACCAAAAAATAATACAAATAAGGAAATAAAAATAATTTAAATACATATACCCAAAAATTAAATTAAAAAATTGAGGACATTCTTTCATGAATGAATTTGCTTAATTTTTAAGATATTAAATACCACACAAATTTTCCTTAGTGTTAGAATACTTGAGTGAATAGAGTTCTATTCTATTTCCAATGTTTCCCTCTAAAAGTATGAGTGAATTTTCCTGTGATCCATTTACTGCACACCACACAACTAATGGGATATTCCTCTTATATATCCAACAAAAAGTCCTTCAGTATAAATTTGCATTACTAAATCGGCATTCCAACAGGAGAGAATCATAGCCCTTGGAAGCCAGGTGATTTCCTCTACAATTTGCCTGTCTGTTTAAAACCCCTGAGTCAAGGGCCATGCATGTTTAATATGTGTTGGTAAGCAGGAGTATTTGCTTTTCAACACAGAACAATACTTATTGACATCCTCAGTTATTTCTATATATAAACCTATTTCCCCATGCAATTATATTACACCCTGTAATAATTCGCTAAGGCTGCCATACCAAAATATGACAGACTGAGTGGATTAGACAACAAACATTTTTAAAAATACTTTTATTAAAATATAGGTGACATACAATGATATTAGTTTCAATTACCATAGTAATTCAGCATTTATATACCTAAAGGAGTGATCACCAGGATAAGCCCAGCAAATATCTGACCCAGTACAATGCTAGCTCAGTATTATCGACTATATTCCCTATGCTGTACATTACATCCTCATATCTTATTTGATTTATATCTGGAAATTTGAACCTCATTCCCCTTAACCCTTTCCCACCCCCTTTTAAATTTTTCAACAACAGTTGAAATTCAGTATTATTTTATATTCATTGCAGGTGTACAGCATACTGGTTTAAGTTTATGTAATTGAAGAAGGAATCTCCCTGACATGTCTAGTACCCACCTGGCACTATCCATAGTTACTCACCGTATTATCGACTATATTCCTTAGGCTTTATTTTGCATCCCCATGACTATTTTGTAACTACCAGTTTGTACTTCATAATCCCTTTACCTTTTCACCCTGCCCCTAACCTTCCTCCCATCTATCTCCCTGATAAATCTAGTACCTATCTGTCAACATATATAGTTATTACAATATTACTGACTATATTCCTTATGCTATACCTTACATCCCCATGTCTACAGTGTAACAACAAATTTGTACTTCATAATCCCTTTTTCACATATCTCCTTAACCCCTCCCATCTGGCAATCATCAAAATGTTCTCTGTATCTATAAATTTGTTTCTATTTTGTTTGTTTATTTTGTTCTTTAGATTCCACATATAAGCAAAATCACATTTTGCCTGTCTTTCTCTGACACACTTCACTCAGCACAATACCTTCCAGGTCCACCCAAATCCACTACAGATGGCAGGAACCCACTCCCTTTCATGGCTGAGTAATACTCCGTTGTATAAATGTACCACCTCTTCTTTATCAATTCATCCATCAGTGCACACCCAGGCTGCCTCCATATCTTGGCCATTGTAAACAATGCTACAATGAACACACAGATGCACATGTCCCCTCAAAATTGTGTTTTAGTTTTCTTTGGATAAATATCCAGAAGTGGAATTACTGGGTCCTTCTTCATCTCTTATTATAAAGTCTATTTTGTCTGGTATAAGTATTGCTACTCCAGCTTTTTGTTGTTGTTTCCATTTTCATGAGATATTTTTTCTCATCCTTTTACTTTCAGTCTGTGTGTGTCTTTTAATGTGAAGAGAGTCTCTTTTAGGCAGCATATGTAAGATAAGGGTTTTATTTTCTTATCCATTCAGCCATGCTAATTTTTGTATGGAGCATTTAATCCATTTACATTTAAAGTAATTGTTAATAGATATGTAGTTATTGCCATTTTATTATTTATATTTTTAATCTTTTTTTTTTTTTTTTTTCTTAAAGAAGTCCCTCTAAAATTTCTTGTAATACTGGTTTGGTGGTGATGGACTTCTTTAGCTCTTGTCTGGAAAGCTATTTATCTTTGCTTTGATTCTAAGTGATAGCCCTGCTGGGTAGAGCAATGTTGTAGGTCCTTGCTTGTCATCACTTTGAATAATTCATGCTAGTCCTTCTGGCCGGCAAGGTTTCTGTTGAGAAATCAGCCTGCAGCTTCATGGGAACTCCCTTGTAGGCAACTAACTGCTTTTCTCTTGCTGCTTTTGAGAGCTTCTCTTTGTCTTTAACCTATGGCATTTTAATTGTGATGTGTCTTGGTGTGGGCCTCCTTGGCTTCATCTTGTTCGGGACTCTGCATTTCCTGAGCTTGAATATTTATTTCCTTCACCAGGTTAGAAAAGTTTTCTGTAATTATTTTTTTCAAATAGGTTTTTGATTCCTGTTCCTTCTCTTCTCCTTGGTACCCCTATCATGTGAATGTATGTGCACTTGATGTTGTCTCAGAGGCCCCTTGTACTATCCTCATTTTTTGGATTCTGTTTTCTTTTTGCTGTTCTGATTGGGTGTTTTCTGCTACCTTATCCTTTAAATCACTGATTTGATCCTTTGCTTCATGTAATGTTGATCCCCTCTAATGTATTCTGCATTTCAGTTATTGTATTTTTTTTATTTCTGACTGGTTCTTTTTTATGTTTCTTATATCTTGGTTGAAGTTTACTCTGAGATCATTGACCATCCTTATAATCAGTGTTTTGAACTCTGGGTCTGGTAGATTTCCTGTCTCCATTTTGTTTAGTTATTTTTCTGGAGCTTTGGTCTGTTCTTTTGTTTTGGACATGTTCTCTTTCTCCCCAGTTTGGTTGCCTCCCTGTTTTTGTTTCTATGTATTAGGTAGGGCTGCTATGTCTCCCAGTCTTAGTAGAATAGCTGTATGTAGTAGGTGTACTGTGGGGCCCAGTGACACAGTCTCCCTGGTTACCTGAGCTGAATATGTCAGGTGTGTCCCTTGTGTGGCTTGTGTGTGCCCTCCTGTTGCAGTTGAGCCTTGGTTACTGTTTGCACATCAATGGGAGGGATTGACCATTGGGCTGGTTATTTCTGAGGAATGGCTGTGACTGTAATGGAGAAGCTATTGTGCAGGGGCTGATTCTATAGAGCAGGGTTCGTTGTAGCAGGACTCTGGTGCCTGTCCAGTCTGACCTTTGGATATGTAGTTTTTAGAGGTGGCCAGGTGATTCTCTGGCTAATTTGGAAGCTTGCCCTGGCTGTGCCAGTTCAGGGGCCTCCAGGGAGGGTCCCTGCCACAAGCCAAGTTAAGCCACAGCCTGTGCCCTGTCCAGGGCCACCTGGCATAAGCCACTAAGCTATCCACTGTTGTCCACCATCTGTGCTGGGCTTGGAGTTGCCTCAAGAGGCCAAGCCATGAACCAAGGCCAGTCACTGTGAGTGCTGAGCTTAGTGTTACTCAACAAGAGATATGGGACATGCCAAAACCAGATGCTACTTGTTTGCATTTTGTTAACCTCTGACAGATTTTAGGAAAGTCTGTCACATGAGCCAAGACAGGCCATTTGTACGGAAATGCCACTGGAAGAGGCTTGGGTGTGCCTGAAAGTTGGGTGGGGCAGGGTATCAGGGAATCACCAAGACAGGGGGAGGAACAGTTGTAGCCATGTTGATGGAGACTGAGAAATAGCAGCTGCCTGTGTCTGCAAGCAGGTAGTGGGAAAGCTCGATAAAGAAACCATGGCTTCCACCAGCTCCTCCATCCAGGAGAAAGCTGCCCCTCCAGCCCTTGCCTTGAAGCCAGACAATTCACTCCCTCCCTGTATGCCCCTGGCGCCTTTTGAGTTGATGCCCCAGCACTGGAGCTCAGAGTAAATGAGTGATTACATCAGCAAGTAATTTCATCATGGGCCCTTTATGAGGAACACCTGGATTCCAGTTGCTTTTGTCTCATTCAGCCACAATCTCTGCTAGTTATCACAGCCAGATTTTGTGGGGACTTCTCTCCCCAGAAGTGGAACCTTGGACTGGGGAGCCTGGTGTGGGGCTGGGACTCCTCACTCCTCCGGGGGTAACCTGTGCAATCAAGATATCCCACCCCAATTTTAATGGTCACACACGGGTGTGGAACCAGCCAGTGCCGTGTCTCTGCCCCTCCTGCCAGTCTCGAAGTGGCTTCTTTGGTATGTCTTTAGTTGTAGGGCTTCGGTCCATTTAGACTTCAGGCAATTCTCAATGGTGGTTGTTCTGTAGTTCATTTGCAATTTTGATGTGGTTGTGAGAGGAGGTGAGCACAGCATTTACCTACTCTGCCATATTGACCAGAAATAAAAAAATTTGTTTTCTCACAGTTCTGGAGGCTAAATATCCGAGGTTAAAGTGTCAGCAGGTTTGGTTTCTTTGCAGACCTCTTTCTTTAGCTTACAGATGGCTGCCTGCTCATATAGCCATCCCTCAGTCTGCATGTTTTCTGTTCCCTAATTTCTTCTTGTGAGGATGCCAATCATTTAAGATTAGCGCTTACCCATATGCCCTGATTTGACCTTAATTACCTCTTTAAGGTCCTCATCTCCAAATATGGTCCCATGCTAAGGTTGCCAAGACTTCAACATATGAATTTTCATGGGATGCGAATTGCCCATAACACTCCAAAAGACCACTAGTCTACTCCAATGTTTGTGTGAGTCTAGGCCTTCCACAGAATAACTTTAAGCAGCACTTTGTAACCAATGATTTTAAAAACCTGCATGAAGATTTAATACTCGCTGCCTTATAACCCCTAAGTAGCCATCTTGTGAAAATGCTAAGCTTGAGAAAGAAGAAATAAAGGTGAGAGGAAACTAATACTGGTTGGGCACCTAAAACTGTAATGTAGAGAGTGATTTGACATTTTTCATATATGGTTATGAGAGTTTTATAACAAATCATGGTTTGATTCATATAGGTGCAGGAAAGAAGCTATTTTAGTTTTCTATTGCTGCATAAAAATTGTATGAACTTAAGAGCTTGTAACAATATCTTTATTTTGTGATGCCTGTGGGTTAGGAATCCAGACGTGACTTAGTTGGAGCCTCTAAGAGTCTCATAAGGCTGCATTCAATGTATCAAGAAGTCTAACATTTCATTTGGAACTCAGGACCCCCTTCCAAGATCGTTTAGATTATTGGCAGAATTCAATTTTTAGTTGTAGGACTAAAGTGCTCAACTTTTCGAGGCCCACCCTCTCCACAGGAAGTTCAAAACTGCTGTTTGCTTTCTTCCAGGCCATCAGGAGAGCATCTCTCCAACGTTCACCTTTGTTTGAATGGCTCACCTGATTAAGTTATGCCCATTCAAGATAACCTCCCTTTTGGTTGAATTTAACTCAACTGATTAAAACTCTAAAGTGGGAGTGATATTCCATCATAATAATTGGTCCCAGATACATTCAAGGGTAGGGGATTATATAAGGTGTATACACAAAAAAGTAGGAATCTTAATTTTGCCTACCACAAGGACCATGTTGAATTATTTTCTAGCCCAGAGCACGCAAGTTTTCTTTTCCATGCCTAGAATATACAACTGGACAAAGAACAGCTAATTTGGGGGAAATGGAGTTTTCTTTTAATTTCTGGATTACCCCTTATTGTTAAAAGAACTATGAAATTCAAGAAGCAAGAATGAGAAAAAAGTTAATGTACAATGCCTATTTGATCAGCCCAAAAGATCATTGGGAGTCTATTTGCATTGTACAATTATTTGCAAAGCTGCTACGTGCAGGAAAAGTAAAATTGACACTACTTCTAACTTGTATAGTGAATTACTCCTTATGCTATCAGTGGCACAGTTTTACCCAGTAAAATTGGGCAGATGCCTAAAACCAGACTCTTTTTATTACAAACTAGACTATTGATTATATCTTAAGAGCTTTCCATTTAACTTGAAACTCACTTTTGAGGATAGATGGATGAATTGTGTAAATTAAGCTCTTTACTTCCATGGATTACATAGTCAATTTTTCTGTTGATTTCTATTCTATGATTCTACTGTATTTCTTAAATTCTTCTTTAGAGGGTCCTTGTGGTATTTTTATATATGTTCAGTTATTTCCAAGGTACTAGACTGTGTTAAATTAAGATGAAATTTTATTTCATGTGAAAGAGTGATAAAGTACTAAAAGGGTCCTTAGAAATGAATTTCTTAAGTTGCTTAGAAATAATCTCTGCCTAATTTCATGTCTTTTCTGATTTTTTTGTAATCAATAGATCTATACATCAGTGAAATTTAATATGTATTTGCTGAGTTCTTGTCACAGGTCTCTACATATGGTAACTATTTAATAAATATTATTTAATTTAATTGTTTTTTCTTCTTCAGTTTCAGGTTTTTTAAAATCCATTTGTGAGTGATATCAAAAGACTAGAATGTAGATAGAATAATGCCAATTGGGGACTATCAGTGCTATAAATTTTTTTAAAAATCTGTTATGAGAAAAGTAATTTTGATAGTTCATCTCTAACTTGTCGGTATGTTTCTACTATCACAATCATTATCCTATATTTTCCCACATTTCATGCATTTTATTATTTCTTCAATGTAGCTCTTCTTGAATATATTATCTGTTTTTCTTCTAAATCTTCAAATGTGTGTGTATATATATTTTCCGTTTGGCTCTATATGTACATTTCCTTTGTATAGAATTTTTTATGATGAGGAAAACTTTCTTGGGGAAATAGTTTCTTTAAAAGATTATTTCAGTAATTATTTTCACTTGATGAGTCTCTCCACTAGAAGATTATTTTAATTTGTTTTATAAATTTTCTTTTTTAAAAATACAACCATAGAAGAAAATTCTAATGAGAATAAATAAAAGTATAGTGGAATAGTCATTGCCTGAACAGATGTAAGAGAACTCTGGTAAAATGTAGTGTTCTTTATTTTTTTTTTGTTTTTACAGTCCTTATTTTGATGTATCTTGCAATGCACTAATATAGCCCTTATCACTGTTACCCAAGGAACTATGGCATGCAGACTATTTTAGCATAAAGCAAAACCAAATCTCCTTTTCCATGCTTAACCCCATTGTTATTTCAGAAACAGTAAGATATACAGATAAAAATGCAATATGCAAATTTCCTGCACAGTAATATGGGTAATGTATAATACAATTTTCTCCTTTTTTATCCACCAAAACTAAGCTACTTTTACACAGCCTTACTGATGATTGCCCTATTTTGATGTTTAATCTCGTGTCTCTTTTGTTTATAATCGATAAATTCTATAGATTATATAATTGTGTTTATAATTCCAGTTCATGGATATACTCTGAAATATGCAATTGACAGTAATTTAAAAAATAAAGCAACAAGATACACACATCATCTGTGCATTCACACGAAGCATACATTATTAGACATTCAATGGTTAGTTTCCTGAATAACATGCTCTCTGTCTCTCTTCTTAACTCTGGTTGGTCAATTCACAGAACCTAATTAGCTCTTTTGCATAATGTCAGTAATACATATCTATTGCACATCCATTTAATGTCTTTACAATGGCATGTCAAAGTATGAAGAGGAGGCCAACATATATGCTCTAGAAATCATACCCTATCATTTTATTTGTGTTTATGTGTGTTTTCATTATTACTTTAAAATAGAGATTGCAGAAGTTGTTACATGCTTACCTCTTCCAAAATATTATATATAGAGAGATACAGATATATAGTGATGTGTATGTATGTATATATCACTGGTATCTATCACCTCAATATTAGCCATATCCATCCATTAAATAGATAGATAATTGTGAAATTTGAGATGGGAGAGACCCACTTTTACAATTAGTTTTTCAACAAAAGCTGTAATGTGGTAACAGAAATGGTGAATTGCCAATTTAGTAATTGTAATTCAGGCTAAAGCACAATTTGCCAATTGATTACACGAAGTTTTAATAATTTTCTAGCCTTTTGAACCTCTTCCACCTTGCTAACACTATTCATTACCTCTTAGCAAAGATATTTCATGGGATGGAATTTTTAACTCAAACAAAACCATCCTGATTGTGAATAGAAGTAGATTCTGCATCCCGCCCCCAAGGAAAAAAACTTTTTGAAATTGTAAAAGAAGAAATGAAATGTGCCTTGCAAAACTGAATGAATTGTCAATTGACCAGTAATTCTTGTGCTGCTTTCCACAGGGCAAAATGAAGAATTATATAAGGGACAAGAGGGGGAAGAAAACTCCATAAAATTGGCTCGGATTCTTTCACTGGATAGGAAAAAAAGTGTCACAGACAAAGAAAAGAGACTTTGGGCTTGAAATATAATGAAAGTGATTTTTCTGAACAGATGAAGCAGATGGCATTCACAAAAGCAACTAAACTTTGTGAATAGTGCAGAGTTTTCTTTGGTTCTTTCCTTTTCAGAGAAAGAAACACTTGAGAAAGCAGCGGGTCTGAAAGTTGATTACCAGGCCTTCACCCCTGTGGAACCAGCTGAAATTTAACCCTTGCTACTTCTAACTAGCTGAATTTAGTCAATATCCATTATTTCTAGTGAGAAAAATATAGCACGTATTTTGGGAATGGTATGATTTATGCTTATTAAGTTAATATTTTTACAAGGCCCATATGTTAAATCCAGGAAAATACAAATAACAAATCAAGATAGAAATTGAAAAGTTTTGAAGCTCTCTAAAATTGACTGATCCCTCCAGTAAGTAAATTATGTTGTCAAAGTTCCATTAAAAGCATCCAGCCTAAAGCAGGTGACTGATAAATACAGGTTCTGCCCACCTTCTTCGAAAAATATCAGACTAATTTCATCACCAATTATAAGCTTGGTAATAAATTGATAATGGTAATGGTAATGAATTTGTATCAATATTCCTCAGACATAAATGTAATATTATTTTAATATATGTGGCATTCGGAATATGAAATCACTAGTTCAGATGAAGGCAAGCTACTAAGAATATATGTATAACTTTTGTGCTGGTCAGCTGAGACAATGGGAATAAAAAGTCTTGCATTCATTGGATTTTAGAGCTCTATGTTCTATTACATTGCTTAGACATTTTTCAGATGATAAATCTGAGGCTCTAAGCAGTCACATGATTTTCTTTATATCTCATGGCTAATAGCTACCAGACCTTTAAAATAACCGATTTATAATACCCTAAAATACAGGCATTTGTACTTTTTCTTCTTGCTCTATATTTTCTTCTAGTGAACTTATATATTTCTATGCTTTTATTGGTTTAATTCTGAACAAAGTAATTTTGCTCCACTGTAGCTCCACTCCCTTGGCAACATATAACATATCATAAATTATACATACATAATATAAACATGTATACCGGGGGTGCCAAAAAATGTATACGCATGACTTGTATTCATTTATTATTATCAGTATATATTGAGTATTACACTTTTAATACAGTTGTTTTTCCTTTCTTAAAATGTGTATACAGATTTTTGGTGCCGTCTGTATATAAATTCACAAAATCTTATGAGTTAAAGTAAAATAAGAATACAAAAGAAAAAAATTAGAATCTTTCACATTTACACAAATTATTATTCAGGTATTTTTCATTTCTTTTGGTGGTTTTCAGTTACCATCTTTTCTATTTACCTTTCAGTCTGTAGAACTGCCTTATTATTTCTTGTTAGGTAGGTCTTCCAGCAATGAATTCTTTCAGTTTGTTTGTGTGTTTGTTTGTTTGTTTGTTTGTTTGTTTGTTTATTCTGAAAATGTCTTTATTTAGCCACCATTTAAAATATTGTGCTGCTCTTAAAAAAGTCTTAACTGACTGACTTTTCTGTCAGTACACCTTTCTTTAATCTTTAATTTATAATATAGAATTCTGTTCTTTATTTTTGGTGGTTTCTACTGACCAATCTTAAAATTCACTGGTTCCTTCTTTTGCCATCTCAAATATGCAGTTGACCCTTGGTAGTAAATTTTTCATTTTATTTATTGTCTTTTTCAAGCCCATAATTTTCATATACATGATTTAATGATTTCTATATCTTTATCTCTAATGGTTGAGTCATTGTGAAAATGTTTCTTTTTCTGTATAAATGTAGTTTTCTTTAATTATTTGATCTTATTTATTATATCTTCTATGATGTTATTATTTGCTAAAAAGAACAAGGTGTCCACTCACATTTAATTACTAATGAATGCCTTTTTTCCTTAATTATCGGTCACAGTTTTCTGGGTGTCTTTGCATGATTGGTAATTTTTTGTTCAATATGAATATTTTTCCAGATCCTACTGCTGTTTGTTCTTGTTTTATTTTTCCTTAATATTTTATATATATACTTACTACCTGGAATCTCTCTCCCCTTGGATATGCAGTTGCTGATGTGTCTGTTCGGATTTGTTTTTACTTGCATTCTTCATCCTGGTTTGATAGAGGATACTCCCATACCCACATAGCTAAGTGGCCAGTCAATGATTTGGACAGAGGTTATTCTCTAAGACTTGACCTCATAAGTTTCCACTATCTGTGGACGGATCTGTGTGTGGGATGGGGAGTGCAGTCAAAGGGCAGCCATACTTCAAGTCACGCTTTACTTTTTTCTGGGCCCTCTTTTATTTGTTGTTATTCCTCCTGTGAATGTGTGTGGCTTTTCAATCATTCAAGAAGGTTTGCAGAGTTGATCTTTCTCATATACTGGTTCTTACTTTCTGGCTGGTCTGCACATGCGCCGACTTAGACTGCTTGCTGAGGTCCGCACATCTTGGGGTTTGCTCAGTTCATTTCTTTATGAGTTTGCTAATTATGCAGATACTAGCACGAGGCATGGGATTGCATCTTCCCCTCAAAATGAATTACACTCATTCGGAAGGCCAAGAGTCTGGTTCTATCAGTCCAATCACACCATGCTTAAATTACTATGTGAACTGAGCCGTAGATTGGGAAATGTCCGTTGGCAAAAAGGCCTCAGACTCAGCTGTTCTTACCTAGAGTTTCAGCAGTTTTTTAACAAATATCTCTCAAGTGTTGGCCAGGACATGGAGACCTGAAACTCTGCTAGTGGTAATGAAAAATTGTACAATAATACTGGAATTAACTAGGAACGGGAACAAGGGAATTGTTTGAGGTGCTGGCAATGTTTTATATGTTGATGGTGGTGGTGGATACATGAGTGTATGCACTAGTTAAATCATATTGAAAACTTTTTTAAGTAAGAATATTTTATCTTATGTTAATTAAAACTCAGTAAAATGGATTTAAAAGTAAAATCTTTCTTGAAGAGGTTTTTGTAAGATGCTCTTTATCAGGCTGAGATATACCCCTCTACTCTTATTTTTCTAAGAATTTTAAATCATGAATGAACTTAAATTTTATAAAATTCTTTTAGCCTGGCTCTTGAAAAATTTAAATCTACTAATGTGACAAATTATGTATGGGGATTTTCTAAAATTTCTAGTTAAAATCATTGCGAACACAGTAAAGTTGTAAGAATAATACAAAGAAATTCATATAACGATAACCCACATCTTTTGTAGCTAATATTTTTCCATATTGCTTTATCGTAAAACATTTGAAAGTAAGTTAAATATATCATTGCTCAATTCCTCTAAATACATCAATGCATATTTCCTAAAAATAAGGATATTTTCTTATATAATCACAATTAAGTTATCAATTTCAGTATATATATATATATATATATATATTATCAAAGTTTTTAAGTTTATTTGCAAAACAATGTTCTATATGATTTCTCATTAATAATTTTTATCTCTGCTATGGTTATAATTATTTGGTCATTTTCCTTTATTCAATAATTTCTTTTTTATTTTTATCATCCCCTTCTACTTTCTTTAATTTTTTTTCTTTTTCTTAATCTTCAGAAAGCAACTGTTATTATAACAACAATGATGGTAACAACGAAGTTGGTAGAGTCACATGAAAAAGATGCCTGGGAATACCTATTAAAACTTAATATATGCATATTCTAGTTCTTCTAGTTATTTTCCTGAAAGAAATGTGTACATATGTATACTTAAATACAGATAGGTAGGTACAACGATGTTTGTAGCAACGTTATTCATAATAAGTCCAGATTGCATACAACTAAGTAATCCAATAGATAGATAGATAAATTGTGATGCACCCATACCATCCACCAATGGAAGTGAATGAATTATAGTCTAATTGTGGAACACTATCCATCAAATAAACCTCTCCACCAAATTAACAGGTATGTATCTTATACACACAATGTTGCGTGAAAGAATCTAGACACCAAAGAGTACATACCACATGATGCTAATCTAGGAATTTAGAAATCAAAGTAGTGATTAACTTGTGGGAGTCAACAGTGACTATGAGAGGACACAAAGGGATCTTTGGGTTTGGTGATAATGTTTCATTCTTGATGTAAGCAGCGATTACATTGTTTTATTCATTTCCTGCATATTCGTCAAGCTGAACACATTGTTCAATTTTATTTCAATATTATTATTTCATTATTCATAACTTGATTAAATGATGTTTGTCATTTAATATTATGACTTCATTGTACAAGAGAAAATTTTCTATCTGGAATACTTTGTGATCTATTTCCCAAGCACAAATGAATTATCCTTCTATTCTTTCTAAACCTGGATATGAATGTAGCTGCTGGGGTCAACCTGAGTGGAAAATTATATGTTGGATCTTCTTTACCTGTCAATGCTTCTGCCGTATTTGTAATTGAAATGAAATTATTGGAGTGATGTAAAGAAATCTCTTTACAAAATTTGTCATTGAATAACCCCTGGTGTCTGTAATGACTGTCAAATATTGATAATGCTCTACTTTTTCTGATATCTTTGTTTTCAAATCACTTTCACGTTCCTTGTCTTCAATGATCCTCAGAGCATCTCTTTGGAAAGTAGGTAACTTTCTCAGTCACACAACTAGCAATTGGTTTGTTAGATTAAAATTTATGTTTTCTGACTTCTAAATTAGATTTTTTTCTAAACTTTTACTTTGCCACACTCTCAGACCATGTTTTTAATCATGTTCTGACTTGCACCTGCCAGAGGATTGTTTCATACCTCTTCATATTTCAAATACATGTGTTAAATCTGCCCTGTTCCAGGGCCAAATTTGTTTTTAAACCACAAATAAAATATCTGAGGTAGGTGAAATTACTTATATATCAATTTATATTACACTTTCTATAGATAATAGAGATCCTGATCTAATTTCCAGAAGTTTGAGGATTTTAGTTTCCATAGAAATTTTTTCTTGACACTGTAGTTGAATTGGGAAAGTTAAATGTGATATGAGAAACATTTTTAAAATTACTCCCAACATCGATAGTGTGAGATGACATCTATGATATTCATGAAAGTGTTATTATTTTAGACAGGAATCTTCATTTTTAGTTTTCTAAAAATGCTGGCTTAACAAAGAAAATTTGTGTTTTTGAAATTTTACTTGAAAAGGATATGCTCTTCAGAAAGGGTGAGATATTTGGAACATTACAAAATATCAGTGCACATAAAAATGAAACAAATACTAATTTTCAGAGTTTTAGTCTCTGTAATATAAAATTTATAATCAAGCATATGCACTTTTCTAAAGAAGCAGAAACTTCTCAAAAGGAGGGGTTTAGATTAGCTCTTTTAATAGACACATATACCTATTCTAATGAAATATGGTATGTGCTTTCTTAGCATTAGGGGATGAAGAGTGACTTTCAGGGCTAAGTTTTGTCATACGTGGCCTGAAGACAAAGTTTCGTTCATATATTGCATTTCAGAGTTTTCTTAAAAACATCAATCTTAAGCTACCACTCATGCCCACATGATTTGCCAAGCTGCTGTTTTAAAAGCAGTATAAACCTCAAGGTCGTTTTCTCCTAATTATATTCTGTCCCTAGGAAACTTTATTGAAATGTTTTTTTCTCAAACTGAAACTTGCTGGATAGAAAAAGCACTCCTTTCAGGTCAAGCTTTGTGCTCTGTGACATATTTACTGGTTCTTTGTTCTTCAGCTGGCCTTTTCATTACCTAATGCAATGAGATAGGACTCAGATAATAAGCCGGATATTTCTAAGTGTCCCTACATCCAGATTTGGTTGTGAAAAATACAAGAAAAGTACTCATTCCTTTTATTTCCTGGGACTTTTCCAGCTCACACTGAATTGTCATACTTTTCCTCATTGTTAGTCCTGAAAAAGTTTATAACAGAATTTGTGACATTTAAATAATTTTACAAGAGATTTTTGTTTTTTTGGAAAGTCAGTTGCCAAAGAAGAACTGTAAATATGTGCAAGTGGCAAGCTACAGTATTTTTTTTAATGTGAAATTTTCTAAAACAGAAAAATTTGTGTCACCAAGAACCTCATCTCCTAGTGCATACATTAAAGCAATGTTATCAAATAGACTTGGAATCATTGAGTCTAAATACCTTGAACCTGGGGTATTCTTTCTACAAACAAAAGTTTATTCAGCATTACTAGTTTTGCTTATAAATTCCAATGTGTAATAATATAGTTACTTGTTGCATTATAAGGAGGAGCAGAATTTTTTTGGAAAATTTGGGAAGTAAGACATTGTGAGGAAACAGCATGGTCAGTGCAGTTTGAGAGGAACTATGTCCCACTATAGTCAGCTTATTCTCACGATAAACTGATAAAAGCTCTGCATAGGAGGACGTTCTGCATTTTAGTGCTTGCTCAGGCTTGGGGGCAAGGCACAGTTCAAGGGCATGTGGGGAGGAGAGAAACTAAAGTTTCGGCAAGAGAAATCACAGGGTAAAAGATGGGCAGCTGGCCATGGCCATTTCAGATATGTATATTTTTTTCTATATTACACCTCTCCTTTTACCCATAACAGGAACTCAGTAAGTATTTCATAAATAAAATATAAAGTTAAGGAAACTAAGAACAACTAACAGTTAACAGTATCATAACTTCAAAATGTTATATGTCTACATTGGAAAATTTCTGAGGTATTTTTCAAGCATATGTCAATAAATATCAGACAAAAGACAAAAACTGAAAACTGTCAGATAAGTGAATGTAGTTTTTCTATCATGAATGGTTGAGTTAATAATATAGTACTAGCTTTACTTCACTGATTGTAATTTAATCCTCTTTCTGAAAAGTTTCTAAGAGCTATCCCTCAATAAGGTTTGATTCAGGCTCTGTAAATGTGTGGAATGTTTTTGTTGTTTGATTGTTTAATTATTTTGCTTTTTCATTTTACCAATGAAATATTGAGGCATAACTGTTAATATATTTTCTAAAATGAGTAGTATTGTCTGTCCATTTGGTACTGCATATTTACAATTCCAAGTAAGTTTATAAAATTTGAGACCAAGATCATTTTTTATTAAATTATATATAAAATGGTATTAAACTTCATAGAGTACAAGTGACTTGTCTATAGCTCCAGGACTAGAAAGCAGCAGAGCAATGGCTAACAATGGCTAACACCAAGGTCTGCTGTTGTCCCATTATAACATGCTGCATTGGAGGTAAACGTGAACCCTAGCTGAAAGTGCCAAGTTAAAGCTTAGTAGTTTTCAGCATCAGATCAGTTACCCTTTTGAATAAGGGCCTGATTCATATAGTCTTTGAAAGTCAGGTTCAGTTGCATACTCTAGGATTGTATAACAATGTTAATATTGAGGGAACTTGATTAATCTAATTTATGAATTTATCTCCCAATTGTCAGTTGTCAACTTCTAAGCCTTTTGAGCCATAATTATGTTAAGAATGAACCAAGGGTACATTAGATGCTTCCAGGTAATCATTATCTGTACATTTTAGTACATATTGAGTATAGTCATACATTTTAGATCAATTATCTCATTTAGTCAATACAACTCTCTTCAAAGTTATGTTTTATTATCATTTCTTTTTTGCAAATGACAAAACAAGCTTCCAAGAGTTTAAATTATTTGTCCAAAGCAACACAATACATGGCAAACCCAGAATTTAAAATAGTATATGTCTAACTCAAGAGACAGTGTTCTTTCTACTTTGCAACATAACTAAAAGCTAACCACACAGATATCTATTTTCTAAAATACTTAAATAAAATTCTAAATGGTTGCAGGCCATTATTATGTCTAAATTTCTAAGGAACTCATGTTTCTTTTCCTCTGGTGAATGTACAATGGATACAGAGTAATGAGTGAACATATGATGGGTACAGAGTAATGAATGTATTTTTCCTATATTTCTGCCTGATTCATTTTTAAGAGCTTAACAGAAGTGATCATAAAGAATAAAGTGGGAAAATTAATTATAAAGAATTACAGTAGCATCAATAGAACTCTTCTTTCTAGTTAAGAAAATGGTGATTTATGAGGTCTGTGGGCTTTCAGATGAACTATAATTCAGAAAAAGCCCAGCCTAGTCTTTCACATTCTTCTATTCAGCTATTTCTTATTAATTAGCATATTTAATTGAAAATAATACTGAAAGAATATTCCTTTCAGTGTAAATGCCAGCTATTATATATGTTAGGATTTTTAAGTCACTATACATAATAAAAGGCAATTATGTTAATGTGAATTAAATTCATTCTTTTCTGTATTTGGACAATTAAATAAATTTCCCCAATTAACATTTTGAAATATGCTACAGTGATTTTTTTTTTCTTTTCAAGTAAAGTCCTAATGATTGGAACTAATGTAGAAGAATTCAATAATTGGCTAACTTTACTAGGAAATATGGAAAAGAAAGAAGCAAAATGAAAATGAGCAAAAGTGTAGAAAACTCTGATTCATTCATTCAGCAAATAATGTATGCTCGATATGTGTTTAGATATTCAGGATGCAGAGGTTAGGAAGGGGAATGAGATAACTAACCCAGACCTTTGACGAATCTGTATCTCTGGGAGAGTTGAAGATACAGCGGATAAATGAGAGGAAAAGCATGAATAAATAACTATAATGCAATGTGATATGTTACAAGTATGCATAGACTTGTCTTTATAGAACATAGGAGGAGGGATTCATTTTCCTTTCAGAATTCGAAAAATGTGTCTAAAATGGGACATTTTGACATTTTACCTAGACCTTGAAGCTTATGTTTTAGTTTGGCACTTAGAGAAATAAATAAACAATATTCAGCCTGAAGAAAGAGCAGAAGACCCTCCAGAAGTGCTCCTTAAGGCAGAGAGAGAGAGAGAGCGTGTGTGTGTGTTTGTGTGTGTGCACAGAATTACCTTCTGGGCAGCATTTTGGAAATGTATTGGCATTATTTTAATACAAATTGAAGATGTCATTAATATTTACGGAATAAGGCCTGGGATGACAAATGTACTGCACATAAAGAACTGTTCCCATATAATTTATGAATATTTTGTGCATTAAGGTGAATGAAAATTTGTTTTTATTTATTTGAGTCTATATATTTAGCATTTCACAGGTGAACTCAAACAATTACATAGTTTAAAATTATGTATGGTTTGATTTTTTTAAGAATGCAACTAACATGTAACCCAAAGGGAAATTATATTTTAAAATTTCTAATTTTATAAAAAGTTGATCAGCATTGTAGAAAATTGCATCAGTGAGAGCAATGTAGCACCTAGTATTTGAATAACTAATTCAACCCATTTGTATCAGTTTACATCTATGGCTGTTTTCCTCCCCGTGATTCTTTATATACATGCCTGTAATTTATCTTTTAGTTTTGTGGTGTGTGTGTGTTTACTTACTGACAATTATATATTTATCACAACTTAATTGTATTTTCTATCTACTTTCAGTTATATTTACATCATATTGATTCTTTTTGAAATTACATATGTGAGTTGCACTTTCCAATAAACTCATTTGATGGTAATAAAGGTGTTAAAAATGTTTGTTATAAAAAGGTGTTAAAAATGTTTGTTATAAAAAGGTGTTAAAAATGTTTGTTATAAAAAGGTAGATTCCCATTAACCTAGGGTATTTACAAAGCTGAGTGTAAACAGGCAGGTGTCAGTTGAAGATAAACAGCACAGTCTTTTTTTTTTTTTTATTGTTAGTTTCAGGTGTACAGAACAATGCAATAGTTATCCTTTTCACCCTCACAAAGTAACAACCCCCCTCTTCCAATCTATTGCCCTCCCCCCCAATATCATGCTTATCTATTACAATTCCATTGACTCCATTCCCATTCTATACTCCATGTCCCGTATACATATACTATATGTATATATAATTATAGTTGACATACAATATTATTCAACATCATCTTCAGAAATACAGTGCAGTGGTCAGACCTCTACATCGACTATGAAGTGGCCTCCCCCACAAGACATGAGTCCATCTGGTCCCCTAAGAAATATTTACAACATTATTGATTATATTCCCCAGACTGTCTTTTCTATCCCTGAGGCCATATTGTAATTACCAATTTGTATTGTCTCATCCCTTCCCCTTCTCCTTCATCCCCACCCCCTCCCAACTAGCAACACTCAGTTTTTCCTCTGTGTCTCTGAGACTATTTCTGTTTACATTTTTCATTTATTCAGTTTTTTAGATTCTACGTATAAGTGAGATTATATGATATTTGTCTTTCTCTGACTGACTTATTTCACTTAGCATAATGTTCTCTAGTTCCATCCATATTGTTGCAAATGGTACTATTTCCTTCTTTATAGCTGAGTAATACTCCGTTGTGTAAATGTACCAAAGTTTCTTAATCCAGTCATCTACCAATGGGCATTTTGGTTGTTTCCAAGTCTTAGCTATTGTGAATAACGCCACAATGAACATAGGGGTACATATATTTTTTTCGGATTAACCTCTTGGGTTTTTTTGGATAAATACCTAAGAGTGGGAATGCTGGGTCATAAGGTAATTCCGTTTCCAGATTTTTGAGTTACCTCCATACTGATTTCCATAATGGCTGCAGCAATCTGCAGTCCCACCAACAGTGCACCAGGGGTTCCTTTTTCCCACAACCTCGCCAGCATTTGTTGTTTGTTGACTTATTGATGATAGCCATTCTGACTGGGGTAAGGTGGTGTCTCATTGTGGCTTTTATTTGCATTCCCCTAATGCTTAGTGAGGTTGAGCATTTTTTCATAAGCCTGTTAGCTATCTGTATGTCCTCTTTGGAGAAATGTCTCTTCATATCCTCTGCACATTTTTTAATTGGGTTGTTTGTTTTTTGGTGTTGAGTTGCATGAGCATTTTATATATTTTGGATATTAACCCCTTATCAGGTATATCATTGACAAATATCTTCTCCTATTCAGTAGGCTTCCTTTTTGTTTTATTAATGGTTTCTTTTGTTGTGAAAAAAACTCTTAAGTTTGATGTAGTCCCATGTGTTCATTTTTTCTTTTACTTCCCTTGCCCGCGGGGATGTATCAGTAAAAATATTGCTCAGGGTAATGTCTGCAAATTTAAACCCTATATTTTCTTCTAGGAGTTTTATGATCTCAGGTCTTATATTTAAGCCTTTAATCCATTTTGAGTTTATTCTTGTATATGGTGTAAGGAGGTGGTCCATAAACAGCACAGTCTTAACTATTTTAGTTAAGAACAGATTTAAAATAATTTACTTACACACACACACACACACACACACACACACACACACACACACACACACACAGAGAGAAGGTGAGGAATCAGGAAGCCTCACTAGAATCAGAATATTGACTCCAGATCTATCCTGAGCCAGTTAGATTTAAATAAAAAGGAAAGATGGGATTACACGTGGTTTTATAATGCTGTAAAGCTTTCCAAGTTGCTGACTAGCTAGCAAGACCTTTGTTTTTGTTGCCACAGAAAAGTTAAACCTCAGAAACAGCATATAGAAGGAAAAGGTGCAAAGCCCTCCACCCTTCTATTTTCCAAAATTCATGGCAGCACATAGCTACATCAGATCTGGAACTTAAGTTTTTATTCAGGGTGTTTCTGGGTCCACTTAAATGTTAAGACTATTACTATTAAAAAGGGGGGGGTGATAAATATTACATGACCAATAGCTGTCTCTGCCACACTGAGCATATAACAAAGAGATATGTATTTAGTAAAAATGCATGAATGATTATATAATATTTCCTGGTGACCAAAGTGATATCACAATCTATAAATTAATCCTGGGGATAAATGAAGGCTTTTAGAAGATTTTAATAGATACAAAATTTGTACTACATAAAGTTTTATTAATTTACAATCTAAGCTGTAAAGAGTATTCATCCTTTGCTCCCCCATACACTCAGTAACACTGGGTATTGATATTTCTTCAATACTTTACAATCTCATAGAGAAAATGGTTTTATTGTTATGGTAATACCCACTCTTTTATTAATAGTGAAGACAAATTCATTTCTGGTGTTTAGTGGCTGTGTATGCTTCATTGTTTGTAGGTATGTGGTTAGTATTCTTATCTATCCTCGTGCTACTGATTATATATCATTCATCCCACATTTAGTCTCTAGAATTTATTCCTATATTTTTATTTGCCTTTATTTTGTTTCTTGGCAGTTTTGCTGTATATGTTGTTTTTTCCTTTTCTAAATACTATGTCCTAGTATCTTGCTTTATGGCAAAAATTGATAATTTTCAAAGATATTTTTAGTTCTCTCCAATCTTCATAAACTTAAATTTTGATGCTAAAATCTGTGAATTTAATACTACATGGTTTAGTTTCAACTCATTACATACTTCAGTATCATCTACAGTTGTGCAATGCATAACTTTTTGATCAATGATAGACCACATATATGACGGTGGCTCCAGAAGATTATAATGGAGCTGAAAAATCCCTATCGCCTAGTGACAGTATAGCCATTGTAACATCGTAGCACAATGCATTACTCACATGTTTGTGGTGATGCTGGTGTAAACAAATCTGTGCTGCCAGTTGTATAGCACATACAAGTATGTACAGTACATATGAGTAATACTTGATAATGATAATAAACGATTCTGTTACTGATTTCTGTGTTTGCTATACTTCATCATTATTTTAGAATGTACTCTTTCTACTTATGAAAAAAAGTCTGCTGGAAACAGTGTGCCATGTTACGTCAGCAGCAGCTTCATACGTTTTGTGTTTACATCTCTTGATCACATAATTTTTCTGGTGCTTGATTTTATCTCGTGTTGTTTTGTACGGTAACATACTGTACAGGTTTGTAGCCTAGGAGCAACAGGCTCTACCATAGAGCCTAGGTGTGTAGTAGGCTCTACCATGACAAAATTGCCTAATAATGCATTTCTCAGAGTATATCTTTGTTGTTAAGCTGCACATCACTGTATTTTCACTTAACAGTTCTCTAATGTCAGTATTACAGGACATGTATTCTATCAATAGTATTACTTAAATGGAAGGTCTTGAGGAGAGGGAGCCTGGCTTATTAGTTTTTTCTTTGCTAAATAATTTTGTAATGAGTGAATGAATGAAAGTCAATAGATGTTAAATCATGATAATTCAGTTTAAAAATAATTTAGTTTTTGATATTCTGACAAAATAGTTGGTTGATTAAATCTGCTACTGAATTATGTAAATATTTTTTTAATGATTCATATGTTATCTGATTGAAGGATATGCCACATCCCATTTGTAGGTACCCACTTTATATATGTAAGTAATTGACCTGTGATAATCAATTAAAAGTTTGGTCAATTAATGGTATAAAATATTTTTTTTAAAAAACAGTGTTTATATACAAGGTCTGATAATTACGTTTGGAACTTGCTGTAACGATGTTGCTAAACTTTTTTGATATCAGAGGGGTTATTCATTATGAATTTGTACCAACTGGACAAACAGTTAATCAAGTTTACTATTTGGAAGTGCTAAAAGGCTACGTGAAAAAGTTAGACGACCTGAACTTTTTGCCAACAATTAGCGACTCTTGCATCACGACAATGCACCAGCTCACATGGCACTGCCTGTGAAGGAGTTTTTAGCCAGTAAACAAATAACTGTATTGGAACACTCTCTCTACTCACCTCATCTGGCCCTCAATGATTTTTTTCTTTACCCTAAGATAAAGGAAATATTGAAAGAAAAACATTTTGGTGACATCCGGATATCAGGGTAATGCGATGACAGCTCTGATAGCCATTCCAGGGAAAGAGTTCCCAAATTGCTTTGAAGGGTGGACTAGGCGCTGGCATTGGTGCATAGCTTCCCAAGGGGAGTACTTTGAAGGTGACTGTAGTGATATTCAGCAATGAGGTATGTAGCATTTTTTCTAGGATGAATTCACTAACTTAATTGTCAGACCTTGTACTTGAAAGATAATTATAAGAATTATTTATGTTATCTCTGAATTGAATTAAATAAGAAATATGAGTTGCTATTTGAACTGGAAATTCTGAATCACCTACATTTGAAGGCTTCCCTCAAATATGTCTCTCAAATATAAAGTAGGAACTTTGCACTCAAACATAGGGTTTATATCATTACAAAAAAATAATATTACTGAAATAAATTTCTTACCCCAATAAGAGAGCTTGGAACAGTTAGAAAATACTCATATTAGCATTAGAAAATTACTACCAATAATGGAAATGTTAATTGGTTAAATTTGTCTGTTAGATTATAAGTCAAAGTAGTGTAGCTAATTGATTGGTTTTTGATTGTTGCAGAACTGACAATTTACAATGTTAATGCTTTTTTGGAAAGAGAACAGAATCTTTAGCCTACAAATATGATGCTTGCAAAAAACTTCAGTAATTTCCATATGTAGTAAATATTCAACACATGAACATTTTTTTCATTGATATGTAATATGAAAATCAATAACTTACATTGAAATTTGTAAGGGAAATTTTATTTAATTTAAGACTTTCCCTAAAAGCAATAATCTTCCTTTCCTCCCCGTTTCTTAAATCATAGACACCAAGGAATATTTATTATTTTGTCTAGGAAAGATAAGGCAGAAAAAAACAGCTTGCTACACTACACAGAGGAGCAAGAAACAATGGCCTTGATATGTGTTTTATGTTGACCTTATATTCAAAGTAACAGTGTTTCTACAGGACACCAACGCTGCTAGAGAAGAAATGGCCACACTTCTTTCTGTAGGAGTGATGGGTTTGAATACTTAGAAGTAAAAGAAAATGCCTAAACATTCTTAACTAGATGTTAAAAAGGAATTTACATATTTGATTTATTTACATCTTTTTTGATTCATTTAACTTTAATATATTTATTTGATGCAAATTAAATCCACCTCTCTAGTTTACCTGGTGGTCTAACAATATCCTTCCCAAGATCCATTATAAGGGAAAACAATGCTGCTTGGTGTTTCCATCACAATATCCTTGAGGCATTCTATTTCAGTACATGCAATGGGGAGGAATAATTAAAGACAGTGAAACAGCAAGGAGTAACAGCCTAGGACAAAATCAAGCAACCATATGAATTCTAAAAGAGGCATTTTTAATATTGAGTTGACTGCAAAATACACAATTCCATGAAATAATACCAGCTGACTGATCTCTACTAATATGTAAGGCGGCATGTTAACAGCAGTTTTATGTGTGATTCTGTTAAAGTCCACTGCTGATTCAGGTAGTACCACAATGTGAATTCTTATCACATTTCAATGCCCGAAATTCAGATATGAACCCCCACTAGCAATATGAAACTGAGGATGTTTACTACCTTAGACGTTAAGGACTATAATATTATACTATATAGTTTTCGGGTAATGTTAGTCCACTGAAACATAGGTTTTGTAATTATGATTTTTTTCTAGTTGGCCAAATGAATATGGACATTTGTTGACTACATTCCAACCAGAGCTACTATTCTACAGTGATTTTTATTAAATATTTTATAATTCACACTATCCATTACTTTAGTGGACAAAAGAAATATGTATTTTATTTTGAATAAGCAAGATTCAGGTAGTATAGTTACAGAGAAAATTTCATTGTCTCCTTAAAATGTATTTAGTGAGGCCATTCTTCTTCAATCCTGGATGAAAACTCAGAGTCCCTTGAGTTATCTGGACAGTCTCAGGTTAAAAAAACAAACCTATACTTATTGTAAGTCACAAAATATAATGTCCTCTGATCTTTATTTTATCATATTTTTGAAAAAAAGTTTGACTAAAATTTCTAATTTGGCACTTTTTCTAATGCATTTTGTATGAATATATAAAAGCATAAAGTTCTTGGGAAAAAGTGAAGCATTATCAACATGTATGTCTGTTGTCCTATATGTAGTTTTCCAAAGTAATCTATAAATGTGTCATAGAGTTCTTCAAACAAAGATAAGCCATTGAATGAAGGCACACTCGGCGCCAATGTAGATGACACTGGCTGAGGCTTTAAGGATAAAAGATGAAATGGAAGTGGATTGTTTCCTGGCTAACACAGCAGTTTAGATGAAAACATAAGGTGTATGCTAGTTAACATGAATATTCATCATTTTCTCTTAGTAATTAATATAATAAATATTCACAAAATCAGTAAAGATACCAAATATCTGAAGAATACTATCAACAACATTACAAAGGCAGTTCAATGGAGAGCGAAAGTCATTTCAAATAATGGTGCTGGAATAAATGGATATTCATATATAAAATATATGAACCTGTACACATCATCGACTAAAATGTAGAACTCAAAGAGGTACTGAAGAAAACATAGGAGAAACTCTGTGTTCAGCAGAGTTCTAAACATGAGACCAAATGCACAAACCCAAAAGAAAAATCTGATAAAGTTAACTTTAGCAAAATTTTAAAATGAGTTACGCCAAAGACACACTTAATAGAATAAAAAGGCAAGCCACAGACTGAAAGATATATTTGCAAATCATGCATTTGATAAAGGACATATATTAAAAAATATAAAGAGCTTTCAAAACTCACTTGTTTAAAAAAACTGGATAAGGATCTGAATAGACACTATCAACTATGACAAGTAAAAGACAAGTAAATATGAAAAGAAATTTGTCATTATTTGTTAGAGCATCAAATAATATTCCAGAAACCCGAATCACCTAGGTGTCTTTCTCATTCTGTTTCTCTTCTTTCTTTCCTTTTTCATTTCTGTTCCTTTTTTAGCATTATGAAAAGATGTAAATTATAATTTTAAATAAATAGTAATTACAAATCATTAACCATAGGCAAAAGGCAGAGCATTTCTGGCTCACCAGATTGTTTTCACAACATGCTTTGGTGATCACTCCTTAAGGAATCAATGTGAGAAAGTATTTAATGTACATACATGAGTTTACTTTCTGTTGTGCCATAATTTTAAAAATTCTATAATTTTGAGAATATAAATAACAAAGCTGAAATCAAAGTATAATCTTTACAAATTTCCATTAGTGATAGAAAGAGACTACACACATATATTAAATTGCATAAATATATTATAATCAATTTAACCAAATCCTTAATAATTACATTTGACCTATTTTCAAATATTTACATATGAAAAACAATTCTTTCGATAGCCAGGTGCATATATTATTTCATAAGTTATCAGGTTCCCAGGTTAGATTCCCTGGGATGCAGACACCAAGATAAAGTTAAAGTACAGGGAATTTATTGAGATTGCTCTTGAGAGTCCATGTGGAAGAGGTTAGGGAGAAGGATTGTGCAGAGGGAGATGTCAAGCTTCTACCCAAAATATCTGAATCTTTTTCTCTCAAATCTTGCTAACAATGTTGGTTATTAATTGCTAAAATTCACATTGAAGTCTAGTTTTATTATATTTTTTAATGAGTGAGGCTGAGTATCTTTGAAAATAGTTGGGGTCATTTGTAATTATTTTCTGTGAAATGTCCATTTCACATACCCTTTGTCCAATTTTCATTGATTTCTGATCTTTTGCTTATAGGTTTCTAGTACCTCTTCATATACAAACTATGATAGACTGTGATGAGTAATATATAACTTGTGTGTTTTTTTATTTTCATTTGTGTTTTTACTTTGCATGTTGAAATGTTGACATGTGAGGTTATTTTTTATTTTTATAAGATCAAATTTATCAATAGTTTTTCTTTTTGTACATTTTAAAACAGGTTGTAAAAGAGCTCTTGTTCTTGTGTTAGAAGAATTTACTCATTTTCTTATATTATCATAGGTTTATTTATTTATTTATTTATTTATTTTACATTCATCTATTTGATCCTTGTATATAATGTCAAATACGATACTTTTTTCTGGGTGAAAAATTTTATTGAGTATTTATTTTATGTTATTAAGTTACAGTGTCATATTTAATTACATTCTACACTACCTTTGATCCTCTACTAAACCGTTAGAAGTATCTACTTATCAAAATTTCAGAATTCCACTGGGAAAGCATCTAGATTATGTGTTTTGTGGAGGATAGCTAGGATGAACACATAATTTATTATTCAAACTGAACTTTTTTAATAGTTAAAGGAAACCTAACTAATGCTAGAACAACAGGCATAAGCCTTGATTGTCATTGGCTTAAAGCCATTCTAGTAATAGCTTCTTTTAGCTTTCTCAATTTCTTCTGTTGAAATTGATATATAATATGCTTTTCTCATAATACCTTTCTCAGGTTTTTGGTACCAGGTTATGCTTCCCTCATAAAACAAGTTTGGAAATGCTTTCTACTCTTTTGTTTGCTCAAAGAATTTAGAATTTAGTAGTGTTGGTATTTCTTTCTTAAATGTTCTGTAGAATTCATTGATGAAATCTTATGTGCATTGGGATGTATATCATTCCATATACCCCTCTATTCATTGGGTTTGTTTACAATAATATTTTGCTTTTATAAATCTCCATTAACTTTCAAAATACAACACAAATGTTTGCTTTCTCCATTCTCTTTTATATCTCTTTCTCTAGGAATATTTTTTCTTCAGCATTAATTGCACCAATAATCCTTAATTATCTTCTGACATTTCAGTTTATTTCACTTTGTTGTTATTTATATTCTGTAGCAAAAGGGCTAAATTAGTGAAAATGTAATGACTATTTGTTATTTTCCAGGCATTATACTAGATAACTTAAATCTCACAGCAATTATTGGATAATACATTAGTTTTCAATTTCTAATTAGAAGTTGAGGCTTAAGAGGATTTAATGAATAAGTTTAAGACATAAAATTATTGTAGCACATCTATTCCTTTCTCTGCCATTATCCCTTTTTTAGAGAAAGTGGCTCTTCCCTTATTACATGTGATTCCAAAAAGGGTTGTAATAGGGTTTACCCATTTTACTGGTATGATCATATTCCTAAGCTGAAGAAGTTACATTACTTTATCACCTAATAGCATAGATTGGTTTCAAATGGATATATAAACCAAGAAGAGCAAAGTATTTTCTGGAACTCATATGCGGATAATGGAAGAGAGAAGCCATCTTCCTACAGGAATTGCTAAATTAAAAAGCTACGAAGCTGTATCTGCTGGAAGCAATCCTACCTAACATTCTAAAAGTGTCTTTAAAGAATAAAGTCCATCATTTCGATTCTACTCAGATAGCAAGCGAAAAAGAGAGCACCTCAGAATAAAGTGACCTTATATACTGATTTGCCCATGACTATTATATTTGTTGCCAATCAATTAATGTTTTTAAAATTAATTTTAGAAACCTCCTTTCATCCTGAAACAGGTTGAATCACAGACTACATGTTCACTCTTCCTAAAAATATCATTTGTGTTCCTGGGATCTGGCTGGTATGTGCTCATCATACCCTAGGTTTTCCAGTTATTTAGGACATTTATACTGCATTCTTGCTTAAGACAGATTAATTGGATTTCTATCAGATGTAAACATATTAATCCTAAACAATTTAGCTAAAATCTGGCAGAATAGAGACATATGTCTTTATTTAATTCTAAAGTCAATAAGTTTTACCTTATCCCATCTATTTAATCGTAAGTTTTAAAGTATTTTCAAATTTTTTTCTAATTGTCTTTTAATTACTAAAATTAGGAACTTTCATAATCAACAAATTCATGGTAGAGTATAAGTGTTTAATAATATGATTTCTTGTAATTAAATTTTCTGTTGAATTTATTTACTTAAATTTACTTAAATTTATTTGTTTTTTTAACTTTTCAGTTTATTTTCTAACATAAAAATAGAATTCAAAACTAAATTTGAATGAAGTTGCATATTTTGTTTTCCTCTAAACAGCTGACAAAATTACATTTTTGAGTGCTAGAATAAAACATAGATATCACTGACCCAAGTCTTTCATTATACAAACAAGGAAAGAAAAGCTCAATTTACTTCTCTTGATTTTTAGTTATTGTGCCCATAATTTCTCTGGTGTTTAATTCAGTTCTACTTGGTTTCTAATCCCAAATTTCTTGTCATCTGCTCCATTCTCCATTAATTTACTGTTGTAGATCTTATTACTTTTCTGTGCATGCTTAGATGAAGATATTTCAAACCACCTTAATGTATTTTGTTTTGTGCCTTTCAAAAAACAAACACAAAAACAACAATATCAAAATTCATGACTTCTTTTCTATAAGATTATAATATCAGGTGAGGTGATTAATTTTATGTGTCAGTTTGGGGTCAGGGGTGCCCAAATAGCTGGTAAACATTACTGGGTGTCTCTGTGAAGATGTCATAGGAAGAGATTAGTATTTGATTGAGTAAAAAGATTGCCCTACCAGTGTAGGTGGGCACTATCCAATCCATTGAGTGTCTGAATAGAAACAGGGCAGAGGAAGGGCGAATCTACACTTTGCTGAGCAGAGACATCCATTGCTATTCCTGGCTCTTGAGCTTTCAGACTCAGACTAGGACTTCCAATATCAGCCGCTGGATTCTTAGGCCTTCAGACTCAGAGTGAATTATTCCACCAGCTTTCCTGATTTTTCAGATTGCAGATGGCAGATAATGGAACTTCTTGGCCTCTATAACTGTGTGAACCAATTCCTGTAATAAATCTCCTCTCTCTCTCTCTCTCTCTCTCTCTCTCTCTCTCTCTCTCTCTCTCTCTCTATATATATATATATATATATATATATATATATATATATATATATATATATATATATATATATATATATGTATACATTTTAAGAGATGTTATCTATGCTCATGCAGTAGTGTGTCGATGCTTATAGTAACCACTCTGAGCACCTTTGTAATCGCAGAAGTCAAATGTGACTTGTATCCATCTTGTGTTATCAGTATATATTGAGTATTACAATTAATAGTTTTTTTTTCCTTTCTTAAAATGTGTATACTTTTTTTTGGCACCCTCTGTGTGTATATATATATATATCCTATTGGTTCTGTTTCTTTGGAGAACATTGAATAATGCAACGTGTAACGTTTTATAATAAGTTTTTTTAACTAAAAGTGTAAAGGTAATAAGAAGCCTGAATTAATTATACTATTAACTTTTTCCATTGGTTTTTAAATTTTAGCTTTAGTGAAATGAATTTGTGATATAGAACTTTATAGTCTCAAAACATTGGGTTCTTTGATAACCCCTAATAGCAGTCTTCCTCATACATTGAGACTGTTTCCCTCCTCTTAAATAGTAATCTATCTGAGAACATCATACATACAAGATATGGGCACATCAGCATGGACAGTAATTTTGGAATTGTGAAATCTTACCTTAAAAGGCACTCCAATTTGGTGAGGAAATAAAAACATGTGTCTGTATTTTAGTTAAATTAAAATGCCATCTATTTGGGATTAGAGCCCAATTAAAGCTTGATGAAAAATTCTAGGATCACACTAGTACCAATTATTCCAGGTGATGACAGTGGGTGGGACTTTTTCAATGTAAGTTCAGAGCCATCCAGGGAATCTTTGCCAAAAGGAGATCTTCTTTTTAATAAAAGACTTAACAGTTCCTGGATTCTTATTAGGGTTCCTGAACCGTTTGCTTTTTGCTTCCAATTTCAGCGACAGAATTCATCATTAAGAGATTCAAAGCATTCATGTGTTTTGGATTATTTGTGTTCAATCTCCACCAACTCTTATGTTTTAAATATATCTCTGTGGCCCTTTGTTTTTTCAAACAGAATTGATGTGGTATATAAAGAAACAAAAGCATATCAGCTTGTTCATGTTTTTCTTTGGTGTGTACTTAAAGCACACTAATGGTAATTTAGATTCAAAAATCAGACTGCCACAATATCAATCTGCAGTTTGATATTAGAAAATAAATTCCAATCTGCCCCCACCTTTGAATCAAATAAAAGTTCTCTGTTACTCCCTTTGACTTCATATAAGCACATCTTTGACTCCTTTCACTGCACTGTGATTATCTGTGGTGCTATCATTGTCATGGGTTTCAATTAAGCCAGGTGCTGAAGAACATATAGATTGTGTTATTTCAGTGACTGCAACACTAGACTGTAGATGACAAAGAACTCCTGAGCCCAAATTACCCAAGTTTTCAGTAATATGGTTTATATTAATAGAGCAGCTCTTGTAGCAATATTTTATTCTGAATCGTATAATAAAAGGTAGCTAGCATCATCAACTAGTGAGTTATTATTAATTTGAAGAGAGTTTTGAAACCACAAGCTAAAGATCAACCACAATTCCATTAAAATAAATAATTGAATCAAAATGTTCCCATCACCAGTACATTGATACAATGAAATTACATATATATATATATATATATATATATATATATATATATATATATTTACACATGATTTAGCCAAATAGATAATGTGTGTGGTTTGAAAGTCTTTTTTCAGCATAAAAACAAAATAATTAAGAATATACTACATACATACTGTATATATAGTATGTCGTGTGCCGTACTGAATTAAAACATAATTATCTAGATTAGGAGAATTACTTTAAAAATAGCTAAGTTGTAATGCCTCACAGTCAGCAAGACAATTATAACCTTTTAATATAATTCAGATCTTAGGCTTAAAATGGCAGACCAAATACACAAATACCTCCTCGCTTCCTGAAAGCCTACTGAAATTACACTAATTCGATACAAATAAAAAGGCAGAAACAAGGATAATGGGAAAAAGATGAAAGTAACAACATTTGAAAACAAGAAATATGTGTAACTCTTGACTAAAATAGTAGGTTCTGAGCCAGATAAAGTCTAAGACACCAAAAACACCAGATACAACTTGTTTGGGACAAAATTCTTGACAGATTCAGAAACTGATAGCCATGGGGAATTTTAAAAGCGGAGCTGAATAGGTACTGAAACAGGGAGATTTAGATTCCTTTCCTCACTCATCTCACATAGGTGAGTGCCCTGCCTTCTTCTGAAAGAAGAGAGACAATTTGTTGGGAGAAAGTGAATCAGAGTGACTCTGACTGGATGTCACCAGCCATATCTGAAGACGTTGGGGTTGGACTACAACTTGGATGCTTACTTGGGGAACTGTTGGAGGATAGCTTTCCCCAAAACAAAAGAGTTAACAAAAAAAAAAAAAAAAGAAAGAAAGAAAGAAAGAAAGATAAGACATAAGAAACAGAAAAGCTACCATAGAAAAGAGGTGAAAGACATTTCAGATTGATGTGAAGGGGAGATGCTAGAATGGCATTTGTTCATTAAGCCTGTGTAGAGGGAAGCTAGTAACATCTGGATCATAAAGAAAAGGGCTCTGGGAAAGTGTCCTCAAGGTGCAGGTGCTCGAATACTCTGAGAAAAGGGTTACACGTGTAGAAAGAATTGGGAGATAATTAATCATAGGCACATGAATAACTAAGCACATTAGACAAACACATTAATCATTAATTTCAATGAAACAAAAAGTTGTATAAGACAGAAATGTAAATTTGGTATAAGACAAAGCTTAGCTATAACTTTTATTTTCAGTCATGACAATGTAAATATTTGCATTAGCGTTCTATTGCCACATAACAAATGACCACCACATTTAGCAGCTTAAAAACACACACATTCATCATCTCTTGGTTTAGCAGGTCAGGAATTCAGGTAAAGTATTGTTGGATTTTCTGCTCAAGGTCTCACACGGCGGAAAGCGATGTGTTCCTTTCTGGAACTCACTCAGGCCCTTTTCCAAATGTATGCGGTCGGCGGTTTCAGTTCCTGTGGTTGTATGACTAATACCCCTGGTTTCGTAATGCCTTGGCTGGAGACTCTTAGAGGCAACCATAGTGCCCTGCCATGTGGTCCTCCTCATGGGCAATGCACATCATGGCAGTTTGTTTCTTTAAGGGCAGCTGGAGGATTTCTTTTCTCTCTCTAGTCTGCTAAACAGCCTTATAACATAATCCAATCGTAAGAGTGGCAGCCCATCACCTTTCGCATATTGCATGGGCTGGAAGCAAATCCCAGGTCCCACCCACGCGCAAAACGGTGAGGGGGCAGAATACACAGGGCTTAGCACCAATGCTGAAGATCATGGTAGCTAACTTAGATTCCAGCTTACCATGATATTTAATACGGATTTAAATAAAAGTTATGAAATGGCAATATTGGGAGAATAGAAGAAGGCAAAGTATACAGAGGTTTATAAGATCTCATGGATTCTTCATGCTGTCACAGTTAGTATCTAAAGCAAAACCCTTATTAGTTTCAGAAAATTACTTGGGAATATGAAGAAAAATATCAGAAGAAATGTATTGAATCCTTGTTTTGTGTGTATCTTTGAAAAAATGAAAATTAAATCAGAAAAATATATAAGTAGATTTGAACTAAATGGAAGCTATAGATTTGAGAGAAGAAAATAGATATCAAATACTGAGGGAATATGGTGGAGATAGAAAAAGGGTTAATATGCTTGGATGTGCAGTATAGAAACAAAGATGATTAAGCACTCCGGGACCCATAGCTGTAAGAATCATGTGGGCAATAGAAGAAAATTTAATGTATGTTTCTAGTGGCTTATCTCTAAGACTATTTACTCAAATATATGTTAACTTTCACAAGAAGTATACAAAGATAATTAAGACTATTTGTCAGATTTGGTGAAAATTTTCAAGATAAATTTAATTTTGTAATTTTAGAAAAAGTTTCATTAATATTAAAACACTGATGAGGCAGATATAAAAATCTATTAAGTATTAAACTGACATCTCTGAAAAAAAAGACTATTTGTCAGAGCAACATACATAAGGCAGTAGTATTTTAAGAGAAGTATGTTGAGTTCATTTTTCAATAGTTATTTGATTTAGTCTGTTATAAAATAAAGCAAAACTTTAAGATTTTAATTTGACAACCCAGTGATAGCAGAACAATATAGGAAAATAGAAAAATAATGTAAAGGGATTAATATTCACCTAAGAAATTGACATTAGTCAGAGATATATCAGTTGAAACATTCTTGTTAGGAAGATAAATAAAATTACATAATCAGCAAAAATACAAATAGGTGAATTCTCAAGAATATTGATTCCTTATGTGTGCTTATAAGTCTGCATGGGTGTTGCAGGAAACGGATAAGAAACAATAACAAGTCAAAACAATAACAAACCCAGGAATTTCCTGAGCTTCAAAACTTTCATTTTGTACGTTTATATATACGAGTATATGAACAAGCCACACAAAAGAGAATTCAGGGCCGGCTGAGTGGCGCGATGGTTAAGAACTGGCTTGGGATGCCAGAGGGCCCCGGTTCGGATCCCACATATGAGGGCCAGTGACGCTGCCCTCTACAGCTAAGATGCCGAACAACAGCTCAACCTGGAGCTGGGCTGCCAGGATTCGCTGGCGATGGAGTAGGCTGCAGCCCCTGCTGCAGTGGGTTGCCATGGGCTACCGTGTGTAGCCAGCAGCCAGTGTGAGCGGCCAGCAGCCAGTGTGAGCGGCCAGCAGCCAGTGTGAGCGGCCAGCAGCCGCAGTGAGCGGCCGTTCAGAAGCCGGCGACTGATCTGCCTCGCCCGGGAAGAGCGCAATGATGGTGCCAACTTAGGCCAGTGAAGCAACGTCCTCCACAACTAGACTGATGAACAAAACGACAGTAACTTGTCTGTTTCCCTTCCCCCAATTCCCCAGCTCTGTTCTCATCCCCCCAATTCCCCAATTAAAAAAAAAAAAATCTTAAAAAAAAAAAGTGGATCATGCCAGTTTAAAAAAATAAATAAATAAAAATAGAAGAGAATTCACCTCTTAAACAAGTGCCATAAAACTCCCATTCCTTTCAGAAAGCAAAGACTAAGGGTGGAAGTACATAGAGAAGGCTTAAAGATATTTGAAGTAAAATGGAACTCAGTAACGGTCTCTTTAGAAATTAATGGAGTATAAAGACTTTGGGGCAATGTGAACTCAGCACTGAAGGTCAACGCTATCTTTGATTAATAGTTTTCTGACACATATCACTTTAAAATAATGACGTGTTTTTCCTAAATGTTTTATAAACAACAGGTGCTTATTTAGTAATTTTTAAAATAACTGCCCATGTTTCACGGTAGGGCAGGTTTGCCTATCACGGTGGTAGAACAACACCGCTTAACATTAATATGAATTATAGGTTTTATACATAAGCTATAAAGGTATATGTTGGTCATTTTCTCCTGTTGGTCAGCTTAATGAAAACAAATCTTTTAAATACCTAATGTTCACATACCAATACATCAATGGTAAGTCAAACAAATAAAATGGGTAGAAAACATCCATACCTAATAAAAGTAACTGGCTTTCTACTTTTATAGCAATTAAAATGTATATAATTCAAATATGGAGTACCACTTGTCTATCAGTAACATTGTAAGCAAGTGAACTTAACTTCATCAATAATTTGATACATTAAGAAAACAATGACATAAAAATAGATGTTCTCCTTACTACTTGTTTGCCAGGCAACAACTATTGATCATCACTAATATGCAACTAGAATCCTGTTTGATTTTATTGAACATAAAATGAGCATTACTTTACTAAAATGAAAATATTTTAGGAGCTTTCAGTATGTTTATTATTTTTATTTGATTACAGATTTTTTTCATATAAACAACTGTTTTTACACTATATTGGCACTCAGAAAAACTAAAATTAATATGCATGCGAATAATATTGATATGTTGTTTTCTGAAATCAAACCAAGATACTGTTTTCATATTGAAAAATGGAGTTTGCATGTTTTCATTAAGCTTAACAATGTGGTAAAAATAAGCATATACAATTTCTGATTACTTACCTTATCCACTTTAACAATATTTCATCTTTTATAATCTGCAATGAACATCAATCTGTAAATAAAAAATGGCTTATAAAAATAACTTCAGACCAGATGATTATTAGTAGCTAAATCAAGGAAACGTATGTTGTCATTTAAACTAACAGTATAATAAAAATACGTGTCAAATATTTAAAAACAACTACTCGTTTAAACCTTGGGCAAATGTATTTGAAATTACCAAAATATTAGCTTTCTAATCTTTAGGCAGAACATGCCATTTCTTGAGTTGTATGCAAGCGCACTGCACTAGTGAACCAATCAATTTAAACTGACATTTTGTTAGGACAGGAGTATTTGTGGAATAAAAGATGAACACCCTTTCATCCTTACTCATAAATCAATTCTGTTCTGTGCACAAAACATAGAAAATCTGGTAGCTCAAGTTATTAGAATGCAATCCTACAAAAACAGCTGTTTTTCTTCTCTTGCCCAGTGTAAAGTGTTCATGAAAAAGTGCACACAAAGTACATACCAGGAATGCTATTGTAAACAGATATTTGCATTATTAATGGCTATAAAAATACCATTTTACTACAAAAGAACATTTTTAAAGACACTGTATGTTTTATAAACAGAGCAGGTGGATGACTTGCAGGAAATGTAGAATGGGTATACATATACGTTCACATTGAGCTTATTTTAATCAATAATAAATCCAATCAGTCCTCGTGTAAAAAAAATCCAGAAAAATCTGTTATATTGGGCGAGGGGTGATATGATTGCATTTACTTTGATAGCGGTTGCATGTTCTCAGCAGAAGAGGAAGGTATGCTGAATCTTGACAAGCTAATTGTTTTGACATTATTGTAAGTTTTGAACCATCTCAGTGATTCAGAACACACCATTGCTTAATGAATAATAGTCTCAGGCTTAAAAAACGTTAGCTGTGTCTGTAGATAATCTCCTCAGTTGGACTTTCTAATAGGATGATGTGGTGATTTTAAAATATGTCCACATATTCTTTGATATTCTTCTTCAAAAAGTGGTACCCAGTTCCCCTCCCCTTAAATGTAGGTGGTACTATGACTCCCTGTTAATCAAGAGAATGTAGTAGAAATGACTGTGTTTGATGTCTGAGATTTAGATGTAAGAAGCGTCATCACCTCCTTCTTACTTCTTCTATTGGATTTTTTTTATCAGGAGTATGTAGCCTCTATGTCTTGGGGACACCCAAGCCAACTTAGGACAGGTCCTGTGGTCCTGGCCCCAGTTGTCATACGGTGCAGTGCAGCCACCAGCTGCCTTGACTGAAACCTCATGAGACTGAGATTTAGAACCACCAGATGGGTTGCTTCTGGATTCTGAGCTCTCAGAAACTGTGTAAGATAATAATGTTTATTGTTTTAAGATTTGCGATAATTTGTTACATGGAAATTATCATTTATTCAATCAACAATTAGAGATAACAACATGAATCCTTTCTTAACTATGGAAGTCTAATTGAAATAAGAATTCTTATTTTCTCCCAGTTATAAAAGGTTCATAAATCATTATAACTCAGTTAATTGCTTTCAAATATGGTATTTTTATTGTGTATTTTATTCTATAGACTTCAAAATCTCACAAGCTATCAGTATTATTGTTCTTGCTGTTGTTGGATTGTTGTTGATATATGCAGTCAATTTTTGTGAAGTCTCCCTTCTTCCTTCCTAAAAATGCCTTTAACTCACCTTTGTTCTCAAATGATATTTATGACAGTTACAGGATTCATGGTTGGCAATCATTTGCTTTTAGCCCCAGATACTTTCTTTTGCCTCCTTTTTTTTCCTGTAAAATCTATTATCATTCTAATTTTAGTTCCTTTGAAAGTGATTACTTTGTTCTTTGCCCTAAAATTTTTCTCTTTGGTTTTAGTTTCAGGTAGTTTTACTATGATGTGTTTAAGAATGGTTTTCTTTGTGTTTATCCTATTCAGTGTGCTTCTTTAATTTTCGGCATTTTCTCTTCAGACATTACTTTGGCCTCACTAACACGCTCTTCCCCTCTTTATACCTAATTTAATATTTTATCTGACTTATCTTCCAGATCGTTAATTTTCTTTAGTTGTCTTATACATTTTTAAATGCATCCATTGAATTTTTAACTTTAATTACAATGTCTTTCTTCAAGTCAAAAATTTCCATTTTGCTTATTTTATATAGATAAGTTTACTTTTTATATCGATGTTTATTTATTTTTAGAGTAAGCAGTGTTTCTATGTTGTTCAAAACACTTATTCACACTGTCAGAAAGACAGTCACCAATATTTTTTATTTGAATTTTGGAGTTTTATTTTTAGCATTTAATTCCCTAATTTGTTTGGAATGTGTTTGTTTTGTATATAATGTGAAGTAGGGGACCTATTTTATTTTTTTATATGGATAATTCTATTTTATCTCCACTTATTGTAAATCTGTTTCTATGACCTGGCTTGCCAGTTCTATTATGTATTAACATTTCTTCTATACAGGCAGCTATTTCTGGGCTCACTATACTATTTTATTGATCGTTTAGTCTACATCATTTCAGAAAAACCCAGTATCAATTCGTGAATGAAAAAGGGGCTATGTGGTAAATCTGACTAGCTCAGAGACATAAAGTAACCTCACCAGGTGATGTGATTGTAAATTCCTCACTGGGCAGGTCATCGTGGGTAGTCATGTCTCAGGCCTGTAACTTCTTTAGTAAAAGGTCTATCTTTATCTAAAGCAAGCCGTATCTATCACTCTTGTGCACCTAGGTTAACATACCTTTCAGATGCCCTTTTTCAGACCCCTTGGAGGCTTAACTACCCTCAAGGTAGCTCATGATCTTGTTGCCTGTCTACCATCTCTGTTCACTATAAATGTTAAATGTAAACTATCTTTTACCCACCAGTGTAAAAGAAGTTTGTATGTCTCCATTTTACTTTTTATCTAATTATAGGTATTTCCCTGCCTTGCTTTTTCCTGCCTCCTTAATCTACTCTACTGTCAGTGGATTTCACTTGCCTCCTTTGATTCCAAATGTATGAAAAAGAACTGCAAATCTGCCAATATCTGGAGCATTTTCTCAGTCCATTGAGGTCTTGCTTCCAGCATGTACTCAATTTGGCTCAAATCAACTCTAATAAACTCTTCTAAAATTTTCTATAGGTTTGGGTGTTCTTACGTCAACAAATTATTATGAACCCTGATATTTTACAGGTAAAATTCTTGCTCCTTACTGTTCTCCTTCAGAGAGTTTTTTTGTTTTTGTTTTTGTTTTCCCTATTCTTGGCCTTTTCTAAATTCATGTTCACCTTGAAGTTGCTTTAAAACTACAGATCAATTTGGAGAGAATTTTTCAATCTTTACACTATTAAATTTTTCTTTCCATGTATATGGCATGTATTTTCATTTATTTAGATATTCTCTAACTTTAGAGGGGGAGCGGTGTTCAACTGCTTCCCCAAAGGCAGTTTCCCAAAGTTTACCTATTTATTTCCCATGAATCTTCTCAAAAGCAAAGCTTTTATACTTTCCTGGTAATATTAACCCCATGAACTCCAGATGGACCTGGCAGAAAATGTTCACAGTGAGGAGTAGGAGATTAATATCCAAAATGATTGGTATATATTGTTTTCCTTAATGCAATGGATCATTTTTAATGTGTATGGGTCATTGTTTTAGATCTATTTATTTGTTTGTTTGTAAGCATTGAAGAACCATTTAGAACATGCTCAATTTATGAAGGATTCATTACAAGGTTATAGGTTAGCAATGATTTTAATAATATGACTAAATATCAAGAAAATTGAAATGCTTTAGGATAAAATTTGATTTTGAATCGAGAGAGTAACTTGTAAGACCTAGGTAATTTTTTTATGTTATTCTTGACAACTATTGTAATGTTTGTCTTTTTTAATTCCTGTTTCCACTATTGCTTCTGGTAGACATAACTTATCATATTTGGGTTATGATCTTTACGTATCTTGTTTTAACCTGCAATTGTTTATCTCTCAATAAGTTTAAATATATGCTTGTTAAGCATTTGTACTTGCTCTTGTATAAACTATGTGTTGGTAAGCTTACCAATTTTCTTATTCATTGTTTTAACAAAATATTTATATTATTTTTACAAATTATAACAGTTGTTTCTTTTAATCCTTTTGAAGATGGGAATTCAGTGTTTTCGCTCTTCTCTCTTTAGTCTGTGGTGGGAGGCATAATCTATCCTTTTCTGAAATGGTAAATGTTCTTTATTTATTTGTCCTTTCTATCTGTTTTGTCAAAATAGTTTTAAAAATATTTAACTATAATATTAGCATTTATTTTCCCATTGCATTTCACTTACCTACCCATTTTTAAGCATCAACAAATATTTTTTGGATACTATCTTAAACATTTGGGATTAAAGTACAGCAAAATTTAGTTCTTATTGTAAAAACTTTGCACTCTAGTAATGGCAGTCCCTCATATAAAAACATAATTGCAATTAACAATTATATTTGTTTGATTTTTGCAAGGTAGTTTTTTTTTATTACAAACTTTTACTACATCAATTTAAACAGATTACTGGTGGTTTGGAGAAACTCTCAGATTTAATAAACAGAAAGTTCCTGGTTATATATTTACGGACAATATTTTCTTATTGTCCTTATAAATTACAAAGAAACTTCACTGAGAATTGCATTTTGGAAATTTTCTCCTCAAAATTCTCAACTGAGATCCAATTTGATTTTGGTCCTGTTGTATGAATTTCTCTTGTACTTGTTTTAATACTTTTCAAAAGGGTTCACGTCATGATATCTTTACATTCATTTTTTTTGACTATCCAGTGCATTCTGAAACTACAGATTTGCTTTTCCATGTGCTACTTTGTTTTGTGACTGTTGCTTCCTTTCCTTATGTTTAAAATATGGGGTTTGTTTTATTATTATTATTTTGCTTTTGATAATTGACTTATTCTAATTATAGCTTTTCTTTACTGGAACACTATTTCACAGGTTGCGTCCAGATTACCTTCTAACTGTCTACTAACTGTGTCTCTGTTTTTGATCTGATTAATTTCCCATACCTTCTAGAATCTTTTCATAATTTTCTTCTTACATATTAAATTTAACTGGCTTAATTGTTTTGATTTTATACATTCAATGATGATTTTATGCCCACACAATTTTGGCTTTGTTGCATTATCTTCTTGTCTCTGATCTTTGCCTTCCCATGGTAGCCTTATGTTTAATAAAGACAATTGCCTTCCTGAAGATTTTGTAAAAATGAAAGTCATTTTGTAAAAATTGTCTCTTTACAGGAGAGCATTTCTCCTACAAACTTTTCATCATCCACTTTCGTTTCAGGAGTAGAACTCAGATTTCTGTTTGCATTTAATTTTACCCATTGTGTATATACCTCAAGACTATGGCTTACATTTAATCCTATCCATGTGCTCTAGGTAATGAAATATCCTGGCTTCTTCCCTGATAATTCTCTAACCCAAATTACTGTTCCATATTAAAAACCACCCCCAATGACTATTCCATTTTTTTTTTCTAAATCCAGAGGTACATGTTGAAAACGTCTATGGTCAAGTCCAATCTACCTTCTGAAGACAATTTCCACTGTTCTCAAATCCTAGTTTATTCTTCCTTTCATCCGAATTTGAAACTCCTCACTTATTTTTGTTGTACTTTTATTTATTAACACTGTTTCTTTTTCAGGTTCTAATTAAAAGTTCATAGCCTTCAAAAAGCAAACTGATGCTCTGCTGAGATATTATCTTTATCTTTTTTTTTTTTACTTTTAATCAGTTTATGCCTCCATTTTACTTTCCTTAACTTGTCTTATGTCCTAACAAGACCACAGTCATCTTGATTGGCACCACATCTTAGCAAAATAATCAAATAGTGAAGGAAGCATAGTAGACACTAAAAACATACTTATTGAGTAAAAAGGTAGATGCATTTCCTCCATAAAATGCTAGATAGTGATAGCCTATGCTGAATTCTATGGTTTGAAAGCATATAAAATGCACTCATGCAAATTAAATATATTTCCAAAGATGTTCATAGAAAGCATGTTAGCTTCACTAACAAGCAAAAACACAATATGTTGTAAATCCTTGTCATAAAACTTTGGCTAGTTATGAATATATGAACTATATAATGATTTTCCCACTTTAAAATATACAATAATGAACTGCCCTACTCTATCTTATTTATTCATTTTTTCAACTTAATTGGAGAACACTCATTTAAACTCCAGTAAACCTTGAAAACATGTATTATCCCATGAATTGTCAGTTAGAAATTTATAAAATTAGGGCAGATTATTTTTTTCTTTTCCTCCTCAAGTTTCAAAGCTACCTTTGGCATATTGAAGAATACTTTTTTATTTTTTAACATCCAAAATAATAAACACAGGAATGATTACTAATTATAACACCTGGTGGGTCTTTCTGCCTGTTATGTTTTTTATCATCAACTGAATCCAATCTTGCTCGCTTTTATTTCTTTTGACACTTTGTCATCTGAAACATATTTTAGAATGTAAATATTTTTTCTTGTCCTGGGAAAGTTGTACAGTAAATATGACTATTTTGACCTTTTCAATATTCTCCATTTTGTCTGGTTGTCTGTTCCAATCATAGGTTCCTGGGGTAGTAAACAGGGAAAGTTGGGCATGGCAAGCGAATCCAATTACAGAATACTAAAAAGGTCATACTAGGATGGATTTCACATCACAGAACATAAGAGATAGGGGGAAAAAGATTTATAATGTTTGGGAAATGAATAAATGTGCTCTGTACATGTTCTTAACAAGTAAGAAATAAAAACTGATGATAAACTTCCTGTTGTTTATCTTAACTTTTAAATTATTTTTGGGCTATTTCTTAAAAGCCAATAAGCTTAATCTTACTGCATATTTAATATAGTTAATTCCATTTCCCCTATAATTAATAATATATCAAATCCTCTTAAGCAGGAAACGTTTATTGCATCAGTGCAGATAGTATTTAACAAATGACAACTGCATAATAATGTGAATTTTCTTCTATCCTTTCCACCCAGAAGATGGCTTAAAATATTGAATAATAGGCCCAAATGGAAGATGAACTTTACTTAGTTTATTCTGCCTCATTGAAAATTGCTACATTTGGGTGTATTTTCCCCCTTGATACATGAGCCTCAGAGGACTGATCTTTCCTTTGTGCTGTTTCTTTCATTGATGGCTAGTTTCTCAAATGTTAAATACACTTAAACAAAAATCAATTTTACGCATCAATCAGAAGTGAAGTTTTTTCAAAACACGCATAGGAATTTTAGCTGAATGTTTCCAGTAATTGATTTTAAAGCATTATACAAGTGTACATCAAACGTGTATTACCTGTGTGTCAAGTAGTCGTCTCGAGAAGAAAACCCTGCTTTGTCTTTTCAAACTATGGTAAAATGTGATAGAACTTCGTGACTTGTTAGTTATTAAAAGTGTTCTCTAGGGCCGGCCGAGTGGCGCGATGGTTAAGAACTGGCTTGGGACAGCAGAGGGCCCCGATTCGGATCCCACATATGAGGGCCAGTGACACTGCCCTCCACAGCTAAGATGCTGAACAACAGCTCAACCTGGAGCTGGGTTGCCATGAGTCGCCGGCGACGGCGTAGGCTGCAGCCCCTGTGGCAGTGGGTTGCCATGGGCTACCGTGTGTAGCCAGCAGCCAGCGTGAGCACCCAGCAGCCACAGTGAGCAGCCATCCAGAAGCCAGCGACCGATCTGCCTCGCCCGGGAAGAGTGCAATGATGGTGCCAACTTGGACCAGTGAAGCAACGTCCTCCACAACTAGACTGAAGAACAAAAGGACAGCAACTTGTCTGTTCCCCTTCCCCCAATTCCCCAGGACTGTTCCCATCCCTCAATTCCCCAATAAAAATCTTAAAAAAAAAAAAAGTGTTCCCTAAATTTTCACAATTCCAACCATTTAGCTCTCAGCTCAGTGCATCATCTCTCAGGGATACACACATGTTGATGGGACAGCCACAATTTCAGGTATTCTTAGTGCCCATACCAAAGTTGGGGGCCTGCTAGGCCCAGAAATAAGCATGTTACTTTCGGTTATAACTCCTTAGCCAGAACTAGTCAATATACCTACTCACATATAAGTTGTCCAGGAAGTAAAATACTACATCTGGATAGGACATGGAACTGTAAATATTCTGTTATCTGTGTTAATAACTACCTCAGGAAGTAATAAGAACCTGGAAAAATACACTCCATATTTAAATATAGGTCCACATTTTTTTTGTTCCTAACATTAGAGTCAGATGACTTTTGAAATTCACTTTTATTTTCCATTGTATTTTAGCCAAGTTACATGGTACAAATAGCTAGTAGTTGCTTCTGTGAGTGTGGACCCTGTGATTAATTAACAATTGAAGACTCCTGGATTGGGAATATCTGGCTACAATACTGATTGCTTCTGAGGTGTTGCTTAAATAAGCTTCCATACCTAATATCCTATCATCTACAAATGGAATGCTTAAAGTGCATCACAAATATAAGAATAGTTATTTGTACATGTGGCTGATATTACTTGAGAATCAACCAATCAGAAGTTACAGATGTAGGACTAAAGACAGTTTAAGCAAAAAGGTTAATTTATTAAAAATATATTAGTGTGGTTTGAGGAACTTAGGGACAGTAATGGGGCTGGGACTCAGGAAAAACTAGAGCTAAGAAACAAATATCACAATTAACTCTTAATCTTGTGTTGTGGCTCATCGTTGCATACCCCTTCTCCATGGGTGTGTTTTTGTTTTTTTTCTTTTCTCTAATTGCACACATGCTTTTTTAATATTTTCTGGTTAATATTACTGGATACATTAAAAAAATTAAGCATACAAAGACTCAGTTTCAAATCCAGTTTTCTTGGGCAATGTCCTAAAGCAGATCCCTAAGTCTAGGCCATTAGGCCGTGCTGTCTGTAAATGGGGTAAATTGGTGGTCTTATCAAAGTTGGGTACTCACCCAGGATGACCATATCACCAACGATGGCCAGGTGGAACAGGGTCACAAGGTAACATGTGTACTTTCACTGCAGTGAGTTTACAGAACGTTTGGGCCACAGGTTGCTGTAGTAAATACTATGTTACTCTGTCGTATACATTTTCTACTCCTCTTCTAGACTATATGTGCTAAGCAGTTGTATTATTTATCTTTATCTTGCCATTATCTATGAATTCTTAACACATGTTAAGTAGTAAAATATATATTTATTGAATAATTAGTAACACTTCAAATTTCCCTGACATGTTGCAACTATTTACAAATGTCAGAAACTTATGAAATCTGTTTATTTCCACCTGAATCACTTTATTCAGGATGTTCTTTAATATATCAGCAAATCCCCTCTATAGTAGATGCTATCAGTTGCCACCGTGGCATTTAGTTTCTTCTTTTTCTTATGTTTAAAAGAATCCCAAATTTGTTCAACTGACCACTCTTCCCTTACAGAGCCCTTGTAAATAATAGGAAGCTAAACTCATCCTCCAGCCCAGAGATAAATCCTGATGAGTCTACACAGTCACACGTCTCTATAGTTAATGTAGGAACAAGCCACGTTGAATCATGACACAGAACAGAATGTTCTTGAGATATTATAAATGTTACTAGTTAAAGTTAAGTGCATGTCTTATGTTGATGTGAACTAAATAAATTTTATTTCATGGGTATTAGAGAAGGCTCCTTCCTTTCATACTAGATATTAGAAAATGGATCAGTTGCCCTACGTTCTGCTAATAACCATCTTACAAGCAAGAAAACAATGAGACCAAGGCAAAGCTCGTATGATAAACAAAGTGAAACAGAATCACTGACACACAGAGATAGGGCCCAGATTTATCATATCTCGTACTTGCCCTACTTTTGAATGTCCTGCTAAATGAGATGTTTCCATTTTTCTCCAAGCCTATTTGAAAAAGTCCGTTTGTTCTTCATAGTGGTAGGCAAGCAAAAGGATGCATCATCCCTAAGTGTATCTTTGCCTTTAATTGGAATTATTTTAAAACTAAAATGTCCACTAAATATCTTAGTGTCTTAAAATATGTATATCAAACTCTAATGTTAGGTATTCTGCTTAGTTTAATTCACACATAAATTATTTGCCTTACCAACATCAACTTATAAAGGGTGTTGTATATTAATAGTGTAAAAAAAATAAAAAGACATTTATTTTTTTTCAACCATGAAACTTTGCCTATCAAATTGTAAATGATCCTTATATTTTCAACATAACCCATTGGAATTCATTTAATTAGTCTTTGACTTACATTACTATATGTATTTCAAAGTAACTGAATAGAGTTTTATGAAGCCTTATAGTTCAGACATTTATTATGTCAGACCTGAGTTCTCACTAATCATTTCACGTAAATTTTCCACTCTTGTCTAAAAAAGTGCACAACTTTTAGGCATTTTTTTCAATTTCAGACATGACCATCACAAGTGCATTCTATGACATCTGTTTCTAAAAGTCTTTACAGAGAAATGGACTATTTAGAAATGTGTTTATTTAATAAAAGCATTACATAGTTAATAATAGAAGAGGATAATTACAAATTTAATTCAGAACTGTCATTAAAATGGGTTTTGTACCCTTCTATTTATTGGTTGGCTAGAAGTGGGAACCAGAGGTTGTAGAGCATAGTCTTTTCCAAAGCATCTTAAAATACTCAGCAATGTCTTTCAAGATGTCTTTACATGCTAAAATTAATCAAAAGTTAACTAGTGAATACTAAAGATGAAACAAAGAAACATTATAGGGTGATTCTAAAAGCTGTAAAACGTTGCAAGACCGAAAGGGAAGCAAGCTTTCAAAAAGCATTAATTGAGATGGCAGTGAGAACTAAGGCAAGCAGAGAGTAATCGCCCAAGTTGGAGGACACACAAAACCCTGGGGTTTATGTGCCCATGTAGGCAGACCTTGAGTATCTCAGGTGACTCAAGCAACACTTTACTTCCCTCAAGATATAGAACTTTTATAATTAAAAAGCACTGATAACTGTATTCTAAAACACTGACTTAATTCAAGTATAAAGTAACGGAAATAATAGCTGTTATATTTCTTCCAAAGGAGGAATAATTTTCCTTAATCTTATCAATAACAAGAAAGTCATTTTTAAAAGTGTTTAAACAATGTACCTAAGTATGGGCAACATTAGCTAAATTTCAGCCTTCTAAAATAATTGGCTGTATTAGATAATCCAATGAAATCTTTTACTTTTATGTTTTAAACTGACTGAAATAAAATTACATCATTATGTGTAAAGTTTTAGGCAACCACTTTCAGTAATTTACTCTCTCTGCTATTAAAATATTACCTAGATGCCTATACTTCATTTCTTCCTAATGAAATATTGCTTTAAAATATAATTTAAATGGATTATTATTTTACATTATTTTGTACTCAGGTACATTTTCTAGACAAAAGACTTATATTTTCATAACAAAGATTACTCAACACTTTTTATTTATTATGCAATGCATTATCCAGATGGGAGAAAAAAAATAAAATGGTGCCATATCTCCTTTGGAGTAATGGACTGTTAACCTTGCCACTTACAAATAAGTTGACCACATTTTTTGTTGGACAGGAATGTTGTGTTCAATTTATTATCTGTACTCAAATATCCATCAAAATCCAATTTTATTTGGTTGGATGGAAAGATATGCTGAGTTACTCCTTTAGAGCAAGAATTAAGTGTTCAGAAAAGAAAACAATATAATAGAGTGCATATATGCTTGCCAAATGTAGACAAGCAATATAAAATTTGATACATTGAATGTTTTATCATATTTGCAATGCCTGTGATATGGCTTATTATAACAAAACACTGAGATTTTCTCTGTTAGTTCCATGTATTTAGCAATCTAGCTCGATTAGCAAGAGAAAAATTAATTTATGAAAAACAAATAAGCTTGAGATAAGCATAATTACTTTTATCTCACTAAGTCAAGACTTATTTTGATTCTGATTCAGGAATAGCCACCTGTTAAACTCCTCATTTCTTGAACCTGTTACATACCCAAAATCAAGAACTTTGGGTTGGCCTTTTCTGAGAAGAATCTCTGTCCTTCCCAGATTTTATACTGCCTTACCCTATTGTATTTGCTGTGCATCATTATATGTATCTTTTTCTCTTATCTCCTTTAAATTTTTAAAGATCTTCCACTACTTTAATTTATATTATTCAGCACTCTACTTTTACATTACCCTTTCTAGTAAAACAAAGTTTAAGTTTATTGCACTTTCTGGGGTTTTTTGTTTGACATTTTGTATTGAAATATATTTGACATATAACATTGTGTATTTTAGGTGTACAACATGTTGATTTGACAAACTTATATACTGTAATATAATTGTCACCAGAGCCATAGTTAGCACTTCTGTCACGTCACATATTATCATTTCTTTTTTGTAGCTGGAATAATTAGAATCTAGTCTCTGGCTTTTTAATTTTTGCCTATTTGATTGAAAATCTTAGTTAAAATAAAGATGACTGATTGTAATGCACATAAGAGTTAATGGGATGCTGAAGTTTATATTTATCAGTTGGATGACAGCTATGCTAAGAGAGCTACTTATGGACGTGTGTGTGTTTTACCAATGTTTTTCAAATAGCATAGTCCATGGCACATAATGAACATTTAATCAACATTCACTGAACAACTGAAGGCATAAATAAATGACTGAGTGAATGAAAAAAATTATAAACATGTAAATGTCTGGATATTTTCAAGGAGTGATTAGTGATTTTTCTTTTCTACAATTCTATCCAGCAGTACATTATTTTTGGATATTTTAGTGTAGCATAATAGTTGCAATTTTGAATAAAGGTCACAGTGAAACCACTTCCAATGACATTTTATTTCACAAAGATGAAGAATAGAAAGGATTTCATTATAAATATAATCCCCATAGATTAAAATTTGTTGCATGAATCTTAAAAGTGTGTCACAATGACATTTAGCACATGGATATAGTTGGAATTATGAAAGGATTTCTTTTCTAAATTTAAAAATACCTTTTTCTTGGCTATGCATCTAAATCTTAATACCTGAATCCCCTCTTTTCTAGAATATACACTGATATTTCCAAAACACTGCATGCATTTCCAGATTCATATTGAACAGGCAGGCTGACTTTCCATTTAAGTGACTTTTTTTTTAAAAGAAAGCATGTGCTGCTCACAGCCCACTCCTGAACTGTTCTTTATGACTACATCATTATGGATGTTCCTACTGGTGCCTCCTCTGCTGGCTACAGCTGACTCCATAGGGTTACCTATGTGACTACAAGGCAGCCAGTCAATAGGCTGACCATCAACCCATAGATTAGTATGGCACGATAGTTCTGTCTAAGATAAACTCCTTATGTTAGCGACTAGGCAACTGATCTCACTATATATATTGTTTTTGATCATGGAAGACTATACTATTGTAGGATACCTAATCACCCCTAACATCTCAGTGGGTATAAAATAACAATAAAGCATTTCTTGTGCATGGTACATATGCATTGTGGTTGAATACAGATTTGTTCCATGTTCCCTTCAATTGGGGAGACAGATTAGTAGAGAAACCTCTCTGTGAACATTGCCAGTCTCTTGGCAGAGGGGAAAAGGCACATGTTGAACAGCCTTCTGACTTAAAGCAGCATCTGCTTGGAGGGGATACCCTACACTTCCACTTACATTGCATTGGCTACACAAGTCCGGTGGCAAGTCCGGTGAAGAGAGCAGGTATGTGCAAATTCCCCACTGAGAAGCCATAGAAAGGATACGGCAGGTTGTGAGAGTGTGTATTTAGAACACTAATGCAATCCACTACACTGTCTTGTGGGGACTTCAAACGACAGGGAGTCAATGGCTGCAGAAGGCTCAGAAGCAGAAATAAGAAAACAGCTGAGCTACTTTTAATGGCAGAGCATTAAAGGAGAAAGCAAGGCATGCCCAGGCCAATAAGATATCCTGTGTCTGTGGCCAGAGAACGGTCTCTTCTCTCTTGCTATAGTTAAATAGGAAACACTGGCTTTGCTGTCATATGCTTCCTGAACTATGGCCTATATTTTGTTATTACTTCAATCATTGAAAGGAACCTCTCTTACTTCTGTACTTTCACTATCTACTTCTTCCAATATGAACGAGCCTATCTAACAAGAAAATATTAAGTAGGTTTTATTATTTCCCTCTTCCTCCCTTTTATTTGTTAAAATAACTCAGTTGGGAATAACAAATGATTTTGATCATTTATATGAATTTGATTTTTAAATATTTTAGTATATATATAATTTATAAATTTTAATTAACAAAAGAAAAAGGCAAACTAAATTAAGTGGTTTGATAAGCGAAAACAACAAAACAAATTTAACTACTGAAGGGTTAAATTGGACCAAATCAATTTGGGAGGCTAGAACATGAAATCTAGTTATCAACAAGTTTCCAGTTGTGTTATAGACATGACGTTAATATAGAAATGAATGTAAAAGATTTGTGTGTATGTAGGAGAGAGAAGGTTCACTTATTTTAATAACATATGCCATATTCTGTAGCTTTATGTATGTTACAAATTGTAATAGCCAAATAAACTTATGAGGCAAAATATTTTATTTATATTATTTATTGCTACTTTTTTTCACAACACATTGATTTAGAAACTATATATATGTGTGTGTGTGTGTATATATATATATATCTTTATTTTCTAATTTTGGTGTCATATCCAACTTTACATTATTTGCAATATATTGCAATATTCTCATATTGGTGGTTTTTCATTATCACAGCTCAAAGTATGCATATGAAAAACAGAATCATTGATAAATAATAACCAGAAGTTTATCTGAAATAGTTACACGGAGGGTTATGTTTAATTAAAAACTAAGTAAATGTTTGATATGGTACCATAGATCTAGAGGTATAGAATTACATAATTATCTAAAATAAACAAAGTCATGCCATGTGATGCAAAAGAATTATAGTGAAATAATCTCATATTTTTCCCAAGGCAAAGAAGAATCAACCTTCCCCGACTCCAAAAATGCGATGTTAAAAATAAAATGGCCTGTATTGGTCTATAGCTATATAGTGAGTTCCTTTATGAGACATAACCTCAGATTTGACTTTTTTTCCTTTTAGTCATTCATGCATTGTTCATTCAACAAATATTTCTGTGGACTTGGCACTATTACAGGCACATGGGCATGAACATGACTAAGGGCATGTGTTTGCACTGAAAGTACGTCTGCTTCACTGGAGCAATATCCACAACACCATGCCTGTCATAGGAAGTTATATCCTATGCTATAGTACATTTGTTATTTGTCTGTGTTCGGCTTGGCTCATTTAATAAAACTAAGAGCACACTGAATGGAAATCTAGATGAAAATGGAAATAAATTGTTTCCATAGAACTTTTCTAAAATCACTCTGAAAATATTTCTCACTGTTGGTGCCATGAAATCATTAAATTGAAAATGTTAACTGCAAACAGAGAAGACGGGAAACTTGGACGCTTGAAGTGGACTGGAGGAATGAAAATATAAATGATGGACAGCAAAAGGAGGACAATCTTTTTAACAGAAAATAATCTTTGATGGTAACTTTTTCATCTTGTGAACAGGAAAGCAGGAAGGACAGAAGGAATGAAAAGGAAAAAAAATTGAAAAAAGTGGCAACTAGTAGAGCACATATAAGGGGGAAAAGTTAGACTGTGTCTTCTGATGCCTGAGACATCAATGTGGGAGGGTCACTGGGGTGAGCCCAGGGGCCATGTTTACAGTCATCAGATCCCTGCAGGAAATCTTTTGTGAACTCTCAGAACTACAGCAAAACTTACCCTAGAGAGAAAATAGAAAAGAAATAATGACTGGAGAAAGTATGCTGATTATGGAGCAGGAAAAGTCTAATGACTTTTCATTTTATTTAGGAATGAAATGGTGACATTAAAAAAAATACTCTGAGGAAGTAACAGCAAAAATATAGCAATATAGCAATATATGTGGAATAACATAGTGGCAAAAACGTGGGGGTTAATATTTTAATTTAAGGATGGTATCTTTATTCTCAGTATGATGGACAAAATTAAGAAATTGTTTACATGGAAGGTAGTTAATAAAAAATAGAAAGTTATATAAGCATGAACAATAGTGGCTCTAAAAATGAGGATATTAACTCCTTGGGAAAGTTAGAACATCACATTGATATGCAAACACAATATTAAAAGGAGACTACAGAGCACTAGGGGAAAACAAAACAATCTGAAATGAGAGAGTCAGAAAAGCCATTGTATCTCTGGCTCACTATTTGATACTGGGGAAACTGTTTAAACTCAGTAAGCATCTTTAAACTTTGATTTTTATAAGGGGGTAATGATATCAATTTAGTGATTAAATAAAATAATATATGAAAACTGCCAAAGTACTAATTTTCACAAAATTTACTGAATTAGAGCTACCATGGATGACATCACAGATTAAGCCCATCACAACTGCATTATTCATAAGATGCTCAAATTTAGTGGCCCTATAATAGTTATTATTTTCTGAGCAGCCATGAGAACATAGAGTAAAAGTGAAGAAAAAAATAAAACCAAATAACATCTGTTAAAAAACAAAATTAGTCAACCTCTTAAATTCTGAAAGCTTTCCAAAGTAAAGCGTACTATAACAAATAAAGGTAAAGCAGAGAATTAATAAAACAAGCATAAAATAGCATGGAAGAGGAGAAAATTACAAAGCTTGAAAGTATACCTTGTTTTAAAATATAAAAAAAAATTAATTTGGAGATTTGTGTTTGAAAATGGATTATTATTATTTTGAATAGTAAAATATATGCACGAGTGTTTGAAATCATAAAACAAATACCTATATATGTGAATGGGAAGTAACCTTTATCACAAACTTCATATATATAGGCATGTTCACACACATACAGTAAACAATGTTTTTAAGGTAATCAATTTACATCCAACTTATCATCCCCCCGCCACATCCCCACTGTGCTTACCCTTTGCCAGTCACTGCTCCTGTGGGAGTACCTGGATTCACTCATTTTAATCTTCATTTCAGTGATGAAGTTCCTGAGACCAACCAAAGTTTACATATCATGTATGTGGTTAAATTACTATAAATGCTGAGCTGCACTTGTCTACATTAAAAAGAAAGAAAAAAGAAAGAAAGAAAGAAAGAAAAGAAAGAAAGAAAGAAAGAAAGAAAGAAAGAAAGAAAGAAAGAAAGAAAGAAAGAAAGAAAGAAAGAAAGAAAGAAAGAAAGAAAAAGATTATGACAATATGATGGACAATTTCCAAAGGAAAGAAAGTTACACTAGTCAAAATACCAGAGAGCAATGGGACGTGGTTAGAGTGCTACAATGAAAACTTTTTAATGTAAAAATTAAAAAAAGAAGAAATTTTAAACTAAGCCTTTAAATAGTAAGATGGTTTTCCTATGGTGTAAAAGCATTTAATGGAGTGTGTCGACAGGAAAGAGAGAGATAAAAAATAAGTCCAAAATTATGAAAATCAAGAAACAAATAACAGAAATATAAAGAACATCCAGTTGAGACGATGTGATGTGAGAAGAAAAAATAAAACAAGAATAAGGACTCCTAGATACACATTTTAGGGTGCAAGGAAAGAAACAAAGACATGAAGATTTTATAAAATTATAATGAATAAATTACCATTTTTCCTAACAAGAACATTCAGATGATAATTCTTTACAGAACAAGAATTGAGAGACAAAGGGAGAGAGAGAGCGCCAGAGGGTGAGAAGGAGAAAAGAGAGAGATTAATAACAAAATAACAAGTAAAGGGAAAATAGTTAACTTATTGTATATCCAATTTGCTAGATACTGTCCCTGCTAATCTGAAGCAACTTTGATATTTACTTTCCTCTTTTCTTAAAATAATTTATTTAACCACCTTTTTATGGCATTGTCTTCTATATTTAGTTCAATTATTAACTTATTAAGCAAAATTAAGTTGATTAATTCCAAATATTGATCGAAGGCAAAACACTATGAATGTCAGAAGAAAAGGGGAAAAAGTACAGATATCCAGAGGCTAGGGGAGAGAGGGGTGACTTCAGTCTAGTATACGCGTATTCTATTCCCTCTCAACCCCTGTTGGAAATTGACATCAGCCCATACATTAGAGCCAGCATTTATAACACACCTGTTTTCAATGTCAGATCTTGTAGAGAGTGATATATACCTATTTCAGTACTAGTGTTTCTGGTATCATCCCCAAAATAAACTACTGGTTTATTTTATATCATAGTCAGCTTCTGAGGGAACCCAATCCAAGACTTCATATAAGTTTAAACAAACAAAAGATTGGATATATTTTCCAATCTTTGTTATGTGGCTTTATTTATTTTATTCAAAAATAATCATATTTATTGTTTATTTATTTAATTTTGCTGTCTCTTCTACCAGTGGTTATAATAGCTTTAACTTAAGCAATACTTACAAATGATAGAATATAATTTAAAATGATACAATCATTAGAATTATCACTGTAGTAACCTGTATTCAAATGAACAACAACTGAGTGATAGAGTCGTTAAGGTTATCACTGATGCCTTCTTAGTACAAACACATATGGTCTTTGTCTTCCATGTGCCTTTCTCTTCTATGAGAAAATATTTAAATGTTAGTTTGTATAGTAAAAAAAACGAACACCAAAACCAATGCTGTAATACATTTTAAGAACATGAACTTAATGGAACACCATCTGAAATCCCTCAGTCAGGAAACACTATCCATAACAAATGAGACTACATGGAAAATGATGAAGAGTGGTATTTGAGTGAAAAAACAGTTCCATAACATATTAGCTGTGTGACTCTGGGCAATTCTTAACCGGAGCTTCTCAACTGTAAAATTTACAATAATAGCATGTATTTTGCTGGATTATTAGGAAATATAAATGAGATAATATATGATGTACTTAATAAATATATGCTCTAGTGAACTTTTAATAAATAGCTGTAGCTAGTGCTGCTATTATTCTAATAATTAAGTTTAATCATTATTAATAAAGTGTAGGGTAGAAAACAGGAGAAGAAGTTTAATCACCTCACCATTGTGGAATATAAAAAGTAAAAGCTGGAAAGAAGTCTTATATTCATAAACCAATGCAAACCTGAGAATTGCATTTATTCGGTTTAATCCAGACACTGTACAAAGCCCATGATGTCCAAGAAGGAATTCAGTATATTTTCCAGTGAAAAGCAACTTACATTATTTAAGGAAGGCAAGGCATATCAACTCTGTATGTTACAAATCTGTGTCGTATATGCTATTAATATAGAAATATATTTTACATGCATATATCCATAAATGTGGTGACAGTTTAGTTGTCTTACAATTTTATTGTTGAATTTAAAACTTAATCACTTATCTACATTCAAATGTCTCCCATTATTTATAAGTTCTCCAAAATTACTAAATACAATTGCATAACAGATGATTTATGCCATAATTGTTATATATGTAAAATCTGTAAGTTTTAATAAGATCTGTAAAACAGAGCTAGGAACCATAATGTTCCTCTGCTAAGATGCTAATGCACTATCAGTGGCTCTCAAACATCTTTTGTAGTGTCCCATAATTATTGTTAAAATGTGTACATCATTCCTCAAGAAGCAAAAAAGGGCTTTCCAAATCATACAGCAATTTTAGATTAGTGTTCTAGAGTTGGAAAACCTAGGTTCAAATATTTGTTTCTTTATTTATTAGTACAACTATTTTCTTGACCTTTGTCATGTTATTTAATTCTTCTGAGCTCTGGTCCTCCTATCTATGGAATGAGAATGATAATAGTACTGAGTTTTAAAAGCTGTTATGATTATTTTATGTATAGATTGTGTGTGTGTGTGTTTCTGTCTCTCTGTGTGTGTGTGTGTGTGTGTGTGTGTGTGTGTGTGTGTGTGTGTGTGTGTGTGTAGAGAGAGAGAGAGAGAGAGAGAGAGAGAGAGAGAGAGGAGAATTTTATTTGATATTTAGATCAGCTCTGAGCTATTTTACAAGGATTATTTCAACTGAATCAGTTACCACTCTAAAGATATGAATAACTTTAAAAAATTTTTTTTATGTTTAGCTGTGCAGCCCAGTCAGGAGCCCATGAACACTGCATGATTAGAAATATAATAAGAGAAGCATAGTTATGATTTTTTAAAATATTCAATAAGAGGGATGTTCAGTGCACCTATAATAAAAAGAAAAAGTCAGTGATATACTGTGTATAAACAAATGTATTTGTTCTCTAGTATACACTATCAAATTCAAAATAAGTACCTTCATGTGGGGCTAAGACATTGGATTTTAAAACCAAAAATTATTACACTATGTTTTGATATAAGTCATCAGAGCTTGGAGACTTGAACTTATTTTAAAGAGTTAGGAGCTGTCTTACTGAAATGGGTACTTAATTTAATTATTCAACTTCCAAAAAGAGTGAACATATTTTCATTGAATTTTATTGAGGTATGAAATCTTCATCCTGATGACTCTTTGTATAAACCACATCTTACATTTTTATATGCATCATTCTTCCACAACAGAACATACCCAGCACTCTTCTGGTTTCCTGTCAAATAGTTCCCCAGTGGTTCTGATAAATGTAATTCCCACTTGCAGGTCAATGTCTAGAAATGTTTCTAAATGAGCAGTTATGAGTTTCACACAAAGGATTCTGTGTGGGTAGCAAAAACATGTTGAATAAAAGAAGTTCCTAGAACATTGTTCAGCAATATGTCAAAATCACATGCTCAGTAGGTCTGTTTCCTCCAAGATGTATGTGTAAAGGTGCATGTGTGTGTTCATCTGCTCTCCTTGGCAAGGCTGTCTGTGCTGACAAAGATTTGGAAATTAAACCAACCATTGGAAATGGCTCTGCATTATAGCTATGAGTGGCTTCTCATGCTTTTGATATTGAAATTGATTGTTAACCACAGTTTTGTCATTTAAAAGTTATTTTATTTAGACTAGTTCTAAGAATATATTTATCAGATAATTTCTATTGCAGTAGACTCTACAACATAAGCTCTAAGGATAGATCATATGAGAGCAGAAAGGACTGACTATGTGATTCTATGTATCACCAGAATGTCTATGAAAATGGGAATAGTGCAATTAAAAACAGATCCCTCAGTCTTCTCATAATTTGGATGAAACGCCCTTTGGGTCTCTGACTTTTGTTATCTTATTGGACAATTCAAATCACAAACTATTTTTATCTCAATCGAAACTATGATCCCTATAAAAAAGACTCACTCCTCTGAGTGTAATTTGATGCTTTCTTCAACAAAACAAAATAAATACAGCTTCAAAGACAATGACTAAAGCTGACAAATATTTTCTACATTGTCACATGTAATCACCTAGTTTCTCACACTGATTTTTATTCTCCTGTGGACTGTGCCAACAGATGTTAATGTTGTATAAATGAACATGTCACTTTTTTCATACCTGTGTTGACAAGTGTTAAAGAATTCAGCTTAAGAGAGACATGCTGTCTGACCATTACCTGTCTTCCTCTTTTATGTCAAGTTATTGTGTTACCCACCCCGTGTTTGATGTCCTATCATAGGATAGTATATGGCACATAATCCGAAGACCAGAAATATGTTGTTATCCAAACCAGCTCTGAAGCACTTCCTGTCCTCCTTTTGAATGGAGATTAGCCAACAAATGAACCTTTTCTGCTCATGGGCGCAGAGGGAGGAGCAAGAGGCACTGTTCCAGGTGCTGAGTTCTTGTCTATTTTGATTTATCAAAGAAATGCTTTGCTTGCTGCTTTAGTACTTTATTATTACTTACAGGAAACTTTCTAGAAATGAGGCATAATTAAAGCTGTTAACATATCACCATTACAATGTACATCACATCTTAATTCACAGCATGGATTCAAGTTGATTTTAGCAAATTGCATGTGCTATATACCTGAGTGGCCTTCATCACGTGACATCACAAGGGTAACCATTCCAACAAATAGCTTTTTGTGGTAACTGGTGCCGAATTGCATTTTCAGGAGAGATCTGAACAAAATAAAATTATCAGTACAAATGCATATTACAATGTCACAGCACTCTTATTACTTCTGTGCATATTAATTAAAGGCACTTTGAAAACCACCTGGGCATGAGACAACATAAATACCATTCCATGCTGGCATGGTGCATTATACATTGCAGAGTGTGAATAAATAATGCATTTGATTTTTCCTGTGGACTTCAGTGTTTGTGGAATGCTATTGTTGATCACAAGATCCATAGATGTTTCTGTACTGTTGTTTTGATCTTAGAACATTACAAATAACATACTTTTGCTCTCTAAATACATTTTATTTTTAATAGAATACTGTCTGAGTTATTTCTGATGCATGCAGTAAAGTTTACCTGGCAAATGTGAACAGTTTTAGTTTGTGTTACGTGGTAAGTGATTGCTCTCCAGAAAAAGTGAACCAAATTTGAGTGTCTTCAATAAGTTTTGGCAACACTAGTTTATATCACTTTCATTTACTTTAGCCAATTTAGTACATTCTTAAATTATGCTGGAACAGTCTTTTACTTGCCTCTCCATAAGAGTTACTGTCAAGTTCGAGTGTTTCAAGCAGGGATGGTTTCGAAGGTGAGGCACCCAAACGGAAAAAAGCCTTGCAGAGTCTTTGCCATGAATGCAGCAATACTTTATTCAGCAGAGGCAGAACAGCGGCAGAGTTCAGTTCAACAGCAGCAGCAGCAGCAAAGGCAGCACCCAGAACCCAGCAGCCGCAGGAGCAACAGAACCCGCACACAGTTAAGCAGAGCTGGGGTTTTTATAACACAATAACAATAATGTCATGGTGCCAGCACACATACGCACTAAAAGCAACTCACATAAACAAGCTATTTTCCTTGTAGTCCCACCTGGGCCTGGGGGAGCCAGAGCTGCTGGTCTCCAAAGCCTGTGAACATTTCCTGACCCCGGGAGGCCCCAACAACCTGTGCCCCCACAGTTACTAAATCTATATACATGTATGTCATTTAAAATCTAGGATGTGTGACAATATGTAGCCATTATTTTCTTTCCTCCCCTGTGAAACATTTGTATAAACTTTAATATTTTCTTAACTCCTTTTCTTTTAGAAACAGAATTTATTCATATTGTACTAATCTGTGGGCACAAATAGGTACATATGAAATCAGTTAATAACACACGCTATACTGTTTTGTTGCATCTAAATGCGTAGTAAATAATGTCACTCAGCCATGACAAATTCTTCCCTTAGAGAAGTGCCCCTGAGAATCACCAAAAGGGGGTCTTGCAAGCACTTCTAGATGTGCTCTAGATCCATAGGACATCTTGGTCTCCACTGCTCCCACGTCTCTGATGTACTGGGTGCACAGTACAAATTGTGTGTTGTGGGCTCTGGCCCCGTTGAAGGTGCCCCCACCCCCACTCTCTGGTTAGCGTTACTGTGCCTTGAATGAGAACTTTAGCAGGGCTAATTTTGCTTCTATACATTACCACTCTTTTTCCTTTTACATTGATTTTGCCCAAAGAAGACTTTTATCAGTTTATTTTATTTTTTTCATTTTAATTTACAGTCACTGTGCTACTTATGAGTCAGTACAGAGGTAGGCTTTCTTTCTACCATAATATACTGGTAAAATGTTTTATTTTAAAAAATAATTACAGGGCTGGCCGAGTGGCTCAGTTGGTTAAGAGCTTGCTCAAGAGTATGAGCTCTGAGCAACAGCGGTTCGATGCCCGGCCCGAGCTGAGCTGCCGTTGAGCTGCCAACAGGTAGCAGGATGGCTCAGCTAAAAAATAAAAATAATAATAATTAAAAAAATAATAATAATGGCATACTTATTTATTTCAGTAATGGAGCTATATCTGTTCTTGGTATATAGTAGGTACCTACTGAATTTTTATAGAATGAATAAATGAATGGATTTAGATGCTTGTTTTGTCCCAATATCTCTTATAAAAATCATGGTCGCTTACTGTGTCAGTCCTTCCTGGCATAAGAGTAAATATTCTGTCTGATTCCCAGGTCTGCAAATGTCTTATCTTCACATGGAGCAATTTCTAAGTGTCTTATAAACAGCATCTTAGGTCTGACCGGAGCGCCACACATTAGCCCTGTTATCTTTTCTCCATTCTTCAAGGCCAGTCTTCCTCCCTGTTAAGGTGATTTTTACTGCAAGTTATAGAAAACCCAACTAGCCTTGGCCTACATGATGTAAATAAGTTCAAGAACCAGGCAAGAATGCCAGATGTCCCAATATACTGGCTGGGATTCGGGCGACTTCCAGGCTCTGTCTATCGTTTATGTGCGTACAGGTAGCTAGGAGAAGTGAGGGGACACTGGCAGAGGCATGAGGAAGCATCAGGCGGCAAGAATCCGACTTGAAAAGTAACAGAAATCCTCTGTGACTAATTTAAGCGAGAAGAAAAATGTCACAAGTGTATCTGCGAGCTTTCAGAATCTATTATACATGGCCCAATACAATGGGACCTCCCGACCAGTGAGCTGTAGACAGAACTGAGGCCTTTGCCCTCAGACACTCACCTGGGCTGTCGGACCATGGGCACCCCACAGGGTAATCTCTGACTTACCCATAACAGCTTTGCTTTACTCTTGAAGAATGCAAGTCCTAGCATGAGGATCTAGTTGGCCAAGCCAGATCCTATGTGAGCATATTAGATGCCAGGGAGCTTCTGACCTTTGCAGTACTGTAGAGGGAGGCAGTGCTCTGTCCTCCGTGTGTGTGATTCCTTTGAAGCCAGAAATTGTTCGGATGCCTTATTGCCAAAGTAACAAATTTCCACTATACCAGGGGAAATAGAAAAAAAAAATCATTCTTGCTATTATCTTTTCCCCTAATGGGTTTATGATGTGTAATTACTCACATTTTCCTTACTATCGTAGCAATCCAGAGCTTATTAAATTCATAAAAAATAAAACTACACATAATATCATCATTTGAATTCACACCATCAAGGAAAGGAATTCAGCAGAGGTATTATTATCATTTTTTGAAGAATTAAAATATCAAACCTCAGAGAAGCTATGCAACTTCTTCATAAACACATACGTAAAGTAAAAACCCTTTGGATTATCAAGGACACCATCTAGAAAGTGAAAAGACAATCCACAGAATGAGGACAAATATTTGCAAATCATATATCTTACAAGAGACCTAAATCCAGAATATATAAAGAACTTTTAAATGCTCAACAATAAAAAGACAAAGAACCCTACAAGAATAACAAAAGAAAATGGACAAAGCTTGTGAGTCGACATCTCTCCAATGATACATACATGGGAAATAATCACATAAAAAGGTGCTCAACAACATTAGTTGCTAGGGAACTTCAAATAATAAAAAAACACACAATGAGATACCACTTTACACCCACTAGGATGGAGAACATAAAAAAGCAAGTCTTGGCCAGGATATAGACAAATTGGAAGCCTCACATAATGTTGATACGAATGTACAATGGTGCAGCTGCCTTGGAAAACAATTTGGCAGTTGCTCCAGCAGTTAACCATGACCTAGCAATTCCACTCCTGGGTTGCACAAGGAATGGCAATCATGTCTATACAAAAACTTGCCAATGGATGTTTATGGTATAATTTTTTATAATAGCCAAATATGAAACAACCCAAATGTCCATCAAAAAATGAATGGATAAGTAAAAGGTGCATATTATAAAATGGAATATTATTTATTCATAAAACCAAATGAAGTACTGATATATGTTACAACATGTATGAACCTTAGAAACATGCTCAGTGAAAGGAGCCAGATGCAAGAGGCCACCTATCATATAATTCCACTTGTGTGAAGTTTCCAGAATGGGCATATCCAGAGATGGAAAGTAGCTTAGTGGCTATGAGGAGCTAGCAGGAGCAGGAAATTGGAGTGACTGAAAATGGGTATGGGGTTTCTTTTGAGGTTTTTGTGAGGGGTTTTCTAATTCTAAAATTAGATTATGGAGAGGATTACACACCTCTGTGAATATACCACTGAACTGTGCATTTCAAAAGAGTGAATTTTATGGTATGTGAATTATACTTCAATAAAGGTATTATAAAAAGAGATTCAGTTAAATATTAGTTTTATATTTTTACACTCCTTATCAAAAGTAAAGTTTGAATTGTTCTTTGAATTCAAAGAAATCATTATAATATATAATGAGAAATATCTAACAGTGTTTTGTCAATTCAACTGTGGACTTTTCATGGCTGGGGACATTAGTGTCCAACTATATTCCATCCGACATGAGTCCCTGCTTACACATATGTAGGAGACTAGCTAGACATTCTGATCCTTAGACTAAGTAACCATCCTATTTACTAACATTGGAGCCACAGTCTCTTTGGTAAGAGTACAGCTAGAACTTAATGAGCTTGAATGAAGGATTATTTTTGATGGGATATTTGTGACACTCAGCTGCTCTAACCGCCTCACTCGCATCACTAGATTCTCATAGTGGATAACAAGAAACTTTCCCATGTACCAGATTCTGTGCGTATTCTCTAGTCAAATGTGACCTATATCTGCATGCTTAACTAATTTATAACATGTATTAAATTTAGAATTGTTACAAAAATAAGGATTTTAAGTGATCATCTAATCTTAGCCCTTTAGGTTACTATAAAGACATCAGAAAGAAAACTATGAAGTGATTTGCCCACAGTGTAAATCTGTTTAGCAGAGGTGTCAGCAAGGGATCACAGCTTTCTGGGTTTCTTTTTTTCCTACATTAACCCAAAGCAATGTTCTTTTCAGTAACTCTTCCCACCTAATTTCACTTAATCAGAATTTTACATAAAGTACACTCATTTTTTTCGTTATTGAGAAAAAAACATTTTAGTGACATCTATATTCCTCATATGTGGTGTATAACATTTAACCTATTATATATATATATATATATATATATATATATATATATATATATGACATTTATAGAGATTATATATGTTCTATAAAATAATTATATATAGTAGTTCTATGTTTTATACTTCTTATCAAAAACAGAATTTAATTGTGGTTTGAATTCAAAGAAATCCTAATATATAATAAGAAAATGTTAATTGTCTTGTCATTTCAACTCTTGACTCTTCATGGCTGAGAATAATTAGTGTCTACCTATATTCCATCCAATAGGCATCCTTGCTTATACATATAGAGTAGAATAGCTAGAAGACTCCTAGATTGGAGGAGAAAGCATCTCAATGCAATGCCAGAAGGGAAGACTATGGGCATTCTGATTCTGGGACTAAATAACCATCCTATGTACTAACATTAGAGCCATGATCTCTTTGGTAAGAGTGCAGCTATTATAATTTATTAATTATAATATATATATATATATATATATATATATATATATATATATGATACTCAAAGTGACTAGCTATTTTACAAATAAGAAAATTGATCCCCAAAATGTTACCCAATGTTCTTAAAGCCACACAGCTTTTAGCTCTCCAGGAGCTAGAAACTTCACCCCATCATTCAATATTCAAGCTGTATTGTTAGAGTTCTTATCATACTCTATCAACTTATAAAACCTAGAGAATTCCATGTCTGCAGTACTTTAATAGAAGTATGAAAAAGCATTGTCTTGCTTGTTTGAAGAGAATGTTAGTTACAATTAAGAACAAGTTCCCAGGCATAAGTAGTTCCCAAATGACTATTGTAGAGTCAAGATGTTACAATTATGAGAAAGGAAGTCTTGCGAACCTTAACCTTACAAAATTGAATGTTCCAGGTTGATTGACTCTGAAACATCAAAAATAATAGAAAAATTTTGTCGCAGTAGGTACTTGTTTATGAAAATGTCACTGTATGTACTATATTGCTTTTATATAATTGTTGCATTTCAGAGTTGTTCACTGAACAAGCTAATTCAACAGACAAGTTGTCATTAAGTTTCACTGGTGGGAGGCATATGAGAAGATTTGCAGGCTTTTAAAACTTCAAACATTTCATCAGCCATCATTTAAAAAACTTTACTGCACATATTAGTCATGTACAATATAAGAGCATATCAGCACAATTATTTTGAAATTGTGTTGATTTTCTTAATCCTCTGTTTCTTAACCCTTCATTCTCAAGTAAAACTTTAGGGAAGGAATTTGATAGTATTTCAACTGTGCCTTTTAAGTATTACTGTAATATTTGCTCTATAACATAATTTTAGTAGACGTTCAATAAATATTTAGCCAAGATCACTTGTATTTACAGACACACACAAAAAAGAATTTTATGTCAAAATAGAATAAAGAACACACTAAAAAGCACTGTATTTTTATTTTATCTTTTAATTTTGTTAAATGCACAATAAAATGTATATGATTACTATATAATTTTTTCCAAAATATATGTTTGTGTCTTAATTAACACCCTAATTTGTAACAAAATACATTATTTTCAACTCACATATTTCTTCGAAATAATTAGTAATTATTCCCACCATTTAGAGAAAATGCTACAGAAAGTATTTTTTAACCCTGCAAATATGTAACTAGCAATTGCATGACATACTTTTTTAATGACTAGGTTCTATGTATATATCTTATACCTAAGAGTTCTTTAAAACGTTACTGATTAACTATTATACTCTTTAAAAATACTTCAGCATGGACAAAATCATATTTCAGGAGCAAATCTTGGAATGTGGAAACCTGACTGCTGTTCACTTTCCCTCCAATTTACAAATCTGCATTGTCTTTGAGCCAAGCAGTTCTGGTGAACATAACTGACTGGGTAAGCTCTAGGTCATAGTTGTTTGGGCTCTGGAGAGAGGACGGGGTTGCAGCTTCCTTCTTCAGGGGCTCGGCAGTCTAGGAGTGCTGCAATGGAGCCCAGGGAATGGACCACAGCGCTGATGCTGGAACAAGCTCTGTGGATATATGGCTGAAGAGTGGAGACAGATTCAGTCACTGACAAAGAAAAGGCTAAATTGGTTACTAACATAAAAGCTAGAAATGCAAAATCCATTGAGAAAAACAATAACAAAATAATTATTTTCTCCAGATAACAGCCTCCCCTGGCAGCGTAATTCCAAAGTCCCAAACTCCTCTTTGCTTTTCAGGAATTGCATGATTCCTTTCATTACCAGTTAACAGAACTGAACCTCAAATCAGCAAACAGAGCAACATGGCAGCTCACTTAAAGGATTCCAACAACCAGAGACAAAAGGAAATAAGCAGAGCAATGGGAACATAAGCTCAGTGTACTAGATTCGTCTCTCGTGTAGTTGGCACCACCACCACTCCTTCTAAGACCTCTGCATTTCAGAGAGAAAGCTTGGAGCTATGTTTTAGAGTCCTCTCCCTTGTTTCTTTGTTATTTTTTAGTACATCTTTTTTGTTAAATTAAAGCTTATTGGGTGACAATGGTTAGTAAATTTACGTATGTTTCAAGTGCACAATTCTGTAATTCATCATCTATATATCACATTGTGTGTTCACCACCCAGAGTCAGTTCTCCTTCCATCACCATATATCTGATCCCGTTTACCCTCATCTGCCATCCCTTCTCCCCCCTTACCCTCTGGTAACCTTTAAACTATTGTCTATGTCTATCAGTTTTTGTTTCTTCATTGTTTTGTCTTGTTCCTTTGTTGCTTTTAGTTTTATATCCCACATATCAGTGAAATCATATGGTCCTTGACTTTTTCTGTCTGACTTGTTTTGCTTGGCATAATAATCTCAAGATCCATCCACATTGTCACAAATCACACTATTTCATCTTTCCTTATGGCTGAATAGTGTTCCGTTGTGTATATATACCACATCTTTATCCAATCACCTATCGAAGGACACTTTGGTTGTTTGATTTTAAATTAAGAGTTTTCTCCATGAGAGGAACTCAAATGACGCTGTGCAAGTGGAATGGAAGGAGGATTCGTTATTCTGGAAAGGGTTGCAACCATGACATTCACAGCAGCTTCCTAATAAACACTTGATCATCATCTACTTCACTGCTACAGATATAGAGAGATCTTGGGAACTGACCCAGCATTCTTGAGAATGGCTGATGTTTCCTGATGCACTTTTGTGAACCAACTGCTTAGGTGCTTGAGGCTGAGCTCCTGAATGTTTGTTTTCCTGACCTTTCTGCTACAGATTCTATGACCTTTGATATCTTCCCTGGACCTTCATGCTTCCAGCTTTCAGTATTCAAGTAAACCCTCATTCTTACGTTTTTATCTTTAGTCCCAAAACAAATACATAGAGTGGGTCTGTTTTTCAGATAGAACCCAATATATGTATATATTCAAACACACACACACACACACACACACACACACACACTCATTCATTCATTCATTTATTTTGTTTGTTTGTTTGTTTGTTTCTGGTCATATCTGACCAGAAGTAGACCCCTGAGTGAAACAATAATATGGTTTTGCCAGAAAATTCATCTGCTTATGTATCTGCTTCATAATATATATTATGAAGCATAAAAAATGATTTTGAAAATAATATTCTATACATGACTTTAAGGGAGGGGAAAGTTATTGTTGAGGCCTAAAATAATGACCAGACAGCCACATGCAGGAAATACCACAAAGAAAACAATAAAAGCTACTGAGATACAAATATTATAAAAGAGACTTGGAGGTTATTTACATGTAGACCTGACATTTCAAAGAATGACAAGGATTAAACAAATACTTAAAGAATGGTCCCTGGGCTTTGAAGAGGACTCCAGATCAAAAGGTCACATCAAAATCCTATTGAAATGAAAAAAGAAGTGTACGCTTAGACGTATGCTGATAAAATATTGAATTTAACGGATAAAGAAAAAACATGGTTTTTTTTTTACTCTCTTCCCTGCAGAAAAATGTGGAAAAATAAATGAGGCCAACCTTCAACAGGTATACGTGTACATGAGTGAAAAATAAACATTTTGCCTTCCAAACTGACTCAGGGCTCGTGACAATAAGGTGAAATATTCACTCACTCCATAAAACTATCCTTATTTCTGGAGTTTTCTCCTATTTTATTATTAATTTTGTCCACTGTTGAAACTATGTGCATTGCTTTTCCATTTACAAGACAAGAATTACTCTACTTTCTAAAATCCTCTGTTGAAACATTTGGGAGAGCCATGCCACCCATCGTGACCTGGGACCAGGTAAATGTTGGAAGTATCTCAAAATTTAAACATATCAGATTTTTACAAAAGTAAAGGACTGTTAAACTGTAAGAAAGAGTTCATTAGGATTGTTTGAACAAATTTTTAAGATTATTAAAACTTGTTCAATCTCTATTAAAAATTATTTATTTAAACTTTGTTTTAAATAATTGTGTTTAATTTTCTCTTCTTGTCTTAAATATTCACTGCTGTCAGATGGTCCAAGAGTCTGTTATAATACTCTCACTTAGATGAACTGGTAACAATCTGTTGTAGTTGCAGAGCTTTAAATTTTGAAATTTAATTGGGCCAGCCTGGATTATTTTGGAGACCAGGGATCCAACATAATGACTAAGTCAAGTCTGATGCTCCACACTATAGACAACAGTACACTGGATAACACAGAAAAGCAATGACAGAGTCCTCAGTGCCTGCATTTGTCAGCCACAGTTTCTATTCAAAACTTTCTGGCTTTGAGATAAGAATATTTACACACCTGGGAAAATGTGAAAGAAATCTGTTCCACAAGACAAGCATGCCCACTTTCACCACTTTTGATCAACATGTATTGGAAGTCATAGCCACAACAATAAAAAGAAAACAAAATAAAAGCCATCCAAATTGGAAAGGAAGAATTAAAAATGTCATTATTTGCAGATGATATGATATTGTATAGAGAGAACCCTAAAGATTGAATCTAAAAGCTATTAGAAATGATAAATGAATTCAATGAAAGAGCAGGATATAAAATTAAAAATCAGAAAATGCTTGCATTTTTATACACCAGTAACAAACTATCAGAAAGAGAAATTAAGAAGACAATCCAAGGGCCGGCCGAGTGGCTCAGTTGGTTAAGAGCTCGCTCAAGAGTTTGAGCTCTGAGCAACAGCGGTTCGAGTCCAGCCCGAGCTGAGCAGCCACTGAGCTGCCAACAGGTAGCAGGATGGCTCAGCTAAAAAAAAAAAAAAAAAAAAAAAAAAAAAAAAATAAGAAGACAATCCAATTGATAATTGCATAAATAAAACCAAATAGTTAGGAATAAATTAAACCAAGGAGGTAAAAGACCTGTACTCAGAAAATTATCAACATTGAAGAAAGAAATTGAAGAAGATACAAATAAATGGAAACACATATTGTGCTCATGGATAGGAGGGATTAACATTGTTAAAATGTCCATACTACACAAAGTACTCTATAGATTCAATGGAATCACTATCAAAATACCAATGGCATTTTTTCACAGAAATAGAACTAATAATCCTAAAATTTATATGGAGCCACAAAAGTCCCCCGAACAGCCATGGCAATCTTGAGAAAGAAGAAAAAAGTTGGAGGTATCATGCTACCTGATATCAAAATATACTACAAGGCCATAGTAATTGACACAGCATACTACTGTCATAGAAGCACACATGTAGATAAATGGAACAGAATAGAGAGTCTGGAAATAAATCCATGCCTATATGGTCATTTAATCTATAACAAAGGAGGTAAGAATACACAGTGGGGTAAAGACAGTTTATTAGGTTGATGTGAAAGTAATTGCGGTTTAGGACCATGAATTTTAAATCATTATAACTAAGCTCAAACACATCTTTATTCATCAAAATAGGAACCATTACAATCAACACATTTTTGCCAATCAGAAATAAGTTTGTTTATTCCTGTAGCATAAAATCTGTGCTTCAGGATTCGACAAACTCTTTGATAGCATTTTCTGCATCCTGCTGGTTGTGGGAGTGTTTTCCCTGCAAAAAGTTGTCGAGATGCTTGAAGAAGTTGGTAGTTGGTTGGCGAGAGGTCAGGTGAATATGGTGGATGAGGCAAAACTTCGTAGCCCAATTCATTCAACTTTTGAAGTGTTGGTTGTATGACGAGTGGACAGGCGTTGTCGTGGAGAAGGATTGGGCCTTTTCTGTTAATCAATGCTGGCTGCAGGTGTTGCAGTTTTTGGTGCATCTCATTGATATGCTGAGCATACTTCTCAGATGTAATGGTTTCACCGGGATTCAGAAAGCTATAGTGGATCAGGCCGGCAGAAGACCACCAGTGATCATGACCTTTTTGTGGTGCAAGTTTGGCTTTGAGAAGTGCTTTGGAGCTCCTTTCTAGGTCAAACCACTGAGCTGGTTGTAGCTGGTTGTTCTATACTATCCGCTTTTCATTGCACATCACAATTCAATCAAGAAATGGTTTGTTGTTGCATAGAATAAGAGAAGACAACACTTCATTTCAAAACAACGATTTTTTTTATTTGCGGTCAGTTCATGAGGCACCCATTTATTGAACTTTCTCACCTTTCCAATTTGCTTCAAATGCCAAATGACCATAGAGTGGTCAATGCTGAGTTCTTCAGCAACTCCTCATTTAGTTGTAAGAGGATCAGCTTCAATGATTGCTCTCAGTCGGTCAATGTAAACTTTCGATGGCCGACCACTGCACTCCTCATCTTCAAGGCTCTCATCTTCTTTAGGAAATATCTTCAACCACCAGTGCACTGTAAGTTTGTTAGCAGTTCCTGGACCAAATGCATTGTTGATGTTGCAGTTTGTCTTCTCTGCTTTACAACCCATTTTGAAATCGAATAAGTAAATCACTCAAATTTGCTTTTCGTCTAACATAATTTCCATAGTCTAAAATACATATAAAATAAACAGCAAGTAATAAGTCATTAGCAAAAAAAAAACATAAAGGGACAAATGTGCATTAAAATGATGTATAACATAATCACATTTATTTAAGAATGTATTCCAATATCAAAGGCAAAGTTTAAGAATACAAAAACCACAATTACATTTGTACCAACCTAATATTTAATAAATGGTGTTGGAAAAACTGGACAAATACATGCAAAAAACTGAAAATGGACCACCTTTTTATAACATATAAAAGAATAAACTCAAAATGAATTAAAGACTTAAATGTAAAACCCAAAACCATAAAACTCCTAGAAGAAAGCATAGGCAGTAAACTCTGACATTCTTTATAGTAATTTTTTTTCTGACATATCTCCTCAAGCAAGAGAAACAAAAGAAAAATAAACAAATGGGACTACATCAAACTAAAAAGTTTTTTCACAGCAGAGGAAACCATCAACAAAATAAAATAGACGTCCTACTGAATGGGAGAAGATATTTTCCAATGATATATATCTGATAAGGGGTTAATATCCAAAATTTATAAAGAACTCATACAACTCAACACCAAAAACATAAACAATCTAATTAACAATGGGCAGAGGACCTGAAAGGACATTTCTTCAAAGAGGACATACAGATGGCCAATAGACATATGAAGAGATGCACAAGGCCACTAATCATGAGGGGAATGCAAGTTAAAACCACAAGGAGATATCACCTTGCACTTGTCAGTATGTCTATCATCAATAAATCAACAAACAACAAATTTGGACCTAAGTGTCCATCAATATGAATGGATAAAGAAGAAGTGATATATATATATATATATATATATATATATATATATATATATATATATACAATGGAATATTCCTCAGCCATAGAAAAGAATGAAATCTTACCATTTGCAACAACATGGATGGACCTAGATGGTATTATGCTAAGTGAATAAGTTAGACTGAGAAAGACAAATACCCTATGATATATGTGGAATCTAAAGAACAAAGTAAATGGACAAATAAAGCAGAAATAGACCAATAGTTGACAGAGAACAAAGTGAAAGTTGCCAGATATGAGTGGGCTTGGGGGACCGAGTGAAAAATGTGAAAATATTAAGAAGTACAAATTGGTAGTTATAAAACAGGGGGATGTAAAGTACAGTGTAGGGAATATGCTTAGTAATATTGTAATAACTATGTATAATGCCAGGTGGGTACTAGACTAATTGAGGATCACCATTGTAAATTATATAACTGTCCAACCATTATGTTGTACAACTGAAACTTCTATAAAATAATATTGAATGTCAACTGTAATTGAAAAAAAAAATCCATTCCATAGAGTCTGGTTATTGTTGTTTTAAACTATAATTTTAAATAACAAAGTTTTATTTGATTTACTTTTTCCTCATTGATTCATAATTGCCACTGATGTTCATTAATATAGTTTGCATGCATACCACAGAATAGTATATTATTTTATTGTTAAGATCACTTAAAATAATTGTTTCAAACCAGGAAATATTCTATTGAAAAATAATAAATTTTGATTTATCTTCTAGGCTCTTCATATAACTATACAGTCTTATGTGATATTCTATCATTTAATGAGAATATAATTAATTTAAATTGATTATTGTTTAATCCATTGTGTTTATCTGGAGGGGCTATGTCAGAGACTTATTAAATTAAAGACCCACATTTTCTTTAATTAAAGATATCTTGAAAAATAGTTTTTATTGCAGAAAATGTTGGCTGACACCCTGTATAGGATAATTTACCAAAAGTCAAAGTTACTTAAACAAAGAAAATGTATTATTTTTAAAGGTACCTGTCCACAAAAAAGGTAAAATATATATATTTCTTTCAATGAAACATACATTTTAGTTGTGATACATTAAGAAAGAATTCAGAGTCCCCATAGAAATCACTGCTCCCTTATCACTGCTAAAAATGATGCAGCATTGCAAAACCAATTATAGATTATAACCAATAAAATGAGTTGACAGGCTGCTGTGTGCTAGAGTAAGGAAAGAATACATAGCCACTGTCTTTTGGGACTCCATAGGCAATTTTGATTGTTGTTTCCTCTTTTGGATAGTGGAAGAAGTCCCATAGTCTCTGCAAAATGGAAAGGGCTCTCAAATGACCAGGCCCTTTATACATTGTTATGTTAAATATGTCCTACAATTTTTCCTCCAAATTATGTCAAATTAAGAACAGGATATTCTCATAAATTCTAGCATGAGAGGATACGGGAATTAGCTGCCGCTATTGTGTGTTGGTTGTTGGTACATGTGTGCGTAAGATAGTAGTCAGTCAAAATATAATAAGTTTAAAGGAACAGTAATTACTCTGATTTCCTATTTGCTCTTTTGTCTCTTTAGAATGAGTATCAAAGTTCTTTCTCTCATTACAAAAAGCCATCTACCTTGTAGGAGCACATCAGTGATGTCTAATCTTCAACATTTTAAGTGTTCTGTCATCTATAGATAATTGTTTTGCCTTGCTCAGATGATTCTCTGGAAGTTCTTGTGATTAGCTACAGGCCAGAGGGCCTTATCTACAATAACGATGGACTGTGTCATAGTCCTGTGGGAAAGGACTGCGCAGGTGCTTTTGGCTGCAGGCTTCTTAATGGCAACACTTAAAGAATTTTGAGGTCATAAGAGTAAACTGAGTTAGGATATTTAGAACTCTAGTCTAAATAGAGTTCTAAATAAAAGAACAGTTCTAAAGTTCTACAGAAGCAGGTAGGTCCATGAGACTGCTCACCCAAGATTGAGTGGTGAATGAATAAATAGGACTGAATAAATTGGTGAAGGACGATGGTGGTTTTTGTTTGGAATATTGTTGATGTTCAGTGTTTTATTTTATGGATATATAAGGAAGCCGTTTCTCTTTACTTTTAAATTATCTATAGCTCATAAAAATTTGTTTTGACATTACAGTCTGATGAGGGTGGAAATTCAAGTTCTCTGTCAGCCTCTATTGACCCATATGGGGGAGGGGATTCTCATTACTACTGGGCTGGCAGGAGAGTTCAGGCTTTCCAGAAGGCCTCCTTTACTACAACCCTGGCTGGAAAGGGGCGGGGCAACTATTTGCTGCTCTCCACTAGGCCTCTACTGACACCAACCCAAAAGGGAGAGAGAGGTGCCTCTACCTCTGGTACACATGTAAGTCCAGGCTCCCCACTTGGTCCCAGTGACACCAGTTGGATCTTGGTACTGCCCAGCAGGGATGAATGTGTTGGAAAAGACTGGAAATTTAGGCTCCCTACTGGGCCTGGCTGGTGGCGTTGGGTGTGGGGCCACAGTTATCCCTGTGGTGTTTGCCTGGAATAGAGTAGTTACTGTCTAAAGGTTCCTGTTTTGTTGAACTGCCCTTTTCCAGGTCCTTTGGTTAAAGGCAGCAGACTTCTCTTGTGGCGTTTTTTGTCTGCATTCATTGGTGTTTTCTGGTTCCAGAACCCAGTCTAAAATACAGAAAGCAAAAAACAAATAACTACAAAAAAATAACTCCCAGAGAAACCATGTTTTCATTATTTCTTGGGTGTGAGGTCTCTAGCCAGCCTGACTTTTTCACTTTTCAGGGTCCTCTTATGCCTGACTTATTATATAATATCCAGGGTTTTAGTTTTACTTAATAGAAGACTAGAATAAAGTATGTCTACTTCATATTTCTGTATGTGGAATTCAGCATTTTTTGCAATTTCTTCTTGAACACTTCTGTCTTTAAAATCCCACTAATCACATCAGCTGCTTAGCATACCTCGCCCCACAGCATGTTTTTGTCCTATTTACTCCCTAAACTTTATCCTGTCTTTTTAGCCCTTGATATTGAATTTTTCTCAGTAGCATCTCCATCTATTGTACTTTCATACAACTTACATTAACTTTTCTAGGCTTCTCCCTTTCTTTTTCACCATCAGAATACATTACATCAGTTACAAACCTGATAACATACAACTAATAACCAACCACAGAGTGATCTTTAGAAGACAGAGGAAAAAAAAGCGGTGAAGTTTTACACATTAAAATTTTTGCCTGTTGGGCCTTATTTTTTTAATCAATTCAGAAATATGAAAGTATGTGAGATATTTTTTAGAAATTATCTTATTTATACCCTCCAAAAAACTTGAAGTATTATCATTAATATAAATTATTTATATTTATGCATGTTATAATTTTGTTTGTATGCACATTATTTTGTCCATGTGCTTCCTTAGGAATAGTGCCAGAGCCAAACTGTGTTATGCTTTTAGAATAAAATAAATAACCAAAAATTCTCACAAAATTCCCCTAAACTTATACATTTGTGCTTTTTCATTTAAGCCCTCAGAAAAGTGGCAACTCTGTGTATATAATTACTAATTAAAATATATTAGCTGAACATTACTAATAAACTGCTGGACCTCAATTCTTGTTAATATTTTTCTTCAACATATCATTATCAAATTTAATTATATAGAACAGAATTAAGTATTGTATGCAATTATTTTTTATTTTACTATATTTTATTTTTATTATATTTTAAGCTTTTATTAAAGTGTGTTAATTTGTTATGTATTACCAAAATTCTTATTTAGATATTGAAACCAATTTATGTTACTAGAAGTAATTCTTAAGTGAAGGGTAAGCTGATTTCACCTAAAAAATCCTGACCTTTATTTTGGGCAGAGAATGAGCTATTATTTAAAAATTTTTTTTGTTTTTTAAGATTTTTATTGGGGAATTGGGGGATGGGAACAGCACTGAGAAATTGGGAGAAGGGGAACAGATAAGTTGCTGTCCTTTTTTTGTTGTTCTTCAGTCTAGTTGTGGAGGACGTTGCTTCACTGGCCCAAGTTGGCACCATCATTGCGCTCTTCCCAGGTGAGGCAGATCCGTCGCCGGCTTCTGGGCGGCCGCTCAGTGTAGCTGCTGGCCGCTCAAGCTGGCTGCTGGCTACACAGGGTAACCCATGGCAACCCATGCAGCAGGGGCTGCAGCCTACGCTGTTGCCAGGGTCTCATGGCAGCCCAACTCCAGGTTGAGCTATTGTTCAGCATCTTAGCTGTAGAGGGCAGTGTCACTGGCCCTCATATGTGGGATCCGAAACAGGGCCCTCTGGCATCCCAAGCCAGTTCTTAACCAACGCACCACTCTGCTGGCCCTTAAATAGTTTTTTTATTAGGTAATACGGTCCTTATTATTTGGATTGCTTCTGGGATGTGAATGACTGACTAAATACTAGATTATTAAACTTGCATACTCAAAAAGGTTAATATGATTTTAAAATATGCTTAACTTTGTTATACAATATAGTAGCTTATGCTACTTGAATGATTATATTCATCTAAGACAGAAGAGTGTCAGCTATATTTAAAATAATATGCAAAAGATTTGTTAGAGCAGGGTACTAATGAGGCCTTACTTAGTTCTATTGTTAGAAATGCCCTCTGCGGCTTCACATTGAGAATTAGCACTGAGCTAATGCCTGCGTTGGGGAAAAAATGAAAAAGATATAGTCCTGCCCTAGAAAAACTTTCAATCTAATATTTCTTGAAACACTTCAATCCATGAAAATTAAACAGTGAGTAAAGGTCTATTTGAGGCTCCTCACAGATATATTTTTTTTCAAATCCTTTGGATATTTTTGAATAATTTTTAAACTACTACATTGTTAATCTCCATGTACAGAGAAAGCAACTTAATTATTAAATAAAACTAAGTGTGGCTTCTGTGCATACTTAAAATCTTAACTTATATATTACCCTTTCAGAGGATTTTTCCGAAAAACATTAAATAAAGTAGATGAAATATCTATTTCAATCTCTTTCACAGAAATTTATTTTTCTTTCATAGCACCTAAAGATTACTAATTACATATATATATATATATATATATATATATATATATATATATATATTACATATAATATATATAATTCATCTAAAACAGAAAAATATCAGCTATATTTGAAAAAAATATGCAAAAGGTTTATTAGAGCAAGGTTTATTAGAGCAGGTGAAATATATAGATAGATAGATAGATAGATAGATAGATAGATAGATAGATTGCATATGTCAGATTTTATTTTAAATATATTATAGCCCACTAGACCATAAGACATTTGGATGCAAATACTGTGCCTAATTTGTCCACAGTTCCATCCCCAGAACCTAAAATAGGGTAAAGCATCTAGAATTAGGGGTTCAAACTAGTTTATAATATACCCCCCAAAAATAGGGGAAAATGTTTCGTTCACTTAAAAGTCAGGGAAATTTAACTGTTTCAGTGTTTTGTTTTAATTTGCTTACAAGTATAATTATATACCAAAGCTATAAAATTTAGGAAAAATGACATATTATAATGGAACATACTCTAAAAAGAGAAAAAAATAATAGTAACCCATATTTTTATGGATTGACTAAAGTTTCCATTGGATAATTTCTTTAATCTTCATTAAGTAATTTTTTATCTGAAGGAATAACGTCCAACAGGCAAAAGCAAATATATTTTTAATAGTGATCTACAGATAACCATGTTTTATGCCAGAGGTGATAAATCTATTGCTTCTTCTTATGTTGACCCATTTCTCCCCTTTTGATTAAAATTGTCCCTTTCCAAACTTTAATCAATGTTTCATTAAAGCAGTTAAATATTTCTAGAAGCAAAAAAGTAGTGAATATTAATTGAGTTACTGAAAGTTTTATAAAATATTTCAACATGTTAATATAAGTCAAATTATCAACTATTGCAATTTTAGATTACATTGTAGAAATGAGACTTTGTTCATTCTACATTGAAATCAGGATTTCATGGTTTGCTCAACAAACAGCTGTGTGCCGACCCTTTTCCTACTTTTATCTGCTAAAGCCCACACCATGTACAGTCGACTGAGCTTATTTCAGGAGTCAAATGTTTAGCCCTTTAAACATTATTAAAAAGTGGTTTATTTGTAAATCAGATTCACAAGACTCAGATCTTACTAAACTTCAGTAATAATTCAAAAGATACAAACTATCACTTGCGTCGGGAGTAACATTTTTTTCTTAGAAAAGCTGGAAATCAGTAAATGCCATTCTTAAAAATATATTTTTTTTTTGCCCTCTCGGATTCAGATATATTTCGCATTCAAGTTAAAGAGATGTATTTCTTCTTGAGCAATATACGTGTGCAGAGGCAGTGCTCATCTGGAGAGAGCTTTTTGATTTTGGAACATTCCTATGACATAATTCATTACTTACACAGCTTACTTAACCAGCCCCAATTCTCCAGCCAACAATAAATTCTAGGTTTATTTACAAATAAAGTATCTAATCATATCTGGTATATCCTGCTAAAAACATTTCATAGATAGGAACTCTAATATTTTTCCACTAATGAATAATATTAGTACTTCAAACAGGAAGTCTGGTGGGGAATGGTATCATTACATTAGCATGTTTCTTATTACTTCTGATTGTCCAGTTCTAGCTACACAGAAATGTTTTACAGGACTGCTACTAACTCTTTCCTTCCCACTACTAAAAGCACTGCTAACTATCTGAGGCCAGATCTGAGGACTCTTTTTCCCTGTAATTTCTTGAAACAGCCAATATATATAGTGTAGCTAGAAACTGCATTCTTTTCTTTGGTGCACCAAAACTCCACTTTCCTTTTCTTGAAAATGCATAAATATTCATTTCAACCCTGTCTTTTCTTAAAAGAGGGATTAAGACCTTCTCCATAATACCAAACCAATACAATGAGTATAAGCCCCCACACACAAAAACTGTTCTGTCTAAATAATGCTAAATAACCAGATTTTATTTAACTGTTTAATTCAATCATCATTCTTAATTCTATATCTACCTATATATCAATGCATATCAATGTATATATAATGTTATATCTATATATCTTAAATGTCTTCACTAGTATATCTTTCAGTAACCTTTGAGGAAAATTACATTAAGTATTCAGTGGAATCAGAATCAAGCTGATAGGAGAGCACAGGAGCTTCTATAGGACTTCAGAAATAAGGAAATACTTCCTTTGCCTTGTTTCACTCCTATCAACACCATTCAAAATCTTTCACATGAAAGCTAATATGCCAACTGAAATGACTTCTCCCTGTGCTGTTATTATAAATAGATAAACGGTGTATCACAAATTATCATTGTCTGTTTCTGTTCTTTCCTTGAGTTTGCAAGGGCTTCTTTCATGTAATCACTTCTCAATGCACGTACAAGTTCAACAAGAGGCATTAATACAACACTGTCATCTTGATTTAATATCAAATTACTTTCATGCTATTCCTTTCTTTTTTATATTTTAAAGAAAAAATGTAATCTTATTTCTTCTATATGCATTATTTCTAGTGTACAGGCAACTCATATAAAAAGCCACCCTAGGGGGTTGACTTCAGAGATGATTATTTCCTCCTTGTGATTGTTTGTATGATAGAATGTGTCAATCTAAACAGCAAGTGACTTTTGGAGTATGCTCTCCAGGCTGCCTTTGAAGGGTGACTTGTGTCAGGAGGTTTCAAGAAAGACAGTTTTAGGACAGGACAGTTTTAGGAGATTTCAGTTAGCTAGTTAGTTAGCTGTTAGTTAGTTAGTTAGTTAAGTTAGTCACAGCATAACTACTGGCTAGGTATTTGAGCAAAAAATTACTAGAAGAAATTGGCTTGGATAAGAATTCCTGCATTTAATTCTTACTAATTTGAAAAGTGAAATGCAGTCATTTTGAAATAACTTTTTTTAACTTTAGAATTAACTGCCCAGCCTACATTTTTATTGAGAATGGAGTTACTGAAATCAAGGTTTGCCAGTAATTCAATTTGTTGACAATGGCATTATTGGAATTGAAGTATCCCAGTACCTCTCTGTTTTCCTAAGTAATATGATCAAGTAAGGAAAAAAATATGTAGAGATCAGGGAAATCAGGACCTCAAAGATACAAAACAATAGCCTGGTACATTTTTTTATTACCTTTGAATTCATGTGATGCATATTTGAAGCTATTACCCAAATCTGAACTTAAATATTAAAAATATGCAATCACGGGCCGGCCGAGTGGCGCGATGGTTAAGAGCTCGCTTGGGATGCCAGAGGGCCCCGGTTCGGATCCCACATATGAGGGCCAGTGACACTGCCCTCTACAGCTAAGATGCTGAACAACAGCTCAACCTGGAGCTGGGCTGCCGTGAGTCGCTGGTGACGGCTTAGGCTGCAGTCCCTGTGGCAGTGGGTTGCCATGGGCTACCGTATGTAGCCAGCAGCCAGCGTGAGCGGCCAGCAGCCAGCGTGAGCGGCCAGCAGCCGCAGTGAGCGGCCGTCCAGAAGCCGGCGACTGATCTGCCTCGCCAGGGAAGAGCGCAATGATGGTGCCAACTTGGGCCAGTGAAGCAGCGTCCTCCACAACTAGATTGAAGAACAAAATGACAGCAACTTGTCTGTTCCCCTTCCCCTAATTCCCCAGCACTGTTCCCATCCCCCCAATTACCCAATAAAAATCTTTAAAAAAAAAAAAAAAAAAAAAAAAAATATGCAATCACACATGCAAGGCTAATAATTATAAGAAAATTGCTACACTTACCCCATACAAAAACACTTTATGAGTTTGTATTTTAAATTAACAATAAATAGGTCATTGAGTTTATTTTTATTATTTTACTGGATATTTATTTGTTATCTATTTCATTATTCAATTACAGTTTATGCACAATATTATGTTAGTTTCAGGTGCACAACTTAATGATTAGACATTTATATAACTTAAGGATTTATCACTCCAATCAATCTAGTGCACATTTGATACCTTGTACATCGTTATTACAATATTATTGACTCTGCACCCTATGCTATACTTTATATCCTGTGACTATTTTGTAACTACCAATTTGTACTTCTTCATCCCCTTTTTCATCCATCTCCCCATCATTCTTCCCATCTGGTAACCATCAGCATGTTCTCTGTATCTCTGAGTTTGTTTCTCTTTTATTTGTTCATTTATTTTATTTTTTTAGATTCTACCTATAAGTGAATCATATGGTATTTGTCTTTCTTTGACTTATTTTACTTAGCATAATATCATAAAGGTCCATTCATGTTGTTGCAAATGGTAAGATTTCATTCTTTTCTGTGGCTAGTAATATTCTATGTACCACCTCTTCCTTATCCATATTGATGGACATTTTGGTTGCTTCCATATCTTGGCTATTGTAAATAATGCTGCAGTAAACATATGGATGCATATGCCTTTTTAAACTAGTGTTTTGGATTTCTTCAGATAAATAACCAGAAGTGGAATTGCTGGGTCTTTCTTTGTCTCTTGTTTTAGCTTTTGTTTTAAAGTCAATTTTGTCTGGTATAAGTATTGCTACCTTATCTTGTTTTGCTTGTTGGTTTCCACTTTCCATTCCTTTACTTTCAATCTGTGTGTCTTTCAATCTGAAGTGAGTCTCTTGTAGGCACCATATGTAAGGGTCTTGTTTTTTTGTTTTGTTTTGTTTTTGTTTTTTCCATTGAGCCACCATCCATTCAGTCTTTCATTGAAGCATTAAATTAATTTACATTTCATGTAATAGTTGATAAACATGTAGTTACTTCCATTTTAATTATTCTTATTTTTGAACTTTTTTTTGTTCTCCTTAAAGAAGTTCCTTTAACATTTCTTGTAATTGCAGTGATGAATCCTTTGAACTTTTTCTTGTCTGGGATGGATATTTATTTATAGATGAACACAGGCTTTGTTAGAAATTGACATTGTTCATTTAATTCAATTAGTTATGTATTGTCAAATGAATAGTAAATTCTGATTATGCCAAACACATCTTTATCTATATTATTTTAACCTTCTGTGGTGGTTTTTAAAAATATTTTATTAAAATATAGCTAACATAAAATATTATGAAGTTCAGGGGTACACCATAGTTATTCAACATTTATATATCTAAAGAAATGGTCACCATGATAAGTCCAGCAACCATCTAACATTATACTATTCTATCACGATATTATTGACTATATTCCCTATGCTGTATGTTACATCCTCATGACTTATTTGTTTTACACCTGGAAATTTGGACCCCTTATTTGCTCCTCCCTGCCGCCATTTTAATATTTCAATTACCATTGACATTCAATATTATTTTATATTAATTTCAGGGGTACAGCATATGGTTAAATATTTAAATAATTGATGAAGTGATCCCCTTGACTAGTCTAGTACCCACCCGGCACTATACATAGTTATTCCTATATCTTTGACTATATTCCCTATGCTTTACTTTACATCCTCATGACTCTTTTGTAACTACCAATTTGTACTTGTTAATCCCTTCACCTTTTCCACCCTGCCCCCACTCTCTTCTGATCTAGTACCCTTTTGACACCATGCACCAAAAATCTAGTACCCATTTGACACCATACAGTTATTAAAATATTATTGACTATGTATATTCTTAATGCTACACCCTACACCCCCATTACTACTGTATAACAACCAATTTGTACTTCTTAATCCCTTCCTGTTTTTTACCCACACTCTCAAACCCCCTCCCATTTGACGACGTAAAAGTGTTTCCTATATCTATGAGTTTGTTTCTGATTTGTTTTTTGTTTATTTTGTTCTTTAGATTCCACATATAGGCAAAATCACATTGCATCTGTCCTTCTCCACTCAGCACAATACCCTCCAGGTCCATCCAGGCTGCTGCAGAACAGTTCTCATTCCCTTCCATGGCCGAGCAATATTCCATTGTATATATGTACCACCTCCTCTTTATCCATTCTTCAATCTAGAGCTGTAAGGAATAAAATTCTGTTGTTTATAAGCCACACAGTCTATGATATTTCTGTCACAGCAGCCCAAATTGACTAAGATACATAATAAGGCTCTTCCTAAATTGTGGACCCACAAAAGAGATATAAAGTGACTAGTTTTGTTTTAAGCTATTAAATTTGGGGGTAATTATTCAGTTTTAGAAAATCAAAAGATCTTTCCAATGTATGTGTGAGAAAAGCATTAGTTATATGAGAAAACTAGTTTATTTGTTATAATAATTGCTCATTGGCTCTATTAAATGAGTAATTATTAAGTAATTACAATGCGCCAAGCACTATTAGTATTCTTAGATGTGCAGTTAATAAATAGATAAAAATTCTGCATCATGAAACATACTATCTAGTAGGGAGTGGTTTTCCCAAGAAACACAGTACAGAGTAAATCATTTTCTTTAAGGTGCCTTTAGTAACTCATATTAAGATTACATATTGATTTAAAGGTGAATTCAAGAGCACTTCAAGTATTGAAGTGTTATAATTTATGTAAAGTATTATAATTTGTGTAAAGAACCTAAAATTATAGTTCACATATTCTAATTCTTGTAACTGTACTATTTTAATTCTTCATGGGAATATTTTTTCTTTATTCCACATATATCTAAATTTTCAAATAAAGGTAGTCTGGACGATAGATATTTTAATTATATTTTTCCAAAGATCATGTGCTGTCACTCTTGCATTTTCAAATGCTTCTTTAAAAATTTAAGTATAAATTTTTTTTTATATTTTGTTTAGTCTTGAATGGAAAACAAAAACATCTACAGTATGCTCATATGTACTTTATTTGGCCGTTGAGGTATTAGTGAGCGGAGAGGCATTGATTAAGTGCAAAGGACATGGCAACAGTTCCAATGGAACCCTGACGATCCTCTTTATACATGTTCTAACCCACTTGCATTAATCTAGAAAAAGATCATGTACTTACCTTGGACTTAAATCACACAAAGCGCATTCAACACCATGTTAAAGACAATAATTACATGAACAACACTTGAGTTGCTGAACAACTTTCCGCCTCTCCTTCAGAAAATTGTTACCAATTGCTCCTTTTGCTTTCAAATACTATCCAATTCACTAAAATTTGTAAAGCTGCCACTGACAGTTAATAGATTTCAGTAGCATTAGCTCCCAATTCAGGAGGTTAAATGCTGAGGATTAGAGTATATTAGGTATACTTACCACTCTCTTTTAGAAGATGGAATGTGGGAACTCAAAAACTAGAGACTAAAATATGTGTTTACTTTAGATCTTATAGTGTCTACGTAGGTTGTGTTGCTAAAGTCAATTTACTTATATTGCTGCCTAAAGGGAAAAAAACTTTTTTGATTATTTCTGTTTTCAAATGAAAAATTAACTCCAGTGATTCAACATCTACTAAATGAATAATATTGAACTAGGCCTTTGAGTAGATCATAACCCAGTGGGGGATACACATACACTTATAAATATCTACAATGGAAGGACTCCAATAGCTAGAAATAATTAGGTAAGTGGCAAGGAAATGTTGACTAAGATATATATCTATATCTGTATCTATAATCTCTCTCTCTCTCTCTCTCTCTCTCTCTCTCTCTCTATATATATATATATATATATATATATATATATAGAGAGAGAGAGAGAGAGAGAGAGAGCCAAAAAGGATGTATACACATTTCAAGAAAGGAAAAAACTGTATTAAAATTGTAATACTCAGTATATATCGATAACAAAAGATGAATACAAGTCATGTGTATACGTTTCTTTGGCACCTCTGGTATATAGATAGATAGATAGATAGATATAGATACAGAGCTGTATATCTATCTATCATCTATCTATCATTTATCTATCTATACATCTATTCAGAGAGAGATATACTGGTTAAAATGGACTTACATAAAAGGAGAGAATAAAAACTCTAAGAGAAATAACTACAGAATAATTTACCATTCCTATCCCGATAATTAGTAAATCAAGGAAACAAAAATGGGTTCAAAAACTTTATCAACATAATTAACTAACCTGAGTTTATAACCTATTTGTGTATATACAAAAGTCTGCACCCCATACTAATAGAGTCCATGTTATTTTAAAACATATAGGTAACATGAATAATTTGATACTATGTTAGGTTGCAAATAAAATGGCAACAAATTTCCAAAGCTGTAATTATATGATACCGACATTATTCCTTGTTCCAAATGCGATTTAGAATCAAATAATCAAAATGTTAATTTAAGAAGTCAGTGAAAATTAGAAAATATACTTTTAAATATTTCAATGGTCAAAGAAAAAGTAATAAACATATGCAACTGAACAATATTGAAAATACTATTATATATCAAAATGGCATACATTTTAAACAATACTTAGAGAGAAATGAATTAAACTTACTTACTTTAATTAGAAAATCAGAATAACAGATAAATAAAAGGTAAGCATCCCATGTAAGAATTTAGAAAATGAACAAATAATAAACCAAAACAAAGAGACAGATAAAAATATCTGAATTATAAATATAATATTAAATAATATAAAAACAAAGATAAAGTAGACAGGAATAATTGAACAACAAACTGAAAAAAAATATACACACAGCTTGTGGAAGATTAAGAAGATTAAGAAAATTAAGTTTGAAAAGGGGGATATTAGTTGAGATACAACAGAGATTAAAACTTATGAAGGAATACTATGAATGACTCAGGAAAAAACAGAAATTCTCAGCTGTCATTAAGATATTGATTTAGTTGTTAAAAATCACACGACAATATAACCACCAGTCTGAGAAAGTTTTATAGCTTAGATCTACCTAAGACTCCAGGTATAGATAATTCAATTTTATACACATAGGAAGTTTTTTATTAAGTGAGACATACACTTAGAATAGAAACCAGCCTATTTAGTCTTAGGTATTTACTCAAGAGAAATTAAAACATGTAGTCACATAAAATGTTTTACTCAAATCTTCATTGCAACTTCTTAAATAAAGTTAAAAACTGGAAACAACCAAAATATCCATCAACTGAAAAATATTGTAGATAAAGAGATTGTAGAATAACCATGCAATGGTATACTACTCAGCAACACAAGCAAACGACTAATGTATTCAAAAACATAGGTGTACTTAAAAAACATAAGTAAAAATCCAGAAAAAAAAAGATTATGTACTGTATGATACCCTTCATATGAAATTTTAGAAAAGACGAAACTATTATATCCAGACAAGTCAGTTATTGTCGGGGGCTGCATACTGGGGGAGTAATTAATGAATGAAATGCATAAAGGAGGTTTAATGGAGGTTTTTATATCATGATTATGATAGACATTATATGACTGTATAATTTGTCAAAATCCATCTAATTATTTATAAAATTGTGAAACGTAAATCATACCTCTAACAGGCTGTTTTTTTTGTTTGTTTTTTTTAATTTTTTTTTATTTTAGGAGTGACAGTATATTTGACTTCCTACAATATAGTCAAAATGGAAAATTTTTCTATTTTATTTAATTATTAAGTGTTTTAAGACCTTAATAAACACTAAGATTTTTTTAAAGGTCCTATAAATTTGAGAGCCAAATGAATAAATATTCATGTGTATAAAACTGTTACTATTTAAAATAATAGAGATAATGTATAACAGTATTGAAAACTCCAACAGCTTTTAATAAAGACTAAGAAAGTTGCTAATCTGTGAATTTTGCAAAAAAAGAGATGCATGTAGGGCCACAAGCATCACAGGTCAATGGACTTTGAAAAGATTTACTCATGAAAGAAAGCTCATTTTAAATAAAACTAAAAATATATACCGAGGATGCCAAAAAAATGTATACACGTGACTTGTATACATCTTTCGTTATCAGTATATATTGAGTATCACATTTTAAATACAGTTTTTTCCTTTCTTAAAATGTGTATACATTTTTTTGGTACCCTCTGTATATACATGATTAATGTTTTTGAGAATAAAATAATACTAGGTATAAATAGACTACTTTTAAACTTGATACTTACCAGTTTTAGCTATTTCATTGTTAAATTCACTTATTTGGCATCCACTGACACATTTTTTATACTCTTAAGAAACGAAGCCCAGAATTCCACTGTCATGAGTTAGTCTTTCATTTTCAAGACTAAATGACCACACTTCAATTTGTAAAGATTATGTAAATTGATATTTTATTCAATTCATAATATATTATGGAGGTGGTACTATATTCAGAATATGATGAGAATGTTTTGGTTCAATACCAAAGAAATAGTATAAAACTTGCATGATTTTGTAAGACAAAATATTACAATATAAACTTAATATAGCTCTAAATACAAAAATACTGAGAGGTTTTGAAGCCTTATAAACAAAATCACATGGAGTCACTGGAGGTCAATATCATAATGGACAAGATTTTGAGCCAATCTGAAAAGAGGTTGAGAAATATAAATTATCAGAAAGAAGATTCTTTTAGTGGAAATACCTCACTGTGGCAAATTAAAATATATTTATGTTTCTCTAAAATAAATAGAATGGAATTTCTTAATAATCAGTGATGTGTTTAGACAATGTATTAAAAGGGCCTAACTTGAATGTAGTTATGGAAATAACCCTAAATAACATATGATATATTCACTCTAGTCACTTATCTGTTTTACTGGGTCAGATAGTTTGCAAAAATATGACATTGTAGATTGACAATTATTCTAATAATAATTTAATACATTTCATAAATAAAAGGTCGACCTAAGCAATGCTCCTTTAAGGAAAGACATTCCATGTGAATGTATAGGATAATGTGCTTCAAGTCTTGTTTTATGTATGTACACATTTTCATATTTGTATATAATTTTTGTGTTTCTTGTTTGTACCTTAACCTGAAAAATTTTAAAATAGTATATACACAATAAAAATAATTGCTATTTATTGTGTGACTGGGCACGCAGGCAGGCACCAGTTTACTTGTATGTCATGTGAATGGGCTCAGTTACTTTTCACCACAACTCTCCAAAGTACATTCTAATAACCCCATTTGTCATAGGGAAAAACAGAAGCTCAGGGCTGCCAAGTGTCTTTCTCAAAGTTAAACAACTAAGCACTGTTCTGGACTCTGGCTGTCTGATTTCAGAACTACCACTTTTTATGCATATATGATACTCCATTAGTGTTTCTGCAAACCAGTTCACTTCCTCATGTTCTGCTCTCTGCTTGTTTATTTTATTTAGTTTTGGTCTCATGACTTATGAAAAATAAAGTAAAAGTTTAATAGATTTGACATCTTATTAGATATCTTTTTGTCATTTCCTTGAACTGATATATATATATATATAGCAATCACCTACATCAAAAGTTAATGATTTTAGTAAATTCAGCAGAGAAAATGTCAACTTGGGTTTTAAATTGAATTAATCATTAAACTTGGTGTCTCTGTACTGCACACACTTCCTTGGAAGGGGTTGATATCTATAGAGAAGAGCTGTGTGAGTCATAGAATATATCATGTCAAAACCTTATATTGAAAATGTATTTAGTGGCCACTATTATATAATGGTTCGAATACAATCAAGAAATATTTATATAATAAATAAGATAACACCTTTTAGGTAGCTTAAATATAGAGACATAAACACCTGAAAAATGAATAGTAGCATAGGGGTTAACACTAAAGAAAAGATGCAGGATTATTTTATAAGCCAATACCCGATTCAATGTTGAATTTATCAAATAAAAGTCAAAGGCCTTGGTTCAAAGAATGTTTTTTTGTAGTTTAACTGATTAAGTGTTCTAAGGAGTTCTCATAAAGAAGAGACAATTTTGTTTAACTTGAAAATTGCATATTATTTCTGTACCCATCAGAGTTAGAGTAAGAAACAGAAGGTATATTTATTTAGGTTAAAGACAATTCATTAAAGTCATGATTTACAGTGCTGTGGTAGCAGTTTAAGAGAAAGCAATGGTGAAGTACAATGAGGAGACATTACCATCCCTAGGCCTGAAGAGGTAAGGAAAAGGATCACTTGTCACATCCCAGGGAGAGCTGTCTCCATGGATGTGGGGTTGCCAGATGGGAGTTCTGCCTTGGGTAAAGAAAGAAAAAATACCAAATGACCCAGAGCAGGAAGGAACAGTACCCTCTACCCACTGCCTGTTTATCTCTAACAGTATCCCTGATCATCTAAACACACCTGGAAATCAGAGAGTAAAGAAGCTCCCATACTACAGTCTCATTAGCCTGTAGGGCAAAAGGGTAGAGAAAGAAAGGGAATAGATAAGGTGAGGGCAAATAATCAGCCCAATTTTCTTGGCCAGAGAAGACCAACTAGTTATTCCCAACCTAAAGGGAGGGAGAGCATGGGCTCACAGGCACAGGGATAGGAAATTGCCTGACTCATACATGAAGTATAAGAAGCCAACATAGAGATGATAGAGACTGTAGAAAACAGAATACAGACAGAGGTAGAATGAACTTGTATAGAGGACTTAGACTATCATCTGAGATTACCCCATCGTTAAGAATCAGACACATGAACTTGCTTTAAAATGCAAACCAATAAATATAGACAAATGTAGGTTATGACTTTCCCATTTAGCTTGCTTTTTTTTTTTTTTTTTTTTTTTTTTTTTTTGTATTCTCAATCACAGCCCTTTCTGTTCTTGGTCCAGGCCTTTCTTTTCTTCAACTTCTGCGATACCAATTGTTTTACCTCTCTTCCAGCATCTCAAGCCTTCCTCCTTCAGGCCTGGTATAAGTATTACTTTTAAGTAAGGCCTGTTCTAACACTTTCTTTTAGGACTCTAGCCCATAATGATTTTTCTGAGCTTCAATTGCACTTTTAGTTAAAACCACGCAATTTAGTACTGGTTGATTTCTAAATGTCCTTAAGTGTCATTTTACTTCATTTCTGGATGACAGTCAAGTGAAAACATCGTTTTTCCTGCTCCTTATTCCACAACACCATGTAGAATTCAAGCAACATAAAATAGTTAAATATACATTCTACAAAATTAGATACATTTAAATTAATGTTCATAATGTCATATAACCCCAGGGTATAATCTAATACTAACCTCGATTTTGGACTTGTATCCATAAGAGTTCTGGCAGTTTTGACCACAAAGTTCTGAACATAATCCAGCTCAACTCAAGGGATACAGAGAATCCCAAGGAACAGAAACCTCAGGAAGGTACTAATACCCCTAGGCCTAAAGTAGCAAGACAAGAAGCCATTTTACTGAAGCTCAGTGATAGCGGGAGGCTTGAGGAGCAGGAGATCCTATGAGGAGTTCTCTGGATTGCGAGTGAAAACAACTTTAAGAAACAAAGTGTATAAGACAAGAACTTGAGAAAGAAATCGCCCAACCTCTTTCTTTCTTCCCTCACATTTCCTGCTGGTGCCTCCCACTGGCTGAACTCAAACAGAATCCAGAAAAAAAGAGATTCCTGATGACTCAGGCCCCTGGAGGTCTGCCTATAGGGCACAGAGCACGGAAGAGAAGAACAGAAGGGGATAGATAGTCTAGTGGAGGATAAACTGTACTATGGAAACTGAAAATAAACTTATTTTACAGACTCCAAATCACCTTCTACTTATCTTTTCTCTTTCCTAAATACACGCAAATAGAGAAAGTGATTAAAATTATTTCCCCTAGAATATCAGTTACAGATCAAATACCAATTCAAAGTATTTGATTTTCAAAGTGGTTGGCCTTCACAAAGGAAACACCCTGAGTTCAATAGATGAAATGCCTTAAATCATAAGGTAAGTCTGTACAGATTCAAATAAGAGCTAATGTGCATTTTAGTTTTGTTAGAAAGTGATATTAACTATGAGAGATTGACCACTTACATATTTTTCTAATGGGCATATTTCAGCTCATATGCAGCCACCTTTTGTAATGCATTTTCTAGCCAGAGAAAGAATGAAGGGATGATGTAAAAGCAACAAATCATAGGCTAGCAATGACTTATTCCCTACGCCATAGTAGAAAGTGATAAGTTGAAAAAAACAGATCAGAAGGATGTATAGTTGAGTCCTACAAAAGGCTGAGATCTAGAATGAAAATCGTACACCCTTGTCCACTGTAGTTCCTGCTCTATTTGTAGCCCATCTCTGCTTTCAGTTCTACTTGTCTCATTTAATCATGGTTTTTACTCTTCCAGATTCTGGGATTTCTAACTGTCTAGGGTTCCTGCAAATATGTACATTAACAATAAATGGTTCAATACTTGACATAGTTGAGAATATGGCCTTTGCAAACCAAAGACTTAAACTAAAAGAATTCTGCAGAGGATTCCAATTGCATTAAAGGGAAGTGACTAGTCAGGTGGGGTGATCGTAAGTGGCATTAATTTCAAGAAGATGTATTTTGAAATCCTAAACAAAACCATCTAAATAGTACCATGTCCTCTAACTGTTGCTTACCTGGTTCCTTTTACCTCTTTTAGTTAGTGATTTTTCTGTTTCCACCCTCAACTAATTTCCTCACGTTTTCACCTTGTCCTGTCAATCAGCATAGAACCAAGAGCACTGTGGAAATTGCAAGATGGTGAAAAATATCTATGAAATAGATGCTAAGTGTTAAAATTGTCAAGGAGACAGTTTACTCTTTGCTACCTTTGGCTAACTTTGCTGACCATGTATTTATTTATTTGCTTACTTACTTATCTATGTGGTTGCTAATGAAAGATGTTTACTTTTATTAGTCCAAGAAAAATATTATGGATCAAGACAATGCCATTGAACTAAACCTTAAATTATGCATACAGATATTTTGACACCCACAAATTAGCCACAAATCCCCTACTACTCTTATAAACTAAATAGAATCAATTTTCATGATATCAAAGCTGGACTCAAAGTACAGTAATAACCATATCTTGTATTTTCACAGTAGCATGCCATTTCTAAAGCACTTTCGGGCATCTTCTGACTTGAGACTCACAATGAATTTATAAAGTGCAAATTACTACCTCCACTACACAAATAAGGAAATTGAAGTTAAGAAAGTAATGTGGAGCTGTATTATAGTTGGCAGAGCTGATCAAAATTTCCAGAGTCCTAAAACATTGTCACCTACATTGTGGGTGTTAAAATTTTATTACAGCCGGGCTGGCTGAGTGGCTTATTTAAGAGTTGGCTTGGGAACACGAGTTCTAAGCAGCAGGGCCGCTGGTTCAGATCCCACATGGGCCACTGACACTGCGCCCTGTACAGCTAAGATGGTGAACAACAGCTTGACCTGAAGCTGGGCTGGCGGGAGTCGCGGCGAGGCATAGGCTGCAGTGGGGCTGCAGTAGGTTGCCGTAAGCTACTGTGAGTGGCCAGCAGCCAGCGAGAGCTGCCATAAGCCACCGTGAGCCGCCATCCAATGACCGACGACAGATCTGCCTCAGCCAGGAAGAGCGCAATGATCATAATACCAACATGGGCCAGTGAAGCAACATCCTTCACAACTAGACTAAAGAACAAAAGGACAGCAAGTTTTCTGTTTCCCTTCCCTGATTCTCCAATAAAATGTTAAAAAAAAATTATTACAGGCTTAAGAGTAGGATCCACTGACCTTAGTGTTATACAATACATTCAAAATATTATTCTCAAGATTGCTTAGAAGATTCATATTATAGGCCACAATTAAAATGCATGTTTGTCATATAATGGAAAACAATAATTTCTAAACCTCTGTCTCTTGAGAAATTATATTTTACATTTTTTTTCATTGAGGTATAACTGATGTACAACATCATATTAGTTTCAGGTGTAAAACCTAATGATTCGATATTTATATATTTATATTACAAAATAATCACCAAAATACCTAGTTAATATTCATCACCATGCATAGTTACAGAATTTTTTTTCTTGTGATGTGAACTTTTAAGATCTACTCTCTAAGCAACTTTCAAATATGCAATACAGTATTAGTAACTCTAGTCACCATACTGTACATTACATCCTCATGACTTACGTATTTTATAACTGGAATTTTGTAACTTTTGACTTCCTTTACCACCCATTTGGCCCATCTCTCCCACTCCCTGCCTTTGGCAAGCACCAATCTGTTCTCTCTGTATCTAAGAGCTCGTTTTTATTTGGCTATTGTAAATAATGTAATGAATATGGGGGTGCATATACCTTTTTAAGTTGGTGTTTTCATTTCTTCACATAAATACCCAGAAGTAAAATTGCTGGATCATAAGGTAGGTCTATTTTTTTAATTTTGGGGGGGAAGCTTCATGCTGGTTTCCATAGCGGCTGCACCAATTTACATTCCCACCAACAGGGCACAAGGGTTTCCTTTTCTCCACATCCTCGCCAACACTTGTTATTTCTTGTGTTTTTGATAACAGATGTTCTAAGAGGTGTGAGGTGGCATCTCTTTGTGGTTACTATTATCATTTCCCTGAGGATTAGAGATGCCTAGCACATTTCCATGTACCTGTTGACCAAATCTGTGTCTTTGGAAAAGCGCCTGTTCAGATCTTCTGCTCGTTGTTTAATTGGATTATTTGTTTCTTTGCTATTGAGTTGTATGAGTTTTTAAAATACATTTTAAATATTAACACCCTATCTAATATATGATTTGCAAATCTTTTCTCCCTTTCAGTAGATTGCCTTTTCATTTTGGTAATGGTTTCCTTTGCTATGCAAAAGCTTTTAGTTTGATGTAGTTCCACTTGTTTAATATTTCTGCTTTTGTTGCCCTGTCCTGTTATTTTATAAAGAGAAAATCAAAGTTCTTTTAAATCAGAACACCACTTATAAGATAGCTATCTTTTAAGAGCCTATATTATAGGCTTAAGAGAACATGAATTGAGTTCTTATGAACTAAATATTTCATCTTTGTAAAGTACTCAGTAAAATGACCATCTTATATTGTTTTAGATCAGCATTTCTCCAAGCTCATCTGTCAGAACTTATTCAGAGGAATGTAATTAGTGCTGTGTTGAAAAAAAGACAGCTTGCAAAGAAATTTTGGGAATTGCTGGATCCTCTAAATTGCTGAAATGCACTGTAGATCTTGAAAAAGGGTATTATTCCAAAATGATTTGGCCAAGAAATTCTTTTTTTTTTACCCTGAGTATATCTAAAAATCTATTATGATGGTTATATACTCTTAAGTTTTTTACAGAATGTCACAATCAATTTCTGATGCACAGAATGGGCAAAATAGACAAAGTGACATTTATTATAAGAATGTTTCTTTAAAAAGAACTCATTTCTGTCTGAATATATGAGTGATATTTTCAATTTGAAATCAGCATTTATATTTTCAGTGCACATGATATATTTTACTGTAAAATGGTAGTTATCAGTTATTAATGCACTTAAATTTCTCTAAATTTATATTTGAGAGTCTATACTAATATATGTTTGTGTACACATGGACAAATATATATATATATATGTGTGTGTGTGTGTGTGTGTGTGTGTGTGTGTGTGTGTGTGCATATATATATATATATATATATATATATATATATATATATATATATATATATAAATACACATTTTAAAGTTATTTTCCTCTTCTTTATTTTTCCAAAAATATTCCCAGAGTTTTAGAGATATAGTTGACGTATAGCACTATGTAAGTTTAATATGTACAAGGTGATGATTTCATACATTTATATGTTGTGAAATGATTACCAAAACAAAGTTGTTAAAGCATCCATCACACAATTGCTTTTTTTTTTTTTTGGTATGAGAACATTTGAGATCTGCTCTCTTAGCAACCTTCAAAGATATAATACAATGTCATTAACTATAGGTGCTATGCTGTACATTAGATCCTCAGAACTCATTCATTTTATAAATGGAATTTTGTACTCTTTGACCAACATCTGTTCATCTCACCAGCACCCTAGCCCCTGGCAACCACCGTTGACTCTGTTTCTAGGAATTTCACTTTTTCAGATTCCACATATAAATGAGATGATACAGTGTTTGACTTTGTCTGTCTGACTTATTTCACATGACATATTGCCCTCAAGTTTCTTCAGTGTTTCAAGTGTCAGGATGTTCTTCAGTTTTACGCTTTAATAATATCCTATTATATGCACATATAATTTTTTATAATTATAAGAAAATGTCACATATTCTTAACTCATTCATCCATTGATGGACATTTAGATTGTTTCTATGTCTTGGCTATTTTAAATAATGCTTCAGTGAGCATGGAGATGCAGATACTTCTTCAAGATAGTTATTTAATTTCCTTTGAATACATACCCAGAAATAGGAATGCTGGATCATATGGTAGCTCTACTGTTAATTTTTTGAGGAACTTTCATACTGTTTTCTATAGTGGCTGTACCAATTTACATTGTAGCTATACCAATTTGCTTAATATAGTGCTTTGATGTTGGGTGCATATAAATCTCACAATGTTATATCTTCTTGATGAAATGAAACCTTTATTATTTTATAATGACCTTCTTTGTCTCTTGTTATAATTTTTGATGTAAAGTATATTTTTTGTAATATAAGTATAGCTATTTCTGCTCTTTTTTAGTTTCTGTTTGCATGGAGTATCTTTTTCCATCCCCTCACTTTTAGTCCATATGGGTCCTCAAAGCAGAAGTGAGGTCTCTTGTATTTAGCATATAGCTGTGCCTTGTTTGTTTGTTTTTTTTTAATCTATTCAACTACACTAAGGTTTTTGATTAGAGAATTTAATCCATTTACATTTAAAGTAACTATTGATAGGTAAGGATTTGCTAAGTCTATCTTATCAATTGTTTTCTGGCTATTTTGTAGTGCCCTTGTTCATTTTTTTCCTAGCTTGCTATCTTCCTTTATGAGTTGATGATTTTCTATAGTACATGCTTTATTTCCTTTTTCTTTATCTTTTGTATCTACTGTAGTTTTTGTTTTGTGATTACCATGAGGCTTATATAGAATATGTTATACTTATAATAGTCTATTTTAAGCTGACAACTTAACTTTGCATACAAAAAAAATTATATTTTTACTCTCCACATTTTATGTGTTTGATATCACAATTTACCTTTTTTTATGTTGTGTATTCATGAACAATTTTTGTTGTGATAGTTATTATTAATATGCTTGCTTTTTAACCTACATAATAGTTTAGTGATTAACATACCACAGTATTACAGTATTAAGAGTATTATGAATTTGACTAAATACTTACCTTTACCAATGTGTTTTATATCTTCATGTTTTCATGTTACTAGTTAACATCCTTTCACATCAACTTGAAGAACTTCTTTCAGCATTTTTTTATAAGGCACATCTATTGGTGATGAATTCCCTTAACTTTTGTTTGTTTTTTTTGGGAAAATATTTATCGCTCCTTCATTTCTGAAAAATAACTTTAATGGGAAACTATTCTTGTTTAACAGTTTTTGTCTTTAAACACTTTGAATGTTTCATGCCACTCTTTCCTGGCCTGTAAACTTTCTGCTGAAAAAGCCAATGATAGACTTATGGGCATTCCCTTATAAGATAAGATTTATTTTTTCTTTTGCTGTTTTGAAAGCTATCTCTTTGTATTTGATTTTAGACAGTTTTATTATAATGTGTCTTGGGAAATTTTGGATAGAAATTCTTTAGGGAACTCTGAGCCTATGAACAAGGATGTTCAGATATCTCCCCAGATTTGGGAAGTTCTTATCCATTATTTCTTTAAATAAGCTTGCATCCCCTTTCTCTTTCTCTTCTCCTTCTTGGACTCAAATAATGCATAAATTGTTTCTTTCTTTCTTTTCTTGTTTTTTTAAATTGGACAATTGGGGGAGGGGAACAGTGTTGGGGAATTGGGGGAAAAGAACAGCCAAGTTGTTGTCCTTCAAGCTTAGTTGTGGAGGGCGCAGCTAGCTCCGCTCCAAGTCCAGTCATGCCAGTCAGCTCAAGGCACACAGTTCAGTCTTAGTTGCAGGTGGGCACAGCCAGTATCCCATGTAGAAGTCCAACCAGCAGCCTCGTTGTTAAGAGTGCATGTTCTATCCACTGAGCTATCCAGGGGACAGCTCAGCTTAAGGTGACGAGTCCAGTCTTCAGTTGCAGGTGGGTGTAGCCCAACATCTTGAAGAGGCAACCTTATTGTTAGAAGCACATGCTCTCACCAGCTGAGCCATCCTGCCAAACTGTTGGAGCTCAGTGGCAGCTAAGCTATGGCGCAGCTCACTGGCCCATGTGGGAATCAAACCGGTGACCCTGTTGCTCAGAGCTCACGCTCTTGAGCAAGCTCCTAACCAACTGAGCCACTTGGCCAGCCCCCATAAATTGTTTTTTTAGTGGTATCTTATTGTTCATGTGACTTTTATACATTCTTTTTTATTCTTTTACCTTTATTCTCCTTTTACTGGATAATTTCAAATGACTTTTTTTCTATTCTTTATTTTTCTTAATTCAGTCTGATGTTGTGCTCTCTATTGCATTTTTTCATTTCAATCGTTATATTCTTTAGCTCCAGAATTTGAGTTTGGTTCTTTTTATTTCTAATCTCTCTGTTAAACTTCTCACTTTGTGTCTTGTTATCTTGATATCATCAAATTGTCTTTCTGTGTTTTTTTGAGGTTCACTGAGCTTCCTTACATTATTTTGAATTTTTCATTGGAAAATTAGTGAATTTACATTTCTTTGGTGTACATTACTAAAAAATAGTTTTGTTTCTTTAGTGGTATCATGTTCCTTGATTTTTCATGTTTCTTGAAGTCTTGCATTCCTGTCCTCACATTTGAAGAAGCAAGCACATCTTCCTCCTGTTTTACTGACTTGGTTCATGAGAGTAATACCATCTGTCAGCCCTGTTATGGATTCTGAGGCTTTCTCAGATTTTTCCAACAGCTATGCCTATTCCACGCCTCTTATTCCCTCTTGAGGGAGTTCTTAAGATTTTTGCCTTTTCTAGACTCTGCAAAACTAGTTTAGATGCTGACAGCCTTTCATTTGCTTGCTTTCCCTTGGGTGGTGCTGAATTCTCAAATTCATGTGCTTTTTTTCAATCTTGCAGAGCCAGGCCAGCTTTCTACATGTGCTCACTAGCTATCTGCAAAGGTTTGTTCTCACCACTATTGGGGATACACACAGTGAGCTGGCCGTGGAGTGAGGGATGTAGAGGGGTAAGGCATGTGGCACATAGCAGATGCCCTTGAGCCAGTAATGAGGATCCATAGACAAGACATCCCTAGTAGCTTGTAGGCAGGATTCCTCAGGGTGTCATGAACTGGTTAGTAAATCTGTCCCTTTGATACCTTCCAAGAGCTCTGGCTGTTGTTCTCCCAGTTATTCCCTGCATCACAGTTGTGTAGCACACCTCAGTGTTCTGAATGGGATGAGAAAGAAGTGGGTCTCTTTGGCAGCATCCTGCATGACTGGAGGATCTAGGTATTCTCATGCTCTCACTTTCTCCCATGAAAGAAATCACAAGCCAAGAAGTTCTCTCCTGATGCTTAGCTGCGCTACCTTAGAGATGGAATGACACAGGTAAAACGAAACTATATCTTTTATCCTCTTCAGTGTATCCAATCTCAAGTTGTATTTTTGCTCCATCAATGGGGTGGAACTTCTCTGCCAGACTCCCAGTCTTCCATAAAGACCCTCATCATGGGTGACTGTCAAAATTGGTGGGGTTTTTTTTTGGGGGGGTGTACAGAGGAATACTCCTATTTCTCCATTGTGATTATTTTCCTTTTTTTTGTTATTCCAAATATTAATTTTTGTCAGACAATATAATCAATATGAGTAGAATTTTCTGATTCTGAAACATCAGTTTCTTAGCAATCACACAATGGAAGACTCTTTTTATTATCCATTGAGGTGTTCATCAACAGCTTCAAGTTTCTTAAAATAAAAAGCTAGTAATATATTATAAATGTTATTAAACTGTATCCTACAGTGTAATGATTAAGCTATAAGACACACAAATTTTTTATCATAATGGGATGCTGTCTTTCTTGAAGTTGATTTATTTTTGATCCACTGCTGCTTCATTTATGATTGAGCCAAATCCAAACACATTTGGAAAACATTTAGAATTTCTCCTATAGCTTTTAAAATTGATTTTCTTTGCTACATTTTAACCCTCCATCGGGAGCAATGCATCTACTAGATGTGTGTGTGTGTGACACATGCTTATTATTTATTCAGATAAAAATTTTATTTGCCACAAAGTAAAAGCAATATATGTTTATTACATAAATTCAGTATAAAAATCAACAGAAATTCAAAACATAAAACTAAAACAAAGTTTGTCATTTAATAAAATAACAAAAACTAATCTGATTGCTCTTCATCAGCTTCATTGCCATCGAATTTTGAGTTGAAATAATGTTCACAAATTATTGTCACCTGTCCTAAGCACAAAAATTATTTGCAAAGTTTACAGAAGTATTTGGAATACCTTTGCCTTTTGTTTCCTATGCAAGGTGCACATGGTTTCCTTTTGTTTGACAAAGTGGTGGCCTCAGATTCTTCTGCTTGAACTTTGACAACAGATGTAGTAAACTTCAATTTTTGCTGGAGAAGTGAAGGAATTCCCCTATTTTTGCAGCTCTTTGTTTCATATGTTTGGCTACTAATTCCCTCCTCAGAACTGTTTCAAAATAAACGTCTTTTTTCAACTTTATTTCCATTCTCTAGGTATAGCACTTGTGCATTAATGCCGCTTATATTTTATATTTCCCAATAGAATATTCATCTATTTCTTCGTTACTACTTTCTTGATCACTTTCTGAAAAAGAACTTTCTTACTCTGTGTCGGAGTTTTGGTCTCATTCTTCAGCTTGATCTTCACCATCTGTGTCACTTTTGTCTTCAAATTTAAGTTCATTTTCATCATTGTCAGACTCCATCAACATCCGTAGCAACATCTCAGCATCTTTCGGGCCATCTGGATTATAAAATCTTTGAGGTTGAGCCATTTTAGAAGATAAAACCTACAAAGGAAAAATATTACCCTAAACAGGTGCAATGAATCTGTCAGATTAATTAGAAAATAAAATACCTGATTACTAAGTTTACAATCTCTTTCTGGAATGTCTGAAAGGATAATATTATACGAAGAAAGCTGTTGAGAAAATATAAAAAATATCTCAAATATGTGCAACGAATCTGTGAGATAAAAGATGCCACTCTGAAATCCGTCTTTACTGTACTAAGTCACAAACACGACTGGCGATAGGTTACAGTAGAGGGAGAAGATACGGAAACAATGAGTCACGATAAAGTTAACTGTTAGATATTTGAAAATTTGTATGCAATGAATCTGTGAAATTGGTTGTGCCCGATGGAGGGTTAGACTGGATACAGTCTGACTTTAGTAGCAAGAGACATTTCTTGGTGTAATAAAATTCATGAAAAGTTAAAACACTTTATGTCACATTTATTAACACCTTTTACTTGTTTTGTTATATAAATCTGGGGAAAAAAAACCTTAGTAAACATACAATTTTGTTAGTACTTGACCACGGGGAGGTGTGGATAGTGGTTAGGATATCTTGATATAATGATAGACAATCCATAGAAAATATGGGTTCTTTCTGGTATATAAGATGAACAAAATAATTTGTACAATTAACTGTTGTACCAAAATGTGGTTCATATTTTCCTGACCCCTACCCCTTATTTTTATCTATATGATTGTGTTTATAATGTATGTGGGCATGTGTTCATGTGCAGGCATTAGTCTCCATCAGAAATGATCCCTCAGAATTTTATTCTAATTTCCAGTCTTCATTGATTGAGCTGGAAAATAATGTTCTGGCTGGATGCAAATAGTGAGTGTTACTGCCTGGGTGTCTTCCCCTAGTAACTCAAGACAGAATCTATAGATTTTGCTAACAATGAAAAAGATGCCCAATATTAATTATTCATAAAATATTATTTTATTAACCTTACTGACTAACGTCTAAATATTATTCTATTAATAAGATATTTTTATCACTACAATGCTTAGAAAAAACCAGAGAGAGATTTGTTTTGTTTGCTTTTTAATTTTCATCTGGTAAAGTTAGTCAAACTCATGAAAACAACAAATATTAATTTAATCCCTCCCATAGCTTTGAAGCAATGGAACAAAATGATCCAAAGAGAAAATGGGAGATTTCTTTAATCTAACTGGCTTACTCTTGTCATAGTGTTAAATATTGAAGTTGTGGAATAGAGATTTTGCATTTCCATTGCTACAATGTTCTTCACATGGCAGGCCGAGTATGAAATGAAGGGGAAAATGCAAAGGAAGACAAAAAGTGCTCAAGTAGATATTTTTCACTTGCAGTTCTGCTTTGTCCCAAGAAATCTAAAATGATCAAATGACTCTGGTATAAAAAAATATATTAAAAAATAAAATAAAGTAAAATAGCTTGCATAAATATGACAGCCACACAAATTACCACCAAAGGACGAATTACACAGTTGCAGACATTTTTTACTTTCACGTGGAATAAACACACAGAAAGTAATTTTATAATTCTCTAATGATTACACTGAAAAAATGCTAAAAATGTCACACTGGCCATTTCTCACCACAGTCCCACCATTAAGAAGTACCACAACAATTGAGAGAATTTAGAAGTAACTAGGGTGTCTCCCCTACCCAGCTGACACCAGTAGTGCTTTGAAAGGATTTCATAGCTATGGGGAAATGTTGAGCTGGATTTTGCATGTTCATCAGATTATTAATAGAAAATGGCTAGAACCATCTAGCTGCAACACATACAGCATAATGTTAAACCTTGACCTCTTGGGCCAGTGTAGGGGCTCAAATAACAACCAAAGAGACATGGGACCTTAATAGCATTAACGCAGGAGCAGCCCCATGGAGTTACATGTAAATGTATATAATGTTAGCTTGAATTATAGCATGGAAGCTTTGTTGTTGTTTTTAAATTTTCTAAAGTCTTAGGTGAGCATGGGAAAGACTGTATATTTTGCCTCAGGTTGAGCAATAAGTCATTTTGTTATAAATGCAATTTTTCTTCCATGAACTATTGTTCATGACTGTTTTCCCACAAATACAAATGCTCTATAATTTTGAAATTCTCCTGGTTACAGCAATGTATTTTTCTTAGGCTAATATTTCCAGAATACCTCTTAAATCTTTGCAAACTGCTACAATATTTTATGCTTTAACATTGAGTACATTCTAGTCCCTTAAAAAAAAATAAAAGACTCTTACAGTTCTCCTGTGTAACTAGGAAAAGAATAAGGCACTAAAATAATATATGGCAGCTTAATACTTTTCAATAAGCTATTTAATGACAATTTGCCATAAATTTCAATTGTATATAATGTTATATTTTCTACTCCTCCAAGATTGAAACATTTGTTTTCCTTATAAGCATATTGCAGATATCATAGTAAAACAGAAATACTGGGGGGAAAAAACAGATATACAGGTGATTTCTCTTGGGTATAATGGAATTTAACAGTGGCATCCAATGGCTGTTTTTATTCATGACGTAGGAATGCACTAATGCTAGTATTTAAAATGAAAAGACATGGTTCAAGAAAGGAGTATATTTCACTGGAATAAATAGCCTAACCCCCAGTGAGTATGAAATCTCATAACAGAAACTTGGCAAGAATTTACCTGTAATGAGTTAGTTCCATTGAGAGAGGGATTTAGTATTGTTTCTTCTGCAGGGGATGAATGATTAAAACTACTCCCTACACCAGGTGCTGTATGGTGCTCTTGACCTTCACCCTCATCTATGTTTGCAGGTGTTCCTTCAGTTTCACAAGAATAAACACTATCTTTCTATGTCTCCATGTGGTGTAATTTTAGTGATGTGCATTGTGGATGAGAGCAGTCACTTCTCTTGCCATTACAACTAAATTTTCAACAAGCGGCTCCAAAATCTCATCCATAAAATTTGGATGTGTATCAAGGGAACTGGAAGAGATACCAGCATTTGTATATACTGTGTGTATGAGTATAGGACTTTAATCTGATATTTCCATTCAAGTGGATGTAAAGAGAGAAATTAAATTTGATGGGATATGTTAATATTATACCCAGTTTCTTATGTTGTGTTTAAAAATAAAGAATGGGAAAAATAGAATAATTTTATTTAAACAGCAACATTGCCTTTGATTGATATACCATTAGAATCTGAATTACAGTTGTAAGTGCATATGTTGACACACTACAAAGATATAACCCAACATATTCCCTATTGTAGTTGTGCCATGGAAGAGATAGATGACGGTGGAGCAGTTTGTCAAGAAAAAAATACAGGGTGACTTTTCCGCACCACTGCTGCTGGGAACGAGAAACAAAAATGCCTCCCCATGATCAGTGACTCCGTTTCTAATGCTAAACAGCAAGTAATAGGGCAGATATTATACATTACAGATAGAGTAAATCTAAGCCTATTGGTTTACCTTGTTATCTATCTATCTATCTATCTATCTATCTATCTATCTACTATCAATCATCTATCATCTATCACCTATCTAATTTTAAGAAAGCTCTTGTATAACAAAATACCGGTCAACATTAGGGAGGTTACATGAATTTACAGAAGTTAATATATACTAGTTTTCTGAGTTGTAGCTTTCACATTTGTTCTTCCGTATTTGACTTTTGTAATTCTGAGTATTAATTCTAGTGGGTGTTATTGAATCATTTGATTAGTATGGGGAATTGAAGTGAAATAGCAATAACATGATAGCAAATATATACAGGGGCCTGATACCTGTAATTAAGTACTTAAAAGCACATGCAATTAAAAAAATAATAAATTGCACTAATAAAGCAATGATATACAAGGTAAATAAATTCCATTAGTGGCATCAAAACAAAGAAAACTAGGAGAAGATTTTAAGCCAAACTTCTGAAAAATAGTATTTGTCTTTATCGTTAATCACTGTATCTTATGAATGTATTGGAATGCTCTTTCTGATACAATATTCCAGTGTTCAGGGGGTTATTTTAGTTTTTAGATGGTGGTGCCCAAATCATAATCACAATGGTACTTCCTGGAACTGCATAATTTGGACTCACTTTTAGGATTGTGGGGACAAGAAGCCAAAACAAAACAAAATAAAATGGACAACTCTAAATTCAAATTCAAGTAAAATAAAATATGAACTTTAGAAAGAAAGGAGTAAATTTAATTACCAACATTGGTTTATGATATGTTTAAAAGATGGGAAAAAATCCTATTTTATCATCAAAAAGGACTGAATGTTCCATACTATCCTCATTTTTTTCTCCTACTTGTCAATGTGCATCCTTGGTATGCAGAGAGTAACTGATGCTACTTTCTGGGACCAGCAAAGAAAATGATAAAATATATTAAACCTGAGATAGGTTCGAAGAACGCAAGAATTCACCCCGATATTACTTGAAATTGCTAAAGAGGACAAGTAGGCTAGCCTGAAGTGAGCTCTGCTAGTGGACAAATATGGAAGATTTGTGCATCAAAAGGGGAAGCAACAATTACAGTCAATAAGATAAGTGGTCTTTTGAAAAATTCATGAAAATGTAATGATGCAAAACAGGGGCCCTATACTACAAATTATAATAAAAAGTGACGTGCATATATAAATTTCCTGATTAATAGAAATTATATTAATCCTAAACTGAAATTTTAAAAATGTAAGTGGTTTAAAATATAGATGTAGGTTTTTGTTTTCTAAAAAGACATAAAATAAGTAAAGACATTTATGTAAAATGTTAAAGAATGATGATTAGTATTTTTGGCATTTTTCTGTTTTCTTAGTATCAAACTATTGGGTTATTGAAAAAGTCATGATGCTTTTTGCAATGAAAACAGAAAAAATACGTCATGACTTTTCCGACAACCCAACACTTTGGAATCTTCTGCTTTGGTTACTCATTCTGCCAAACTTTGGAAATCCCATCTCTGTCAATGTTAATGCTTTAGACTGTCACTTGGATTCCACCAGAATATCTGGACCCCAATTCTGGAATAAAAGGATTGTGCTTGGGATGAAGTTTATACAAGATATGATCTAGCTCTAAGTGTAATTAGTAGGGATATCTAATTATACTCTCAGTTTACTTGGAGGAAAAGGAACATTTTCTAAAATTTGTATTGATGAGAAGAGACTAGGCCTTGAGCAACTCTTCTAGTTTGGCTTAAAAACATGGACCATGCAAACTGCACCATGGAAGACTTTTGATCTACAAAGTAAATTAGAGTGTCACACGGTGGAGGAAACACTGTGGTTATGGCATAAGAGGAAGTCATGTGACATTTTGGTGTTTATAGCAAGAGCAATGAAAAATTATAAGTAGCAATGCGTAGAAATTACAGTGTTTGTTAGATGTGACAATACTTAGAAGAAAAAGACAATGATGCTGGTCAAAATTGTCTGAGGTTTGAAATGTTATTACTCCTGGGTGCAGCAATAGGCTCCAGTTAAGAGGATACCACCCTTTAGAAGAGAAATTGAGGCTGTGAAAAGTTTATGTTACAGTAAATTAATAAGGGAAATTATAATAAAAATGATGATGGGGCCTAGAAAACAGCCTGACTCAATTTTAATAGCTAATGCTGATATGTACAGTCCAAGGGGAGTAAAGTATGGAAGAAAAGAAAGGAAACACAAAGTGTGCCAATGCCTAGCTGACCACAGTTTCCCAAGGAAATCTAGGTGGTGGATAAGTAATCTGTCATGTCGAAGTCTCTGTAGAAGCTATGTGGAATCCTTATAAGGAAAGACCATTGGGGGAAGGTAGATCAAGGTGGCCAAATCCAACCCCATGTAGTGCTAAGGCCAAGTATGTTGGAATTGTATTACCCTTCCCCTCCTCTCAGCTGCCTGGGAAGCCAGTGCCTCCAGAACTCTAGTCCAGTTAGACACTGTTAGAATTGCTGGGAATATCTCACCTTGGGGGGCATGATGGAAGACTTGCTGCATCCCAGGATACACACCTGGAGAGTCTGTGTGCTAAGAGTTGAGGCAAGTGGGATGGCACATATGGCTTTGTGATCATGAAAAACACAGGTCCCTTCAAGTCCTGAAGCAATGAAAATAGCTGTGACCTAGAGGGCAGAAGTGACGAAGCAGAGCCAGGGTGGTATTAAGGCTGGTTCCAATAGATGGGGAATTATTATCCTTTGTCAGTGTAATTGGTAATGAAGGAAACAAGAAAACAAAACAAGAAAAAAGAGAATTAAATATTAAGTGATTAAACGATAAAAGTATGTTTAAGGAGATATAAACATTTAGGAAGAACCATGTCAAATGTTGGATAGGAATCTTGATTAAGGGGGAATTCTATTATATAGGAAAAGAGAAATGAAACATTTAATTTAAAAAAATAAATTAAATTATGTAATAAATTTGAAAGACTCAGATCTAACCATGAATTTCTTAGAGGTATATGAGCCCCAAAGAGATTGGAGTCATGATAACCATGTGAATAGAAGGGAGCTTTAATCCTTTTGAATTAAAGCAGCGAATTCAAGAAAATTGAACAGGTCAACCAGACTTTAAGGAGATGGAAAGCAAGGATAAAAATCAGGACCAACAGTGAAATGATTTGGATCTTATTGCTCTCCAAAAGAGAAATAGAAGCAGCAGCAGACATCTGATCGCCAGGTTCAAGGTCTCTAACAAGACTAACTGGGTGCCCACCACTCCTCATGGTCCTGACAACATAACCTTCAAGCTAACAGCATGATCATGAGGAAAATCTCACGTAAATTAAATAAACAGCAATTTGGAGCTCTTCAGCTCAACCTTGGGGGAAGGGATTTACTTTGGGTTGTGCTGCTGGCAAAGAATGGGTTCCTGCTAGGGAAGAATTTGAGTTGTATATCAAAGAGCAGTTGAATGAGCTCCTGGAGACTGCCGGCTATTACCTGATCATAGGCAGGTCAGTGTGTGCAGCAAATCATATGGTTTGTTTTCCATGATGCATTGTCAATATTTTCCATTCTCTTTGCTACCAAAAGAAACTATGCATTGGAAAAAAAGAAGCTCACTTCCATTTGTCCTGGAATCAGAAAAATCATTGCAAACTGCAATTATACATTCAATCTCCCAGAGCATTGGGCTTGCCTAGCACAGGAGGTGAGCTTGGCATCCAAATGGACTCTTCTACTACTACCATTGGGATGCTGTAGAGTTTCTTTTCCAGTCTTGTTTACACCTTCTCACTATCAAAAACTTTACCCTCTGAGCACATAAAACCATTTTCCTTTAAGTGAAACAAAATGTCAAAGAGAATAAGATGTCACTGTGCTTCTATTAGAAGAGCAAAAGCCAGAATTCTTATGGTCATGTGCATAGAAGGGTGCTCTTTTCCTGTGGAGCCATATAATTATACAGTGTCCTCATTTATATTATATCAGTACAGAGATTTTCATAGTTTCATAAATGATCGTTTTAATGCCTATTCATTTATTGGGTATTTACAGCACATTATATAGCATTCTGTCCTAATAAAAATAGTTTTTTAAACTAATTCTGGTCAAAATAAAGTCATAGAAATATATTCTGAAATACTAATAATAAGCAGTGAAATACTATTTTCATCTGAGAACTTGAAAGAACCATAACATGAAGTGGCTGAGTAAGGACACATGGATAGAAGTTATGTCAGAAAACCAGCTTCTAAATTTGATGTACTGAGACATTCTTAACATATCTTTAAGGAAACAAAATAAATGACCAGAACAGAATGATAATATACTGCTTATTGGCTTTAGCCCAAATACTTATGCAACTAAAATTTCTCATAGCCTTCAAGTTCACATAGAACTAACATATCTTATGAACCTATAACATTATTAAAAGAATATTTTTTAGTGACAACAGTATAGGTCTTTAAATTTCACAAATGAAGCCAACAATGTAATTGTGAAATTTCTTACAAGGGTTTCTTAAGATGGTAATGTTATAAAAATGGTATGTAGGAGAAATGAATCTTTTCAATTGGTTCCCTTAACTGTACGAGTGTATAATGACTTAATAAAGACTTCAGGTTAAGAGACTGTGTGCCTTCTTCTTATCTACCCTTACCATCTCAATTCATTCACTTCCCACTTATTCTTTAATCCACTCCGAACTAGTTTCCACCCTTACACTCTATGCACTTTGATCTCAATATGTTCATTTATATCTTAAATGATGTTTAATCCAGTATAATTGGTTTAGTTCTTATCTTGTATGACATTTCAGTAATTTTTGAAGGTGAGGGGGCATCCCTTCTTTCTTGAACCATGAATTTTCCTTGGCTTCCATCATGCTGTAATATCCTGGCTTCCTTCCTATCGATAACACTAGTCATTCTCAGCCTGTTTTTGTGGCTCCAGATAAAGTTAAACAGGCAAAAAAAAAGCAGTCAAGGCTTTTTCAATACAGGAGAGAGACCAGAAATCAGTGAGAATGCAACTTCTCTGAAACAAAAGGCAGGAGGTACGGTTTTTAAGAGCTGGGGTCAGTGGGAGATAATAGGCCATCTGTGTTTGCTAATTGGCTTTACCCAAAGGAAAAGTAAACTCTAATATCTTCATATTAGAGTTGTATTTTACAACTTGGAGCTAAATGCTCCCCAAAGTTAGGCTTCTACGCTCCTCTCCCATAGCAATGGAAAGATGGAGCTACCGCAGGTCCTTAAATAATATTGTTTTCTTCAAAGTTGTTTTATTATAACCTTGATGGAAAAAAAAAAAAGATTCTGAGCCAGGGCCACTGTTTGTGTGGAATTTACACATTCTTCCCACGTATGTGTAGGCTTTCTCAGGGCACTACGCTTCCTCCCCAATCCCAAGGACATGCATGTTGGGTGAATAGGCATGTTTAAATTGTCCCAGTCTGAGTGAGTGTGGGTATGGGTGTGAGTGCCCCTCTGATGGAAGGGCTTCCTGTCTAGGGTGGGTTCCCACCTTGTGCCCTGAGCTGCAGGGATAGGCTCTAGGCACCCATGACCCTGAACTGGAATAAGCAGGTTGGAAAATTATTATCTTATTTGCTTTTATTAATCTTTCTTACCTGTATGTAGAGCTCACATTTATTTCAATGTTTAATATTAGAAGAATTTGGGGCTTTTATTTAACAGTTTGGTGATGTTTTAGTGACCAGAATTATGCCTTAGGAGCTTAATTATTGTTTCTATTCAAATTTTCTATGGTAAAATAAGCTTAAACCTTATTTGCTTACAGTCGCAGTTCCAAGAACCTATTGACTATGTTAAGGGAGGACTTACTGTACTATCTTGATGATTATATTACTTAAAGGCATGTTTCCAGGTCCTGGAGAAAGACAATCCCAGATTGTAAAACTGTCAAGATGATATTTTAAAAGATTTACATCTCAAAGGGGTAGAGAAATAATTTTCAATTATAAGTTTTCTAAAGTAAATGCTCTCTAAGGAAAGGAAGGTCGAGGACCTAGAGACGGAGAAATTTGGCCTAAAATTGGGTCACAGTGAGAACAATTTTAAGGTTAGCTCTCTTTATCAGACATTTGAACCTGCAGTTTCATTTTTTTAGTGCCTTGTTTTTCTTTTAAATTTCTTCCAGGGGTATTCTTGCCTGTTCTCATGGCTTCATCATCCATATTCTAATTCTTAAATCTTAATTTCTAGCCCAACACTGTCTTGTGTACTTCAGACCTCTCTATTCAATTGCCTAAACCCTGTATTCATTTTAATGTTCCACAGGCCCTTCAATAGACTCAAATGCTAATCCTAATCCAACACTGACATTTATAGCCACTGATTCAACTAAAAATATAATATTTTCAAATCCAAGTAGAATTAGTTACTATGTTCTATTAATTTTCTCTCCCAAATGTTTTTCAGAATAATTTGTTTTCCAAGTGGCCATTGATTCTGCACTAGATCAATCAATCCACAATGGGAACATGCCTTGCTTGCCATGTAACCTCTGCCAGGTCTCTGTACCTTCAGCCCTACTGTGTTCCAGCTCCTCTTCTCCACTGCACCCAATGTAATATTTGAAAAACACAAATATTTTGTACATCACTCCTTTGCTTAAAACTTTCCAATTACGTCCTTTGAGGTACAGTTCAAAATGTTTGACAAGGCTTGTGTGCCCGTCTACAATGGATCCTTGGTCTACATTTCTAGGCTTAATATTCACTGTCTGTGCTCTAGCTGTAGTAGCCTTTTTTCTAATCTTTTTCATATATCATGCTTTCTTTTTCTTACTTTATGGTTTTCACTATAGTGTTTCCTCTTTTAGCTAACTCTTATGTTCCCTTCCAATCTCAGATTAAATTCTACTTTTTCCAAATAAGGACTTTCCATCCATCAAACTAGATTTAATTTCCCTTTTATCCACTTCTGCCCTACCCTGTATATTTTTTGTAGCAGTCATCACAGGTCAATAAATCCTTTGTTGCCATAATCAGAACCTTCATGAGAATAGATCATTGTGGTCACCCTGGCATCTAGAACAAAGGCTGTCCTGAATCCAGTATTTGACAAATATGAAATAGAGTCAATGGGCCACAAATCAAAGTAGTAACTTCTAATACAAATGTCTATTATATTTCAGCATATACACATTTCTCAAAATATCTAAAAATTACAGACGAACTAATCTGTAACATGGCTACAGAATGTTACACGAAAGTATCTCTTTCAGATTAAATAATGTAAAGTGCATATTTTGCCACAGCAAGAACAATCTTACTACAATAATATATGTGCAATATAACATATTGGACATGAGGAAATGTCACAGCAATTAGCTCACCTTATCGGTTTTCCTAGTCATTCATATCATAATGTAGTTCACATAATACATCGTATCCAAAAGGTTAAGGGCAAAAGCCTGAGGATGTTGCCAAATTTACAACAGTATTTATAAATATTCATGAGCCTACAGCATTTCTTCAAGATGTTCTTTGACAAACTTTCCAGGAGAATTGAGACTTTGTCAAGGTTTCAAGAAAACATGATTGATTGTTCCAGTAGCTCATTGTAAATGTGAAGTATGGTTTTTGATAGAAGCTTCTTCTCATCACTGGAAGTTGTTGAAAGTCTTTGGGAGAATGTATGTTAATACTATTAGTAATTATTCACTAAGGATCCCATCAGGCCACTGTACCACAGGAAGTCCTCACTAATGTATCCTCGGCATGATCTCAGAGACTAGAACTTAAAAAAGCAATATGGAATTTTCAAACTGAATCCATTCCCACAAAACTTAAAAAATAAAAATAAAAACATTTGTTTACACATTGTGCTCTGAAAACTCTACACATCTGGTTGATTATGTCACTAGGGCTTATGTCAAACCTTAGTAATGAAATGAGACTGTAGATGCACTGTGCAAAAGTCCTTAAGCAATACTTTCAAACCTTTGTATTTAATCAAATCCTTACTCTTTTGAATAAATAAGCGATAGGGGAATATTTTTTAAAAATAATAGCAAGGTTGATTAAATAATTATTACCTATCAGAAATTATAAATGATAAGGTTCAATGGAGAAGATGAAATGTGAAACAATCTCATATGCTCCTAGTAATAATACCATTTGATTTAATCTTTTTGGAAAGTATTTCACAGTATTCAATAAAAGCCTTAAAATGTTCAGATCCTATTATTTTGTCATTTCACATATAGTAATGCATCCTAGTGAAGCAATCAGACTTATAGAAAGTGTTTATAGAGCATTATTACAATAATCAACAATTGGAAATATCCAAAGATAGGAGGATTAAACTATTAGTAAATTAATGTCTGAATTTTTAAGTAATTAGAAATAATACTTTAAAGAATTTTTAACAACATGGATTTGCTAAAGTGAGGGAAAGAAAAAAACAAACTTCCAAATTATACAAAAAATCTTATGAATTTTCTCAATATACAGCATGATATCAGTGATTTTAACATATGCATAGACAAACAACAAAAACTAAGATTATGAGATTTTAGATTTTAAGTATTTCACTTATGTAATCAAAAAAAATCTCATGTTAGTACTTTTTAAGAAACTATGTTTTAGAGCAATGTTAGGTTCAAAGCAAAATTGAGCGAAAAGTTCAGGGACCTTTCACATACCCAGTGACTCCATGACTCCACATATGCACAGCCTCCCACACTGTCATCTCCATGAACCTATATGACACGTAATTATCATCCGAGGTGTATAGTTTACATTAGGATTCACTGTTGGTGTTGTCCATTCTATGGGTTTTGACAAATGTTTAGTGACACCTATCCTCGATTATATTGGGTTGTTGGAAAAGTCATGATGCATTTTTGCAACAAAAAACACAGAAAAAATACATCATGACTTTTCCAACAACCCAATAGTACCATACAAAACAGCCAAAATTCTTCTGTGATCCACTGACCCAACATTCCTTCCCCACTAACCCCTGGGAACCACTGATCATTTTACTGTCTCTATAATTTTGCCTTTCCCAGAATGTCATATAGTCCAAAGTGTCATATAGTTGGAATTATACAGTATATAGTCTTTTCGGATTGGCTTCTTTCACCTAGTAATATGCTGTAAATGTTTCTCCACATCTTTTCATGGCTTGATAGCTCATTTATTTTTAGCATTAAATAATATTCCATTGTCTGAGTATATATAGGTACTCATGGGTGACGCAGGCTGGTTTCAGTTTTGAAATGCAGAATTATAAAACAGAATGCACAGTAGCTATTCCCACACAAAACATAACAAGAGTTTAAGCTCATGCCAAGGGTATCTACAGAGCTATTGTACAATCTCTAGTTACAGCCCTTCCTTAAAAAAACTTTTCAGGCAATATCTACATTCTATATAAAGTATGTTTTACTGAGATGGGCAAAAGTCAAAATAAAAGATAAACTAGTGTCTTACGTATTATAACCCGAGCATTAAATATAGTATATTAAAATATTTAATTATTTTTCATGAAAGTGTTTCCTGTTTGAGAGTCCTAAAACCACAAGGACAATCTTTTTCACAGATGACTGGAGGTTTTGAGGCAAGGGCTATGCAGCCTTGCTAGCTGTGTGTGGTGGCGAGACCAGGGAATTTGGTCTCGATGTTTCCTCCTCCAGGAGCTACTCACTTTTCACCAACCCCAAGGAGGATTGGATTTCACCAACATAATTGAACCTATGCATCTAGCTGCACTTGCTTTCTTCAAAAACAGATTTTTATTGTTTTGTCTTGTTTCCTTTTTCCCTAGTGACCATAACACTAGAAGGCAAAGCCTTGCTTTGCACATCATCCCAATCCCCATCACCTCAGGGAATGTGTCAGTGTGAGATCCTTGCCCTGGAGACGAGCTTCAAGGCCTCCAGTGCCCACCCATTTGTGTTCTCGTGGGACATCTCAGAATCTTGGGGTGGATGTTAAAGACATGGTATGCTGGGCCATAAAGTTCTAGAATTACCACTGTCATTCACATTTTAACAGACTTGGTTTAAGCTCCATTAAGAGGGATTCTGTAAATGGACCTTTACAATATCCCAAATGCATATGCAAATTGATTCCTACAAGCCCTTACCATTTCCTCAGTATAAATGTTTAAAAAAAAAAAGAAGAAAATGAAGTGTAAGTATTATGGTAACCCCTACCTAAACCAGTCTTCTGCTTTGATAAATGTAGCAGTAGTCAAGATGGTAAAACTAAGTAATTTCATCAAATACTAATCTGGGACTAGTGCTCTGAGAATAAAAGGCTTTAGGCGCCACCCTAGCAATCACCAAAGTAAATAGTTCCTGTGAAAATTTTTCACCTAATTTAATCAGTTAGAAGCTTCCTCGAAAAACTGTGTGTGCATGTGTGTGTGTGTGTGTGTGTGTGTGTGTGTGTGTGTGTGTGTTAATACACACACACACACACAAATATATATGAATGACAGTTGTAGCAGCTTTGAGTAATGGGAAATTCTTAAATATGCAGTTGTACAACTATAAAAGGATACCTACACAGCCTTAGCACAATTAACTGCATTCACTTTCATGCCCATCGGTTCAGGGTCCCTACCAGCAGTCAGCGTCATCCACAGTAGCTCAAATTCATCTTTAAGTTGGCCTGCAGGGAAGAGAGAATTCAGTAAGGCAAAAGGCAGTACAGGAAGTTGTATGTTTCAATCTTTATTATATAGCTGTCCAGAGTTTTAATTGGGGTCTCATAAGTATGATTGAATCATTGGCTTTATATTTAAGCTGAGTCTGTACATCAGTCACCAGAGGTCACCAGTTCAGGCTGGTATCTCATGGCTCAAAACTGCAACACTCTAATCCCATCTTGCAACTATTCACAGGCCCATCCTGAGTTACCTTGTTAGTATAAACCAAATTTTGGTCCAAGAGATCCAATATGAATAACAAAGATACTCCTATCACTCAGGAAATCCCAAGGAACCAGCATCACAAGCCAGCTAAATTATTACACATCATTAACTCATTTAATTCTTTTTAACAGCCCTTTGAGTATGAATATTTTCATAATTTTATAGGGCAAAGGGTTGCTAAGTAACTTACCCTAAGTCCACCCAGCTACTGAATTGACAGAAAACCTAGCTAAAAAACAAACAAATCTTAAAAAATAGAATTTCTATGCCCTAATTTTGTTTGAAACTCTGTCTTTCATACAAACGTTGGTTGCACTTCAAAAAGAATTAATTCATCATTCGATTAAAAATATTTATTACAGTATATTTTCTCTATTTTTATAGATTGATGTCACCTTTCAGTTTGAGGTGATATAAACCATCTTTTTCCATCAAAAAACAGCCAACCCTATATCCAACTAGAAACTACAAAAGCTAATAGGAAAAAACAAAAAACACACACAAAACTAGAAAAGCATGGGCTGTCAATGGAAGTGTTAAAGTATCCCAATATTTACTGAGAATGTACTTCGAGCTAAATGTTGTAAACAATAAAAAATTAACAGGATCCCCTCCCTCGTGGGGCTTAGGCGCTCACTGAGGAAATCAGGCTAACAGTGCATGCTACAATTAGTAAACAATTAAGTATGTAATTATTTTGTACTGACTAAATATTAAGCACACTGGGAGCAGAGGGAAAGGCGAAAACCTGTGCAATTTCTCGGCTGCTAGCAATCTTACTTGGAATAGCAGAGGTTATGAAAAGGAGATAGCGATGTGGCTTTATGAGCGGCAGGGAAAAGAAGTACTTTTAATTGTCTCTTTTGTTTCACAGTGCTATCTGCTGTGACCCCTCACATCTCCAAAGGTCTTTTATTCTTTCCTGTGCATCCTGATTTTTTCCTAAATTCTCATGAGATGGTGTTGCCCACTCCCACAAGACTGTTTATACTGACTGGAAGATGTGTTGTATTTGCAGGTAGTACTCACAACCATCCTACCATCCTGGCAAGTGCTGACATGTGTAATGGCGTTTCTCTCCATGACACCCAGTGTAGAGGAAGACCCCCCTTGACCTCCACCTTCCACCATCTCTGACATCAGGAAGGATGCTGTTTGGAGGGTGAGGTAAGAATTTATGGGAAAGTGACTTGTAATTTTTTTTTTCTAGGACTCTATCTTGATTCTCATCAACTATCTAGGGGGATTATTTAAACTGAATGTGACTTATCTGAAGTTCTCCAAGTTTTAAAATTAACGTAGTGAAGCAATAGTTTAAGCAATGAACACCTATGCTTATAATATATATATAATATATATATTTATATAACACAGCTGAAAATAAAGTAAACGTGCCCAGCTAGCAAAATCTTGTATGCTGTATTAGTATAATCATAGACATTCTAGTAATTTCCTCCATGTGATATTATCATAGACAATGTAAAGATGAATTTTATGCTAATCTCCATAAACATTTTTAAAATTCTGCACTAATGATTTGAAATTGGTTTTATCATTTTTAAATACTTTATAAATGTTCATTGATGATTCTGAAAACTCTGATATTTTCTCTGTAATTTTCACATATATGTTCTTTTTAAAAGAGTTTCCTCAGACTACCCAACATATTGCTTCAACTGTTTCCTCTGTTTTTATAATGTTGAATGGATTTCTGTTACTGCTTACATTCTTCACTGATATTTTGCATTTTGCCTTTTGACAGAAGCACAGAGAATCTACTCTTTAGTGCATTCATAGAAGGACACAAACCAAAATATAGGAGACAAAGATTATTGGGGGAGAGGAGCAAAGCAGATTATACTCTTTTGAAATAAATGTTTTGGTAGCTAGTCATTTTATGTTATTGTCAGATTTAATGTATGTAAAATACAGTTGCAATAGAAATGGAAGTCTAGTACAATGAGATTTTCTTTAAATGACAGAAACTTTTCAATAGAATAAGAGCACTTGAAACCATTATCAGACCTTTCCAACATGTCCTAAAATCTGTGTAAACTTTAAGTGAAATGTTCTACTTAATGTCAAAAATACTTCTCTAAGGCTACTTTCAAACATAAAAAACATAAGTCATGATATTACGGATGCAATTTCTTTAAATAACAAGGAGAGCTACTGTATTTATAAATTATTGTTTTTATCCAGGCAATCATTTGAGCAATTTTCACTACTACTCAAAAATGTCTTGCTACTGTAATGACACAATGCAACGGATTGTAATTTTGTGAGGTTCGGATTTGATAAATCTGTCATTTACCAGTGGTTAGCAACTAATTTGCAGAGATTTCTAATGCAGGGCATATCCCATTAATTTTAAAAATTCATTAATGTTTCTATGTGCCAGATGGCACAATGTAAGAAATGTTTGAAGTACACAGCAATTAAAACTCTGAAACATATAATAGCCTTGCTGGCAATTTGTTGTATATATTACATGTTAGAGCACCACAAAATGCTGGCTATATAATATATTGAAATTCTAAGAACATAAGTAAATAGATCAGGCTTAAGACAAATTCACATTCTGATTCTTAAAAACTGTAGAACCTTTCATTTAATTCTCCAAAGTTACAAGGCACAACTGCATTTCTAACTGATTGGAAAAGCACAGAATGATGTAGATAGACACCAAGCATTTAAAAATTTATCTTCAGAGGCCAATTGGGTGATTAGCCTTGGAATAGAAAACCATTAAAAAAAGAAATGCTCCTGCAAATGTCCTGTTAAAAGCAAGTATTTCAGGTCACAGATTCTGTGACAGATTACAGGTCACAGTGCAAAACTAACCTCGTGTGATCCCCATGTAAGGAGCTATCGACAACAACTACAGATCATATGTCTAGGCAGACAAGTGGGAAAAATAATAGCTAACATATATTTAGATCTTGCTATTTGTCAAGCACTAAGTATATTTTTAAAAGCAAGTATAGTTTTGAAATGTAGAAATTACAAAAATGCCAAATTTCAAATTTGATATCATATTATATGGGCTAGCATTTAAATCAGAACAGTAATTCATATGAGTTCACACTTATGACATTCACCAAAACAAATATACTGTGTGTTTATATATTGCTTATATACCTCAATTATCTAGTTAAGAAATATTGCTCATCAAAGACTTATATGAATGATTTAAGAATGCATTTTTCAGCCCTCTTTCAACATTAACTAAAATACAGTTTGCCTTTTATTCCTATATTAATAGGTGAAAATGTCCCACTAAATTCAGAATATATTCAGTTTCATTAAATCATCAGCTTCGCTTGAATATAGTGTAAAATAGATATTGAAAATCTCCTGTTTTATGTGGAGCCAATCTGATTTTGAAGATGAAAATTTCTTCACCTCTAACAAGAAATAACAAAATGTTAAAACTTATGTTTAAGATCTACTAGGCACTGTGCACTAATTTTTAAATTTTTTTTTCTAAAACGCCTATGCAGTAGATTTTTATTATACCAGTTTTACAGATGAAGAAACTGAAACTTAGGGAGGTTATATAATTTCCTAAAGGCCACAGAACTAGTGACTTGGAAAATTAAAGTTTAGAGCCTGTTCTAATTCTCAAGAAGTACTTTTGTTAAAAACGGTCTCTAGATTCAAACTGTCTGATCTGGAAAGCCAGGAGACAGCTGTGAGCTGCGTCTCTGCAGGAAAGACTGGACAGAGATCTCTAGATTTCTAGACATCTAGAAATTCTGTTTGACCTATACTTTATAAGGATGTAGCAAATATCATGAACTTACATTAAAATGAAATTCTATAAGGCATTTTTAAGAGGAATAGACACTAAAGATGTCATAGTCTGGTTGAAAAATAGAACATTACATAATAGCGGCTTTAAATATGTCAAATTATAAACATATGCTGATATATGTATATACATACAAGTCAGAGAGAGATATAAATAGAAGGAGAACTAATAGAAAATCTGTGGGAGTACTTGGCTTAATAGCTTGAAAAGTAGGCATTAAAACTTAATAAATTTGAAATAAATTTTTTGGATTACTTTTCTAAATCATAATGTCTTAAAACATAGGCCATTTATGAAATATTTAAAAATCCAGTTATAGTAAAGACTACTGTAATTTAAATATTGCTTAATTCACTATCCGATTATAATACTAGTATAAAATATTATATATAGTGTCAAACTAAAAAAAATAAATAAACTTGTGAATCTGATGAAGTTGGAAAAACCTGTTTCATTCTGTGCCTTAGCTATATAAACTATATTTGGAAAAGTTTCCAATACCATGTTATGAGCCCTGTCTTTTCAAATATCTGAAATTCAACCTAGCTCTAGCCCATTCATATATGATGCAAACATAACCATAATCCATACTATTATACAATTTAGAAAAATGAATAATAAAATATTATTTTTAACAGACTATCTAAATATTAGCTTTTTGGTAATATGTATAAGGGTTTTATGAGACTACCATAAAAGCTCAGTTTGGAATATCATCAAATCATAGATAGTTTCTTTGATTATTGGTATGATCTCATGATTGATTTCAAGACAATAGAAATAAAAATCAGTTGTAAACAAAAAATTCAGATGGTTTTGGATTAAATAGAAACTTCATATCTAATAAACCACACCCAGTTCATGAACATTTTTTCTTTGTTTTTGGCTTAAACAACAAATTTATTTTCTCACAATTCTGGAGGCTAGAAGCTCAAGGTCAAGGTGTTGGTTTCACTTGAGGCCTCTGTCTTTGGCTTGTAGATAGCCATCTCCTTGTGTCTTTTTACAAGGTCTTCTATGTGTTTATTGTCTATTGGTTTGTCGGAAAAGTCATGACGTATTTTGTCTATGTTTTTCAAAGGTTGTTTATTTATATAAAGAATAAAGATCAATCAATGATATATTGCCCATTTTGTTCGATAACATTTGCCGTCTTTCAGTGAGCTTCATAATCCCTTGTTCATAGAAGGACCTGTCTTTATTGGTGAAAAACTGAGCAAAGTGCTGATTTACAGCCTCATCTGAATTGAACGTTATACCACGCAAGGAGTTTTGAAGAGAGCGAAACAAGTGGAAGTCTGATGACGAGTATGGTGGGTCTGGCAACACATCCCATCCAAGCTCCAATAATTTTTGACAGGTGATCACACTTGTGTGTGGTCACGCATTGTCACGATGGAACACAACTCCTTTACAATTAACAAGCTTTGGACGTTTCTGGATGATGGATTCATTCAAACTGTCTAATTGCTAACAGTACACATTCGAATTGATTGTTTGGTTCCTTGGTAGGAGCTCGAAAAACACGACACCTTTAAAAAATCCCACCGCACTGAGAGCATAACCTTCCTCTAATGAATGTCTGCTTTCAATGTCATTTGAGGAGAATCATCACATCGGGACCAAGACCGTTTGTGCACCACATTGTTGTAAACAATCCACTTCTCATCACCAGTTACCAGTCGCTTCAAAAAAGGATAATTTTCCTCATGTTTAATGAACATATTGCAGATGTTTATATGCACTGTCAAATGAACTTCTTTGAGTTCATGCAGAACCCAAATATGGAGCTTGCTTACGTATCCAGCTTCTTCAGGTGGTCGTGAATGTTTGAATGATGGATGTTCAATGTTTCTGCAATCTCTCGTGTTGTGTAACATGGGTTTGCCTCGATCAATGCCTTTATTTTATCGTCATCAACCTCGGTGGGCCTTCCTGACTGAGGAGCATCGTTGAGATCTAAATAACCAGCACGGAATTTCGTGAACCATTGTTGGCACTGATATTCTTGTAGAACATTGTAACTGTCAACTTTATGCACCAGTTATAAACTTGATGAAATATTTCCATGTAATTATTTCATGAACTGTTGCCCAGCGGGACATTATTCTTTTCTAGGTCACCTGGGAATAACTAAAGGCACACTTAATTACTTTTTAAAAATAAAACAAAAACCAACAACCAACCAACTAAACAAACAAAAAACTTACATTTCAAAGAAGAGTATTATTGTGGTCATGAAATATGACACAAAAATAAATACAAAACTATTCTGTTCTTCCTTATTGCTCCTCTAAGGTATTATATTGATTTATCATAGAACTACAATACAGTCAAATCGTTACTAAAATATGTTACACTGAATTTTTAAAACAATAACAATAAAAGAACAGATATCTCTGGAAATCACTTCTTGTAATAAATTTAGCTAACTTTACAGAGGCCAAAAGTTTGCAAGCTTGTTAATGTTATGTTTAACACTGAAGACTGACAGCTGTTTTATGATCATTTTAAATCTAATGATAAATTCTGAAAAATAAAGATGAATAAACAGTTTTATTTTGCTAAATTATGAAGAGTTAAAATACCTAGGAAATCTTAACTTAAATAATTAAGCAGTTGTTCATATAATAACTAATCAAGTAAAAATATTAGCTACACAATTTTTATCTAAAGCATATCTAACCTTTCAACAACCCTTACTAGTTATATTTATCCCTGTGTGAAGTAAAAAAGCCAAGAATAACAATGTTTAGAAGCAGACTGTATTTCCCAAACTGTCTTCAGCAGTATTTTCCTCTCTATATGATCTTCCAGAAACTTGCCAACCCTACAAAGAGGTGGAGTCCATTTCTCTATTCGTGTGTATAAGTAAATCAACATCACTTTGTGGTGGTGATGTTTTGTCAAGATTAAACCTAGAGCCTCAAAGTGTCCTTTTCAGCTGGTCCTTCATGTTCTAGTTATAGCTGTCTTCCTTCTCTTTTCTATCAGCTCACTTTTTGTTGTTGTTAAAATTTACTGGGGTGACAGTGGTTAGTAAAATTACATAGGTTTCAGGTGTACAATTCTGTAATACATCATCTATATATCACGTGTGTGTTCACCACCCAGAGTCAGTTCTCCTTCCATCACCATATGTTTGACCCCCTTGACCCTCCTCTACTATCCCTCCTCCCCCTTGCCCTCTGGTAAACACTAATCTATTGTCTTTTTCTATGAGTTTTTCTTTCTTTGTTTGTCTTGGTCCTTTGATGCTTTCAGTTTTATATCTGCATATCAATAAAATCACATGGCTTTCAACTTTTTCTGTCTGACTTATTTCGCTTAGCATTATAATCTCAAGATCTATCCATGTTGTCACAAATGGCACTATTTCATCTTTTCTTATGACAGAATAGTATTCCATTGTGTATATATATATCACATCTTCTTTTTCCAGTCATCTATTCAAGGACACTTAGGTTGTTTTCATGTCTTGGCCACCATAAATAAAACTGCAATGAACATCAGAGCACATAAATCTTTATGGATAAATGTTTTCATATTTTGGGGGTTTATACCTAGGAGAGGGGCTGCTGGGTCATATGGTAATTCTATTCTTAATTTTTTGAAGAACCTCTACACTGCCTTCCATAGTGGCTGCATCAACCTGCATTCCCACTAACCATGTATGAGGGTTCCTTTTTCTCCACAGCCTCTCCAACACTTGGTATTTCTTTTGTTGATGATAGCCAGTCCAACTGGTGTGAGGTGATATCTCATTGCGGTGTTTATTTGCATTTCTCTGATGATTAGTGATGTTGAGCATTTTTTCATGTTTATTAGCCATCTGTATGTCCTCTTTGGAGAAATGCCTATTCAGGTCCTCTGCCCATTTTTTTTTTTTTTTTTAGCTGAGCCATCCTGCCACCTGTTGGCAGCTCAGTGGCAGCTCAGCTCGGGCTGGGAATTGAACCAGGGACCCTGTTGCTCAGAGCTTGCACTCTTGAGCGAGCTCTTAACCAACTGAGCCACTTGGCCGGCTCCTCTCCCCATTTTTAAATTGGATTGCTTGTCTTTTTGTTGTTGAGTTGTATGAGTTCCTTATGTGTTTTTAATATTAGCCTCTTATCGGAGGTGTTGTTTGCAAATATCTTCTCCCATTTGGTTGACTGACTCTTTATTTTGTCAGTCATTTCTTTAGCTGTGCAGGAGCTTTTTAGTTTGATGTAGTCCCATTCATTTCTTTTACCTTTTATTTCCCTTTCCTTTGAGGGAAAATTCATTAAGTTGTCCATGAACCCAAGGTCCATAAGTTTAGTACCTATGTTTTCTTCTATATAGTTCATCGTTTCAGGTCTTATGTTTAAGTCTTTAATCCACGTTGAGTTAATTTTGGTACATGGTGACAAATAACAGTTTAGTTTCATTCTTTTGCAGATGGCTTTCCAATTATCCTAGCACCATTTATTGAAGAGGCTTTCTTTTCTCCATTGTATATTTTTGGCTCCTTTGTCTAAAATTATCTTTTTCCATAAAGATCGAGGCTGATGACTTCAAAGACATACTGATGGTAACTGGCTGTCCCCTGCAGGTGATTCTGTTGCCTTAGACCAGGGATCGGCAAACTTTTGAGACGGAAGAGCTGCCAGGGGTCGGCAAACTGCGCTCATGACCCACATGTGGCTCTTTGGGTACGTACATGTGGCTCTGAAGTAAAACTGAAAATGAAAATAAAACTATCACAGTTTCATTTATATTATTACTTTAAATTTTCCTTATTTGTAAAAATATATTTATGGCTCATAAATAATTTTTAAATTGTTGCGAGGGGCAGGATTGACTCTTCCAGGGGTCAACAAACTTTTGAGATGGAATGTACCCAAAGACTTAAACTCACCCAGGTCAATATGCGGGAAAGTGCAGCGGTCATCGCCACTTTGGTTTTGTATCAGGTAAATGTATGTTCATTAGTGCAACACTCATTGTGCGATATAATATCATGTGGAGTTTATCTCACAAGCAAATATAGTGCCTTTGTATTTTACTTCAATTCTATATGAATATAGAGTCTTAAGTTATCACTAAAATTTTTTGATTAAACTGTACTTAATATGATAACAATATTTTTATGATTTGTTGTAGAGTTTCAAAAGTAGGGATGTAGATTGAGACACCTGAACAACTTTTCAGGTGTACAGAGACCAAGTCCAAAATCCAGACCTACTGAATCCTGATATCTGAGGGTGGGTCCTAGGCTTTGGTCAGCTTAAATAGTATTATAGTTTCAAACGTTATCACTAATGCTCATGCTGGTTAAGAAGTATCTTTTGGTGTTACCAATGTATTTGGGGATTTGGAGAAACCATATATTGTCATATATATATATATATATATATATATATATATATATATATATATGACTTTAAAAAGGAAATTGAGAGTTTTTAAAAAATAATCTATTGAATTAAAATCCACATAATATTAAAATAATTAAAGTGAGCAATATTTCAGTGGCATTTGGTATACTCAACAATGTTATACAACTATTACCTCATTTACTTTTAATCACCTCTTTACTATGCCTTGTCTTCATTTCATTCAAAAGAATTCTGTCTTCTTGACTTTTTCATTTTTTTGTTCTTTCATCTTTCTGATTAACACCAGATGAACCTGTCTAACACTTTTGTGCTTGGCTTTGTGTCCATTCTCTGCAAAATGCACTGTGTGTCAAACATGGATATGGACATGGCTGAATTGAGAAACTCAAAGGGCATTTTTAGGAATACACATTGTTTTGTCTATAGAAGCAAAAGATAAGCGGAATGTCAAAGGATCTTATAAGACTCTCTGATGTAGAGGAGGCCTTTGTCTTACCTTCTTTGTCTTTGGCACAGGCAGATCATCAAACATGTGCCAGAATTCTGCTTGGCGGAAGCCCAGGAGCGATTCTCACAAGAATCTCTGTCAAAGTCCTATAGCTTATTATTCAGTGCTTTACATTCTTAAATGTTTTATCTCATCATAGAAAATTTAAGATCTGGTCTGAGAACCTACCCAGTAATGCCAAAAGTTATGGGCAGGGAGAGATGTTGCCTTACTCAATCAGACTTCAAGAACAAAAGGTAGTTTACTAGAGTGAAAACAACCCTGGACAAAGAGAGAAAGTATTCCATGCTCTAGCCTGAGCTCTGGGACACTAATGGTGGGTGGGTGAGTGGTTTCTCCTTCCTTGATTTATTTTTCCTAATCTGCAAAATGGGAAAAAAATGTGTTACAGAATAACTGTAGTGATCATGTGTGAAAATCCATGACCACATTTCAAAAAAGAATATGAACCCTCCACTGTTTGAAATTGGTTTAAGTACTTGATGTTGTAGTGCCTGGTGGTGGGAAAGTTACTTTGAACTGGACCACATCCCAGAGGGAGAACTTCCCCTAATAATACAGCAGAAGCAGATTTGCACGTCCTGCGTGACCTCAGATTTTTTGTCTTACTAGACTTAAACATTTTTTGGTAGTTTTAGGTTTACAAAAAAATTGAGTAGAACTTACAGAAAGTTTCCATTTCCCCCTCAATCCCCACTCTGCTTTCTCAGAAGCCAAACTGTCCTCTGAAGTGGCTAATACCATTGTGTATTCCTACCAGAAATTAATGAGAGTTCCTATTTCTCCACTTCTTTGCCAACATATGTATTATTATTATTGTTGTTTTCTTTTAGCCATTCAAATCGGTATGAAGTAGTATCTCACTGTTGTCTTAGGAATTGAGAGTTTTAAAAAAGATTAAAATGCAGAGTATACTGATAGGCAGTTTGGTGGTTTCTTACAAAACTAAATAGACTCTTACCATATAATCCAAGGAGTGATCACACTCCTTGGTATTTACTCAAATGAGTTGAAAACTAATGTCTACACTAAAACCTGCACAAAGATATTTCAAATTTTTCATGTGAAATTTGAGGTCGATTGTGTGTTCACCTGCTTGAAGTCATGGTCTCCATGGCAATATGGTAAAGGTCACACTGAACTGAGCCCCAATTATTATTTCATTGCAGTTTTTCAATGTGGAGTTTATTTTATTTGTGTCCATGGGAATTCATTTTCTAGGGACAGTTTTGGTTCTCTGAACATAATCTTATTGTTCCTTAATTAAATTGATTCTGAGTATCCTAACACATGTTTCTACTGTCTAGGGATTGCTTGTCCAGGCTTTGGAGTATTGATTGTCTATAAAGGGAAACGCCTTTAGAGAGAGGGCAGGCAGAGGAATGATAAGTCTGTCCTTGACTTCGCTCCTGGAATGAAAGGCCTGAAAATGTTAATCCGCAAACCCTTGTCTTTTTGAAAAACTTTGTCTTAAATTACCATTTCAAAACCTTATAAAGGGAAATTTGTTCTTCCACCCAAGATGGAGTAAGAAATACCAGACTTACCCTCTCACTCAAAACAAACAAACAAACAAAACCTATGAAGCAGTGGTTTTAAAACACTTCATCACACGGTGAAAGACAGTGCTCACTGAGAAATGAGACTCAAATGAGGTGAGGCCTATGACTGTGTCAGCTTACTGCCTTGAGAGAATTTCCAGGAGGGGAAGAAGGATGAAAAATCTAGTAAAAATGCAGCAGATCACCTAGGGAGATGATTCTGAGAATCCAGAAACAAAGCAGCAGAAGTTAGCAGAGCAGAATGTAAGAAAGGAAACTGCTGCATAGAGAGAGAACCCCAGAGATCTTCAAAGGCTTCACTATAAATACTCAGCTGAGTGCAGACCAGTGCACAAGTGTGAGGTAACTTCTCAAGGCTGAGAAAAGAACAACTCATAAAGGTTAGAGGTCACAGTGGCCGGCACTGACACCGGGCTGGGAAGAGTGCCTGTTCCCAATGGAAGGACAATTGCATGATTCACAGTGTCTTGGGCAGAGTAACAGGGAAGAGCCTTCTCTAAGTAGTGGGAAATGCTTATCATTAGATCATGTGCTTTCAACAGGGGCGCTATCACTTCCAACAGGTTAAAAATTGGTTCTTGAAAATCACGAAAATCTTAGGCATTACAATGTTACATATACCTCTGAAAGGGCAAAGTATATAAACAGAAATACTATATGATTATGGCATTAAAATTTATTGAGGGGAGAGTGATTTGAAAAAAAGTCTAAAGCACCTTAGTAGAACATAATGAAAAAATACTGTGTTTAAGAAACATTGCCTGTAGGCTGACCTCTGCTCTGGTCTCATCTAACAAATATTAGAAGAAATACTAGAAAGACTTAAAATGTCTTAAGTAACTTAACTGTATTTCACAATAAGGCTTAAGAATATTTATAGGAATACAAAAATATTTAACCTCCATCAAGAAAAAAATGATTACCAGGAATGCAAAATAGTCAGAAAATTAAAATTTCTGCCTCTTGAAATACATTCTTAAGAGAAAGAAAAGGTAAGCCACTGACTAAGAAAAAATATTGCAAATCACATAGCAAATAAAGAACTTATATCTGGAATATTTTTTTAAAACTATAAAACACTGATTTTAAGAAAACTAATACCTCAGTAAAAATAGGGCAAATTATTTGAACAGACATTTAACTACATAGATAGATGATAGATCTAGATGGGTAGATAGATATAAAGATGGAAAATAAGCTAAGCACATAAAGAGATGTCATATGATCACTAATTTTTAGGGAATTTCAAATAAAAATGACAGCAAAGGACCAATATATACTTTTTTAGAAAGGCTAGAAATTAAAAGACTAGCTCTATCAAATTTAAGGGAAGATACAGAAAACCAGGAGCTCTCATACAATGCTAGTTGGAATGCTAAATGTGAAAGCCAATTTGGAAACCAATTCAAGAACAAACACTTAATACATACTTGCCACATGCTCTAGCCATTCCACTCTGAGACATTTACTCAATAGAAATGAAAGCATACACCTATAAAAATACTTGTACATAAGGTGGCCAGGCATCCCATATATATAAGCATGTCTTATATTGAGTGATTTTTGTTTGCATCCTATATTGACATTGTCAGGATACTGTAAATACCCTACATTCATATGTTTTTGATAAATTATGAGTTGTGATAAAAAATACAGTAAATGTTTAATTTAAAAAATTTATTACAATAAAAGACACATTGCATTAATCCCCCTTAAATACCCCCTTGCTTCAAACACACTTATCCCATCATTCTTGCCACTTTCTGAAGCAGTTCTGGAAGTCCTCTTTCGTGAGTGTCTACTTCATCCTCCATCATGACAATGCTCCGTGTCACACATTGCTTCTGGTATACGGCAATTTCTGTCAAATAAAATCATTACAGTGTGTCCTCATCCACCTTATTCACCAGATCTGGCACCATGCAACTTCTGGCTCTTCCCAAAAGTAAAAAAAATGACCATAAAAGGAAAACGTTTTGAATGGATTCAGGACATGGAGGCAGCCATGACAGTGCAACTAAAGACACTCCGAAAGTGGCAAGAACGATGGGATAAGTGTGTTCAAAGTGAGCAGGGAGTATTTTGAGGGGGGAAAATGGCAATATGTTTTTTTACTGTAAAAATTTTTTTTAAATATAAATATTCACCATATTTTGTGATCATGCCTCGTATATCAATTCAGCAGTTAAAGCTATTTTTATCACAATAATTAATGTTTAAATCACTTAAATGGCAAAACTATTTCAATTTATTTTTAGTGTGTAGGTTCATAAACTTATCAATAATTCAACTCAGTTTATGATCAATTACGAGTTAGGAATTATGAGTAACAGATTCATGTGTCCATGATCATCAAATGCATATTTTGTCAATTCTTACAATATTTTCTATCATCTATATTTCTATTTGTATATTGTTGAATGCCAAAATGCCAAATCACAAGTATAAATTTCATGATAAATATTCTGCACAGTAGACATTTATAAAGGGGGAAAATTTTCTTTTGAAGCTCTTTGTGCATTTGTAAGTGTTCACTCAATTCCAGAAATAATGGAAAGTCAAATATAAACCAGCATATACTAAGAGCTAAGCATAATAGTTGTGTGATTTCCTCAACTAGCACAAAACAGGGTTGATTTAAATAATAATTTTGGTTAAGATAAATTCAGATTAAGAAGATAAAATAATCACAGCAAAAGATGTAATGGTTGTCCAAACTGTATAACATCATCAGTCTTTTAGATCAAATGATTCTTTGAGCATACAGTTCTACCAGCAGCGTTTTATGACTCCAAAAAAAGGCAAGCAAATTTTCAAGTGCTTAGATCAACATTACAACAATGAACGGTTATTATCCCTTGCCTTTATGGCATTGCCATGGCTGCAAGTAATTACAGTGAAAATAATTCTGGTTTTGCAATATTTTTGTTATGAAAAAAAGCTTGCTTGTAAATCTATTATAAGTAAAATCTCTTCAAGATAAGACTTTAGAAGCAATAGCAAATTTTGAATACTCTTATTTAGAGTTAATGAGAAAAATCATACTGTTTACGGTCAAGATAAATACAAATTTTTGTGGATACATGTGGAAAGGTACAAATGATATCTATTCAAAATTGAAACAGGGCACGAGTGATTCTCCTGAAGGTGCTGGTTGGTTTACACATATTCTGTCTCATACTTCTCTAATAGCACCTCATATCTTTTCTATTGACATTAAAGCAATTGTCGTGAAATACTGCTCTTATTTCATTTATAATGTTTGAACTGGGCAATTATATTTTTGATTTTGTTGGTGTTCCTTATTCTTGAATTGTCTTGCATTCAAAACTTTGTTGGCTCATTAACAAATGCAATTGAGAGAATTCTTAGTTTATTTGAAGTACTCAAATCATGCTTTAATTCCTAAGGTCTCCAGAATTCTTGTTGACTTTTTAAATAATTTGTTGAGTAAAGCCTATTCATTTCTGAACATAATTTTCAACATCTTTTTGGCAATAGGATTATGCAAATTGAAAGAAAAATAAACTGTGCTATTGAAGTCCTCCATTGCTTAAAAGAAATTGTTAAATGTATTTAAAAAAAGACCAAAAAATGATCCTTTTAAGTGTCAAAGCTGCCATTAAAAGGGATGACATTATTAATAAGAGGGACAAGAATTCCAACTTCAAATGAACAATTATTAAGTATAGCATTTTTCACTACTATACTATTTTTGAAATGGACATTATTTCTTAAAGAATGTGATTCTTTTACATGCCTGATTCTAAATACTCTTCTAGCATGGAACATAGACTATAATTGCAAGGAACGGTATATGCAAATTATGAAAAAAGAAGTTTTAAGAGAGTGAAATCTTTTGAGAAATAAAATTAAACAAAGAACTATATAGTTTAGATAATTATAACTATTTCAAATAAACAATACTTTTTAGTAATGGTACAATATTATTTTTTATGTTAGTGTGCATGCGTGTAGACAATTACAAGTAATTCAAATTTAACTGGCTGCTTTATGTTTTTTTACTAAATATAGTAATTCTACTTATACATGAATGTTCATAATAATTTTATTTTTAAGAGCAAAACCTGTAGACACCCAAATGTTCATTATATTAGTCTGCTTGTATTGCCATAACAAAATACTACCGACTAGCTGGCTTAAACAACAGAAATTTATTTCTCACAGCTCTGTTGGTTAGGAAGTCCAAAGTCAAGGTGCCAGACAGTTTGGTTCCTGGTGAAAGTCTCCTTCTGGTTTGCACATAGATGCCTTCTTCTTGTGTCTTCACATGGCCTTTTCTTTGCGTTCATGTGGAGACAGGGAAAGAGCCCTCTGATGTCTCTTCTTACAAGGCCCCTAATTTTATTGGATCAGGGCCCCACCCTTTGACCTCATTTAACCTTAATTGCTTCGTTAGAGGTCCATCTCCAAATATAGTCACACAGAAGATTAGGCCTTCAACACATGAATTTGAGAGGAACACAACATTCAGTCTATAGCATCCATCAACAGATAAATAGACAAACTATGGTATATCCACATAACACAATGTTTTTTTGGGAAATAAAAAGGAACTATTGGTGCATGCTATAACAGAAATGACTCTCGAAATAATTATACTGGTAAAAGAAGTCAGACCAAAAAATACATACTACATTTTTCCAGTTATATGAATGTCTAGAAAGTGCAGCTAATCTTAGTAATACAAGTAGATTAGTGTTTGCATGAGAATGAAGAAAGAGGATAAAAGACACAAATTATAAAGGAATGTGAGGAAAATTTGGAGGGTGGTTAATATGTTTGCTATCTTGTTTATGGAGTTTATTTGTTGATGTATGTTTAGTATATACAATAAAACTTTTTATAAAAATTTTGTAAAGGTCACTGTCAACTCCTGAGAACCACTGTTAATGCTGCTGCCTGGGGTCTGACCTCAAATTAGGCAAGACTGATCTTTTACCAAGTTCCAGAGATACAAGTTTGCACACATTATCCTTGTACCCTGTGGTTCTCATGGGTCTTCTTAGACAAAAACTACACCTCCACTAAGCAAAACACCTGCTATCTTGTGTTTTTTGCTATAAAGTTAAACCATGTGATTCTTTCTCACTGGCACAATTTCATGAGAGACAATTTGGATTTGGAGAAGTTACTTTGGAGAACTGTTGAAAGTAGATTGTTGATTTGAGAGATGCTTTAGAACAAAATAAGAAAAAAATCAGACTACAGTTGTCTGCATTCTTTAATCAGATTGAGGAGGCTTCCAAATGCAAATTGAACTCACACATTGACCCACTGAATGATTCTTAGATATCTAACACCAGTGAATATTGTGAAACCTTAAAATTGCTTCATTTGTCAATTCACCAAAATTGTGTTCTCTTCCTTGCTTTGATTCCTTTCTTTTTTGGGTCCTCTTCCTCCTTCTGAGCCAGTTATTACTTCATTGCTCCCTAAGAATGCAACCTCCACATGGAGAAAATATTGATTGTTCTGTAAGCTTAAATCCCTGTGCCATTGTTAAAGACTTCCTAAACACCAGAACATAAAGGAAATTGTTATTTAAGAGGTCAGACTTGATCTGGGCTCAGACTCTCTAAATTCTTTCGATCACTACCAATCAGAATACCTACGGTGGGCCAACGTGATACAACATTTAGGTTGAGAAAATTGTCACAACCCTCAGTATGTTTATGGCCTTGATGGCAGCAATGATTTCTGTATATACTGGGGTGTATATATTTTAATTTTTAAAAATTGAAATATGTTTTATATTACATGTATATAATATACACTTGTAAAAGACACTATGTGTGTGTGTTATTTATAATATATTCAACATATAAACATATTCATAAACAAATAGAAACAAATGGGATACACTGATAAAAGAACAGGCTAGAATTCAAAAAGTTATACCTGACACTTACAAGCCTTGTTATCATGATTAAAAATTTTTAACATCTCAGTATTAATATTTCTCTTCTCAAAATTTAATAAGAGAAGATAATAACTAATACCACCCTGATTTCCCATACTTAAAAAAATATTCTGAATGTGAAAACAAATTTTTCAATAACAAATATAATCCTATATAAATGAAGGATATTATTTTAAGTGCACTGTAAACAAGTGGCACTTAGTAGCTTTCATTTAACCACTACTCATGATTATAACCATTCTTGAAAAAAATGTATCTGTGTCTTCCCTTTTGCAATTTTTACTGTAATTAATAAATTTTCTTCTTTTAAATGTAATTTTGACTTAAAAAGTGTCATATTATTTCTATCGGCTAAAAGTTTGACTCAGTCTGAAAACCAAAGGCTGCTTTTTCTTAACTCTCACCTTCTGATCTACACTGAGGATTTATCTCTTAACTAAGGCTTTTTTTTTTTTTTTTCCAAATATGTCTTTCTTTCCCTTTACCGATTCCCAGTGATTTCTCCAGGGCTTGCTGAGGTCATTCCCTAGTGTCTCATCTTATGTCACCTCAAGAACTACAAATTTATGTGAATTCCTTTTATCCAGATTCCTTTCAATCACAGAAAATAGTACTCTTTTCAATTTCTTTCTTCTCCCTGAGTATTCACTCCTAACCCTTCCATTGAGTTTCAGCCCACAGTGAGCTCTTTACTCTCTGAATTCTGTTACCCTTAAAATCAGTGTCTCATTCTTTAGCTTTTAATTGGTCTTCACTTATTTTCTCCAAATCTTTGTGGGAAACATGCTATCTTATATTTTGGTCATCCTTATAAGTCCTTAGTATAGTTTTGGGTATAGAGTTTGTACAATTATTCAGTGGTTGTTGATCTTGAACTAACTTGTCATTTATAAGTCTAAATGTATTTGTAGCACTTCTAACTACCTCATGATAAGATGTATAAATTCACGGATACATATTTGAATGAATATAGATGCAAACTTACTAAAAATTAAATAAGAATAAGTAAAGTGTCAGCTACTTCATAAAGAAATGAGCTCTTTCTAGCTGGTTTATGCATGAGTGAGAAGCTATCTAATAAGAATATTGAATATTCAATAGCTAGACCTTGTGAGAGCAGCAAGGGTAATCAAATGGGCTGTAAAAGTCCTATTTCTAAGAACATATATACTAAATTACCTATAAACCACTACTTAAAGTTTATGTTTTAAATTATTTATTATTCTCCTTATCAACATTTAACATCCCTTGATTATCAAACCCAATCCTGCTCCTTGTCCCATTACTCACAAATTTACATATATGAGTATAGCATATTCTTCATAATGTTACAATCAGGTTAATATACAATGTTTTGTGACATGGGAATTCAATTTCAATTGAAGCTGGCAGCTATTGATATATGGTCGGGAAGGGGATGTATAGAAAACAAGCTCCAGCATTGAATTCAAATTTCTAAAATTTTGCATTTGCTAATAGGAAAAAATTAAAGATTTAACTATATAATTTAGTGAGAATCCAAAGCAAATGTGAACTGAACAAATATTTTCTTAATATGCAAAAAATGTTTATTACATGAGGTGAAATGAACTACCGATACATTTTAATTTTTATTTATTTTTAGGTTTGTATATATGAATCGTAAACATTTAATCATTAGTCTTTGCCCGGCTTTTACAACAACTGCATTAATTAGGCTCTATAATTATACCAATCTTGTTTTTTATTGTTTTTATTTGACTTGCAGTAAATAATTGTTAAACACATAAGTAACAAGGAATAAGTTTCACATCTGTTACAATTGAGATGGAATGTACAAGTAATTAAGACCACACAAACAATGCCGCTGGAAGCAAAACACAGCACACCCTGAAGTTCAGTTCCTAATTAGAGTGAGAAACTCCTCCTGAGTCTTGGGATGTTACCGGAACACACCCAACATCATGCTGGTCATACTTTTGCTATTTGTTTTCTGTACTCCTTGCCTTACCATACACATGTGTGTTGATTTAACCATTACCCCAGTTTCTCAGGTCGATTGCTACAACACTTTGTTTTGTAAGGTGCTCTTGAACTTGTAATCTTCTACTATAGATTTCTGCAATCCTTGCAAGTTTGCTGAGGCCAAGGGCTTGCTTGTTAGGAAAATAACTGATATGAACCTTTCCAATAAATGGAATTAGATGGTGTTCACACATCAAAAACATATTTCTATCCTTCACAATCACTGTCTCATCATGATCTTCGTCAAATATAACATCATTTAGGACAACTGAGTTCTGTTCTGTGACCCCTGGCGAGTGACTTAACCTGAGCCTCCTCAGATTCCACTTTTTAAAAATGAGTCTGACTTCCAAATTGATAGGCGGATCATATGAGGTCACATGTGTACACCTTTGCCTGCCGTTCCGGAGGCTTGGTTTCCAGGCTCTTCCCTTCAGCACCTAAGGCTTCCACTCACCAGCACCCAGCATGTTGCTGCCTTGATACACACCAAAGAGAAACGCACTTGATCCTGACAGCCAGGAAAGAACACCTCAAAAATTCCTAGTTTTCTGTTACTCGTCAAATTTAGATTTCTATGATTTGTACAATTATAGAAAACCCTCAAGTCCTACAATCTGACTTCTGACCATATTAAGCTATTAAAACTGCTAACCTCACCTTCAAATCAAATAGCAGTGCTCACTGCTAACACATACAAAATGTCAATAGCACTTCATAGATGCTGACCATTTCTCTTAGCACTTTACGCATATGAACTCATTGAATCGTCACAATTACCGTATAAGAGGGGTGAGTAGTCTTGATAGCTTCATTTTACAGATGAGACAATTGAGGCACAGCTGTTAAGGAATAGGATCTGAAGCCAAGCATTCTTGCTCAAGTCCACTATGTCTCATGACCTCTTTTTGTTATTCCTTGTTCCTTTTAAAACCATTTTCTGTCCACACTGACACTCCCAGACGTCCTCCCTCTCATACCTTCCTTGAGATCTGTCTCTACTGCTTCTTCTCTCACCCTTCTTACTATCTCAACGCAGACATCTCCTAAAGTTTAGGCCACCCATCTCCCCCTCTCACTCGTCTGAGGGGCTCAAGTATTTTCCTAGCTTCAGCTGTCAGCCTTATACTGATAATTCACAAATTTAAATATCTAGCCTTAAACCATCAGACCAACTCTTGGCCTGTTTAAGTCACTCTCTTCCTATGCACAAATGTAAATTCTAAATACTTTTATCTCAAAATCTGGCTGGTTGCTTTTAGTGCATAACAAAACATTTCAGAATTGAGTGGTGGACAACTATTTTATGATGTCCTTGGATTCTGTGGATCAGGAATTTGGACATGTTACAAAGGATATGCCTGACCTCTACTCCATCGTGTCTGGGGCCTCAGTAGGGACAACTAGTTAGCTGAAGGCTGGAATCACCTCGAAGAGTCTTTACTCACGTATCGAGTGCTTGATGTTAGCTATTGGGTGGAACCTCAACTAGAGACATCAGCCAGAACACCCACATGTGGCCCCTGCAGATGGCAGAGTTTCCTCACATGGTGTGACCATCTCAAGAGTAATTGGACATTTTACATGGTGGCTCCAGGCTCCAAAGTGTCCCACTTCATAAAACACCTCTCAATTAATCCAATCCCACATTTTTTACATAGAATAAAGGAAGGATTATATGAAGCATCAGGTGCTTTCTACATACCTTCTTTTTTTTTTCTTGTTTTTTAATATCTGATTTTTTTTTTTTTTTTAGTTTCAGGTGTACAAAACAAAAGTGATTAGACATTTATATACCTCAAAGAGATAACCCAAGTAAGTCAATTACCCATCTGATACTGTACATAGTTATTACAATATTATTGACTATATTCCCTATACTGTACTTTTGATCCCATGACTATAGTTAACATTTAATATTATTTTATATTAGTATCAGGTGTACAGGGTAGTGTTTAGACATTTATATAATTTATGAAGTGATCCCCCCATAAGTCTAGTACCCAACTGACAGTATACATAATTTTTACACTATAATTGACTGTATTCCCTATACTGTATTTTACATCCCCATGACTTTTTTGTGACTGCAGATTTGTACTTCTTAATTCCTTTACCTTTCTCACCCAGTCACCCAACCTCCCTCCCATGTACTAATCATCAATTTCTTCTCTGTATGTATGAGTCTGTTTCTGTTTTGTTTGTTCATTTATTCTGTTCTTTAGATTCCACATATAAGTGATATCTTAAGGTATTTGTCTTTCTCAGTCTGACTTATTTCACTTAACATAATACCCTCTAGGTCCATCTATATTGTTGCAAATGGTAAGATTACATTCATTTTTATGACACATTAATATCCCATTGTATATATGTATCACCTCTTCTTTATTCAATCATCTATTGATGGACATTTCGGTTGTTTTCATATCTTGGCTATTGTAAATAGTGCTGCAGTAAATGTAGGGGTGCACATATTTTTTCAAATTAGTGTTTTGAATTTCTTTGGATAAATACCCAGGAGTAGAATTTTGAGTCATAAGATAGTTCTATTTTTAATTTTTTGAGGAACCTCCATACTGTTTTTCATGGTGTTTGCACCAATCTACAATCCTACCAACAGTGTACAAGGGTTCAGTTTTCTCCAGATACTCACCAACACTTGTTTGTTGATTTATTGATGATGGCCATTCTGACAGGTGTGAAGTTATAGCTTATTGTAGATATTATTTGCATTTCTCTGTTGATTAATGATATTGGGTATTGTTTCATATGTCTATTGCCCATCTGTATGTCCTCTTTGAATAAATGTCAATTCAGGTCTTCTGCCCATTTTTTAAATTGTCTGTGTGTGTGTGTGTGTGTGTGTGTGTGTGTGTGTGTGTGTGTGTGTGTGTTGAGTTGAATGGGTTCTTTATAAATTTTGGATATTATTAACCTTTTATCAGATGAATAATTGGAGAATATTTTCTTCCATTCAGTAGGCTCCCTTTTCATTTTGTTGATGGTTTCTTTTGCTGTGAAAAACTTTTTAGTTTGATGTAGTCCCATTTGTTTATTTTTTTGTTTGTTTCCCTTGCCCTAGAAGACATATCAGAAAAAAAATATTACTATGACCAATGTCAGAGTTTACTGCCTGTGGTTTCTTCTAAGAGTTTTATCGTTCGGGTTTTACACTTACATCTTTAATTCGTTTTGAGTTTATTCTTGTATATGGCCTAAGAAAGTGGTCCATTTTCTTTTTTTCTTTTTTTTTGCATGTATCTGTCCAATTTTCCCAGCACCATTTATTGAATAGACTGCCTTTACCCCAATGTGTATTCTCATTTTCTTTGTCATAGATTAAATAACCATATAGGCATGGTTTATTTCTGGGCTCTCTATTTTGTTCCGTTAATGTATGTGCCTGTTTTTATGCCAATACCATGCTGTTTGACTACTTATGGCCTTGTAGTATAGTTTGATATCAAGTAGCATGATGCCTCTATCTTCTTCTCAGGATTGGTGTGGCTATTTGGGGTCTTTTATGGTTCCATATAAATGTTAGGATTTTTTTGTTCTAGTTCTGTGAAATGTGCCATTGGTATTTTGATAGGGATTGCATTGAATCTATAGATTGCTTTAGGTAGTATGGACATTTAACTATATTCATTCTTCCTATCCATGAGCATGGTATATATTTTCTTTTTTTTTGTATCTTCTTTACTTTCTCTTTTCAATGTCTTATAATTTTCTGAGCACAGGCCTTTTACTTCCTTGGTTAGATTATTTCTATGTTTTTGTGGGGGGTTTTTATTCATTTTTTTAATTCTCTTTCTGATAGTTAATTATTGAGTATGTAAATGCAAGCTATTTCTGAATATGAATTTTGTAATCTGCTGCTTCACTAAATTTACTTATCAGTTCTAATAGATTTTGGTGGAATCATTGGGATTCTCTACATATAGTATCATGCCATCTGCAAATAATGACAGTTTTACCTTCTCCTTCCAGTTTGGATGCCTTTTTTTGTTCTTGTCTGATTGCTGTGGCTAGGACTTTCTTTGCTTATGCCTGATCTTAAGGAGAATGCCTTAGCTTTTCCACACTGAGCATGATATTACTTATGGATTTGTCATATATGGCCTTTATTATGTTGAGATATGTTTCTCCTATTCCCACTTTGCTGAGAGTTTTAATCATAAAAAGATGCTGGATTTGTCAAATGTTTTTTCTGCATCTATTGATATTACCATATGATTTTTATTTTTCATTTTGTTTATGTGATTGTATCATGTTAATTGATTTGTGGATATTGAACCAAACTTGCATACCAGAAATAAATCCCACTTGATAGTGATGTATGATCTTTTTAATGTATTGCTGAATTTGGTTTGCTAATATTTTGTTGACAATTTTTGAATCTATATTTATGGGATATCAGCCTATAGATTTCTTTTTTTGTAATGTCTTTGTCCCATTTTGGTATCAGGGTAATGGTGGCCTCGTTAAATGAGCTAGGGAGCCTTTCCTCCTCTTGAATTTGTTTGAGGAGTTTCAGCAGAATAGGTGTTAATCTTTTATTGAATGTTTGGTAAAATTCACCTGTGAAAACAACTAATCCAAGACTTTTATTTGTTAGGAGCTGGTTGGTTCTGATTCGATTTCATTAGTAGTGATTGGTCAGTTCAAATTTTCTGTTTCTTCTTGATTCAGCTTTGGAAGATTGTATGCTTCTAGAAATGTATTCATTTCTTCCAGCTTGTTCAATTTGTTGGCAGATCGATGCTCATAATATTTTCTTTAAAAATTCTTTTTTTTTAATTTTTTTATTTCTGTGGTGTTGATTGTACTTCTCTTTCATTTCTGATTTTATTTACTTGGGTCCTCTCTTTTTTATTCTTGATGAGTTTGGTTAATGGTTTATCAATATTATTTATCTTTTCAAAGAACCAGCTCTTGTTTTCATTGATATTTTGTATTGTGTTTTTACCTTTGATTTCTTATACTTCTGCTCTGATCTTCACTATGTCCTTCCTTATACTCACTTTGGGCTTTGTTTGCTGTTCTTTTTCCTGCTCCATTAGGTGTAAAGTTAGATTTTTTATTGGAGATTTTTCTTGTTTCTTGAGGTAGGCCTGCATTGCCATGAATTTCTTTCTTAGGGCTGCTTTTGCTGTGTCCCATGGATCTGGTCGTTTATTTTCATTTTCATTTGTCTCAAGTCATCTTTTTATTTCTTCTTTGATTTCATAGTTGACCTATTCATTATTTAGTAGCATGTTATTTAGCCTCTATGTGTTTGTGTGTTTTTCAGTTATTTTCTTGTAACTGATATTTAGTTTCATGACATTATGGTCAGAGAAAACACTTGATATGATTTCAACCTCCTGAATTTATTGAGACTTGTTTTATGGCCTAACATGTGATCTATCTTAGAAAAATGTTCAAAACACAGTTTAAAATAATGTATAGTCTGCTGCTTTGGGGTGAAATACTTTAAAAAAATCGATTAAATTCCTCTGGCCTAGTGTTTCATTTATGGTCACTGTTTCCTTGTCAATTTTCTGCCTGGAAGATCTGTCCATTGCTATAGTGGGGTTTTAAAATCCCCTACTATGATTGTGCTACTGTCAATCTCTGCCTTCATGTTGGTCAATATTTGTTTTATATATTTGATATGCCCCTATGTTGAATGCATAAATGTTTGCTAGGGTTATGTTTTCTTGTTGGATTGATCCCTTTATGATTATGTAATGTCCTTCTCTGTCTCTTATTATAGTCTTTGTTCTAAAGTCTATTTTGTCTGATATAAGTATTGCTATTCCAGCTTTTTTCTTGGTTCTATTTGCATGAAATATCTTTTTCCGTCCCTTTACTTTCAGTCTATGTATGTCTTTTGATCTGAGGTAGGTAGGTCTCTTGTAGGCCACATACAAGGTCTGACAATTAAGTACGCGAACTCATCCTAGAAAAAGTGCTATATACCTCATTGCTGAATATCACTACGGTCACCTTTGAAGCACTCCCCTTAGGAAGTTACACACCCACACCAGCACCTAGTCCACCCTTCAAAGCAATTTTGAAACTCTTTTTCAGGAATGGTGATCAGAGTTGTCATCATATTAGGTTTGATGTCCTGAATATCACCAAAATGTCTTCCTTTCAACATTTCCTTTATCTTCAGCTAAAGAAAGAAGTCATTGGGAACCAGATCATGTGAATAAAGAGGGTGTTCCAATACAGTTATTTGTTTACTGGCTAAAAACTCCCTCACAGACAGTGCCATGTGAATTGGTGCATTGTCATGATGCAAGAGCCATGAATTGCTGGTGAAAAGTTCAGGTCGTTTTCATCAAACTTTTTCACGCAGCCTTTTCAGCGCTTCCAAATAGTTAACTTGGTTAATTGTCCAGTTGGTACAAATTCATAATGAATAATCACTCTGATATCAAAAAAGGTTAACAACATTGTTGCAACAAGTTCACGGACTTAATTGTTTGGCCTTCATATGCATGGATCTTGTTTTCTTATCCATTCAGCTACCCTATGTCTTTTGATTGGAGCATTTAATCCATTTACATTTCAAATGATTATTGATAGTTTCATAATTACTGCCATTAATTTATTCATTTTTTAATCTTCTTTTGTTTGTTTCTTTGTTTTCCCCCTTCTTTTTAAAGCAGTCTGTTTAACATTTCTTGCAATACTGTCTTGGTGGTAATGAATTCCTTTACCTTTTTTTAGTCTGGGAAGTTCTTTAATCTCTCCATGAATTTTAAATGACAGCCTTGCTGAGTAGCGTAGTCTTGGTTGTAGGCCTTCGTTTTTATCTTTGATTATTTCTTGCCAATCCTTTCTGACCTGCAAAATTTCTGTTGAGAAATCGCCTGATAATCTTATGAGTCTTCCTTATAAGTAACTAGTTGTCTTTCTCTTACTACTTTTAGGATTCTCTTTCTTTTTAACCTTTGCCATTTTAGTTATAATGTGTGTTGTTCTGGGCCTGTTTGGGTTTATGTAGTTTGAGACTTTCTGTACATCCTGGGCTTGTATTTTTCTTTCTACCAGGTTAGGGGTTTTTTCTGTCATTATTTCTTCAAATAGATTCTTGATCCTTTGCTCCCTGTCTTTTCCTTCTGGTGCTCCTATGATGTGAATGTTGTTATGCTTGATGTTGTCCCAGAGGTCCCTTAAACTATTTTCATGTTTTGTTTTGTTTTTAATTCTTTTTTGTTTTTGTTGTTCTAATTGTGTGTTTTCTCCTACTTTGTCTTCTAAGTCACTGATTCAATCCTCTGCTTCATCTAGTATGGTGTTGATTCCTTCTAGTGTATTATTCATTTCAGTTGTTGTATTCTTTATTTCTGACAGGTTCTTTTTTATGGTTTCTATGTTCTTCTGTATCTTTACTATCTCCTTTTTGACATTTTCACTAAGTTCCTTGAACATTCTTATAACCAGTGTTTTAAACCTTTTTTCTGGTAGGTTGGTTGCTTCTGTTTTATTTAGTCTTTCTCTGGAGTTTCTGTCGATCTTTTTTTTGAGACATGTTTCTTTGTTTCCTCATTCTGGCTGCCTTTCTGTGTTTGCTTCTATAATACATATTAGGTAGATCTCCTATGTCACTCAGTCTTTGCCAAGATAGCCTTCTATAGTATGTATCTCTGTGGTCCAATGGCACAGTCTCCCTGATCTCTTGTGTGTGTGTGTGTTCCTACAGTGTCCCTTGTGTGTGTTGTATGTATTCTCCTGTTGTAATTGAGCCTTGATTTCTTTTGTTGCATCAGTAGGTGGGATTGACTCCCAGACTGACTGACTGTGAGGATTGGCTACACCCACAGTGTATGAGCTGCTGTGTGGTGGCTGACCCGTCAGAGGGGGATTTGCTCCAGCAGGCACTTGTGCCTGTTGAGACCACCCTTTGGGTGTGCTGCTTGTGGGGCTAATCAGGTAGTGCTCTGTTGTGATCTGAAGTAGGCCTCTGGGTGTTTCTGGTTTCTCTTGGGAGGGGCTTCCATACAGGCCAATTGCAGCCTTGCCTGTGAAGAGCCTGGGGCCATTTTATTGGAGCTACAAAACTATATGTGATTGCTTTCTGACTGTACTGGACCTGAAGGCAGGTGAGGGTGGCCTCACTGTGAACCAAGGCTGGCAGCCACCAGTATTGAGCCTGTAGCAGTTTAGCAAAAGGGCCAGGACTCCCATAGGCCTGCTGCCACCTGCTAGCTACCCACAAAGCTCAGCCATTGAAAGAGCCTCCTTAGGTGCACAAGCCAGGCTGGTTTGACCTGGTATTGAGTGTGCCCCTAGCAATGCAGCACTAACTGGGTGGGGTCAGGTCCCAGGGGGTCACGGAGTGTGCCTGGTGGCTTTTACAAAGTTAATGCAGATTCAGTTCTTGTGCCAGTGTTGGGCCTGTTACCACTTTACAAAACACCCTGAAAACACCACAGCAGCCACTGCATGCCTCAGGCTTGCAGATCTCCAAGGCCTGCCCAGGAGAGGCTGTATCACCAGCTATGATTTACTGTCCACCACAAAAATTCTTTAGGCCACTGTGAACCATCCACTGCTGTAAAAGAATTCCACAGCTTTCTGGGCAGGGCTGGCCTCCCAGGAGCTGAGAGTGCCCTTGACAATGCAGCACTAGCAAGTGGGGTAGGGATTCAGAGCATCACCAAGTTGATGTGCACACACAAATTTTACCAGACCAGTGTAGTCTCAGATTTGGCTCTTTGGGGGAAGGTCCAAATATAAAAGATGGTGCCTTTCTGTAAGCTAAATGTGAAACAGGCTCCAGCCCTCACCATATATGAGGCCACACGACTTAGTCTTTCCCCATATATATCTGGCACCCCTGAAGTTGCCACCTCTCCACCAGAGCCTAGGTGAGTGTTTGCAAGTGGGTGAGTCTTTGTGTGTGCCCTCTAAGGGGACATCTGGGTTTCCAACTGCCTTCAGAGTCCTGGGATGAACAGACAGAATCCTTGTTGATTTACACTGCCAGATTTTGTGGGGACTCCTTTTCCCAGCACAGGACCCCTGGACTCAGGAGCCCAGTGTGGGGCTGAGATTCCCCCCTCTTCAAGTGAGACCTTCACCACCAAGGTGTCCCTCCTGTTGCTCAAACACTACCTATAGGTTTGAGGTCAGCCCATTTGCTTCTCCACCCCTCCTATAAGTATCAATGTGGCCCCTTCTTTATATCCTTAAGTATAGGGATTCTGTTCAGCAAGTCTTCAGATGATTCTTGAGATTGATTGTTCTATAATTTAGTTGTAATTTTAATGTGTTCCTGGGAAGCAGCAGTCATAGTGTTTATCTATTCCACCATTTTGGATCTTTAATTATACCAATCTTACAGATGAGGAAACCGAGGCACAGAACATTTTAGTAACTTGATTAAGATTGTATGGCTAGCAAATGGAAGCGTCTTGAACTCAGACAGCATGACTTTAAAATTGGTGTTTAGCCACCACCCTATATCATATCATCTCCTACACATAGTAAATCCTAATACTTTTACATTCTCACTAGCGGCCATGCTCTGTTTAAGTATAGATAGATGATATAGATAGACATAGACATAGATATAGACACAGCAATACTTTCACATAGATTTTTATCTCCCCCCCCATTGTACAGATAAAGAAGCTGAGTCACAGAAATTAAGTAAATTGCCCAAGTTTACACAGATAGAATGTGGTAAATATGAGATCTGAACCAAAACTATCTTCTCTAGAGTTCATGCTTTCAGATGCTATAATGTAAGGGTCTCATGTAATAAACATACAAAAAATATGTCAGATGAATTAATATTGCTGTGTTCACATTTTCATATTTATATTATCCTTGTAGTCAGTTTCTAATTGATCATTATTTTATTTTACTATGTTAATTATTTCATTTATTTTAAGATAATTCAAAAGTAATAGTACTGAGAATGATGAAAAGTTGATTACAGAATGTTGACATAAATTTTTCTCAAAAATTTGTATTTTTGTATCATTTGGTAGTGAGGTATTATATTTCCTATCTGATCAAGAAAAATATAACAGATTTCTATTTGGGGGAATCTAGGAATTTATTCTGAACATCAATTTCAATGACAATTTTGTATCAAAATTTCTGTTATTCATTATTATCTCAATAGGCTCTTTTGTGATGCTTCAAAGTGAACCATTTACAAAAAGTATGATCGTGTAAAAGCTGTGGATTTTAACCTGTGTTCTGTTACTGATTTACCAGGTCAGTGTGAAATAATTTCAGATTTATCTGAGATAATGTTATTATTTAAAAGTTTCTAATATAAAAGGGACAGAATGAAGGGAGGGAAGAAGGGAAAGAGAGAGAAGAAGGAAAGGAGGAAAGGAAACAATACTTACAAAGAAAGAAACTCAAATTTCGGTGAGGTAACATATTAGATATAGGTACTCTTTCCCAAATGTTAATAACGCACGTTAACATGAACTTTTAGATAAAAAGAATTGGTGAGTATGAAAATAGCCTAGTGTTTCTAGATTCTCGAAATGACAGCAAAATAGAGACATCAGTATAGAATAGTGATTGAAGTCTCAAACTCTAAACCAAAGTGCTTAATTCAAATTCCAGTAGTTCTGCTGGTAACTGCATGCCCTTGAGTAATTTATTTTATCTCTCTCTGCTTCTGTTTCATACCTATAAGATGTGGTTAATTGTGGCAATTTTGTGAATTGAATTAAAATATACAAAAACATTATTTATAATTGCATCTGACCTATAGTAAGTACAATAAAAGTGTTTGCTATATATTATTCAGATTTTAAAACTTTTATTTGGTTATATGACACACTATTTACTCAATGATTTCTATTTCAACTACCTCAAAAAAAATCCCTTTCATACACAGTTGACACTTGCACAATATGGGTTTGAACTACTTGGGCCCATTTATATGCAAATCATTTTTAATTAATACTATGAATATATTTCTTCTTTTGATTTTCCTAATAGCATTTTATTTTCTTTAGCTTACTTCATTGTAAGAATACAGTATATATTACATGTAATACATATATGTTAATTGACTTTATATTATCAGTAAAACTTCAAGTGAACAGTAGGCTATTAGTAGTTAAGTTTTGGGGGAGTCAGAAGTTATAATTGGGTTATCAACTGGTGGGGGTTCAATACCCCTAACACCCACATTGTTCAAGAGTCAACTGTATAAATTTCTTAAGAGAGCTAATTTATGATACTTTCTGAACTAATAATAATTTAATAAATTCAATATAACCGTGCATTGATAAGCTTTAGTAATCTTTATCTCTCCTGAAGCAAAATATTACCTCTAAATTTAGTTTTGTTTAAATGTTCATGGTGGCTATTATACATTAAAAGACCTGAAGTGTGAAAATAAAAACATACAAGCAAAATAACAAGAGCGTCCTTGAATTGAAATATCTACATTCTATTTTATTTTATACATATATGTTACAAGCATAACGTTTCAATTTCCTATCAGTAATATATCTAGTTCATAGAATTTGTAGAAAGCCTCTTTACTGCTTTTGTAAATCTACTGATAGCATTATCATTATGCTAAAATCTTGATGATGTTTTTAAATCTGATTAATTTATTTGACAGAGAAAAAGATTGAACACATTTTCTTAAATGAATCTAATCAATCTCTTTTTTACATAAGTTGAGGCCACCTCTCTTTGTTTTCAGACATCATGATCAGAACATTGGAAATCAGATCATGTCAGATGTCCTATTGAAGATCATGATAAATTGCACAGTGCATAATGTAGATATTTTGTTCAATCTATGGATGTACTTCCCATTCCACCTCTCAGATTCGAAACACATGGAAGAATCAAGGTGTCTGTGATAGAAATGGCAGCAAACATCCTCCAGTAGTTCCTTTTGTACCTTGAAAATTGAAGTGATGAAAAACTTATCACCAATTCACTCCATTGACTTGTTAGCCATATCCATATAATAAATACACACACAATAACACACACACACACACACACACACACACACACACACGATTGTGGTAGGGTAGGTAGATAAATAGAAATGAGCAAGAGAAGGAGAAATTTAGGCCTGGTTAGAAGAGCCCCTTGCTCCAGCTCCTACTTAGGTCAAGACCCCTGGCAAGTGCCCAGCAGAACCCCAGGCTTACACATACCTCTGAATCAGAGAGATATGTTATTAAAAGTCTGAGAAGGGGGAAACACATCCTGCTTGTCACCAATACCTTACTAGCCTAACAGGACTCCAGATTTCACATACCCCAAAAGGATGTGTAAATACATCCCCCAAAACCAAGGGGATGTGTTTACACATGCCCCTAAATTAAAGAAATGCACTGCTAAGTGCCAGAGGACCAGGCAACTCAGTGGAGGAGTGATAGATACAAGTAATAGAGGGGAGAGAGGGAGGCAATTCTACCCATAGAAAGTAAAGCCTTCCTTCATTCAATGTAAGGAGAGGCTTTTTCGTTCTCTTGGGTCAGTCCACTACATGTCTTTGAGTGTATTTTCTTTTACTAATAAACTTCAGCTGTTCATGCTGCACAAATTTCTGTCTCTTGATTAAAGTCTTTCCTTCAAGAAGATAAGAGCCGAGGTTTCAATGTCATTTTCCCAGGGACAATATAATATAAAATCAGGGGGAAAATATTTTTCTCAATTTATATCACTTATGACACTAAAATCTTTGGGCAGATTTACCAAAAGCTCAGTGAATTCCCTGTATCTTAAGCAATGACATATAAGCTTCAAAACAGTCATAGTGGAATAGATCATTCAATTGTTTATATCCTGAAAATAAATGCAGCTCGTGAGAAAGAGTTCCAAATACAAGAAAACGCTTTAAAAGAGTTAGAAAATTTGTCATATTTTTCCATAACACATAACGAAAACATTAGCCTCCTGCAATATAAAGTGAAACTGAGGACCATGCCTCACTCACAAGTACATTGATTTAGTCATTCATTTATTCACCACACTCTCCACTCCCCATTCTCCAACATGAAGCCCTGGAGTTAGCAGAAGGGATTCTAACCTCACCCCTTGGGGTCATGAGAATTTAAGCTACTTAATTTATGAGGACCTCACGCTGTCATAAAGATTAAATGAAGTAATGAACATATAATAATTAGCACAGACTCTGATACATAGTAACTGTACAATACATGTTGTCCTCTTTTATTATCATTCAATGCATTTTGCTGGCCAATAGATGATGTGAATAAAAATCTTGATGTCAAGCAGATGAGAATATTATGCAGTAAAAGGAAAATGCATAAATAGTGGTAATATAATGTAGAAAGTAAAAAGAGGAAAATCAGAGAAATACATGAGTATATTACAACTTAAAAAACTTAAGAGAAATAGAATGCTCCTGGTAGAATAGGAGTTCTGAATGAATACCCTTATGATGTGACACTAAGGCCACTCTGGCATATAGATTATTTCTAACTGAAAACAATAAAGAACCTTTGACCTCCCCCCTTACTACCTGAAAGAATTTAAATAACAGACCTGTTCCAGAAAGGGAGTCATCACCACAGATAACTGTATTTTACTATGAACTAGGTGCAATAGACAGGGAAGAACCTTGCAAAGCCCATTTGATCAAAGTCCTCTCTGTTTCTCATTGTTTCAAGGTGGCCCAACTAACATTTGTCTACTACACATTAACTATTTTCACCTCTGTGTGAATTGCCTTATTTCCCCCTCATTTTGCCTTATTGTCTTTAGGATGTCCATGCTTATGTGAACTCCTAGCGCATGGGTAATAAAACTAGATTTGGTTCTGCTGATTTTCTGTATGTCATTGAATTATTCCACCAGCCAGAAGAACTAAGAGCAGAAGAGGGAAAGTTTCTTCATCCCTAACAATATATAGTTTTGATGTCTACTCTGTGTTGTTTTCATCTAAATTATTTTTATCCCTTTTCTCACAGGAACGGCCAAACACAACCAAAGCTTCTTCAGATGTCATGTAGTTCTCTACATGGTTTTGTTTAATGAAATATAATACCATCAGCCATTTCTTTCAACTCCATCTGAGCTGACATATTGAAAACTTCCAAGCATGGTTGGAAAGGCCCTATATTGTACTTTAATTAATAAAAACACACAATTGCAGTGTTGGTTGACTTAAATTTTGAACATTAATAACATGTAACCAAAATATTTTTAGTATATCTAAATGGCCAAAGTAAATTAGCAACAGAAAGTCAGAACATGAATCTGGTAATTAAAGTTCTCAAATGTAGCTTTATAGATATGATAAGGGATGTTGGGAGCCAGCTGTGCCTCAGTGTCTGACATGGCCAAGCGCACTGCAATTGTGACAAATTCTGAAGCTCTGACTGAGAAACAGATACTGCTTTATATCTTAAAAAAATTTTTAATTCCCCTTTGGATGCCCCCCCCCAGTAGGATGAAGATCTGACACCCCTTCTTATATTGGTTGTTTAGTTTATCTTAACTGAATAAGTGAGTTTTAGACATATTGCGAAAATTTTGTTTTGCTGTTAGTTTCCTAGTAATAGACAAGTTATGCACCTTATAATTCTTAAGATCCTGTTTAGCCAGTAGTGTTTGAAATAATTGCTAAGTAGTAAACATCCTTTAGGTGCCAGGGCAGGAACTCTGCTGCCACAAAGCCGTTATAGGTAGAAATTAAAACATTGTTAGGATAAGTTAGTCATTAGCATAGAACAGGTCAGGCTATACCCTGTAACAGAAACATCAGGAGGAAGAAAAGCTCTGAGAAAAACAACTGCCAAAAGGGCAAAAGTTTAACTCTGGAAAAGGTCAACTGCCCAGTATAAAAGGGACATGCTGTAAAAATAAAGGGAGACACTTCTCTTCTTGAAAAAGCGCTCCTGTGTCTCTGCACGTTTTTCGCCCACGCCGCCTCCACCTGAGGGAACCCCTGGACCTGCGGAAATGGAGTCTATATTTCTCAGCTCAGATTTCTAGATTCAAATCCCAGCTCCACACTTCCTAGCTCTCAGAACATTGGGCATGCCAGTCACTCTTTTTTCCTCAATATTTACATCAAATGGAACTTCAATTAGTATCAGCCTCATAGATTTGTCATAGGATTTAGTAAGACAATATATGGAAAGTGCTTTGGAATGTTCCTAGCAGATGATTTTAGGTTATGAAATTTTACTATTATTATTTTCATCATTACATCTATTATTGATTCAAGATCTATTTTTGCTACAATGAGTAATTGGCCTATTCCCCAACTAAGAAATTTGATACCATCACAAAATCCTGGATTGACAGAAATTTTTCACTTACAAAAGTAAACTGTTAATTGATATTTGATTTTACCTATAACTTGATTCTCTCCTTGTTTTTGTAGATTGAAAATACCCAATTTTCAAAAAGGCTGCTGCCTATGATCTCTGTGCATAGGGCTTCTTGACTGGGCACCTGGTTTATCTTGACATCCTAGCCAGTTATCCTATCATTCTTAAAATAGAGGCAAGCAGATTGTTTGCATGTGGTCCATCCAAAACTAATATCAGTTAACCATGAGACATCTTTCCCATTCCATAAAGATTCTACATTCTCTCACCCAGCCTTGCAACTAATTAAACCTTCTTGCCAAACTAATTTCCCACATTTTGCATTGTAAACCTACCTGCAGTTAAGTTTCAAACATACTGCACGTAGATAAAATTTATACACACACACACACACACACACACACACACACACACACACACACAGAGCTAATTTTTGTTTTTTTGATTTTTGATCATAGACATAAAGATAATTTTATGTTTACTGAATAAGCTTGGGAAATTTTTACCAATAGGAGCAGTCAACAAATATTGATGAGTACACATTGGTATGTCACATGATATACCTGGCCATTTTCTTTATCAGAACTGTGGGAGAGGAAAAATAATATTGCCTCCACGACCCTCTAGGTTTTTGGGTGAGACTTTCCCCCCATAATAAAAGACAGATTACAGAAGAAAAATAAACAGTTGTTTAGTAACATGTATACCTCCTGCATCCATGGGAGATACCCAGGAATACTGAACAACTCCCAAAATGGTTCAAGTCACCACCTTAAATACCATCTCCAGCTACAGACAAAAGAAAGATACTGGGGAAAGGAAGAAAACAAGGGAAAGGTTGTTACGTATATTTAAATCCATACCTGCACCAAATCTTCTAGAGATTTGGCCATCCTCCTCTTCCTGGTACAGAGAGTGAGAGGCACTTACAAATAGAGACCTCCCTTGTAAACATGAATATTTATTTCAAAGGGTCATTTCTCCTTGGTTTTTAGAGCCTCTCCCTTGTCTGTTTCGTTTGTTGGCTGGTTGGTTTTAATAACCAGCTCAAAATAATCCTTATGCCAAAGAGGCATAATTTGGAGTGGTAGGTTCTGTTCCCCCTTCCAACATTCAAGGAAAAGACCTCAGTTTTATCAGAGGGTCATTCTACAGCACAGTTTCAATTTTCTAGTTTAATCGGGAGATAAGAATCATGATAACATTATTCAGCTTGTGAGTAGCATGGCCTGTTTCATTTGTAAACTCTCATCACCTTTTCCATATTTGTTACAGGATAGAAAGCAATAGGAGACTGGGTGGAATTGAATATGACATTTATTCAAATCTTTTTGAAGTTGTAAAAAATAACTAGTTAGAGCAAACTTTGTTCTTCCTAATGGATTCTCTGCATTCATAATGGATCATTTTAATTAACGTATAAAGTTCTAGTTAATCTTATAAAAAATCTTTATAACACTTGGCAGAATGATAATTTATAATAATCAAATTTTTAATCATAGAAGAAACAGTGTTTTTATTATATACTGTTACACAATCTGTGCTATTACATCCAATGTAATGACATAGAACATACTTTGGTAGCCTGGGATTATCTGCTTCAATGCAAAATTTCACACATGACAGATTGTAAAGTATTATTATGCAGCTCTATCATATAATCAGATACCATTACAGCACAGTAACCACATAGAGCTATATTTTAAATGGTCTTCAGAAAACAAAACAAAGTAAAGCAAAAATCCTCATTGAAGCAGGTTTTTAAACTAAAAGGCACAACACTACTTTTAATATTTTAGTGACTTTTTAGAAAACCTCATTTTTACAGTAGTCTATATACTAAATATTGTTATAATCTCAAACACATAGAAAAAATAAAATTCATGACTAAATATCTTTACTGGATGGGGAACTGAATAAGAGTACCACCCATATCATGTTCGCAGCTGTTAAGACAAGGGCTCACTTAAAACCAAAAATGTTATTCTTGATGTCCCAATAAGGGTTTATATTTACATGGGTTGAATTTCTTACGTTGAAAATTAATACATCCAAAGATGTATTGGGGAAATTGAGAATAAGTGTGCTTTTTACATCAGCTCATTTCCACACCAGATGTATAAAAACGCTAACAAAGAAACGGCAAAGTGACTTGTAACAGTTTGTCTAAAAAGAGTTTACAAGGAAACTCATTGGAACACAGTTTGTTCAAGCTTCTTCAATTATCTTTTAATGATGCCTACTGCCCCCTGCTGACTCATCACGGAAACAGATCATTGCTTTCATTAGGAAATGTACACAAATGCCTTTGAGTAATTGAGAAGAGTAATGGGACAGAAATATATATTAAGATTTGATAATGTATACATATTTACCCTCCCATTACTATGTATAAAATACTATTTCCATATCTAAGTTATGAAATGCCCCTTTCAACCTGCCTTTTGTGTGTTAACTGATTTTCTGATACCCTCCCTTTGACCCAATATATCAGCTAGCTTATGTTATAAATACAAAGCTAATGAAACTTAATTAGAGGAGACCACTTGAAGTGTGAAAAGGTTAATGTTTTATGACAATTTAACAAGATTTATTCAGTAAATCAGAAATATGTTTTCACTGAGTGGGTGTTTCATGGTACCTCACTTTTGATAGCCTCTGGGATGTAATCCCTGTTGAACATAGGATATAAATATAAATATATGTAGTAGATGCATGTGCACGGCACTTTTTCACATAATTATGTGAAAACCAAAATATGTACGTATTAATAATCATAAAAGAATTTATCTTGTATTTTTAAAAATATTGCACAAAAATAACCAATTAGATCATTTCTTTTTTGATTCTTTATGTCATTTTTCTAGTAATTTGATCAGATTGAGAATAAAATAAGGCTACTTTTAATAATTTAAATGAAGATAATGGAAATTTTCTTTCCTCAACATTAAATAATCTGTAAAATGGATCTTATTTCAACTATGCTTAAGAGTTGTCATAAAAAGAAAATATTTTCCAAATTCAGACCACAAGTCTAAGTTACAGGATAGAGAATGTTCTAACAAATTACTGCTGACACTTTCACTAATGGGGACCTAGAAATAATTCACACTCAAAGTGATATTCTAATAAGGCTCCTGAGGAGTCAGTCACCATTTTTTTTTTTTTTAAAGATTTTTATTGGGGAATTGGGGGGATGGGAACAGTGCTGGGGAATTGGGGAAAGGGGAACAGACAAGTTGCTGTCGTTTTTTGTTCTTCAATCTAGTTGTGGAGGACGTTGCTTCACTGGCCCAAGTTGGCACCATCATTGCGCTCTTCTCTGGCGAGGCAGATCAGTCGCCGGCTTCTGGACGGCCGCTCACTGCGGCTGCTGGCCGCTCACGCTGGCTGCTGGCCACACACGGTAGCCCATGGCAATGCACTGCCACAGGGACTGCAGCCCACGCCGTCGCCGGCGACTCATGGCAGCCCAGCTCCAGGTTGAGCTGTTGTTCAGCATCTTAGCTGTGGAGGGCAGTGTCACTGACCCTCATATGTGGGATCCGAACCAGGGCCCTCTGGCATCCCAAGCGAGTTCTTAACCATCGCGCCACTCGGCTGGCCCCAGTCACCATTTTTAAGTTTAGAACATAACCACTCATTTTATCTTCATCCTGAATTATCAACCACAAGAACTGTGTTTCATTAACTAAGTAAAAATAATACTTGTTATTGACAATATTTGAGGTCATTTATAGTTATAAATCTCAAACTATTTCAGTTGGAAAGCCTATGAGAATATGTTGTTAAAAGCATTAAAAGAAAACAAAATTGCAGCCAAAAAGGATAATAATGTAGCAATAATTATTAACTTGTAAGTAAAATAATTATTTTCATTTACTTATATTTATCATTAGTTGTTTTAAAAGAATGCATATTTTATGAATTGCTCATTTTAATTATGAAGTAATTAAATATTAAGTAAACACTCTGAGTTGTATAAAATCATTTTTTCTTTAAATGAAACAATTGGTATTAACTATTATATATGCAAATAAAGGTTTATCAAAGATTATAAGTAAATGCATAACAGAATACATTTTTTTATTTTTATATATTACAATTATTAGTATAAATAGTACTGTATTTTTGTTTAAGCAAGACACTTACGTCAACAAGCAGAAAATTACTATCTACCAGAGACAAATATTTGAAACCTACCAGATGATACACCACCCTATGATTCAATTTTTCTCACGAAATTAGGTGTTGTAGCCCTAAATATTCCATGCTTATGAATCAAAATTTCTGCTCAAACTTATGAATTGTTTTTCAATTACCCAGTCAGAAAAAATAGAAATGACAAGAAAAAAATTTACAAAGCTGCAGTACTTATCCCAGCATTCCACTTACATGAGCTTTTCTTTAAGTGTCGCCAATTAAGTTTGTTCTACTCAAACATTAATAAAAGACTATGTGTGTGTGTGTGTGTGTGTGTGTGTGTGTGTGTGAATACTGAATACTTCCACGATGTTTAAAGTAATTAATCTACATATTTTCTGTCTAGATTCTGAGTATTACAAATTATTTTAATATTTTCCTGTATCCAGGGAAATACATGTGTGTTTACTCAAATGACTTTTTTTTCCTGAAGAAATGATTGCTTATAAAACTATAATATGCAAGTAAGCACACAGCTGTCTTGAAATTAGTTTCAAACTTTTACTGATTTTTCAGAATATAAAAAATGAAATGTAAAATACTCTTAGAACTGAAAATTTGCATGTGACTCTCAACAAAGATGCTGAGAATTCAGAAATGGAGACAAAAGTGTCTTGTTGAAGCATATTGTGGGGTAATTTATTATTTTCAGCAACACTACAGTTAATGCTATGTACTTAGTAGAATTGTAATTAAAGAAATGTTTCTAAGCACTGATTTAGAAATTAGAAATACTGGATTCTAATAATGCCATGGTTTCTCACAATTTGTATAACTTTGATAAATCATGACACCAAGTGATCTCTAATTTCTTCACCTGTAAACGATGGAAAGGGCTCAATGCTTTTGAAAGTCACTTTTAGTTATTTATTTCTTTGATGAACATCAATGAGCTTTCCTAAATGGTCCCCCTCCCAATCCCTATTCCCATAATTTGGCCTAATCTGAATAAACTCACCTACTCCTCAGAACAACCCTAGGGAAACAGCAGTTATCACCATTTCACCAAGGAGAAAATTAAAGTTGGGAAAGAATAATAGACCTATTGAAATTCATACAGATCGTCAATGGTGAAAGTAGGTATCTACTTCTAACAGTGGAAAGCTATACTGTTAGCAGGAAAGTGGCTTTCTCAAAGACGCTTTTATGTTAAATGACATTTTTCTAAGGACAAAAACTAATTACTTAATGAATTATTACTGGTCTCATTTAAAGGTTGTTTAGTGATTGTTTTCAATGAAATATACATAGTTAAATGACAGATCAACTTGTATCACTATATACACACACAAAAATTTGTAAAATAAGTTGGAATAAACAAATCACAGAAATTCAGGTAATTGGCCATAGATATATACATTTAAATAATAGAGTACACCTGTCAATTTGCAGGACAATAATTCAACACAATTTTTATAATAATTAATTCAGTGCAGTCAAGAAAAAAAAAGTTTTTGGGTTATTTAACATGCTACGTTGGTTGAATTGATCAAAATGAACCAGTAATTGAAAGGGATTCACTGTAACTTTTAAGGACAGAAGTCAGGATAGGGCATCTCTTCTAAATATATGGACTTTGCTGTCACATCTCATAGAATTTCTCATTATTTAAATTATTTCTGTCATATAATGGATTTTCGCTTGAGAGTAAAACCTCATTACACTAAATTGCAACCAACCTGATATTTTACTTTTTAAAATAGCCTTTTCTCTTTACCTTTAATCTTTCTAAATTTTCACTACATATCCAATTCTGTTTTTGGTCACTGAGGAACTCCAAAATGAAGTCAGCTTCATTATATGCCTCATTATCAATATTGCCATAGCACTGTTAGAGTCGTTTACTCCAATGACCTTTGATATCTTCAATTCAGTCTTATTGATAAGAAGCTTGGAAATGTAGCTCCTAGATGACTTGGACCATTTCCAAAGTGAAGGGGTTCGGATAGACATTCCAAGATGTGCCATTTTGGGCATGTAGATTATTTTGAGTTGAAAAAAATGGAGACTCTTTGGGCTCAAGAGAAATTTTACCTCTCCCTTAAAGAATTTAAATTGGAGGGCCTTGCCCATAATAAGAGTTATTACCAGAAATAAATTTTTATGGCCTAGCTGTATGGCAGGGCAAACAGCTAATTACTGAACATCTGCTCTTCTTAACATCTTGTGAATTACCCTCCTCCCTTTGAAGCCCCAGGCCCCTATTCCATTACCTGGCTCATATACCGGGGGGTGCCAAAAAACATGTACACATTTTAAGAGATGTTATCCATGTATGACTTTTCCAAGTTGAATTGAATTATGGTAGCAATGTATAGCATGACGTTCACTCAAAAGATGGCATTAATCAAATGAATGCTAGCATCATTCATCGTATTACAACTTTAATACCGTTTTTTTCTTTCTTAAAATGTATAAACATTTTTTTGGCACTCTCTGCTCTGTAGACCTCTCTTTACTTTTCTGTCTCTGAAACTCTCATGTATGTGGGGCTTCTGATTCCTGTGTATGTGTGGTTCCTGTGCACATGAAATTAAATTTGATTTTCTCCTGTTAATCAGTCTTATTTCATTTTAATTATTCTACCAGCCAAAATGAACCAGAAAGAGGTGAGGGAGAAATTTCTGCATTTTCCACAAAAGCACAGATTGATTTTATTCTGATAGACATTGAACTTCAGAGGCCTCCAGGCAGAATAGTAGTGAACTAGGAGGGTTGATTTTTTTGTTTGTTTCTCTCTCTCTCTCTCTCTCTCTCTCTCTCTCTCTCTCTCTCTCTGTCTCTCTCTCTCTTCCTTTCTCTTTAGTACTAGAAGTTAAATAAAGTCCATATAGTCTTTTTTGTTTTCTTTGCTTGATTGGTGTTTTTCTTTATTCTATTTTGTTTTTGTTTGGCATAACCAAATGGAGATGAAATGTCCGAACAGTTTTAAAGATTTACCTCAAAATTGCTCAGCTCTGTACTGTTATTTTAGTTTTTCATACAACTTATTTCATTTTTTAAGTGTATTTTTGTCTGTTTCAGTTTTAATAATGTCACAATAGATAAACAAAATAATTGAACACTCCACATCACTTAAATAATTAATTTGCATAATCTCACCAGCAGAAATTAAAATACTAAACTTAGATATTTTTTTTTTATTGTTACTCATGTCAACATGTTGCTGATCTGATTACAAATACTGAAAAATGAATCATGGTTATAAAACTATATAATTGATGTTAACAAATATTGTGTTGATATCTTTTTTTCAGAAGATTGGAAATGTAAATCATCATCACCATTATTGTTTGAATTATCTAGTTTCCCTGTGTACTCTTTGCAAAAGCCTAAATGGTACAAATTAGATTTCCACAATGCTCAAAATTCAATTTGATAGCATTGATTGCAATTAAAAAACCTTTGTAATATTTAAAAAAAATACCAAAAGAACATTCTTTTATATTGTGTTCTTCAGTTAGAGAAAAATATAACCTGTATTCACCTAATTATTTACTCACTGGCATTTTTACACATGTGTAAGATAGAAAAAAAGGGAAGTCCTGAAATATTACATTTCTGAAGTTAATTTTGAATCCTAAAAAAAGCATTAAAATTTGTTCAAGATAGCTTTAATGTTTTTAGTATTATAATTCATATTCAAATTATGTACTATATACACTGACCGAGAAGGCCTTAGTTCTCTCTTCGGGGTCACTAGACTTAAGATAGGTTTCTTTCTGATTATAAGTTCCTGACCTCCCTTTTCTTAGTGCATTTACTTTAGAAAACTTTTAATTATAAATTCTTCTCTGTCCCTTTGGGATGTAAATATTCTACAATGCAGGACTGTCTTTCTCTAGGACCTGGTGGCCATACCACCGAAATGTAATCATTACGAAAGATAAGGCCTCCATCTCTCAGTCTCTGGGGGATAGTGTGAGCCCTACTTTGATAAGCAGGAATTAGCAAATACAGATAGCCTAATCACATTGACCAACCTTCTCCAAAGTTCTCTAGTACTTCTCCACTAGTCTACACCAGAGTTTAAAAATCCTACTTGGCTTCATTGAAGTCTTGACCTTCATTGCAATCGTCTTGAATAAATTCTTCCTCGCCATTTTTAAGCATCCAGTGTAATTTGCTTTTGACAGTTCAATGATAAATTGATTAACCTGAAAGTTTTACTCCATGGCCATGTTATATTAAAAACATGCAACATATCCTAAAATATATATTCCCATATATTTATATTCTTCATCTCAAAAAGTTACATTTTGATTAAAAATCTCAAGAGCCAAAACCCAAGTAATTCTGATTAAATCAGAACCCTCCGATGTGTACATAGCTCTCTTCACAGTTTTCCTGTTGCTTCTTGTCTATTTGGTAAATCACATACGCCATACTTGGAAAATATTTCTTGTATTAAAAATCATATACAAAATGCTCTCTGTGCTCCTACAATCTTGCTTTTTAAAAAAGATTCTGTTTATTTCGGATTTGCTGTTATAACAGAACACGTTTCTGATGTGTTTTACACTTTACATTTTGACTTCACAACAGGGAACAGCTTATTAGTGGGTGGTAGATCTGTGATCCAGACGTGACTGAGCCAGTATTTATATAGCTGTTAACTTTAGCTCTTTTTCAGGCTGGAATATATGGGACGAAGTGACTTAGAAGTCACATACAACATTTGAGAAGAGAAAATAGTATACGCTCCCTACTTACCTGGGCCTGTTTTCATTTCTGCTGTTGACTTATTGGTAGATAACTTGTTTCTGTTTTTCCTTTTCCATCTTTCCAAGAAATGTGAATAACAATATTTGCCCCCTTCACCAAATACTGCAATAAGTGTTATTTTCAAGAAATGGTTTGGAATCAAGTACACAGATAAAAGGATCAATACTCATAATATATTTGTAGCACAGGTCAAGTTCATTTAACACCAAACCATCAAACAAATTGATACAGATATAAAGATAAGATACTTTGCTTAAATAGTGCAACAGCCCAGTATTTTAAATGTATAAGTCATCATGTTACTCTACTAGAGTGAGGATGCCAACAAAGAGAAAGAAAGAAAAGAAAAAAAGAAAGAAAAGAAAGAAGGAGAGAAGGAAGGAAGGAAAGAAAATGTTCTAAAGATGCTTATAGGATACAGGGGAAATAAAACACTGCTAAAAAAAAAAGATGCAGGTTCAGAATAGGAGAACATTTGAAAGGGCTAATACAGGCTGAAGAAAGTAAGGGGACAAAGATAATATCTTCAAGGAGGTGAATTGTAAAAAAGATGAATCAGTTTTTCACGTGAACAATGGGGAGAAGGGCTTCCATATCAACAGGCAGTATGTATAAAACATCTGAGAAGAAAATAGACCACAGCACAATCTAATAGTTCTCAAAGACAGCATCTCTCATACTAGATCAGCAGCATTGGCGTTACCTGGTAACCTGTGGCAAATGCAAACTGTCACATGCCACCTCAGACCTACAGAATCAGAAACTCTTGGGATGGGGCCACTGCAGTCTGTATTTCAACAAGCCCTCCAGGTGATTATTGTTCATGCAAAAGTTTAAAAACCTCTAATATTGACTTTGCATATGTTTGGACCAACATCATTTGGGTGACAAAACAGGAAATGCCTCAAGTTTCCCAGATTCTGTTAGCCACTGGAGGCAATTTCTGTGGCCCTGGTGCAGTTCATCTTTTTTTTTTTCAGTAGCTTTGCAAAAGCTGGCTCAGCAGACTGAATTAGCTCAATGGAAGATCTGAATAATCTCAGCCACTGAGCTCTAGAGCCTCCCCTTTCTAGTAAAGAAAGCCCTTCCTTGATTAGAGAGCTTATGTTTTCCCTGAATATCCCCATAAATAGAGAATGCTTTATGTAGGTGGAAGATGCTTGCAGTCCAAGTAGGCTAGGTCCTAAGCCTGGAATGACGGGAATCCCATTGCTTCTTTCCTTATGCATTTCCCCAATAGCTGCAGTATTCTACTTGTACTGGGTGGTATTACTCAGAAGTGTCTGTGTGTTGCTTTACACAATCCTGAACCTTTTGGAACTTTGAAAGTAAATGATTCAGGACAACAGCCCTTAGCCACAGCAGAAGACTCAATTAACCAATGAAAAACTCAATTTCCCTTTGGTGGTTCTTTGATAATACCAGTTGTAGATAGATCAGTATTTTAAGAACAAATGCATTGGAAAAAAAGGTAAATAAAAACAAAAAGGTAAAAAAAACCCCAGAAAATGAAAAAACAAGACTTTATTTATAAAGCTAAGAATTCGACTAATAGAGAAAAATACACACTATGTAGAATAAATTAGAACATAATCTGATTTCTACATATCTGAGATGAAATGGCAAATACAATTCATGATATTACTTTATTTTTATATAAACTTGCAAATTAATGATACCAGAGACATAAATGTTACATCAAATTATGACTTCATATAGTATACTTTATAAATAATAAAAATGCCTAAAAGCCTAGTAAAGTCAATAAGAAGTAATCTTTATAATGAAAATAAAAAAGCCAGAAGTAAATTTTTCTTTCAGATGTTTTCAAATTCAGAAATAATTTTGATCTAAAATTTTAGTCAAACATGCATTAGAAATACAATAGATTTTAATGTCAAGGATACTGGTTTTGAATGCCAGTTCTATCATTTAGCAGTGTGATTGGTTATTTTTTGTTTGTTTGTTTCTTTTTGATGTTGATCCTTTACCACATTTTAGTTGTAAAACTGGAGATAACATGTATCTCACAAAATTTTGAAGGTAAAATTTGATATGGTTTGTAAAGTGTGTGTGTGTAACCTGTATTATTGCTGATATATTGATGTATTAAATACATATTAGTTCTCTTCCCTATGGTTTACAACACTATTCCAGGATCCAAACTATTTCCTGTATTGATCATGGTCTAGTTTCCTACTGCTGCTGTAACAAATTACCACAAACTGAGTGGCTTAGGACAACTGAAATTCATTACCTTATAATTCTGGAGGCCAGAAGTCTTCAAATCAAGATGTTCACAAGGATGCATTCTTTCAGAAAGTTTTAGGGAATAATCAGTTTCTTGCCTTTCCTATCTTCTAGAAGCTGCTTGCATCTTCAAATCTCTCTCTCTCTCTCTCTCTCTCTCTCTCTCTCTCTCTCTCTCTCTCTCTCATACACACACCCACACCCACACACACCCCTCTTCTTCTTTTGTCACATCTTCTTTTCTGATGGACCGTCCTACCATCCTCTTTCCATTATAATGACCCATGTTACTCTATTGGGCCCACCCATATAATTCAGGATATTCTGTCCATCTCAAGATACTTAATCACATCTGTAAAGGTGTATTTTTTCATGTAAAGTAACATAGTCACAATTTTCAGGGATTAAGACGTGGGGTATCTTTTGGGGAAAATAATACTGCTTGCCATAGGCCAACTAAAAAAAAAAAGAACTTTTGAAAAGTGTTATAATAACTAATCTAAAGTAAAATAAATGAAATGAGGTTAATTCCCCTTATTCCTGACAGCTTCCCCACAGTTGGAATACTTAGAGACCAAGGAGTGCGATTATATTTATTTTGTGGTGAAATGTTTATACTGAGGAATTTACAATAGATTTTTTAAATTATAAAAACGAATAAGCAAGTGCGATTATATTTATTTTGTGGTGAAATGTTTATACTGAGGAATTTACAATAGATTTTTTAAATTATAAAAACGAATAAGCAAACAAATGTATTGCGAAACATAACACAGTTCTCAGCTAAAAACAAACACACACACACACACACACACACACACACACACACACACACACACCACAAAAGAAGAAAGGAAGACCAAAAAAAAAGGCATTTCAATAAAAAAAAGCAAATACTTGCAAAGATTTTCTGATTAGTACAATAAAAGCCAATTTTTAGTGTTTTGAAATTGACTTGCAATAAACTCTTAAAACACCCTGGACTCAACTTCACCGAGGAATTTGCTCTTCATAAGACATCTCAACAAAGAGAAAATGGGTGTGGCAAAAGAATTACAGCAATATGCGTTTCACAGCTGTTGTATGGTAAGAAATACTGTGCAGGAAGTGTAGATCTGGAGAAAGAAAATTGTATTTGGATATAATCTTAGCTTTGTGTATGATGAATTCAGGTTAAAGCATGCACTATTACTTGTTATTTCTGAATACCCCTCAGTTTAGGTCTAAGGTAACAGTAACTACCTTTATTATTCTTAAGGTTTAAATTGAAAAAAAATATCACTCTTTGTCTGCTTTCACTTTTTCTAATCTCAACACCCAATATTCTATTTTAAATTATTCCTACTGGATTGCCTCTGTGTATACTGAAGACTCAATCCATCTGGTTGCCAAACATTATACAGAAGTAAATTCGTATCAAACATAGCAGAAGAGGAACATGTAATTGAGAAAGTAGGATGACTTATAAAATATATCATGTAAAAGAAAGAATGAGCATCTTATTCTGCATATAAGAAATCGAAGAGAGCTTTATAGAGAATACTTACACAGCCTTGAAGAATGCAGAGGGATAACAGGAAAGGATGAGGAAGACAATTCAGGAAAGAATAGCACGTTCAGTGTCATGGAGATGAGAGAGAGGATGGTATCAGGACAAAAGGCAATTTGGTAAATCTACAGCAGAGGGTCCAGAAAGCAACAGATGGGAAATGAAAAGTGTACAACCAGAAGGTTAAGAATAGAACTTTGAAGACCACAATACAAAAAGAGAAATCATTGGTGCAATAGTAATTTTATTTTCAGCAAAAAACATATTCCAAGGGAGACTATTCTGTTTTGTTTCTTTTTTAAAGTTTGTTTTAAAATTCCATCATACACTTGAATAAGCAACCTTATCGTTTGATAAGCCAAATATGCAAAGCTCTTAAAATCACTTGAAGTGCAAATGTATACATATGCAGGATACACAAATATTGAATACAACCATGAAAGACACCCACCAAAACATATACATTTTCTATTAAAAAGTAAGCAACATCCCTGCTTGTCAGAATTCAGAACTAACCTTATTTTCTTTGCAAAGAAGCATTATCTGTTTTTATCAAGTATCAACTTTTTAAAATATAGAATAGCAAAGAAGAGATGGTAATTTTTCCCTCCATAATTTCTCCCTTATATCGGATATTGCTGTATCACCTAAATTACCCTCAATGGATATGAATTAGGAACATTTTGCTCTTTTCTTCTTAATTATATTTACCAGAAAGTTAGTTTTTATCAATTTTTGGCTTAAGAAATAAAATCTGAGATGTATTACTGTCACTCTTTTCTATTAAAATTCATTTATAACTGTGTTTTTATTATTGCCTTCTTTTTTTAATTAAAAAATGTTTCTAGCTCTTTCTAAGTCCTGTCTTGAATATCTAATTTAGCCTTCTAGGCCAACACTAATAATGAAAACTTTAGAAATAATGATTTAGCATTGCCTATAAGTTTCAAACTACATTATTCAGTTTTTTTTAAATATCATTATTTATAATTTACTATAATATTAAAAAATATTGTGTTTTTATTAAGTACTCTGCTGTACTGAATAGAAAGTTTATTTTGAAAAATGCTTTCAGCTTTTTACTTACAGAGTTTCTAGTTTTAAAAAATGCGTTGAGAGTACCTTTCTGGCCATATATAAACAAATTATATAAATAGTCCATTGAGCATATCAAGATGTAAAATTGAGTAAAGAGAGTAAAGAGTAAGGATTTTCATATCAGTTACCCCATTACATTGATTGGATTAATCAGATACTCTGTTTTAAATTTCAAGTTTCTCCTATGGGGTGAAATAATGATGTGTTAAAATGTACCAGAAGATTTAGAAATCTGTTGGTTTGTCTTTAAATGGCTAACAGTTGTTTTTCATTTCATGCTTATTAATTTGGTGGATAAGAGTTCAAATTTGTTTTGTATTCACCATTGATTGTGCTTCTCTTCCATTATTTTTGCCTGATATTAACATTGTTATGTTTTTTTTTTAATGGGGTCAAGTTTCTATAATATATACCGGGGGTGCCAAAAACATGTATATACATACTTATAGTCATATTTTGTTTTTGTTATTGGTATATATTGAGTATTACAATTTTAATATTTTTTTTTCCTTTCTTAAAATGTGTATAGATTTTTTTGGCACTCTGTATATACACACACACGCATGCACAAGATAGAACAATGAAGTTCTCGAACTCATCCTAGAAAAAGTGCTGCATACCTCATTGCTGAATATCACTACAGTCACCTTCCAAATAGGAAAGCTATGCATCCTTGGGAAGCTATGCATCAATGCCAGTGCCTAGTCCACCTTTCAAAGCAATTTTGGAACTCTTTTTCTGGAATGGCCATCAGAGCTCTCGTCATATTATCTATCCTTAATATCCTGAATGTCATCAAAATGTCTTTCTTTCAATATTTCTTTTACCTTTGGGTAAAGAAAGAAGTCATGGGTGGCCAGATCAGGTGAGTACAGAGGGTGTTCCAATAAAGTTATTTGTTTACTGGCTAAAAACTCCCTCACAGACAGTGCCATGTGAGCTGGTGCCTTGTCGTGATGCAACAAACAGCCATGAACTGGCAAAAAGTTCGTCTAACTTTTTCTTGCAACCTTTTCAGCACTTCCAAATAGTAAACTTGGTTAACTGTTTTTTCCAGTTGTACAAATTCATTAAATAATACCCCTGATATCAAAAAAGGTTAGCAACATCTGTGCAACAGGGTCATGAACTTAATTCCCAGACCTCGTATATATATTCTTTAAGTTCTTCAACGTTAGTTTATTTTAGCCTAATTTTTAGAAGCAGGTATTTTTCCCAATTTTGTGCTTTAATACAACCTGAAATCTTTGCTTCCTATAAACACAAATTAAACCTTAACATTTCCCCTATCTGGTATATTTGGTCTATATTTGTGAATTTTTTCATTGTAAAAATAATTCTGAAATTATTTGAACTATATATATCTTATTTTTAATCCAAGCATACTTTAACTAAAAATTCATTTTTCAAGTTTTTTAGTATTCTATTTACCTAATTATAAATAACAAAAGAATAACTTTTGACTTTTCAAAAGTTACTTGCTTAATTTACTTTGTTTTATAGTTAGCTTTTTAATTTAAAAAATTATTTTATTTCCCCATTTAAAAGAGTAATTAATCCTCTTTTTAAACGTTCTTGTGCCTTTATTTTTGCTATAAGCATATCGCAATTATTTAGCATCATAATCATCCTAAAAGTAAGGTAAGTACATTTATTTTCCTGTTTTTACCTATTTTGTTGGCTTAATTACTCATTGACTATCCTTTTTTAACATTACTTTTACAATTTTAAATTTTCTATATTAAATTTTCCATGATTTTGGTGCATTATTTGCGAGTTTTTAAAATGTCTGGGTAATATATTTTCTTAAAATTTGAAAATTTGAGGATAATGCTTGGCTATCTTAAAAAATGAAATATAACTAGCTATAATATTCTTAAATGACAACGTTGATATGCTTTTAGGATCGCCTGCCTTTATTTTCTGTTTTCGTGTTTTTGCTGTTGTTTCGATGGTTTTTCCATATTTTTTTTCTTTATTCTCCCCTGCCAGGTGTAATTTTCTTTAATCTAGACATTGGTCATCAATATTTCTGAAATGTTATTTGAAGGTAAAGGCATTAGTCCAGCTAGGGCAATTTCTCTTATAGATTTGATGTTTGCTTCTGTGCTTTACTCTAGTTTCATGAATAAATACCTTCCATATATTGGAGCTTTAATCTTATATATATATATATATATATATATATATATATATATATATATATGTATGTTTTGGTCATCTCATCATTTTCCATAATTTATACAATTTTGTTGTATTCTCAAATTTGTCTTCTTCATCACCAGGTTTATGTTCTGTAATGCAATTCTGCCTTACTAGAATTCATTTTGTAAGAAAAATATATTTTAAAAACATACATACAGAAAAATGAATTTGTCAAGTATATAATTTAAAGAATTTTCAAAGTGAACACAAGGATCTCACTGCAGGTTTTCATTTTGTTATTTACTTTTAAATTTCTTGCTATATATTTTTATACTAATTAGCAGCTGATATACATTTTCTATAACCTTCCTTACTCCTCTCCCACCTCCATTGATGTATGTATGGAAATTATATCTCTTGATGCAAATTGTTAATGGGTCACAGTATATGCTGCAAGGTATAGTTTTCTGAGTAGATGGTTAAAAAATAAGTTGATGGACTGTGCCACACAGTTTTATAACACCCTGTATTTTCATAATTTATAATACTTACCACAATTGTATGTATTCTTTAAATGTATTGCCCAACCAGACATTAAGCTCTTTAAAGTTAAGTAGGAAGAATTCATTATTTATTGCAATATTCCCTGTGTCCTTCAAAGTACCTTGAACATAGTAGGCACTCAATGAATATTTGGTGAATACAAACACGATTAAGTGGAAAAAATGAATGAATTAAAAAGTTAAGGAGAGAGAATTTCCCTGCTGAAAGTAAGTGATAATTAACCATTTTTCTGGATTCATCAGTCTGGGAATTACCAGTCTCAAGGCATAAAAGAGTATGAATAAACTTACAACCCACCTACTTTCTAGCCAAACATGCTGATCCATTTCAAATCATACAACAAGTTGTATTTCCTGCCAAGCTTCATTGTTATGGCACAAAGAAAAAAATGTCAAACCCTTGCATATTTTAACCATTATCATTATAATCTGGTGTTTTTGTTTACTTTACTCAACTGTCTGCTAAGGGAGTGGGAAAAAGACTTTAGGAATTTATAGCCTGCAACCACATTAACAAAAAAGAACCACTTGCATCTTGAAAAGAATATTTTTCAAAGTGGTTTTGTTTGCATGAAGTAGCTATTTAATGAGAAGACTTTTCGTCTAATTTCTTAGAACAAGTTTCTCTTTTCTCTACTAAGATGTTTTTTCATGAGCCCTTAAACCATGAAAAATATATTTCAGTCAGATGTAGAACAATAAAAAAGATGAATTTCTCCCATTCTTTCCAATGATCTGAAGTTAAAAGATACAAAGAGATATGTGTGAAACACCTGGCTCAGTTTCCTGGCTACAGCAATCAATCAGCAGTTCAAAAACGATGTGACAATTTATGACTCATAGCTGGTACAATTTGAATAAGTTTCCCTCCATACTGATTGGAGAAAAATTCCTGCACCCTGTTGACATACAAGCTGACTTCCTATTTAGTTTTTGTTTTTCCTAATTTAATGTATACATGCATAAATTTTATAATTAAGTTTCCATAGTTGAACAGAAGTATAACTTTTGCTTTTAAACTATAACTAAATCTAATGAGTTTAAATTAGATATATTTTTCTTTGACAACATGAGTTTATTTACTGTGTCATGAAAAGGTAATATAAAAACGTTAAAATCTGTCCAAAATTATATGTAAATATTATGAATGGATTTTATATAAAATTATTTTAAATTCTGCAACTGTCTCATATACACATCATTTTGCACCTCCAGTTCGGTGCTTTTAAGTAGTAGGTTGGTGTCAGTGACACAGGGGTGCCCTCACTCAGAATCAAAAGACTGGAATACTAAAAAATCATCCTCTCCCAAAATCCATTATTTCCAAAATAAATCACATTCATATGCATTTTAGTTTATTATTTCAAAAGGAGCCTGTGTTTTATTTACTGCTATACTGCAAGTGCTATACAGCCCATGAATATTGCTGCAAATCCCCCTTGCTATTTGCTTAATTTGCTTTGTTTTATAGTTTAATAAAGGGCCATCATAATGTGGTATAAGGTTTTTAACTTCAACAAAATTTACATCACTAGTTATTCTCTAATATTATAATTGCCAATGATAATGTCTTCTATGTAAACCTGGCAATTTTCACTTAATTGCTTCCATGTTTATAAAAGACACAACAGATGATTAATGCCTGTTCTACTGTGGAACAGGCTTTGGAAATTACTTAAATAACTTTCAGTTAATACCTTGGGCCATAATCACTAATGGCTCATATAACTTGCAAATGATTCAAATAATTTTTTTCCTACAAATATTTAGCAAAATAATAGCAAAATTGTGCCTCAGCTCAAAATTGTCATTTATTTATTGAGGGCATTGCATAACTTAAGCTAATTATGATCGTTAGTTTTAGATAAATGCATTACTAAGCTTCCCTTTGGCTCTTAAAATAAACATTCCTCAAATGAACTTGCCACAGAAAACTTTAAATGATTATATTTAAAAACATTAAAATATAAAATATGCCTTATCATCTGCAAATATCATTTCTATTTCCTCTTTGATTAACCTTATTTAGTGAAAAATGGAATGAAGGGTGGAACACAGGCACCAGTGGTCAATGATATAAAATTTAACTCAAAAACTGACAATTTTGGAGGCATTTGTTATGAATATGGTGTAACATTTAGCACTTAAAATTTGAAGGAATCATTCTAGTTAAACCAGTGACTTTGACATAAATTAGGAACATCTGATTGATGCTTAACTTTTTACCTTAATAGGTCACATCTAGATGCCTCAGCTATTAGGTGTCAAAGTATTAATGGTGAAAGCTGAACTGTAATAAAAAAAAAAAAGAGGAAAGAGGGGAGATTGAGGATTGCAAAAGTTGTATAAATGTGTAGATCACATTTGCTTCCCTTTTTTAAATTACTTCTCTAGAGAAATACCTTTATCAGCTTAAAATTTAATGTTATATACAATTTTATGCAGAAGAATTATAAGTTTGAATTTTGAGTTCTTTTCAGACATTGAGACTTTGTTCATTTCACTAATTCTTTTCAAGCTTTTAATTTTTTGTTTTTTGTAAAACAGAGTTGGTTAATATTTAAATAGCCTTTATGCTTGCTAAATAGAGCTTATCTAATACATGAAACTGTGACTATAATCATACTTTTTATTATTAGTCATCATTAATGTCCATAAAAATTGTTTATCTTTTCATTTTGTTTGCTACACCCCACTGAAGCAAAGTTGGAGTATAAAATATCACCTTTGTTGCTGAGAAAGGTTTGGCTGGAGAACATTGTTTAGGAATACAGGAACAATGCATTTCCTAACAGTGAACCACCGAATTTGCCAGAATTTGTCACTGAAAATATGGGAATGAGGCATTCCTGTTCTCACCTTTCTCATTCCACACTGAGCTGACTGGGAGCCTGGAGGAGGACTTGCTTTCAGAGCCATTTGCTCTCAAGTGAAAGAAGAGAAAAAAATACGATGCATCAGTTTCTTTTTCTAAACTTATTATAGAATTCATTCTACTTTCAAAAAAAAAACTGAATAAAGGGACAGAGAGAAGATATTAGTATGATACTCATGAGGCTTCTTTCATATTGAAGTACATGTCAGGGTTGAGGGAGAAGCACCTAGTTGAAAATATAATCTATTAAATTACACTTTAGATTTTATATTAATAAGCTTTCTAATACATATATGTTTAATAGCTGGAATACACACACACACACATTTTTTTTTCCCCTCAAAGTTTATGACCAAGACCAATGTTAGTGTTTCTAAGCCTGTTGTAACCAAAACATAACCCAGGGTTAAATTAGTGTTCTATAGTGGCAATGTATGCAACTCAGATGATTATAAAAACTATTTATTAAATTTGCTTGGAGGATGAGGCACTTCTTTTGTGTGTATTTATTGGGCTTTAAAATATACTCAAAGCACTACATACACACATATACACACACAGCCACTCACACACAGACACAAAAACAAGGAATAAAAGGACTCTCAAATTCAATACTGAACTTTGCAAATAGCATCACCAAGGCCTCAGCCTGGGTTTCCCAGAATGCAAAGAGGGAAGTAAAGACCTATGTTGTTATTATGAGTACAAACCCAGAGAGAAGTAGAGAGAGGAAAGGTGAAAGGAGGAGTTAGAAAGATGATGTTATTGAGAAGGCTGCTGCTAAGTGCTCATAATGATTTGGTTATATGGGACTGTATGACAAAAAACCAAGACGCTACATTTTAAGACAATCTATTCAGTGATGTAAAACACGAAGGATTTATTCACTGCACCTTGTCTCCCTTTGGGTAAAGGCTTGTCCCATGGACTATTAAACCCATTGTTCTTCTGGGTGTGTGTACATGGGTCCAACCTGTGTCCTGTAGCCCCAAAGCTCATTTTCTATAGGAAAGACCCTGAGTGGAGGGCGAGAACAGATGGTATGAACATGACATGAAGTACCATCAGGTTGCACCTGCATGAAGGTGGGAAGACCATGCCCAGTGTTCACCCAGTGGTCACCCAATGAAAGCTGGAAAAAGACAGCTAATATATGAGATCAGAGATGACCTAAACCTGTCAATGAGAGGTTACCTACTACAGTCCAGATCAAGCTTGATATTTAATTGTTTGCTTATTCCTTCAAAAATTGCACCGAACCATGCTAACTGAAAGGGTTTTTTTTAGCTTTATAGAGAACAAATTAGTAAATCATTTATATATCCATTGAAAAACTGCTTTGAAATGTCATGTGTACCTGAGGTACTGAAGTGGAAAGGTGTTATTCCTTTTAAGAAACGAGAATATAATTGGAAAGACAATGCATGCTGTTTTCTAAACTAATGTATTTTTGAATTTGGTAGTGCTTTTTCTTCATAATAGGAGTTTCAAAAGTTTTATTTTTTTCTTTAGTCATCATTAAGCCAGCAAAGTTTTTCTTGGTTTCGTGTGTCAATTCTTAAATGTGGATTGACTTTTCATTTTCTAACTCCAGAGCTAAATGGCATTTTTCCATTCCTGATTCAAAAGTCAACCCTAACAGCTCAGAATAATTAAACTACAGTAAAACAAGTAATTAAGTCAAAGATAGCACACAGCCAGGTACGTGGAGTAAGTTAAATTCCACCACAGAGTTTTATTGAAACCAGAAAAGGTCAGAGCCCCCTTAAAAACATTTCCATATACAGCACTTAGGAAATTCTTACATCTATTCCAGTTTAACTGGTTCCTTAATTTCCACTGGCTCTTACAACACACTTGAATTGAGTGAAAATGGATTTCAATAGATATGCTGTTTCAAGTGTTCAAGTCTTCCCTAGGGATTCTCATCACAATTTCACAATATGCTTTAGAAAGCAAGTTTCTAGGAGCAGAAATATTTTAACTTTTTCCCAGCAATCATCAACAGCTTCACCAAACTGATACCATGGCTTGACAAGATGACTCTTTGCTTAAATTGATGGTGACCTGATAGCAGTAAATATGAGGGAAGGAGCCATAAATACAGGCAGCTGTGCTGACGGTGTTTGCGTTTATTATGTGATATTGGACAGGCACGCTTCCAGAACTCGTGCCACTCTGCTTTTGTTTATTTTTCTCAGAAACAAATAGAACTCAATTTTGTCTCTTCTACCCCCTTCTTCCCTCTCACCTTGATCTTTTAAAATTTCCTTTCATGGTTAGAAAAAATATGAAAAAAAAAACTTCCAGCTGAACAGACAGGACAAAAAGATGGAAGGTGTGGGAGAGAGAGAGGGGTGACAGATAAGAGGGAAAGGTAAGGATAACCTGAGAGCATAATTCTGTAGTGTTGTCTCTTGCACATTCTGGCTATGTCTAGGTTTTATACTCAATTAAGTTTTGTGTTTCTCTGTACACTTGGTGGGTTCAAGTCAAGTAAGAACATGCCTATAATAATTCACGTGTGCATTGGTTCTGGAGAAATTTTATTCAATCTGGGTTTCAACTCACTCATCCTCTTTGACAGCTTGTGTATAATGTATTTTTTCCAGTATATTTCATGAGTGGAGTAACAATATGATCTTACATGGTGTTGCTAACATCCACTGCATTTTTGAAAGCTTTAGCATGGACCAGTTCCAAGCTATTCATTCTTAAAGAATAACTTTCCTACCAGATTTTAAAGTATCCTACTTATTTGAATAAAAAAAAAAAAGTACATTATTTGATCCCGTGGATGCTTTCTGCAATGTTAGATGACTGGTAAACATATATGTCAGTCTAGAGTACATACTGAATCTTTTCCTCAGGACTGTTACTATAATCTTCCTCTGAAACCAGGAAGTGTAAGTGAAGATTGAAAAAAGGTTTAAAATCATTTTTTTCTGAGGGCCTTTCCTGCTGTTTTGCCCCCATGATCCCTCACAAAGCAAAACCACTAGGAAGGACAGTATAAAATGCTGTCATACAAATATAACATTCAAATTGTGTTAAGAATAGCAAATTTTCTTTTTATAAATTAAAAGTAAGAAAGTCATATTATATTATTATTAAGATGTTTTAATAGATTAACATGGTTTTATATATATCCCAGTGAGAACATTTTACTAGTAAATTATTTTGATGCTTCTTTTGTACATTTGGGGCAAAACTGAAATTAGACTTTTTTTTTTTTTTTTTAAGATTTTTATTGGGGAATTGGGGGGATGGGAACAGTGCTGGGGAACTGGGGGAAGGGAAACATACAAGTTGCTGTCATTTTTTTTTTTGTTCTTCAATCTAGTTGTGGAGGATGTTGCTTCACTGGCCCAAGTTGGCACCGTCATTGAGCTCTTCCCTGGTGAGGCAGATCAGTCACCAGCTTCTGGACGGCCGCTCACTGCGGCTGCTGGCCGCTCACGCTGGCTGCTGGCCGCTGGCTACACACGGTAGCCCATGGCAACCCACTGCCAAAGAGGCTGCAGCCTACGCCGTCGCCGTCGCCGGCGACTCACGGCAGCCCAGCTCCAGGTTGAGCTGTTGTTCAGCATCTTAGCTGTGGAGGGCAGTGTCACTGGCCCTCATATGTGGGATCCGAACCCGGGCCCTCTGGCATCCCAAGCGAGTTCTTAACCATCGTGCCACTCGGCTGGCCCCGAAATTAGACTTTTAATGTAGAAAGGATGTAAGTGTTCAGCACATATTGTAAACTTGCCTCTGTAGATCTTAGAGTAGCTGGTAGGCGAAGTAATAAATATAGCATATTATTAACTACTACTAATACTGCTATGAAAAGATAGCCCATTCAACCAGGCATTACAAAAAGGTATTATTTGAATTAGTTCACTTCTAGGATTATGGAATACAAGAACACAAAATCCTAATAGTGAAAATGTCATAAACCAACATTTGATGCTGAAACAATGTGTTGTTAGCAGATTCAATTAGGAATGCCACAGACCTATTGTTGGCTATCAATTGTTGTTCTTTCGGATTCAGACCTTTTTTATGGTATAGATGAAAAAGTCATGCAGAATAGATAAGTAAAATATGATTTTAACAAAGTTAGAATAAATATGTATGTCTTTCTCTGATTTCAAAAATAGGTTGGGTAATGTTTACCATTTTCAAGAGCTTGAAACAAACTGTAAGTCTTTAATGCAAGGAAAATAATTTGTAAAAACCTGGTTGAATAATTTTAAAACAATGATAAAGGCCCAATGTCTAAACTATAGATTAAGTAAACAAAAGACCTAAGGGCTTTCACTGAGCACCCTAAACCAAATAAATTTGACCTGTATATAGATAACACATCTTTTTTTATTTGGAAAATGCAATTTATGATGAAGCTACTATGTGCCCTTTTGCATATGATTGGATAAGAATTTCTAAGTCCTTTCCTCTAAATTTACAGTTACGTGGATTGTAATAGTTCTATATTATTTTTATGTTTATATTAATATCAATGTAAGGATAATATACGTTCATGTAAAAATTTAGATATGTATTTAATAAATATGTTAACAGTACTTAAAATAATGAATATAATAAAAGGTAATTATAATAGATTTAAATATTCTGTAAATGGCCATGTATTAAGAATCTAAAAAATACCTAGAAGTCATTTTTTGGAGTAAAGTAAAGAACGCGCATCTTTTGCTATTTGTGAAACATATGTACTGTTTGTTAAGTACCTAAGATCATAGAGTGAGAAAATAGTATAGCCAGATTTAAACCCGGAAGTCTGAATTCTGAATCGGCTTTTTAATCCATGGTACTGCAGAGTAGGGTTATTATTCTGTGAAAGAGCCAGCAAAGCCCGTTCCCTCTCATAGCAACTCACTCCCAGTATTTACTTACTCTTGTATCTAGGAAAATGTAATTACCTGTTTTCATCCAAACTGTACCCCATCTGCACACATTTTACACCCAATGTTGCTATCAGTGCATTTTGCTAAACAAAAGACTATCACGTGTCTTCAGAAAGGGATTATGTAAATTTCTTAGAAGTAGAAGCAGAGGATGTTTTTTTGTTGTTGTTTGTTTGTTTTTTTCTCCCCTGTCTTCTGACATTAGAAATTTTCTGGCTTGAACAGACATTCAAAATCTAGATTTAATCATTAGACCTAACCGTCATGTAGACAGATCTACTCACGTGTAAACCTGTGACATTTCTTCTCTGACAGAGCAGAGAGGTGGCAGAGCATAGCAAATCATGTTTTAGCATTTTGCACTCAATTGATGTTAACAACTACAGAAAAATACTGCAGATAACATGGCTTCAAAGATGTTTTAAGATACGCATAGAATGCAGATGATATCCCAAATGGTTACAATTCTTTAGACCTGACGTTAGAGTAAATAATACATTATTAACTGCAGTTAGTTTTTGAACACAGCAGAAAATTATGTGTTCTAAATTTAGAATAAGAGCCTACTAGTTCTGAATTACACTTTTCTCTTTAAAAACATGAGTTAAGAATAGGTCTTTTTTCTGTCATTCTCAATTACATCTGAAATACTAAAAAAGCATTATTTTTAAAAGCAGAAAGAAGTATGGCAGTTTTATAAAAATTATTTCCATTCAGAATGATAACTAGTATGTTTATTTGAAACTTTGAATATGTTAAATATAAAATGAATTACAAAACTTGAAATCATTCTTTTTAATTAACAACTCCAAGATTACTGTTAGGAAAAAATTAAAGTCTAGGGTGACAAAAATTAAATAAATAAAAGTCTTAATGTGACAAGATATATATATATATATATATATATATATATATATATATACATTGTAGCCACTGAAGAAATGAAGAAAAGTACTTGTGGATTATGACATCCTGCATGCACGTAATTCTAAGGTACTGAAATTCTGTTTGTTTGTGCTTTTTATTACTTTTTCCAATGGTAATTAGTAAATTTTCTTTGTCACAAACTTCCTACCTACTGAATGGTGATAATAACCTTGAATTATTGCCTGATCTCTCTGAGACCGATTTTCCTCTTCTGTAAAAAGGAATGGTGATAAATTTAGTACCTACTTTTGAAGTTGTTGTGAGTAGGTATTGAAAGTACATGTGTATCACCATATATTTGACCTCGTTTACCCTCATCTACCACCCCTGTCCCCCCTTACCCTCTGGTAATCACTAAACTATTGTCTTTGCCTATGAGTTTTTATTTGTCTTGTTCCTTTGTTGCTTTCAGTTTTATATCCTACATATGGTTCTCTACTTTTTCTGTGTGACTTATTTCACTTAGCATAATAATCTCAAGATCCATCCATATTGTCACAAATGGCACTATTTCATCTTTTCTTATAGCAGAGTAGTATTCCATTGTGTATATATGCCACATCGTTTTTTATCCAATCATCTATTGAAGAACACTTTGGTTGTTTCCATGTCTTGGTCACTGTAAATATAGCTGCAATGAACATCTGAGCACATATATCTTTACAGATAAATGTTTTCAGATTTTTTGAGGTACATACCCAGGAGAGAGATTGCTGGGTCATATGGTAATTCTATTTTTAATTTTTTTAGAAACCTCCACACTGCCTTCCATAGTGGCTGCACCAATCTGCATTCCCACCAACAGTGTATGAGGGTTTCTTTTCTCCACAGCCTCTCCAACACTTATTATTTATCTTGCTGACGGTAACCATTCTAACCAGAGTGAGGTGATATCTCATTGTGGCTTCGATTTGCATTTCTCTGATGATTAGTGATATTAAGCATCTTTTCATATGTCTATCGGCCACTGTATATCCTCCTTGGAGAAATGTCCATTCAGGTCCTCTGCCCATTTTTTAATCGGATTGTTTGTTTTTTGTTGTTGAGTTGTATGAGTTCCTTATGTATTTTGAATATTAGCCTCTTATCGGAGGCATTGTTTGCAAATATCTTCTCCCATTCACTTGGTTGCCTCTTTATTTTTTCAATGGTTTCTTTTGCTGTGCAGAAGCTTTTTAGTTTGATAGAGTTCCATTCATTTATTTTAGCTTTTACTTCCCTTGCCTTTGAGGTCAAATTAATAAAATCCTCTTTGAACCCACGGCCCATAAGTTTAGTACCTATGTTTTTTTCTATGCAGTTCATTGTTTCAGGTCTTATGTTTAGGTCTTTGAGCCATTTTGAGTTAATTTTGGTACACAGTGACAGACTTAGTGTTGAACACACAATGTGATATACAGATGATGTATTACAGAATTGTACACTGAAACTATGTAATTTTACTAACCTTTGTCACCCCAAAACATTTTAACTAAAAAAAAGTATATATGAATTTTTTTATGGTATATCAACTAAGAACTTTGGTGAAACATCAATCAACCCTCCAGAAGAGTCATTTTCTTCTCCTAAAAGTGGAAATTGATTAAAAGTCTGTTTATGACCCCATCCTTTTTGTTTTCCTTCACCACCTAGCACTGAGTTTTGTTTGTTTGTTTTTCCCTTTCTAGGTCAGAAACAAATAATTGTTAGAGAAAGAAGTGCTCTATATCTGTTCACACATGGTATACAAATTTTACATGTAATCACAGTTTGATTTTCCTTAATTCAGAATATTTTTCTTTTATTAACAAGCTGCTAATTCATTTAAACTTCCTCTCCAAATAGATAAGACATTAAAAATAAAGATGCTTTATAAATGTTAAGGCACTAGAAACATGAAAAAAGGAAAGCAGTTCTTTATCAAGGCCTACTAAACATCTATTAAATTCTCAACCATTAACTAATCTCTTCATCTCTTCATTGTCTCTAAAAATAATGTTTATTTTGCTTGCATTATATACCAGATACTTGTTTAAATGCTTAAGTGTATTTACCCCATTATTATCTCCACCTCTTAGATGAGAAACCTGAAGCACAGAGAAATAAGTTGTCCAAGTTCATAAGACTAATAAGAGGTAAAGTCAATAATTGAACGCAGGCAATTTCTCTTTAAAACCATGCCATTAAGCACCAATTTCTACTACATATCTAATGATCTGTATCTCCATTTGAAATCAGAAGTACCTAAATGTTATTTCAAATAAGACAATTATGAAACATAGAATGAATTCTATATGCTAATCACATAGTTATATATTATTATTCTCACATATCAAAGACTTGGGGTTTAAGTTCTCCAAATCCACATAATGACTTTAACCAAAAAAAAAAAAAAAAAAAAAAGTTACCAAACCAGTTATATCAATTTAACCACGAATCCCATTTGCTAAATTGGAGAGCTAGAATATATCAGCATTTTTCTATCATTCAACAGGTTTGCTCCAACCTCTTAAATCCAAAGCCATCTATCTACCTACCAGTTTAGTTCTCTATATCTCAATATTGTAGAAATGTAACTTGTGGGGTTTGCACAGAAACCTCTCTACACCATATTAAAATTACCCAAGGTTATATATTCCATTTTCTGTGTTTTCTAAAAGAAAGATAGGCTTTAATATCACAAAATGAAAAGAATTTGTTTATTCAACTGTATGTATAATCAATGCATGTATTTATTTTCTCTGTAAAAGCATTCATTTGAAACCAAAAATGATAGTTTTCAAACATTTAAAGTTGTTTTTAAACAATCTATTACTAAAACTCTTCCAACGAATATGTACTGGAAAAAAATAAAAACAAGTTTCAAGAACCCAGAAGTTACCTCATTCCTGTGAAAAATCTCTCCACACATGGATGCAAAAGAACAGTGTTTTGTTTTGTTTTGATTTAAAGAGTAACTGGCCACACAAGAAAAGAGAAAATGAAGGGCCAGTAAGAAATTTATAATAATAATGAACAGAAGAGTTTATAAAAAGAAAAGTATACCCACTACTATTTTAAATTCATGCTTAACTTAAGTTGTCTGGCATTTTCTAAAAACCACAGGATATCTTGATTAAAATTTGCATTCCAGAATGAGTTTTAGAAACTCAGTAATAATAAAGCCTTAGGATTAAGATTTGTACTTCTTAATTAAAAAAAAAAAAGCCTCAAAAACAGCTTACTACATACTTGCAATTATACTAAACCATTAATTTATTCTGGTACATGAGAAAGGATGTACCATATAAAATATTCTTGTCATAACTTCTTATCACTTTTTGTTATTTTCCTAAGAGATAGCTCATTCAGAACTAGCATGCTGAAGTTTAATTCTACCAACTTTTCTTGTATGTGGGGGAAAAAATCAGTCATAAACATTTCTTTGTAACCTGTTCTTTCCAATCTTTGCATATTTGTTTACTTCCTTTCCTTTTTCTTTTGTTCTCTCATATATTCTAACCAAAGTTGTTCTATCTGCAAAAATATTTGTTCTTTCTTGACAATATTAATATCTAACTAAGATACCATTAAGCAGTTCAACTCCAAATTTTCCTTATTCTTAAAGATAAATATAATCATATTAATAATTGTAATAGTAAGCTGAATGGGCAATTTATGAACCTAATTTTGTAATTACTTAAAATTATAAACTTCTAAATTTTCTCAACGAATAGTAATAGCAATATTCATAGCTTTAGATGAAACCCCACCTGCTATTATTAGTGATTGAAAGTTCTTGTTACTCTACTAATAAGTTCCTTTAGTGCACTAAAGACATTACTCAAACCCTAAAACAACACAATTATCTTACTTTGTATTAATTTCCCCTATATTTCATCATTAGAATTTAACCTTTTATAGATGAAATGTTATCAATTTGATATATAAAGGTACTATTAATTGTTTTTTGCCAGACACACAAGTACAAAAATAAATAAATCACATTTAATATGTGGTAGTCAATAAAAATTAAAAGTAGTGTTTTTATTTTGTTTTGGCAATATCTCATTTTCATCTGAGTAAAAATACATTGGATATTTCTACAGGTACAGTTTTAAATCTAGTTACCAGGGTGATGAAAAAAAAAATGTCAGCAATTAATTCATCTAATTTTAAAGTTTGAGAAAGAAACTTGGAAATTTCAGTGAGGTGACTTGGTTACATTTGGGTCCTGAAAGATCATGATGATGAATATATACAGAAAAAAAATGAGCTATTAAAACAAGAGCAATAACAATAGCATATAACATGAATGGGGCCTAGTTTGAGGGAAAAAAGCCCTATAATTTTACTACTGACAAGATTCATGATTGGTTAAATGTAAGGTGAGAAGAAAGAGCAAGTGGGACGCCCAGATTTTTATTTTAGGTAACTTGGAATATTGTAATATCATCTATTTAAAAAGAAAAAATGAGAAAAACTGATTGAAGGTAAAGATGATCAGTAATCTTTTGAGCATGCTGAGTTTGATGTGCCAACTGGTAACAATATATACAGGAAACAAACCCTTGGGGATACAATACACTTTAATTATTAAGAACATGGACATTGGAGTAGAGTTGGATTGAATTCTTGGGTCTGTTTCCACTTTGTGACCTTGGACAAATTTTCTAATCACTTTGGGCTATAGTTTCATTATCTGTAAAATATGAGTACGGATTGTACATCCCTTAAGGAGTTGTTCTCCAGAAAATGAGAATCCACATTAAGTACTTCATCTAGTATGTGTGCCTATTAAGGGCAGAATCACTTAAATCAAAATGAAGTCCTTGTAGTAACATACACACACCCATGGGCCCACACATGCACACACACATACACATACACACACACTCACACATATATACTCACAGATAATTTCTAGAAAGGTTAAAGAATTATTATTTTTAAACAAATAATGAAAAAAGTAGAAGATAAAACCAGTGACTCCCTGATGTTAATTTTGAGACATCTCATTTAATACAAAATGATTTCAAAGGAAGAAACGATGAAGAAAACAAATTGAACACAGGAACATTTTAGAAATACTAAGGACAAAATTGAAGTAAAAATATTGTAAATAAATGGCAAAGTGTCAGTTTTAAATATACATATAACCTATAACAAGTCTATCAGAAAAATAAGACAAAGGACACAAACAGGCAATTCATAAAATAAGAAATGTGTTAGGGAAATATTTAAAAAATGGAAACTTTGTCAAGATATATTATTTATCCCTGGGTAAAACAGTGTAGTCTTTCAGAAGATGGCCACATCTACACCTGTTAAGAGAGTAGTGACAGTGGGACAGTGGTATAAGACCTAGCACTGTTTCCCTGGGTGTCAGTTGTGACACCCTGTGTAAATTTTAAAATACCTTTGCAGCAATTAACGTTTAAGAATTATCTTAAACAAATAATGACAGATCCACACAATGCTTTATGCACATTCAAGTAATTATCTTATACAATTATTTATAGATATGTATATGTGGTTTTATGCCTAGAAGTGTGTGTGTGTGTGTGTGTGTGTGTGTGTGTGTGTGTGTGTGTGTGTGTATCAGTAGTAGGTTATAGGTTTAATAAAGTATAATGGATCACTAAATTATAATTACAACAATAAGCTATAAGTAAAAACTCATGTATTAGAAAACTTTAATGGCATTATAAAGTATAATCACTTACTAAAAAAAGTACTTTACAACATACTGCATATACCATTTTTAATTTGTAACATGTATTTTGAATATATGCATATAAATAAGCCTTGTAATACCTATATCTGTATGCATCTATTTATAATTGTAAAAAGCTGCAGATACACACACACATACACATATATATGTATGTGTATGTATATCTAAATATATTTTTAAATGGTGGTTTCTTAATGGATATATTGTTTTTATTTTCTTAATTTTTATTTTTTTTGGTAAACATATTCCTTTTATAATCATAAAAATATAATAAAACATTTTAGAAAAATAATGAAACAGTTCAAAATTCTTTTAACATATTATTTCTTTGCCACAGCCATTCTGCCAGCATGACAGAGATTTAACATTTATAGGGCAAAGGTATTACCCATTGATAGAGTCCACATTAAAGGTGAGATTTAAAGAAATAAATTGCTTAACTCTGTGAAATCCAAATAGAAATACTATCTGTGTATGTGTAAATACATATTAGAAATACTATCTGTGTGTGTGTGTGTATGTGTGTGTGTGTGTGTGTGTGTGTGTGTGTATAAACTGGTGTCAAGAAATATTAGTAATATATTCATTAGAACATGTTCTTTTGTTTTGAGTAGGTTTGAATGTAAATTCTAAGATTCTAAATTCTCCGATGAAAGAATTCTGTTTTCTTATATAACTATCATAGTATCCTCGTCTAGGTAGGCTTATGTTTGCATGATTAGTGCAATCCTCTGTTGAAATTAAGAAAATAAAGTTGCAAATGGAATAGAACAAGAAAAACAACTAAAAACAAGTGGGCATTACTCTGTGGACATAATGATCACTTTTACATTTGCAAATGTGAAAGGTTCAAAATGGAGGTAGGTTAAATAGACTGCTTTTTAAAGATTAGGAAAGCTTTTACATTTATTTAAATATTCTTCAGACATGTTGGAATTGGATGACTTACATACATCAATGAATGTATATTATAATGACTTATTATAAAAAGAAAAGGAGTTATGTTCAACTTCTTGAATATCATAAGATATTGAGAATATCTATCACCTTTCACTTGTATGAACTTATATATTTATAAATGCATATGTGATAGGAATTTAGAAAATAAAATATTACGTTAATGATTTGCAAATGTTCTCCTTCCTTACCCCCTTAGAAAGATGTAGGATTCATATTTTCTGGATCAGCTTCTAAACCCACTTTTATAAGGTAAAATCTGGATTATGGAGAACAAGAAAATTGAAGTATTGCAGATCATTAAATTACTCTATGTAGTAAAAAGATGAGAGGAAAAGGTGGGAATGGAAAAGATGAAAGGTGATCTGTGAGGGTATTTTATGAGTTTGGCATGGAAATGAATACCTTGGGTCAACTCTTATGTTAATATTTTCAGTGAGAGAGATATATAAAGAAGATTTTAATAAACTTTGAGAATGCATGTGCATATATTTCTACTTTGGGGTTGATATGATGAGCTCTATGGAAGGTTAACAATTAGTAGAATGTTTGAATCTTGTTTCTTTGAATTCAATCCTCTCTTGAGAAGAGCAATAAAAAAAATGGGCATTGTTTAAATGTTGGGCATACTGTTGCTAATATACAAAATTCATTTCCTCTTATTCCTCACAAAACTCTAATATGGATCCAGTTTCCTCTCCCCTCCAAAACAAAAAAACAAACAACAAAAGACATGCACTTCTGAAGAAATTGTCTTTAATGCCAATTCTGCCAGCTCTAGAGGTAGGAACAATTGAACTAAAGATAAGATCATTTCCATTACAAGTGAATGGTTCAGAAATGGATATGTAACCCAATTTTTACCTTTAAGACACCTAGGAAAATTTGCTGAGGTTTACTAGAAAAAGTTTTACATCTGCGAATAGAGACCATGTAAAAAGTTATATTCTTTGTTTTTCCTCCTGTGTTGTGATCTCCTATTGTAAATTCTGAAATAAGGGTACCTATATACAGCAATTCTGGGAGGAAAGAACATTGAAAATAGCAGAGATAAGGAACTGAAAGAATCAGGGTATTTGATGGACTCTGCTGGGTGCTAAGTGACTAGCTTTAAAATCAGCGCTACCCCTGGATTTCCTAAAAAAAATTTCTTTATCATTTAAATCAGTATGAATAAAAGTGTTTTAAATTATAACCAGGAGCTTCCTAATTGAACCTGTAGCTTACATTTTGGAGGCTAAATTTGATATTTTGAAGCTAAATTACCATCATTTAAATTATAATCCAAAAGAGTACAATTTTACTGGACATTGTAAAATTTGGATTCTTGTTCAGCAACCAACCATTCTTTCTCCCCTCCCACTGTGGGTGGGATATATTTTTCTATTTCACTGATTTGGGCTCGGCCTATTAACTTGTTCTGGCCGGTGGTATGTGTACTTACTATTGGCTGCAATCTCCAGAGACAAATGTGTTTCAGTTTGCTTTCTTGAGCTTTTGCAATTACCACGAAAAGAACATTCCATGGTAATCTGTGATTTCAGAAGAATGAAAGACATGTGCAGCAGATGTGGCCCACGTTATAGTAGAATCCAACCGACATCAGCCAGCCCTCAGCCACAGCACACATGTAAGTGAGAAACACATGTTTACAATGCATGCGACTGAGTCTTGGGGTCATTTGCTATGAAACATCAGACTTTAGCTGACTGAGATAACATGAACTATGTTGGTTTTAGAATAGTACCACAAAATTAAAAGACAGTGATGACAATCACTCTGAGATCAACACTATAACTTTGGGACTAGTGCAAAATGCCGCTGGCTGCACTTCTCTGAGAATCAAATAGACCTCTATTGATTTTAGTTATTGAAAAAGTCTAAAAATTCCCATGAGAAAGAATTTAAAATAAAATTTAAAACAATCTCCATACATACCTTATTTCTTAAGAAACTAGTATTTCTCAACAACGTATTGGACCAGTGGAGATGTGTGTCCAGGGACTTGATTCCTGCTATGATACTTTCAACTTAAAACCTTTGGACTGTGTTGTTACAAACAAACAAACAAAAAATTGGAACATTTCAGGATTTACTGTTCCATGACCTGAAATAAAAGATGGAGATGCAAGTACAGAACACATTATGGAAACAGAGAGGAATAGCGTTTCAAGTGCAGAAAAATGCCACCCACTATGTAGGTTCAATGCTGTGCCCCTGACATTTTTCATGGACACAAAACCAACAGACCTAGAAGGCACACACAGAGGAGCAAACCATTGTTAAGATTCATATGAAGAGTAAAATATTTAGGTTCAGTAACTTCTAGAACTATTCTTCTTCCAGCAGGAGGTTGTGTGCAGCTTACATTTTTGAGCCAAGATATAAGAGGAAGAGGAAAATTAAATACAGCTCAATGGCTTAAGTTGACCTGTGTGACAAAGAGCTAAGCCACAAATATTTGGAAGGAGAGGTAAGAGAATTTCCTTGGTCTTGTTTGTGAGTGACTTGATATAGTTAAGAATGAAGGTGAGGGACAAGTGAAAGGAACAAAACATTTTTTCCTTAAATTTTTAAAATTTAAGGAATTAAATTTTTGTATTACAAATTTATTCTCCCCTTGATATTGCAGTAAAATATATATTATTTTGTATTCTTTTTGATGCTGACTGGTATTTGATTAGTTACAAATACATGGATATTGGGCTTCCTAGAGGTTATATTTATTTTTTTAAATGAAACTATTTAATATTGTCCATTAATATATATATATATATATATATATATATATATATATATATATATATATATATATAATTCAATTAAGAGAACAAAATGGATTAAAATACCACCAGGGTGTTGTGATGAGTTGTGATATGAAAATAAGGTCATAAGTAATTTACAAAAAAGAACAAAGGAAATTTCCTTATTTCCATTTCCTTTCCAATTTAATCCTATTCTGAGCCATATGCGCTATTAAAATCCATATTTTTCCTTTCTTCTCTCATTTTACTTTAGATTTAGACTTAACATTTCATATTTTTTATATAGTATAAAAATACATCTAGAATAAATAGTTACAACCACAATTTACCCAAGATGTTTCCCATAGCCATATGAGGGGAAGGCATAACTAAAAATTATCATGTTGAAAATTCTTCAAGGAAAAAAGAAGTTAGAAGTGAAATATCACATTACACTTTGTAGAAATCTTTCTCATAGTCATGACCTAGAAATGCCAATCAGTACAGTGGCTGTTTTTAAATGTTGAACTCAGAAGTAAACATAAACTATTCTCCTAGAAGCTATTGAATTGTCTTTCAAAATTCTGAGATCTTCTGCTGTGTTTGTTATATATAGTATGTACATAAATCACCATGTCAGGAATTAATGTTGCAAATAACAAGATACTAGAGAAAAATAAGGTACAGACAGAGCTGAGAAGCAACAAGAGATGGTGAAATGGAGCCCAAAGATGATTTGTTGGGTCCAGATAATCAATAAAGAGGCTGGATGTCAAATTAAAGTTTAAAGTTCCGAAGATTTTATTAAGCTGAGCTCAGCGACACCCCCCCCCCCAAATAAGGAGAAAACGGTCCTGAGGAGGTCTCAGTGGGTAGGGTTTTACAAGGTGGGGGTTAAACGTAAAGTAAATTATAGAAACCAAAAAGAATGTGTAGTTATTTTAGTTAAAACTGCATCCCGCTGTTGGAACAGTGTTGCTATGTCCAGGTGTCTTAACAGTACATCGTGACCCGGTTGATAAAGTTAGTTTGCTTCAAGGCCTCCTGAAAAGTTAACAAGAAGGCCGGGAGAGGAAAGGGGAACAGCACCGCCTGAGGAAGGGGGAGGAAGGGGGAATTTCAAGGCCTGAGGAATGTTGTTCTTTAAACTTTTATTCCCCGGCAGAAGCAAAGCAGGTGTACAGAAGCAAAAAGAGCTGTTAGTTTTTGTGAAATGGTCCAATCTAGTTGTGATCAGACTACTTCGGTAAAACATTTTTAATATTTCTGTTGCAACCCATTTCTTGTAAAGCTAGGCATTTACTGTCTTACCGGGAAGTTCTGCTTAGAGTCTAGCTGGAGTAGCTGAAGTATGATTTTTAAAAGTGAGTCTGTCTGGCTGAGTCTGTCCGGCCTAGGGTCTGGGCCAAGATCCTTACAGAATAAGTAGAGAAAACCAGCAATGCAAACAGCAATGAAGGACCCCCTTCAGATCCTCAGTCAACGTACTGACCTACTTAGGGTACTGATTAAAAAAAAAAAATTATCAGCATATTAAAGAAAAAACAAGGGAGGCTAGAAATCTGAGAAACTCTAGTTATTTGTTGACTAAGCAAAAACACAGTTACTTTGTTAAAGTAACCTAAATGGAGAATGGAGTGAGAATCAGGGTCAACATACTCTGTAACACTGTCTGTTACAGACAAAGAAAGATCTTTAGTTTGGAATAAATACAGCTTGGAAATCCTTTGAAAACCAGATCATAATGCTTTCTATTTTTAAAGCCATCTTCACTTGTTTAAAACAGCAAGTCTTTTGATTTTGTTCTCACTCTATCTTGAAATCTTCTGTCCTTGATCATGAGAGTTCTCTCCAGAGCTCTGGTCCTGCTTACTTCTAGAACTCTGTAGTGTTTGCTCCAAAGAATTTTAATCAAATTGTCCAGAAATTCAGTCGAATTTCTTGCCCTCATTGTTACCTGATTTGTTTTGTCCATCTACAGTTCTACTGGTAGATTTTCTTATAATCACAGTGTTAAATAATCCTCTTTAACTAAAGTCCACTTGCAATTATAAATAATTATATTTCTGTTAATAGAATTAATATATGCACATTATTTTCTTGGTACACTTGGTACTTATTACAGAAAACAAAAAGGAAAAACCTCAGAGCTGTCTTGACAGGTTATTGAAAGTGGGCTAGATTAACATGGAAATAATCATATGAAAACCAAATGATTATAAAAGGAGTTTTTGTTAAATTATATAATGCTAGAGCACTTTATTCTGTATAAACTCTAAGAACAAATAAATCTATGTTATTAAATTACATAGAATATATTAAAATTGAACTTAAGAAAAATTGTCATCTAAAATATGACAGATATTTTAGACATCGTTTTTCAAATTACATATATATATATATATATATATATATATATATACACACACACACACATATAAAACATAAATAATAGATAAACAAAAAAACAAAAATCAATGAAATTATTTATTTGGTTCTGCTTAAATATGGATATTACACCAACAACAGCTATCCACCAAACAATATTAATTATAAAGCTGCATTGATATGGATATTGATCATAGGATATATAAAGTTTATTTGGTTCAAATATTCATCTTGGTTCAAATATTCATCTTTGCTTCAAATAGTCAAAACATACTTAAATTTTGGAACTGTATGATAAATCTATACCTCGTAAGTTTTAGATTCTCAGTGTTTTAAAGGTATGTATGAGTTAAAAATCATAGTTTCCATGATATACTTGGTTAGTTTTCTCTACTCTGTGACCATTCCTTAAAATACTATTAGTCAAAAATACTTACAAATGCATGATGCAGCCATAAAGAAAAAAAAAAGGTAATGCTGAAAACACCTTAAATGCAGAGATAATAATACCACTTATGTATTATTCCTCCATGTGCAACACAATATCTACAACAGCGGTTCTCAACCTTCCTAATGCCGTGACCCCTTAATACAGTTCCTCATGTTGTGGTGACCCCCAACCATAAAATTATTTTTATTGCTACTCTATAACTGCAATTTTGCTACTGTTATGAATCGTAATGTAAATATCTTTTTGTTTTCCGATGGTCTTAGGCGACCCCTGTGAAAGGGTCGTTCGACCCCCAAAGGGGTCGTGACCCACAGATTGAGAATCGCTGATCTACACGAACACCTGCTAATGATAGATGAAGAAATAAAGTGTTATTGTGTATTCACTCAACACACATCTAAACCATGACTAGAAAATAAATCAAACTTACTGATTTAAATCAAGAAATCTTTCTTCATGGAAGACTATACATACCCATACACATACCCATACCCATATTAAACTAGTTTTGGCCACCCAGCTTTGGTATTTTCAATACTTTATTGTAAAGACAATGTATCAATAGTGTATTTCTACTATGACAGAAGTGTAAGTCAAAGTTTTAGGATATTTAAACATAGCATTATAATTTTGGAACAAAGTGTGTTTTCTATTTTGGACATAATTATTTTCTTATTTCACTTAGTCACATAATTGTAACAAATCTTTAAAAACTAGTGCTCATTTAAGAAAATTACATACATCATCTATTTAATGGAGTGAAGTGTGTAAAAATGTGTATCATGGCATTAATTCTTTCAGAAGCAACACAAAATTCTCCCTTATCCAGGCTTGTATGAAACCCATTTGATCATGATTTTCCTGAGGCAATTTATGAGAGTGCTTCTACTTATAGACTGTGAACAATTCATAATTCTGTCATTACAAATCTTTGGAATAACATTTCTCTGCATCTATTTTGGGCTTAACTACTCATTCAATGATAACAGCAAATAATTAACTTCACTCAGTAAACTTACACCAAAGAATTAATATATTTTACTCTTAAGAGGAAAAAAATCAAAGGGAATAAGCTATGAAAAATATTTTTCAGTATAATTATGCTTTTAGAAACATAATTAAAGCTTTGATGTAGAAATCAGTAATATTTTAAGATTTTTACATATATCAGGGGTGCCAAAAATATGTATACAAGTGGACACTTGGGTTAACATTGCTCAAGCAGTAGTTCGCCATAATCAGAAGTGTCTGGACAATGATGGTAACCACTTTAAGCACCTCTTGTAATTGCAGAAGTCAAATGTGATTTTTATTTATCTTTTGTTATCTGTATAATTTAAATACAGTTTTCCCTTCTTAAAATGTGTTTTCATTATTTTGGCACCCTCTGTATATAATTATTTATTGCAGCTTGACATTTTAGAAGAAAACTGGACAAATTACATGATGTTGTTAGTCTGATGACCTGTGACATCTCCTTTTAATTGCCTGTCTGGTGACGTCTGTGGTCTCCATGCCAGGTAACTACACCTCTTATACAACTCATCCAGTAGAGTAACATATCACCTTGCATTGTTTTCTCTCTGTTCATGTTCATTTCCTTTCCCTTCATGCTTCCTGGCCTAAGATTGCATCTGTCAAAAAAACATAATAGCACTTAACTCTTGCCTCAAACTCCGTTTTAAGGGAGTATGGGGTAAGACTGCCCGTTATCGATGAAATTGCCTAGACTAATGCTATTGGAAAAAGTACTATTAAATTGACCATAATACTTAATGTATTAATATTGAATTTTCTTTATAAATATTATTATAAATGCACAAGTTTTATTTTAATTTCCAATCTGACATACTAGTTCAACATAATAAAAATTTTCTAAATTAGTTATGTAAAACATTCAAAAAAGCTGAAATCGTATATATATCTATATCTATATATAGATATAGATATATATAGATATATCATATCGATGAAAGAAAACATAAAAATTATTTTATAAGCAACAAAGAAAATGGTGGAAAAAACTTGCCTCAGTACTTAAAAGTAGTCAAAATTTAAGGATTTTCTAGACTACACATTTTGCAGCAAACAGAATGTAGTTCCGTGGCATTTTGGATGTGTGCGGAAATGAGAAGAATATTTGCCAATTGCCAATTCTCATATGCTCTCCCAATGAATTCCTTCAAATTTTATCACAAAACTTTGTTCTTAGCCCATGTTAGTAATTCATAAAGACTACATACTATGTCAAAAACTCTTATCCCACATCTTCTCCAATCTTATTTTCAATTTTTGAGTTATGCATAGAACCATTATAGTCTTATTTGTTTTCACAGATTAAAGAATTAGATTTGAAGAAAATTTTACCAGACAGTACTTAGTCTGGTGGGTATTTTATCTGCAAAAACTCTGATAAGATATGACATTGCATCATTAACTAAAGAATTCAGTTAATTTCAAATTTCAAAAGAAAACCAAATGTAATTTAGTTTAAACTAATAAAATTCCCAGGTTTTATAAAATAAAATTTAAAACTTAAAATTTTATTTTGGAATTTGATTTACCAGAAATATGCTGATAAATTGAAGTTTCAACCAAGACTATTTAAAAGATTAATATTAACCTTATCATATCACATAGGTAAGTATAGTATAGTATATAGGTAAGTGATATGCTTAATAAATTATTGTTTTATTTGGAGGAGAAATCTCCAGGGAAAAATTTTAAATAAGTTGTTCATTACATACCATCATCATTTATCAATGTAAAGACTATCATATATTATTTTATATATTTTTCTTTCTTTCCAGGTACCTATGTCTTTTTCCCTTTAGAGTTGGAAGGTATAATGGAGATCATGTACTCAGACAACCTCATTGTAGAAAGGAAGAATCAAAAGCACAGAGGCTGACTGTCAGCATCACATACTAGTTTGGCAGATTTGGAAGTAAGACTAAGTCACCTAGTCTGTACACTGGCGTTTCTTTTTTTCCAGAGGTGATGTTGAATAGCGTAGTCATATTGTGTTTATAGCAGGGAAAATTTTTCTAGGTATAGCTTTTTCACCAACAGTCATTTTAACTCTTCTTACTTCACATTTTTCATCTGTAATTTTAAGAAAGTTAAATTAGATAAAATGTAATTAAAAGCCCATTCAACTGTAAAATTATATGACACTGAAAAAGCATTTCTTTATTTGAGGGAATTTGAGAGTGACAAAAGAGAAATAGTAAAATCCATTTTATTTGTTTTCATGTCTTTTCTGAAATGCAGAATCACTTCCAGTTTACATAAGGGTAGCCCCTCTCATAAATTGTCTATGTAGCCATATCCTACAACAATAAACCATTTTTTCCCCAGCACATCAGGTAAGAATGGATTTATTATTGCTTTTCATATGATAAGCACAAATGTTTCTCAAAGTCAAATATAAGTGATTTCACGAGCTGTGAAAAAAAAAAGCCTTTTTTATGAGCCTCCTTTATCTTTAGCTTGTCTATAAGAAAGGTCATGTTCACATGAGAATCTGACAAGTAAATCTGAATATTAAATTTAATTGAATATTCATGATAAAAATTTTAATCTTGAAAAGTAATAAAATTTTTTTCTGAAATAATTTTCAGTTGATTCTTTCTGCAACCACGTTGAGAAAATATTAGAAAGTATTAAATCCTGAAAAAGTTAAGTATGCCACCAAGAAAGCTTGCCATTTTCTTATTTATTGGTTATGCAGAGCCTAAGAGATACATATTGCCTTGATAATTATTTTACTTTCCAAATAAATGAAAAATGAACAAAAAAAAATCTCCCAAACAACATGAAAAACAGAGACAATGTGATAGTTGACTTTATGTCAACTTGATTGGGCTACTAGGTGCCCAGAGATTTGTTCAAACATTATTCTGGCTGTGTCTGTGAGGATATTTTTGGACGAGATTAACATCTGATTCAGTGCACTGAGTAAAGCAGATTGCCCACCCTAATGTGGGTTTTCCTCATCCAGCCACCTGCCGACTGCTTGGAGCTTGGACATACTTGTAGGTCTTTTCTTGCCTTTGAACTTAAACTGAAACATCAGCTCTTGTTGGATTTTAAGTCTGATGGCTTTCAAACTGGAGCTTATACCATTGGCTCTCCTGAGTCACCAGGTGCCAACTACAGACCTTGGGATTTTTTACCCTCCACCATCACATGAGCCAAAGTGTGTGTGTGTGTGTGTGTGTGTGTGTGTGTGTGTGTGTGTGTGTGTGTGTGTGTGTTGGGGGGGGGGGGAGAGAGAGAGAGAGAGAGAGAGAGAGAGAGAGAGAGAGAGAGAGAGAGAGAGAATACAGATGGTATAGCAAACTCTTCTTGCATTTACAAATTATGCTTATCATCTTTCCATGATGAGGAAAGCAAAAAGGCTTAGTAAATCTACTAAAGTCTTTAAGGAAGAGAGCTGATCATTCATTAGGAAGATTTGAAGAGAAAATGGAAAGTTAAAAAGCAGACTACAACTGAAAGATTAAAGGACTTGGACTTAGAAATCAGGATTGGAGTCCCAGCTCTGGGATCTTGGCAAAACCTATATAACCTATCAGAATTTCTTTTTATTCCTTGAAGAGTATGGGATTACTTCATCTACTCCTCATCCATCAATGGTTCATTTACTCAGTCATTCAACAAAGGATGTGAATGTGCATTTTAAACCCACATTGCCATGTAAACTAATGTTTGTATTGACAGAACTAAAAATGATAATGCAAATAAAAATAACAAAGGAAAAATGAAAGGAATATGAAAATTGATCTATCTTGTCCATAAATGTTGTGGAATGAGTACACATTTAGGACAAAAGGAAGAGTATAGGGAGAAGTTATATAAAAAGTGCTGATTCGCTGTACCTTTTAGAAAGGGCACTGTAAGGTTTGCTTACCCTGAGATTTTAATATTGAGAACAGTGAAAATTCATAGGTATTTAAGTTGCATCTAATTATAAATCAATTATGAATTTTTTAAATATTTGTATTTAAAATAGCATATTTAATACCTAATTGTGGCTAATTAATGACAACAAATGGACTCTCTGCTAAAGTCTAGATCTTTCCTGTCATTCTAACTATTAGACATCACTTACTTCCTTATCACAATATACATCTGAAGAAACTGGTAATGAAATACCTTCCTTAATGAATCAGCCCAGTAATGGAGCAAGTCACCAAATATTACGAAAAAATAAACCTTCATTTAAAGCCATATAGTAAATTTTCAAAAAATAAAAATCAGGTCTGTTATTAAATAGTGATCAGAGAAATGCCAACTCCAGTAGGGAATAATATAAGAAAATTTTTAAAGAATTGCCAGCAAGTAAAATAGACTGGGAAGGAACTATCATCCTAAGATGTTAAGCATAAGAGAGGACAATAAGAAAATGTTTACTATTTGTTTATTATGGGAAAAAGCAAAAGATAATAAAAAGGGTTTACAAATGTATTTCTCATCTTGTTCTCTGTTTTTAAAATATTACATGCATTACATGTGAGAGCTTAAAAGAAACGTGTGATTAGAAGGAAATGCAAAAAGAAGTAATATTTACTGAGCACCTTCCCTTGAAATAAATGTTGACATATTTTATCATTTTTAATCCTCCTGACATTTCATAGTGTATCAATATTTTATAAACAAGGAATATGAGTCTATTTAACTAGTATAGTCATAGTGCTTTAAAAAAAGTGTAGCTGGATTAAAATTCACATATTTTTTTCATTCTGAAAGTTTCACTGTACCATGAAATTTATGAAAGCAAAATTGAGCATTATTTACAAAAATAACTAAAAACTTTTTGTTCACCAAGCACCATAAACACATAATATCCTTGAAGTATTTGCTATTATTGATTTAAAAACCTAAAAATATTATTTAATTAAAATAACAGAAAAAAAAGAAAAACACTTAAACAGATCGATAAACAAATTCTCCTAGTAAAGAAATGTAAATGCATGCAGGGAATTGCCTTCATATAATTTAATGATCTGAGCAAGTTGATGTGGAATCATCAGGTTTACAAAATCTACAAAGTGAGGATAGTGATGCAGCGGAGGAAATGCATTTAGCAGTAAGTGGTGTAAAGTCGTAAGGTCCAAGGCTTGTAATAGTTTGGAAATTTGCAGAAGCACCTATTTGAATTACTCACACTGATGTGTTGAATGAGTCACTTAGCCTTATAAATTATTTTAGTAATGCATTTATAGAATCATTAAAAATCCAAAGGGGTCACTTAAGAGCTTCATCTTTTACTGAATTTTATGAGAGAAATTACATTCTATAATAGTATTGGGGGTTTTAAAGATTCATGAAATTATCAGTACAGGTCCCTTGAGGAGAATGTCAGTGATCTAGTATAAATGAAATGCCACTTTTTAGGACTGCTGCTCTGAACCCTCAGTCAACAGCAAGGAATTCAGGCCAGATTGTTTTCTGAAGATAGTAGCCCAACATTATGCTGCAAAAAAGAGACCATTTAAATGATGAACAATAGCTGAAAAACTATCAGAAAGAAACAGGACCCATTATTTTAGCCTTATAGAATATTAGTGGGTTGGCACATAATATGATGTACAATTTTTTAATCTTACTCCTCACTAGAGAAATAGAGGAACTGTTAATATGTACCAGACACATTACTTAGATTGTCACTTAACCCTCATGGCAATACTTTCTGGTAGGTATTAACTTTATTATCATTGCTACTTTAAAGGTAAGGAAACTGAGGCTCAGAAAGCTGAAGTAATTTACTGAAAATCCCACAAGGTAAGAAGAACCAAAACCTAGATTTGAATGCCTTTATATTTTCTTTCCTTTTGTTATGCAGTCAGTCTCTGTGATAATCAGCTATGTTTTTAAAAAGAAAGAGAAAAAAAAAAGGCTCTTAAGAAAACAAAAGTTGAAATGGTAACCTGTTAATGTTAAAAATCTTGAAAGTTGTGGATAATATAAACAGAAAAGCACTAAAAGACATTGATTCCTGATAGAGACACATTTTTAAAGTATGATTTTAAAAAAAATATTAGATAGAAAGTCAGGGTGAACCTTAATTCCTGATGTGCTATAACTCCATTAGAGAAATGATTAGAGAAAATACTGGGTAACAGCTAATTATAGGTCATGCCTCCTCATTTTTTTCAGGGTAACATAAATAAAAACATGTAAATTTTCTTAAAAGACAATTTTTAATATTGTTCAGATAGAATGTCATAAATACATGAAGGATTGCCAAACACTGTTATGGTAATCAGGAAATTTAATGACCCTAAAATTATAGCTTAAAGAGATTCACTTTGAATTGTGAATTCATGAAAATTTATTTCTTTATCCAACAATCATAAGATTTCTTACAAAATGCTGGGTACTCTGGTAGGTGCTGGCCCAAGAATGTTGAAGAAGATAACAGTATCTCTCTCTAGTTTCTCAGAGTGTGTTGGGTAAACAAGTCATAACATGTTTTCAATTACACAGATCACTCTCAGAAAGTGTAAGGTGGGCACAGAACCCAATCTTGAAATGCATAATAATAATAATAATAATAATAATAATAATAATAATAATAAAACATCATGAAGAAGCTGATATCTAAACTTACACCTTCATGCATTAGTTAAACAAATATTGGAATAAATTAGTGAACAAGGTATTGTTCTCTCTCCTTTATTTTTGCAAAACCCATATAAAGAAGTGTAAAGGGATTATGAAATAAGAATAGAAATCAGTAAAATAAAAAACAAATATCAATGAGGATAATAAACTAGTAAGTAGTTTTATGGAAAGACTGCTAAGTTAGAAAAAAGTCTTCCAGGCCGGCCGAGTGGCGCAATGGCTAAGAACTGGCTTGGGATGCCAGAGGGCCCCGGTTCGGATCCCACATATGAGGGCCAGTGACACTGTCCTCTACAGCTAAGATGCTGAACAACAGCTCAACCTGGAGCTGGGCTGCCATGAGTCGCCGGCGACAGCGTAGGCTGCAGCCCCTGTGGCAGTGGGTTGCCATGGGCTACAGTGTGTAGCCAGCAGCCAGCGTGAGCAGCCAGCGTGAGCGGCCAGCAGCCGCAGTGAGCGGCTGTCCAGAATCCAGTGACTGATGTGCCTCACCCGGGAAGAGCACAATGATGGTACCAACTTGGGCCAGTGAAGCAACGTCCTCCACAACTAGACTGAAAAACAAAATGACAGCAACTTGTCTGTTCCCCTTTCCCCAATTCCCCAGCACTGTTCCCATCCCCCCAATTCCCCAATAAAAATCTTTAAAAAAAAGTCTTCCAAGATGGCCCAAAGGTTCGAGGTGGGGGGAGAGGAGAAGGTGGAAAAATGCAATATGAAAAAGCTGTATCCATAGACACAATATTACAAAAAGAATACAAGACATAATGAAACTATATAAATGCCAAAAATGTGAGAGCCTAGATAAAATGAATTTCTACAAAGAATATTGTAGTGGACACTTGTTAATTTTGGCTGTATGACATTGAACTCCTTTCCCTATGTACAAGAGAATCCTCATGTTATTGGTAGAAAATGTAAAGTGTATGAAAAGATATTCCGATAAGAAGAAAGAGCATGTGCAAAGGCCCAGAGGTAAGAGAGCATAAGCAAGTATGTGTAGAGGACTAAATAGCACGGCTCTAGACTTTAATGGAGAAACAGAGCTGCCAAATCATGAGGTGTACAAGTATTGTAAGCTATTTTAAGGATTTGGGTTTTTTTCCCTGGTATTAATTGAGAGCCACTGAAGGGTTTCTGGGAAATTGTATATGATCATGATGCTAATGATGATCTTGGTAACTTCTAACCTTTTTAAGTCTTTTTTTATGCACCAAGTATGGGTTACTAATTGTGTCTTATGAACTATCTCAATGAACCCTCACAAGAACTCAGTAAGATTGATACTCTTATTATGTGAATTTTAAAGGTCACGAAACAAGTTAACAAACTTACCAAGTTTAAGAAGAGAATATATAAGAGAAAACAGAAGCATCAGCTTCTTTTAAAATACCTGACAGACATTTGGGTACAAATACCACAGATCTGCAATTTCCTAGATTATATAACACACAAAAAGAAGAGAGGAATCCTTCATCCATTGCCCAGTATTACAAGATGCTTCAGTGTCTCAAGCCTCCTCATTCTCAGTCCTGGCAGGTATCCAAGAGATATTGACAGAGCAGTGCACAGGATTGGACTTATTAATGGAAATATGTAAAACAGGCTGTGGGATCTATGAAGTACTTGAGGGAGGGACACTGGAGGAGATTGAAAATCCATTGTTTGAAGGAGATGGCAAGAGTCATGACATTGAAATTATAACGTTAATTCTCTAATGTTATCTATATTCACAAAAAGATTTGGAAAATCTGGAGTTCAAATAAAATGCCAAACATCACAGAAGAGTTAGCTGAGGTTGTGGATCACGCATTTTCAGTGCCACTGGTCTGCGCTATTTCTGTTTTACCGGTAATTCTCTCCAGCAGTGCAAAGCAACCTGAGTTTAAGAGCAAAGAAGACAACACAGACAGATTGATATGATCGGTACATTTTACGTTTCCTTAGGTTTTTAAAAAATTAGATGGCTCTGTGAACCGTTGCCTTTATTTTACAGATTCTACTTAAGACCAAATTATAAATGGTAAAAAGGTTCCAGGAGGAGACTGTAAACATGTCAGTGCAAATTTTCATCCCTGACAAGAAAAAAGAAATAAGTTATCAATTTTACAGATGGTGGTAGAGCATCATCCTGGTAAAAAAAGTGAAGCTTGTTAGAGTTAAACATAAATATTTATCATTTGCACTTAGTTTATCTTAAATGTTTTCACATTCCTTTTTGAATTATAATATTTATAAGAAAGTTCTCTAAAGTATGAAATTTTCTTTTATTCATTCTTTAATATCTACAAACCAGCCACATGAGTCAAGGTATGATTTTAATTGAACTAAAATGTTCTGAAGAAAAAAATATGAATTTGAACTAAAAAAACACTTACAGATGATACCACAATCTGTTTGTAAGGCAGTGACTTCTTTCAGGGCCCAATTGACTGTTTTAACTCTATTTGGGACTTTGAAGTGGATGAAAATAACTATGTGAATCACAAAATCCTCAATTAAGTGATGAATAAATCAATGGTTGACAATATTGTCTATGAGGTTAATAAACATAATAAATACAATATTATATTGTATATGTCATACTCCATTTTATAAGCTACTGTGTTTCTTCAGAGCATTCAAACATTCGAATGTACCTTTGAAGAGACTCTTTTATATCCTACTTCTATTTGTTCATCACCACCATAAAAACTGAAATTTTACTTTTCAAAAGAAATTTCAACAATGAATGAAGTGCAAAAAATTACACTTAAACAACATTTGCAAGTGTAACAATGTAAAGATTTGTTTTATGTCAAATAAAAATAATAGCTATTTGTTTGCAAATTTTTATAGTTGGTTTGTTCCATTACCCCAGAAGAACTTACTGAAAGTTATTCTCTTAGGGGAGTAGAAGTAGAGGATAGAATCATGAGACCAAGCCATCAAACAGTTTGGGAAAATGAACAGAGTCCTATAAAATGGCTTTTATCTGCCTTCCTTAAATTTTCTGTAAAAATACGGAAGTGTGATTCAGTAAAATGATACTAACCTACATACTCGTTCAAATCACTTAAAAAATAGCCATTAGAATCTTTAAAATTCCAGAGAAGCAATGAGCTCTGATTCAAGATACGTGGTTCAGTATCTCTTGTCAACCTAAGTTAATATGGAAAACAAATGCTGTATGTGTTACAGATATGAAAGAAGAATTCATGAAATCACCCTGCCTTACTCTTTGCCCATACTCGTATACTGCTCTTTATGAAGCAAGTATACATATTTTTCTCACATGTTTTAATTTTATTAATATATTCAAATCTTAAACTAGTTCAATCCTTTTGCATATTTTAAAAATACGTATATATTTCCATATAACCTCTCAGAAGCAGGGCCATTATTCTGACTTCATCTGTGTAATGGCATATCATGACACATATTTATTGGCTTAGTATTATATTTTATTCATATGGTGAAAGCCATACATAAAAGAATCATAATATGACAGGGGGACAAAGTGGGTAGGGCAATAAGGTATACCCATTCTACTGATATGCTAAACCTGAGCCACTCTTGGCATAGGATGTGTTTTTAACTGGGAGCATTGACCCCAGTTAAATTGCTACCTCTCCTTGAAGTTTCCTTTAGTACTTGCTTCCTCTAGTACTTACTCAAAAGTGAAATCATTTATTAAATCATAGAGTAATAAACTCTGAGACAGAACTTCTGAAGCCATCTGTAATGGGTTAAATGGCAGCACTAAAACTATATGTACATGTCCTAATTTCTAGAACCTGTGACTATTACTTTACCTGGAAAAAAGATGTGCTTAAGTTGAGGCTCTTGAGAGGAACCTCGGATCCTGGATTCTCTGGACAGGGCATACACATAGTCGTACTTATGCTTCTTAGAGAGAGGCAGAGGTCTGAAACAGATACGCAGAGGAGAAGGCCATGTGGAAATGCAGGCCAAGATTGAAATGATGCTACTACAAGTCACAGAACACCGAGGACAGCCAGTAGCCACCTGTAGCAAAAAGAGAGGCATGGAATAAATTTAATTTTTTAAGCTACCACATTTGTGGTACTTACAAAACAAAAACAATACAGAAAAAAAGGGTACAGCTGCTACATGAAACTAATACACCATCTATTGCAAGCTCATGTATCTTTACGTAAGAGGCTTACTTGACAAATTGATGTCCAGTTTCCCCTTGACCAGATCAAATATAAGCTAACCTCTAGGTAACTTAAGACAGTTTCCTAGTACTACCTGGCTCATTAGCATATTGCTCTTTATAGCAAGCTGAAGTCTGACAGTCCCTTATCCCAGACCCACCGCGATTAACAGGTGACACGTTAGTTCTCTGGTATAACATAGACCATGTCTCTTCCTACATGGAATTCCTTTGAATATTTGAAGACGGTATCAAGCCCCCCCTTAATCTTCCTTGCATAAATTAGAGTGCTATATTTCTTGTAACCTAGCTAAAAGCTGTCCTGCAAACCTCTCTCAACTGTCTTCTCTGCTCCTCCACCACTGAAAGTGAAGGATACTTGACTGTGAACCCGTATGCCTATGGGATACCTGGCACATGAAGACATATGCAAACATGAAAACACAACATCTTGAAGTATTTGTAGATTTCAATGTGTGAAAATGGAAAAAAAAGTAATTTTAGAAATAAGAAGCAACAGAAAAAGAAATAGAAATAGAGATAGGTAGAGAGGTAGAGATAGATAAAGAAAGGAGGAAAGGAGGGAGGGAGAAAGGATGAGAAAAGAAAACATAACAAGTAGACCCATGAATCTCTCAGTTGTACAGAATCATTGGATCATAATGAATAGGAATGGGGGGAATAAAGAAAGTGGGAATGGAAAGGAAGACTTGCCAAGGAAAGATTGTTAAAGAACTTGAATAACAATCAGTCATTAAGAGTTGATCAAGTACATACCAAGCACTGCACAAAGCATCTAAATATAGTATCTCTGCTGTTATCATAAATTAAAGGTGAAATTTGGTTTATTACCTCAAATTGAAGGTTAAAAACCATTAGGAAATATTATTCCACATTAAAAATGAAAAAAAGACTTAAATACCTCACCAAAATCATACTTCCTATGAATTGTGAAGCTGGAATCTGAACCCACAAGTCGTTGGTAGCTAATATGACTTCCTAAGCATTTTGATATGCTCCTTCTTGATCCAAATAGCCATACATCTTACTATTATTTTGCACTGTCTTTACTGCTATTTATTTCTCCTTATCCTCGCTTCTTATCCCCATGCCTTTCTTACCAGAGTAAGACCTGCAAACATAATTTGAGAGCTAAAGGATAGTCTTTGAAAGCTGATATCAGAGGACTAGAGTTATCAAACTAAGACTAGTTAATAGACTAGTTAAGACTATCATTTAGCACAATGTATGAAATAGTATATGCAACCTATTTACATGTATCTGTATCATATTTTAAATATATCTATAGAAAACACCACAGTACAACCTTGCCATGCATAATTGTGTAAGTGACACGTATCTGGAAATAGACATAAAACTGGTTTTCCTTAACCAAAGCCACATTCAATGCTATTTTCTTTTTAACCTCTTTCATTTAAATAAGATACAAAGTCTATTTTCTATATCTTTGCTTAGAGGCCATGGTTATTAGTACCCTAAATTACTTCCCTGTGTGGCTTTATATTGAAATTGCCTCTGTAATTACTTTCCCCTGAAATTTCTGTGGTAAAGTTTAGCAACTAAATGTGAATTGCTTCTAAATGAAGATATTTGGTCAGTGCTGTAAGTTGGCTTATTTTTATCTAATCATCAAGCAGGTAAAGATTTTATTTACTTTTGGAATGTTTAAGCATTTTAAAGAGCCCTATCATCTCTTTTTTATTCATTTATTTATGACTCAAGAAATGAATCTTAACAGAGTCATTTGATTCTGTGTGGTATGTTGTTACCATAGCAATTCTGTTGGTTTTTAATAACTGATATAAAGTTTTAAATGAAGTGTTTAATTGTGTTTGCAGATAGTTTCCTGAGCCATAAATAGCTAACTCTCAAATCCTTTCATTATCATTGACACTAGATAATCAACTTGTGCATTTCATTGAAATGAGACACAGGGAACACGGTAGCAGCAAGGTCATCACAACTCAAAACGAACATGAGAACATTTCAGGTCACCAGAAGTCACAGAGGGCAAACACAAACTTTGCATAACCTTACCATGGCAGGGTATCCAAGAATTCTTTTCTTTAGAGCGTTTCAATTTAAAGGACTACACAGATCTCTGTATACAAATTCAATTATTCTTCCCACTCATAAAAGTAGGTTATTCTTGCTGTTTCTATTGTCACTTTCAGGTCATGAACATGAAAATAGAATTTAACTAACTGCAATGCCATTTGTCAAATGATGTCCTGGAAGAATTAGTTTTTCTTTAAAAAGCAAATGCTTCACTTACAAAGTTTACTGTACTCATTTCACTTACCCAGGGAAGCTATTTGCCATTTGCTGAATGAGTTGAAGTTAATAAAAGATGTAATACTTTTCTTTTCATCATTATAGCATGAGTCACAGTTTTCATAGAAATCTGCCTATAGTTTTAGTACCATGGCACAGCGATATATTTGAAAATGACTGAGCTTTCATATTTAGAATCATAATATTTTTTCCTAAAAGATGAGAGTGTATTACTCATCATAACACAAAATAGGAATTTTTATACGAAGGTATGAGGAGGTAGTGCATTATGAGATGATTTTAGGAACACTGCCTCATTATTCAACTTCATTATTTGAAAGGAGGGAGAAATTTAAAGCTATATTTTAATACAGAGAATTGGGGGATAACCTGGGTGCAGTGGTGAAATTAGTGCTGTTATTCTTGAACTATGTGAGTATATACAAAAAAAATTGCAAACATTTAAGATTTTATGTGATTATATAGAAAGCTGAAATCTGTGTTTCTAAAATACAACAAATGCGGAATATGATTTTTAGGGAGCTTGTACCCTGGAAAATAGACTTAACTTATAATAAGATATTTTGCTATCTAAGTACAAGCTCCGCGCCATAATGTCTGACTCTGAGACCATTGAAGCCATATGGATTCTCATGTGTCCTGCGTATCTATTCAGAATCCTCACCAAGTACCAGAGGTGTTAATGCTTTGAAGTGTGTAAACATTATAAAGCAATTTCATTCCATGTAAATATTTTCCAGAATATATCTGGTGCTACCATGTATGGAGATTCTTTAAACATGATTTATGAAAAAATAAGTAGTAAGTTATTGCATCAGATATTAGAACAAATGGTAACATTTTATATAGCATAGCATCAGGCCTTTTCAATAGACATAACATTAATATTACTATGGTAGGCATAGTAGGTGGACTCCTTTGGCACGCAATGATAAAAGACTGCCCAAGTCCTAACTTGAGACTTGTCTGATCTGTCCAGTCCATTGCCTGATCTAGACTGAATGGCATGTCTATATGGCCACCGACACATATTCCTAATACAATGAAACAAATTTTAGTAAGTAGGGTATGAAGAATAATGAGCTAGTTTTATATTTATTAAAATAAACTACTCAGCTCTATGAAACACTACCATAAATAAAACTAAACAATGAACATAAGAGATCTGATCATTTATCGAATTAGGACGTCATCTTACTTTCAATGTTTAGTAACATGCATGTTCAATATATCCTTCTAAATAAATTGGGTAAGTTGTACAAAGTATACTTTTAAAAGTAAACATTTGAGTAAAATAATCCTTATATAGACAAACATCTTCGTGCAGTTTGTAAGTAGTCTGAACTGGGAATCACAATGGTACTCAATTATTTATTATTCATTAATGAATTTTAACTATGAATATCTACAATCCATAAATGGGAATGCATAGTAGGAACTATGTCATAGACTGTGGACAAGACTATAGCTTTCTATTCTAATTCACTTGTAATATAAATTGGTTGAATTGATTAACAATTATCATATTAGCATTCTATATATTATATTTTATAATAATTCTTATTCTTCCCTTTCTTATGAATGGTAGGCTACCGTAAATTCTATGAAAAAATGCCTTTTCCTTTGGGACATGCTTTAACATTTGCATGGTTAGCTAGAGCTGGACTACTTTGAGGACCAGGTAAACTGTGATAGACCATCCACCAGTCAGAACATAAATTACAGCTATTGAAGGAACACATAACTTTTCTTCTCTGAAATTTATGTCTACTAATTCAAACCATTTTAACAACACTTATTGAGCAAATGTGATTTTCAGGGAACTGAGATTCTAATGATTCATAGCAAATTCTCATTGACAATCTTTTCATATGGTCTTTAATTGTGGTGAATTTTATGTCTGAGGGGACTGGGGCACAGATTATTCAGGCATAAAAGCAAATTAAGAGTAGAGTCAGGCTCAGTGTAAGACAGATAATCTCATCTTCCATCTAGAAAGAAGAATGTTGGACCTATTGACTTCTTAACTGAGATTACATCAACAGTCTGGAGGTGAACATAAGTTTGCATGTTTTTATTCTGATATGCCAGTATAAAATAAAATAACCCAAACAAATAAATAAAATTGAATAATAAATCATTATTCTCAGGCAGCATCATTTTTTTCTCACTTGTTAAATGCTTATTAGAATACTGAAGGAAAAACAACAAGCAATATTGCCATCCAATGGTGAAATTGTTGCATTTAAAGTATATTAAAAATAGAGATGGGAAATATAGGACAATGTTTCAAAATTAATCCAAATATTTTTCTTTTTACTGCCTGCATTTTCTGGGAAATATAAAGGAAATGTTTGATGTTGTTAATATCAGTGAGTACTAATATAAAATAATGAGTACTAATATAGTGAGTACTAATCTAAAATAAGAAATTGCTAGGGCTGGGTTTTCACCCTTTTCAGGCACAAAACAAGAGAAGCTTTCATTCATATTATTTAATTATTAAAGAGTTCGGAGAATGGAGCTTGCAAAACTTATTAGTATCATTTTAATTCTTTATTTTGCATTATGCTTAGCAAATATTTTCCTTTTCCAGTAAATTACGGGTCTACCTGAATCTAGTCCCTTCCTGAAAGACTTCAGAACTAACTTTTCTCTCTCCCAAGCCCCCAGATACTTTGTACCTACATTGTTCTTTACTTATAATTATTTGGTTCAACTTAGAATCATTGACATAATCATTGGCACACCTTTTTAACTGAGAAAGGTGGGATTATTTTTTATTCATTTGTAACATTAATAACTATTAGTGCCTAGCAGACTAACAATCAATAATAGTTGAATGGAGTAGAATTGTATTAACCTGAATGGTTATGGCTATATGGATTTGCATGTCCATACTGAAATGACTATATCTCACTAGTTAGGTGGATTTTTATCTTGCTTGTGAAATTCAAACAATAACTTCAAAATTCTTAATATGTGGACATCTTTGCTATATTTAATGGCAAGGGGAGATTACAATAGCTAATACTGGAGTGTTATAATTGATAAATAATAAAGTTTATCATTATTATGCCTATTGTATAGAATATACTTAATAAATACTAGTTGGTAAAGTTGTGCTGTTGCTAGTAATGATAAGGATTATTTAGGCTATAGAAGTGGTCTCTGCCCAAATGACAATAGTCTAGTGACTAAATGGATATTGAACAATTACAATAAGTGCTCTATGAACATGGTAATTGGGTGGCAATAACAAGAAGGTCTATCCTAGAGTGAGAAGCTCAAAGAATGACATTCTGGATGAGCTAAGACCGGAGAATGAGTAGTAGTTAACCAGGTGACCAATTTAAAGGAATGTAAAAAGAAAGTTTCAGGGAGAAGAAACAACTTTAAAGACAGTTTGAGGGAGAGAGGAACCTGGAACTTTTGAGGGATTGAAAGATTCATTTGGTTTAATGGAGATAGAATTTGAAGTGAAATACAAAACCTAGACTGGGCCTTTTAAACTATGTCAAAGATTTTAGATTTACCTTAATGGGTAGAAGCCTGAGGCAGCACAATAAATGCAGAAGAAATAAGTAAACATACTTATTTGAGTAGAAGAAATACTGTTTTTATGTGTAGCTGTTGAGTGTCTAAGTATATAATCACAAAGAATCAACCAAAATTTTCTAGAATTAATACATAAATTCAGCTGAGTAGTAGGATTCAAAGTCAGTTTACAAAAAGCCATGATATTCCTATATACAAAATTTATATGGAAAGACTAAGGGACCAAAGACCAAAAACAATCGAAAAAAAGAATAACAAAGGATTCATATTACCCAACTTTAAGTCTTTCTATAAAGCTACACTAATCCTGTTGAAACTGGACTCCGAAGTTTTGTTTGAGAGAAAACCCCGTGCATACTATGCTAGTGTGTTTTAGGTTGCTTGACCTCACTCTTGCTGTAGAAATGAGGCTTTACAATTGTATACTCATCAATCCGCCCTGAGTTAAATTTCATTCCTCTGAAGCCGACCCCGAGTCAAGGTCTCATGTGTAAGTTTATTTATTTGGGAGCACTATCATGGAAGAGCATTAATAGATTGGGGAAAACAGGACATGCAGAACTAGCTAACTCAGGCAGAGTCCTGAAAACATGAGCTTGAGCCTGTCCCTGAAGTTAGGCCACAGAATTGTCCTCACTGAGACCAATGAGCTGGGCTTTCATACCCCAATTCCAGCTTTCATACCCCATTCCCAGTTAGTCAATTTGCTATAATGAAAATTTGGCTGGACATCTACTACAACCTCTCACTCTTTTATCTGTGATTAATTTGAAGCTTAAAGAATGTCCGTTTGCTTCAAACACTTATGATTATAATGGAGATATTTAGAAATCAAGTCAAGAGAACAGAAGGTAGAGCCAAGAGATAGAAAAAAGCAGTCCTGTGACCTTATTTTAATCCCGAATGCAGCTTTTCCTGAGGCCATATTCTTCCCCAATGCTTCAGTTCCTCAGTTATTTTAACCAATAGAGAGGGTGCCAAAAAAATGTATACTCATTTTAAGAAAGGAAAAAACTGTATTAAAATTACCTTGATGGTAACCACTTTGAGCACCTCTTGTAATTGCAGAAATTAAACGTGACTTGTAGTCATCTTTTGTTATCATTATATAGTGAGCATTACAATTTTAATACAGTTTTTTTTCTTTCTTAAAGTGTGTATTCATTTTTTGGCACACTCTGTATATTCTTTTCCCATCTTCTATTTTCTTTGCTCAAGGAAGCTGATTTCACAAAACACGTAAAACTGGTACAGGGACTGAAATAATTATTTTAAGAAATAGTGATTCCAGAGAAGGATATTCAGGAGTTAATTGAATAAATAGTTTGCTCTGATTTCTACAGGTTCCTAAGATTGCATTAAGGCATTGTAGAGAGTGAAGGGATGTAACATGAACAGCCTTTCCACAAGGGAGTGTACTTGTTTATTTTATTTTATTTTAATAAGTTGAAAAGAGAGAAATTCAATGAGAATATCTTGTATATATCTATTTACCTGTCTGTTAAAATTACTACATTTAAATATTTTGTCAGTATGATTTATCAGAGTTAGAACACTCCTTATTCCATCTCTGCGGTCGAGTCCCCAACCCTTTCTCCTCAGAGATGATCACTTATCAAAATTTGTTATGTATCTTTTCCATTCATGATTTTGTAGTTACTTCACACCCACAAAATATGTGTGTATATATAAACAAAAAGTACATATATAAAAAATACATATAGGAATATAATAAATAATATTAAGAGAAATATACTATACATAGTTCATTTAACATTAAATGCTACAAAAATTTATGACTACCTGCCAATTTATTTATATACATATAACAAATATGTCTTTTTAAATTCCATTATTCAATTTTCTGTGTTATTTTACTAAGTATATCAGTAGTAGTGAGTAAAAAGCCGAATAATATTGAATGTCAACTATAATTAAATACACACACACACACACACAAACACACACACATGAGGTATGACAATTAATTTAGAGAACTCATTCCAGAAAAAATTCTATATACCTTATTGCTGAATATCACTACAGTCACCTTTGAGTACTCCCCTTGGAAAGCTATGAACAGATGCCAGCGCCTAGTCCACCCTTCCAGAAATTTTGGAACTCTTTTTCTGGAATGACCATCAAAGCTATCGTCATATTATGCTTGATGACCTGAAGGTCATCCAAATGTCTCTCTTTCAATATTTCCTTTATCTTTGGGTAAAGAAAGAAGTCATTGGGGTCCAGATCAGGTGAGTAGGGAGGGTGTTCCAATACAGTTATTTATTCACTAGCTAAAAACTCCGTCACAGACAGTGCCGTGTGAGCTGGTGCATTGCCGTGATGCAAGAGCCATGAATTTTGGGCGAAAAGTTCAGGTCATCTAACTTTTCCACTCAGCCTTTTCAGCACTTCCAAATGGACAAACTTGTTTGTCCAGTTGTACAAATTCCTAATGAATATTGCCTCTGATATCAAAAAAGTTTAGCAACATAGTTGCAACAAGTTCATGTATGTAATTATCAGACCTCGTTAGTGTGTGCGTGTGTGTGTGTGTGTGTGTGTGTGTGTGTGTGTGTGTGTGTGGTACGGGATATGTAGTACAGCATAGGGAAGAGTCAATGGAATTGTAACAGCCATGTATGATGTCAGAGGGGTAGTAGGTTGGGGAAGAGGGGATATCACTTCGTGAAGGGTGTAAATGTCTAACTGTTGCATTGTTTTGTACAGGTGAAACTAATAAAAAAATTGAATTTTCAAAACTCCTATCTAAGAGTCTTTTTCTTCTAATAGAAGAAATAAGTGATGTTTTAAAAATAATTGTAGTTATTAGATTTTATATATATTAATATATATTAGCATATATTAATATATTTTATTAATATATTAGATTTTATTATTGCCATTTTATTTTGGAATTTATATTTGCTAACTTTTACTTTTTTTCTTTTTTTCTGACTTCTTTTTGGTTAATTTTTTTTCTATTTCCTTACTTTCCTCTACCCACTAAACTTCTATTTCTGTTACTCTAAGAAATTATACCTAAATTTAAACATTTATATCCCTTTCCTCTTCACTGAAAAACAGGCACCATGGAACATAAACTAATATGCATCCCATAAGATTTCTTATTCTCATAAGACCAGAGCCATTTTAAATACTCCTATTCACTACAGCATGCTTGCATTTGGATGGGGTCTCACAGGAAAATCATCTCTTTTCTTTATATTGATTTTCATATGAGGAACAGAGCACTTAAATAGGAAAACTAATAGAAAAGCAGTTGCTAATATCGTGTGTGTGTGAGTGTATGTGTGTGTGTGCGTGCGTGCATGTGTGTGTGTGTGTGTGTGTGTGTGTTGGGTGTGTGGATTTAGGATAGGCTCCCACATATGGAGTTACAAGGACAAAGGAAATATTTTAAATGTGATTAATTTTTTTTTAAACTTTCATACCTGAACTAGTGGAGATGCCGTGAATCCTTTAAATATCAACTGAGATAGATCCTCACTCTAGTTACTAACTGCCCTCTGATACTCCATAGAGGGAAAAAAAATCCTCATCTTTCTATGCTTTCTTCTAACATAAACAGACAGGATTGGATCCATAAAGAAGTTTATAGAACCTATATGGGAACATCATAGTGAAGGAAAAGGACAACAGATTTTGGAAATAGGTCTGGCTGTAACAAGGATCAACCCTCCTTCAATCACAACACGTCTGGAGAAAATAAGCTCCCACCTGTTTGGTCCAAAATCACAAACTCATTTGTAAATGTTGTATTGTAAAATACAAAAGAAAAATATAGGGGCGTCTTTACCACTGAAACAGCTTTGTGAGTCTCTAATGGTGCTTGCCGTCTTCTTAGATCTCATTTTGCCACTAAATGTTTGTATGTAGAACAGTCACATACTCAAGTATTAAATAAGTGCCTGTATAATGGGCACCTACAGTCTACTTGGCACTAATAACATTGCATTTCTATGAAGAAAGCTGGCCTTTCCATCTCTGCCCATCCTGCAGCCCATGTGTTTACTGCTTAGTGGGAAAATTGTGCCTCAGATATATGTGCTTTCCTTGGCTTATCAAATGAAAAAGGAGGAGAGAACTGACAGGATGTAAAAGTGCACTCAGAGATCAGGTTTTCTTTGTGTGTACATTTCTTGGTTAGGCATTTAAAAAATATTTATTGGGGAACAGTGTGTTTTTCCAGGACCCATCAGCTCCAAGTCAAGTAGTTGTTTCAATCTAGTTGTAGAGGGCATGGGGATTGAACTGGCAACCTTGGTGTTACAAACACTGTGCTCTAACTGGCCACCCCTTGGTTAGGTATTTTATCAAACACAGAGAAGGCAATAGGGGCTCTACTTTGTCCAGGAGAGATAAGGCCATAATTCCAAGGAAACTCATTGAAATGTTCCCCTTTGACTGACATGTTCACACCAGGAGCCCAGATTTGAACAACGCCAAACAAAAAGACTAAAGTGATCTCTGGTGGGTGAAGTAAGACTTGCCTTTCAATGAGTGTTCTGGAGGGATTGAGCAACTAAGAGAGTTAGGAGTAAAGATCATCATGGAAGTTTGTGGAAAGGATCACAATATTCATTTTCTTCTCTGGATGGTATGCCAAAGCATGAAGGATGAGAGAACACTCAGTTTTCCTATGCAAGGAAAAAACAGCTCCATTTGAATTATAAAATTGTTAAACATTCATTTGAAATTTCTGAATGGATTTTTAAAAAATATATAATTTGTATTAGAGTTCATTCAATGAATATTTAATGAGTGCATACTATGTGCTGGGCACTGCTCTAAATGCTTGGGGTGCATCAGTTACAAAATTAAAAAGGCAAAAAGCCCTACCTTCATAGAATTGACACTAGTCAGAGAAGTCAGACACATAACAAGGAAATTGCAAAACAAAAAACATAATGTATGAGAAAACCAAGTTGTATATTAGTAGATGGCACATAACGGTGAGAACTATAAATCATGGTTAAGGTAAAGGGATGGTTTGCCATTTTAAGGATGGTCAGAATAGATCGTAGTGATTTGACATGAAGGATGTATGGAATGAGTCAAGGAAATAGCTCTACAAAGAACATTCCTGGGGGAGGCAACAAGAAGAATGAATGGCCTGCCTACACAGTTGCATATTTGGTGTATTCAATAAATAATAGGAGGGTCATGTGCACTTGAAGTCAAGTGAGTTGAAGGGACAAATATTAGTAGCTGAAGTTTTAAAGGTCATACGGACCAAATGATAGACTGCTCTGTAGGCCTCTGTACATATTTTGGCTTTGACTCTGGGTAAAATGGGGATGTTTGGGGAAGGTTTTGAACAAGGTTTTTAAGTAAAATTTCTCATATAAAATTTCTAGGAGATCCCCACTTCAATAATGTTTCAATAAGGTAGTTACAATTCAGTTTGCCTTTTCAAGGATAGAATACATGCGGACAGTCTTAAACAACTTTTTATTCTATGTCAGTTCCTACTTCTGAATAATGAATGTTTTTTGGAGTTCATGTTTCTGAATGGTTGATTCTTTTTTTATTTAAGCATAGTTGGTACACGATATTATATTAGTTCCTTTCTTAATGATTTTTATTAAAATATAGTTAACATACAACATTATATTACTTTCAGGTGTACACCAATTGTTCAACATTTAGATACATAAGAAGTAATCATCATGATAAGTCCAGCAACCATCTGACAGCGTACCACAATATTACAATATTTTTTATATATTCCCTATGCTGTACATTACATCTCCATGACTTATTTTTTTATACCTAAAAATTTGGACCTTTTATACATAGTTATTACAATATTATTGACTATATTCTCTATGCTTTACTTTACATCTCCATGACTATTTTGTAATTACCAGTTTGTACTTCTTAACCCCTTCTTTTTCACCCTGCCCCCCAAACCCCTCCCACCTATCACCCCAACAAATCTAGTACCCATGTGACACCATGCATAGCTATTACAATATTACTGACAATATACCTTATTCTATACCCTACATCCCCCCATGATGACTCTGTAACAACCAATCTGTACTTCTTAATCCCTTCCCCTGTTTTCACCCACACCCCCAACCCTCCTCCTATCTGGAAACCATCAATTTGTTCTCTGTATCTATGAGTTTGTTTCTGTTTTGTTTGTTAATTTTGTTCTTAGATCCCACATATAAATGAAACCACATTGTATCTGTCTTTCTCTGACATACTCCACTCAGCACAATACCCTCCAGGTCCACCCATGCCACAGCAGATGGCAGGGACCTACTCCCTTCCATGGCTGAGAAATACATACCCATTGTAAATATGTACCACCTCCTCTTTATATATTCTTCTATCGATGGGAACCCAGGCTGCCTCCACATCTTGGCCATTGTAAATAACGCTGCAATAAACACATATGGATGCATATGTCCCCTCAAAGTAGTGTTTTGGATTTCTTTGGATAAATACCCAGAAGTGGGGTTACTGGCTCCTTATTTGTCCCTTGTTATGGCCTTTGTTTTAAAGTCTATTTTGTTTGGTGTAAGTATCGCTACCCCAGCATTTTTTTTTATTATTATTATTTCCATTTTCATGAAATAAATTTTCCATCCCTTTACTTTCAGTCTGTGTGTGTCTTTCAGTGTAAAGTGGGGCTCTTGTAGGCAACATATGTAAGGGTTTTGTTTTCTTGTCCATTCAGCCACCCTATGTTATTTTATGGAGCATTTAATTCACTTACATTGAGAGCAATTGTTGATAAATATGTAAGTATTGCCATTTTATTATTCATATTATTGTCTTTTTCCCCCCCATCTTAAAAATGTTTCTCTAACATTTCTTATAATACTGGATTGGTGGTGATGAGCTTCTGTAGTTTTTTCTTGTCTGGGAAGCTCTTTGTCTGTTTTGATCTGGCTCCCATAAGGTTCAGCTGCTGATAAGCCTCCTGCTCTATGTAGCTCAGTGAGTCAGCAAGGTGGGAGCAGCAGAGCTCACCAGGCCAATCAGATTCAGATTTGGCCTGTGGGGGCGGGCTCAACACAGGAAATATGGCGGCCGTTTGCCAGCTGAATGGGAGGAGGACCCCACACAGGGGAAATGAGGATTGTCCCTCCAGTCTTCACGCTGAGTTACACAACTCAGTCTCTCCTCAAAAGTCTCCGACACCCTCAGAGTCACTGTCCCTCCTCTGGAGCCCAGGGTGAGGTGAGTGCCTGTGTGGGCCCTTTAAAAGGATGTCTGGGTTTCCTGCAGCCTTCCATCCCATCCAGATGGTCAGAATTCCCCGTTTTTCACAGCCAGAAGTTGTGGGGGCGCCTCTTCCCAGCACCAGTATTCTGGGCTGAGGAGACTGCTATGGGGCACAGGGGTCCCTCGCTCCTTCATGGGGAACCTCTTTGGTTGAGATATCTCTCTCAATTTTCAACCACCATACATGGATGTGGGACCAGCCCATTTCGCTATCGGCCCCTCCTGTCTCAATGTGACTTCTTCTTTATGTCCTTAGTTGTAAAACTCCTGTTCAGCTAGGCTTCAGGTGGTTCTCCAGATTGATTGTTCTATAATTTAGTTGTAATTTTGACATGTTCACGATATGAGACAAGCACAGTGTTTATCTACTTCACCATTTGAATATCCTTTCCTCCTGATTTTTAAAGATCACACACAGGTGTGGGACCAGCCCGTTCTGCGTCTCTGCCCCTCCTATCAGTCTTGAGGTGACATCTTCTGTATGTCTGTAGTTGTAGGGCTTTGGTTCAGCTAGACTTCAGGGGATTCTCAATAATGGTTGTTCTGTGGTTTAGTTGAAATTGATGTGGTCCTGAGAAGAGGTGAGCACAGTGTTTACCTACTCCACCTTTTTGACTGGAAATATTATATTAGTTTCAGGTGTACAGTATAGTGATTTGATATTTATATTTTCTACAATGTGATCATCACACTAAATTTGGTAAGCATCTGTCACCATGCAAACTTATCACAGTATTATTGACTATATTGCCCTTCACCATTTTTACCCATCTTCCTATGCCCCTCCCATTTGGCAACCATCATTTTGATCTGTTTCTATGAGTCTGTTTTTTATTTTTTATTTTTTTATTCCACATATAAATGAAACCATAGTGTTTGTCTTTCTTGGCCTGACTTTTTTCACTTAGCATAATATCCTCTGGATCCAACCATGTTGTTGCAAATGGCAAGATTTCAATATTTTTTATGGCTGAGTAATATTTCATTGAAATATATATATATATATATATATATATATATATATATATATACACACACATCTTCTTTATCTATTCATCTACAAACGGACACAGGTTCCTTCCATATCTTGGCTTTTGTAAATAATGCTGCAATGAACATAGGAGTTCATATATCTTTTGAATTAGCATTTTTGTTTTCTTGGATAAATACCCAGAAGTGAAATTGTTGAATCATATGGAAGATCTATCTTTAGTTTAGTTTCTCCATACTGTTTTTCATAGGGGCTGCACCAATTTGCAGTCCCATCAACAGTGCACAAGGGTTTCCTTTTCTTCACATCTTGGCCAACACATGTTACTTGTTTACTTTTTGATAATAGACATTCTGACTGGTGTGAGGTGATATCTCATTGTGGTTTTGATTTGCATTTCCCTGATGATTAGTGATGTTGAGCATCTTTTCATGTGTGTGCTGACCATCTGTATATCTTCTTTGGAGAAATGTCTCTTTATGTCCTCTGCTGAATGATTGACTGTTTGTGCCACTCTGCTTTATACCCTTCCAAAGTTTTGTCTAAGTAAAACTGATATTTGAGGAGGAATTCTCTATTTTTACATGTAAGCCTTTAAGAGAATTCTCATTGACACTAAACTTGCCTTTTTGATGACTGAAATTGATATCTTTTTTTTTAATTAATGTTTATTGAGGTGATAAATGTTAGTAAAGTTACATAACTTTTAGGTGTACATTCTGTGATATATCCTCTATATATCACATTGTGTGTTTACCACTCAGAGTCAGTTCTCCTTCCATCACCATGTATTTTATTCCTTTTAACCTCGTCTACCACCCCCTCCCCTCTTACCCTCTGGTAACCACTAAACTATTGCCTGTGTCTATGAGTTTTTGTTTCTTCATTTGATGGATATCTTTCTTTTAAACAGAATGTAATATTTACATGTTTTAAATAGATAAAAAATTTTCGTTTTCATAAATGTGCCACTTAGGATCTCTCTGGCATTAAGATGCTAGGAAATACACTGAAAATCTTATCTATGACATGGAAGCATTACTGATCCTGAGATGTTTCTTCTATCCCCACCTTGTTCCAACTACTTTCTTTATCTCATTATAGAAAGCAACAAACAAACAAAAACATTAATGGGGATACATAAAAAGCTACTAGCTGTTTTCCTGTCCCTCTTTTTTTTCATTTTACTGATCTGCATGTTTGTTCAGTGAAAAGTATCATATCAAGGATGGTAGGTAGACCCCATCCCACTATTGAATTCAGGCACAGAAACTGATGTAACTGTCATCCTAGTATTTCCTGGTTATACTCACAGTGTTGGAACATGCTTAAATATTTCCAGATTTTAGGCAAACAATTTTCTTTCATCAACCTAGAAAGCTGGCCTACCTTGCTCTTTATTTCAAACTGGTATAAAATACCTTTAACAGGGAAATGATTAAAATTAAAGAGCAGGACATGCATTCTCCCACCAGAAACCAAAACCAATATATTCTGGAACTCTTCGAAAATGTTTGTGTCAATGGTTTATTTCTGGTCTAATGTCACTGAGAAGACATATACAATCTGATCAACTCTAACATAAATGTGTAGATATGGTTCACGCTTCCTAAAATAGAAAGTGTATTTATATACAATGATAGGGAAATAAACTTGGAAATAAATGATATAAATTATATTTAGAGATTTAGTGAACATACATAAATTTGCACTAATGGATCAGCTATAAATGTACCACTCCCTAAAAGTATGACAGATTAAAAAATTAATAATTAATCAAATAATACTTAAAATAATTTGATCCCAGGTAATAGCAACATGAATGCCTTTTACTCCTATTTATAGGTAGAACACATGGGTAACATAATAGCTAGATTATATAATATCCTGACTGCACTTCAATGAGTTTGAAGGATTGAATTTTCTGTAAGATTCATTCACTTAAAACACACTTTTTAAAAATGTCTTTTGCTTTGTCCTTTGTTAAGCAGTCTATATATTTTTGGCATTTTCATAATAAAGTAATGTAAGATGTTCTATTTTTAAAAACACTTTTTTTTGTTTTGGGAACATGGAAATTGTCAGTAATCATAAAACATAAAGAAAGAGTTGGGTTTCTGATAACATTGGTGTAAAAAAAAAACTGTTGCAATTGTAAGTTACCCATTATTTTACCATCAATAAATTAAAATGTCAATTCAGCATTTGAAAAATTATGAATAATAAATACAATCTTCAAGAGTATCTACTCCTGAAAAAGCAATGACCATAACTTGTTACGTTTGTTAGAGAGTAAAAAAATTGCTACTGGAAGTGAACTTATTTTTCTTGCTTGTAAAAAACTTATTTCTCAAGATGGAGGGGGGAAAAAAAAAGCATTTCACAGCCTAGAGACATGTTATTTGAAATTACCCCATAGAAAGAAGAGAATTGCAAAGGTATCCTCCTCAGGATAGATTTTGATCTCTGCAAGGATATAACCTATAATGATCGGAGGGCATTCTAAAATGCTTCAAAATGTGTTAAACCAAAAAATAACTCAACCTGGGCACCCTTTATCTTTTCAAGATTGAATGCTAGTGAGGAAGAGCTGTAGGCTGCTGAGCAATAATAGTGTTTGAAGAGTAGAGTGAGACATTAAATAATTGGAGGTTCTATTCAGCATATTGTTAAGCTAATTGTACATCTTTTCAAGGCTTAACAAATAACCCATGCCTATATGCAGCTTTACATGTTATATCACATTATAATCGGGTAAGATCAACTTTGTATCAATTGGATAAGGTCAAAAATTCCATACTAAATAAAATCTATAGTTCTGAAAAACATAGTATGGTCTGTTTTCTAAACAAAACAGAGAACTCTAAAATGTATTGTAAATATATACCAAAATAATTTGATAATTTTATAATTATTTTTATATAAGTAACAGAAGTAATATATTATGTATTATTTATTTATTTTTAAAAAACAAAAGCAGGATAACATCCCACAAAAGGAATGTTCATAATTTTTTTAATTATAAGTAGTGTGCACTACACTGAAAGGTTCAGAAAATTAGATTTAACTATTCCTTCTCTTTGTTTTCTACAGTATAAAATTTATCTCTTAGATTTTTTAAGTCCATGTTCTGTATTATTCTTCATGTACTAAAATGCTGGATAAACCGATGTATAGGCAATACATTTTAATAGTTAGAACAAATTTTATTTTGCTGTTTAAGGATGTAATATTTACTCACCAATGTGGTCTTTGTGATGCTACATTTTTTTCTAGGAATTATTTATTTCAATAGCAATTATCTAAGGTGGCTCTCTACATTTGCAGTAAAGTTGGTTAGAGTTAGAATTACAGTTTATGGGGAAAGAATTACTTTCCCCATAAGGAACTGGAGCTTTGTCACATGAGCATAGAGCTAAAAATGTCAGCATTATATTGGCAGTGTTCTAACCAAACTAGACAGCAAGTACTGGCAAAACTCAGTTGAGCTTTTAACTAAATATGTTCTTTGTACATGCTCATCAGTTCGCCTTTCTTAAAGTTGAGATTCATTCTAAACACTTGTTTTGGAAATAAGACATTGATTTCTAGTCATACTCTGCCAGCTATGTGATTTTGAAAAAGAATTCCCTTAGTCTTTCCTGCCTCGCTTTCCTCATCAGAAAAAAGGACACAGGACTTAGTAGTTTCTGAAGTCCATCCAATCTCTAAAAAGTGAAGTAATAAAGAAGTTCAAATATGCTTATTGTTCTCTTCTGTAATGTTTATCCCCTTGTTGAAAAATTACTATATTCCAGGTTTGCATATAAGTGCACATTTCTATATATCAAAAATCTCTGCAGTCACAGAAATCTCTAAACAAAGAAAAGAAAATCACAACTGTTAGATGATGGATAATCCTAAGAGAACTTGAAAAGTTTTTGGCATCTTAGAATCTATGTAGTTTTATTATTATTATTATTATTATTATTATTATTATTATTAGAATAAGTTGAGTATATCATATGTGCCAAATACCATGCTAAGATATCTGAAGCTCCATTTTAGCTATTGCCTTAAAAAGAGGATTTACTAGTTTGGAATTTATTTATAATTTTACAATTATATAATGTAGTTAAACATTAATAATTGTATTTAAAATTCAGATTTTAACTTTTTGCTACCTAGATATTTATGAGTCCTCTGGTAAAATTGTTATATTTCATTTATTTTCATACTAATGAAACTCATCACGGTAAACATAATATAAAACAATTTTATTTGTGGGTTGATTTTACACAAGGTCATTTAGGCTTTGTGACTTTTAGACATGACTGAAAAGTTTTATAGATGAATATACCAATAAATAAATAATTGGTAAGGCTAATGATATAGGTATATTTGTGAAATATTACATAGTCCTACTTTGTATCAATTTTTGGAATTACCTGGCACTTTCCTTTGTCATTGCTGTCAACAGTACAAGTCTGAGCTACTTCACACCTGTTTCATTAATATCCTCTCGAGTTTTCCTCCTCTAATTCTTTCCATTTAGTTTATTCCGAAAATTTTCATAGACCAACTTTGTAAAGCATTTTCTTGATGACCCTTCACAAATCAAAGTTATACCATAACTCTCTAACATTGAGGAGGCTATATTTTTGATCCTCCACCTAAATTGAAGTGTTGCCTCTTTTTTTTGTTTTTTCACTAGCCTATGTCAGCTTCCACTTCTGTTAGAGTCATGCTGACTGTTCATCAATACCTCAGCAAAAAGCATCTTCTAGAAAAGGCATGCTGTCTGTCCTCAGATTGTGAGTCACCCCCCTCCCATTACCCTTCCCTAGTCAACAATTACTCACAAATGGTATCTACCCTCAAACCTCACCTGTTATATGAAACCCTTCCCACAAGTTACAGATGAAATTGACTACACCAAATGCTAATCTCCAGTGTTGCCTAAAAACCTTCGTAATATACCAAGTCATATATTATCAGTTAGCCATCACTATTGGTTGACTATTTATAACTCTAATATCCTGATTGACACATTTAATCTGAAGATTGTTATTATAAGCTCTTCTAGGATAAAAGTTTACTTCTTCAAGACCATACAGAATAAAAGACTTAAGGATATTGGCCCAAACTCTACAATACAGTCTGACTCCTGCATGCTTTGGTCTCTCTGCTCACCATGCTTCTCCTCATTATCTGGACACCAGCCCAAGTGATTCGTTCTGACACCATTTTCCATTCCTATCAAGGTATGCGTACATGCTGTCACTTCTGCCTGGCATGTTCTTGCTCCTCCTTTGCCTTGTTAACTCCTATTCAATGCTTAGATGTCAACTCAGCACCCTTCAGAGGGAAGCCTTTCCTGACCTCCTTGACTATTTTGAGTCTCCCCTTTCTCACTCTCATAACACCAGGCACATGTCCTTTGTAGATATTAACATGCTTGAAATGTTACATATTTGTGTATGATTATGTGTGTGTCTTCCTTCCCCACTCAACTAGCAAACTTCCATACCTGATATCTTAGTACAAAGAATAGCACCTGGCATGTATTGGGCACTGAATACATATTTTTAAACTAAGCCATAACTCTGGTACAACTCAAGGTATCTAGAAATGTGACAGCTTTAATATCCTACATGGAAAACTACCAAATAAGAGACACACATCCCGGTTTTATAGGTCTCTAATCCTTTAGCTCTTCAATTCTTTTAATTAGATGAAAACATTTTTAGTTAAGAAAGTAATTTAAAAAAAATAAAAACAAGGAAAACAAAAGAGACTAGGTTTAAATTCTAACTATACATCAAAGTTTACCCAGTAACATAGAATCTACTGTAAGCCTAGATTTCCTCAACTTTAAAACTATCATAATATTAACCATTCATTCTGTTAGAATTAAATTTATACATATACAGTAAAACCTTGGCTTGCGAGTAACTTGGTTTGTGAGTGTTCCACTAGACGAGCAAACATTTCTAATACATTCTAAGATGGTAAACGAGTGATGTCTTAAAATACAAGTAGTTTATTTCTGGAATGAATTATGCTCACAAACCAAGGTATTACTGTATATAAAAGTTTATATAAATATTTATAAAAATAAATGTATGTTAAAAATAAATACAAAAATTTATATAATAAATATATTTATATATTATATGTAATATATATGTATATTTAGTAGTTTCAAGGCAAAATATTATTCAAATAAATTAAAATTATTATCTTAAAGTGGCACATACCATTGTCCTCAATATCTATGAAAACTTAAAGCTTAAAATGTCTCTTGGATTTACCATTAACCAAGAATAATGTCAAAATGAATCTTCTTTAAAGTAAATTCTGCTCTGTAGTAAAAGGTGTTATAGCGATTTTCTGGTGAGTTTAATATGAAAACAGAAACTGAAATGGCATCAGGATGAACACTAAGACAGCAGAGATTTAAAAAGCCCATTACATCCCAGATTCCCCAACGCTGTTCCCTCCCCCAATTCCCCAATAAAATCTTAAAAAAAAAAAAAAAAAGCCCATTACATTGTAATGTCATTGACAGCAGGGAACAAGTATTTTATTTCCTTTGTAACCCTTTGCCTTTCACTATATAGGACAGGACTTTGTACAGAGTGAATGCTCAATAACTATTATTGTTGTGGTGACTGCTAGATAATGAGTCATGAAGAATAGCTAAATTAGAGTCAGGAAAAATCTGTAGCGCTGTAGTAATCATGTGTGTTGCAACGAACATCAAGACAGTAGCCAAAGGATGCCAGTGAGAAAATAAGATTTGTGCACCTGGTAAAGTATGTTGCTATGCAACTATTCAGGAAGTAACAGACTGACTTAATCTGATATAAGTGTGAATTCAGGAATATAAAGTAAGAAGCTCATGATCTGTTATCACAAATTTCAAAGCAATAATCACAGCTAGAAGAAATGAAATCTCACTAGGTGCCTTTGTAATTATGCCTTCAAAAGACTTTGCTATCTTCACCTTTGCATTCACATTAAAAAAAAAACATATTTAGACAGTTAAATTGAAATACTTCTCACAGGGAGGATGATGCAGGAAGTATTTATAGAGCCAAGTAAAAGTGGAATCCAGATGTATTTTCCTTCAAGACCAATCAACTGTTAGCTGTGCTAGTATTGTTCAAACTCCAGTGGCATTATTCATTTTAATCTCATAGGCATTTTATGATGCATTTATGATTAATAGTGATGTATCACTACATGTGAAATGGGGGTAGTGATTTGAAAATATTAATATATTCTTAATAACACATTAATTAAGGTGATATTAATTAATTCATGCCTGTTTAGGCAATGCAGGCCGCAGAGCTCTGGATGGAGATCTAACCTTGGGTTGTCATTCCATCAGTCTGAACATCAGGCAAGCAGTCATGTCAAGTCAAACCTGGTGGAACAGCATGGTTGGGGAAAAAGAAGACCTAAGTTTTAGATTCTCCATTCACCAGCCAGTCTCTCAAAGGAAACCAAAACTAGATACTAAATTCTAAGATCAGGTAACTTTAGCATTAAATGCCAGTAAGGCAAGCAATGACAAGAGGGCAGAAATATGGCTGAAAGAAGAAGAAGACGCCACTTGATCTCTTGGCATCCCCTTTCCCCATTCAGCTAGATGACATCTGAGGAGTGGATGTGAAGGCAGAGGGAAAGGTATGAATTCACTTACCTAGTCGATCCTAGTAAAAACTTGAGTGCCCTCAAGCGCCATGTAGGATTAAATTATGAAGAGAATTGTTTTTCTCCCACTATGACACCAATTGGTGGTAATGAGAAAGATCTGAATTTTTTTCACAACATGAAGTTACCATAGTACTGTCCACATCTGAATACTACTTACATTTGTATCCCTGCACCCCGCCCCGCCCGCATCCCCTTAAGCTTGAAATTTACTTAACATGGAAAGGAGCAGAGTTCACCACCTCAAAATATGCCTTTTGGGAAATGTTGATTATTTTAAGCTGGCTAATTATAAAAAAGAAAGACTCAGGAAGAACCTTTGACCTTCTCCCTAAAAGAATAGAGGATCTATTCCAGGAAGGGAACTATTGTCATAGATTAACTATAGTTTAATATGAACTATGTATTATAGACAGGGAGGAACCTAACAAGGCCCATTTGATCAAAGTCCTCCCTGTGTCCCATAGTTAAAAACGGCCCACCAAACATTTGTTTACCACATATTTGTTTCTCCATCTCCATGTGAATTGCCTTCCTGCCTGCCCTATGACAAACCATTATCCCCGTTTCTACTTAACTCAAGATGACATATAATTCTCAATGGCCTATCTGTCCTTGTCTCATATGAGGTCTGCCAATTAAGTTTGTAAACTTGTTGCAGTGATGTTGCTAACCTTATATCAGAGGGATTATTCATTATGAATTTGTACCAACTTGACAAACAGTTAACCAAGTTTACTATTTGGTAGTGCTAAAAAGGCTGCATGAAAAATTTAGATGACCTGAACTTTTCAACAACAATCCATGGCTCTTGCATCATGACAATGCACCAGCTCACACAACATTGTCTTTGAGGGAGTTTTTAGCCAGTAAACAAATAACTGTATAGGAACAACCTCTCTACTCACCTGATCTGGCCCCCAGTGACTTCCTTCTCTACCCAAAGATCAAGGAAATATCGAAAGGAAGATATTTTGGTGACATGCAGGACATCAAGTGTAATACGACAATAGCTCTGATGGCCATTCCAGAAAAAGAGTTCCAAAATTGCTTTGAAGGGTGGACTAGGTGTTGGCATTGGTGCATAGCTTCCCAAGGGGAGTACTTCCATGGTGACTGTAGTGATATTCAGCAATGAGGTATGCAGCACTTTTTCTAGGATGAGTTTGTGTACTTAATTGTCTGGCCTGGCATTTTTATGGGACCTCTGTCTGTGCACATGTAATCAATTTGGTTATTTTCTTCTGTTAATCTGTATCATGTTAACTTAATTCTTAGGCTAGCCAGAAGAACAAAGAGGGGAGAGAGGGGAAATTTTCTCCTCACCCACAATACACACCATCACTCTGCAAGAACAGAGAAAGATTTGTAAAAATATGTGTTTCCAAGTTGACTGGGCTATAAAGAAACAAAGATGATTACAGAAATACCTTTATGAAGTATTGACTTTCCAGAAAAAAAGAAACTGAATAGACAAAAGCAGAAAAATTTCCACAACAAAACTGATAGTCACAAGATAAGATGGGGCATGGGGGATGAGAGAGAAGGTGAAGGGATAAGGAAGTACAAATTGGTAGTCATAAAATAATCACAGGGATGTAAAATGCAATATGGGGAATATAATCAATAATATTGTAAAGATTATGTAGGATGCCAGATGGGTACTGGACTTATTGGAGGGATCGCTACATAGATTGTGTAGATGCCTGACCACTGCACTGTACACTGGAAGCTCATGTATATATATGGTTGTTGGAAAAGTCATGACTCATTTTTGCAATGAAAAACATAGAAAGGGTGTGTCATGACTTTTCTGACAACACTATATATATATATATATATATATATATATATATATATATATATATATATATATATATATATATATATATATATATTCACAGGGTGTAAAGTACAGCATAGGGAATAGAGTCAATGGAATTGTAACAGATATACATGATGTCAGAGGGGTGGTAGACTGGGAGCGGGGTTATCACTTTGTGAGGGGTGTAAAAGCCTAATCAGTATGTTGTTTTGTACACATGAAACTAATACAAAAAATAAAGAAAAGAAAAGAAAAGGAATGAGTATCTTTTACATAAGAAAAATTTAGGGGGGCCGGCCGAGTGGCTCAGTTGGTTAAGAGCTCGCTCAAGAGTGCGACAACAATTCATTTAAAAAGCACCCATAATACCACCACAAACATATTTGTACATTACTTTATACTATTTTTCAATACATATCTGGGATCATATTAAATGCATAGGAACATATTGTTACCTAAAATAATTTTAACAATTATTAAAATTATTCAACAATATATTAAAGAATGCATAACATCCTGTTCTATATGTATAGCAGTATTTATTTACCTACTTTCATAATTTGGAAATAATATTGTTGTTATATTCAGTGATGGGATTATCTCACTGGTAAAATAATTACCTTTATTTATATAAATTTATGTTCTTCCGTACACTCTCCCCCCTTAGACATTGAGGCTCCTCAGGTGCCCAAAATCTTCTACAGATGCACTTGAGTCAATGGTATTTTAAAATGGGTACAGCAATCAGTAATTAGAACATTTGTTAGGTATTCTGAGCCTCTCCTCATGGCTACTAATGTTCATTATATGATTATCCATAATCTGCCTTTGCATGGATTAATAATGTGTATCTTTTTCTATTTAGCTGTATTTCACAAATTGAACTGTTACAATCATATTATAACTTATGGAGCATTGCTTTTCATTTTTAATTAAGTTAAGCACTCAGAATATCAAACTTTTCCACTGTTAAATTGAAATTTTTCCTGTAGTTCTCATATGATGGCTAGTAATGTAACTAAAGGAAGGTATTTGACAGAGAGTGAAGGCTTCTAATTTATCATTATTTCTGGGCCACGATACTAAAACATGGTTACTCTGTTTTGGCATACTTTATTGTTTCTGTATTAAAACTGTGTGACAAAACAAGCAGCCAGTCTCTTGATATTAAGATGACTTGTTAAGAGCTAGTTCTATGTATTTTATGCTACAGATATATCTAGTGTGGTGTGGTCATACATATCAAATTATTAATTTCACTTAATATGCTTAATACCATCTTCTGTGCATGCTTTTTCATGGGGA